>OZ018381.1:14147500-15397500 GCA_963969555.1 Polydrusus pterygomalis | reverse complement strand
ACATCCTACTTATTTTGGTAGGTACGGGTCTGTCAATATTTTATTTTATAAATAATAAAATTGGTATCTACGCTACATCTTTACAAAATATTAAGACTCATCCCTTACAAAATTTAACAGATTCCGAATGCGAAGGTAAAAGAACTTAGTCCGGTTCTGTTTTTGTAGCCAACCGCTTAACGTAAAATATACCAGACTTCAACAGAGGGTGCCATTAATGACAGGTGATGCGGCGAGTTCTTAGATTAATTTGACTTTACGTAACACACGTAACAAGTCCGGGAAATACTGTTTTTTTTTGGACGTACCTATACAAGACTTCGGGACGTACGTAGGTTAGTTCCGGAAGTCGGCGAGTCCAAGAAAACAGTTTCTGGGCGTGCGTTCAAAAAGTACCCATTTCCCGGATGCTTTTTCTATTTCTATCTAAAAAGTCGGTACTTTCCGGACAGTGCCGAAAATAGATATTTTCAGTACCTCTTAATTGGGCAACATAAAGAAAAAAATCAAATTTTTTATTTGACCAACGCTATACGCCTCCTAGAGAACATCTCACGAACTTGAAAATACTTTCCAGCGATTTCTCCTTGCAGTATTTAGGTACCACTCTTTTTCTTTCGAAAGCTACCAAAGGCCGTGCTTATTTGATCACCCGGTACAAATAAATACATAATTATAGTGCTAAAAATATTAATAAGTATATCACAACAGACATAAATCTGATACACGTAAAAACGTAACCGGTGCCTTGTAACCGTGATTTATTTACTAATAAAGAAAATTAATTTCTGGGGATATGCAATTTTTATATTCTAGCTTTTTGCCTCTTCCTTCTCAAGAAAGCGCCCCCTCCCCATTCCGAACATAAATAGCAACGCATAGATATATCTTTAGTCCCAATTTTATTTTTACACTGTATCGGTATAGTTTAAAATGCACTGAAAAAAGAATTTATTTAAATAAAAATGGAGTTTGCCGGAACAAATTTTATTTGGAAATATGTCTAAAATGATTTGACCATTGTTAGTAAAATTTATTATATTTAAACAAATATTAATGGATTTTTTAAGTAGTATGTAGTATTCCATTAAAATAAATGTTTGTTTGATAGAATTGACAAGTTTATATAAGAAATAATTACTTATTTCTATCGGCAACATATTAATTTTTTTCAAATAAATATTTAGTTGTCAGCAAGCTTGCGATATTTTAATCAAACAATGAGTTGTTTCGTACCGTTCAGGTGAATACTGAATACCAGTATTCACCTGAAGACGACTGGAGATACTTACCAGTTGAAACGTTGTGATATGAAAAACTAAAGGCAATGGAAGTCCAAAACACATCTATTACTCAAGATACATCATTGTCTACAACCTTCAAACATTCACCTTTTTTGTTTCTGAATATAATTATTTTGAAGGATAAAGATAATCTTTATTGTATATAATTTTTAGAAACCTTTTTTGTAATATTTCTAATTTTTTAACTAAAGTTCTATTTATTCCTCCCCAACCTAAAATTCCGTAATTTAAATGAGTTTTAACTAACGCGTAATATAATATTTCCATATGTCTTACATTTAAAATTTTTTTAATGTTTTTAAAAATCGGTAGTAAACTTCCTAATTTTTTAATTAAGTATTCTTTGTGAAAATTCCAATTTAATTTACTATCAAAAATAATTCCTAAATATTTTATTTTATTAACTTTAAAAATTTGAATGTCTTCATTTATTTGAATACTATTCATATTTTGTGGTAGGTTATTTAGGTTTAAAGTAAAAGGAATATAATTTATTTATTAAAATTAATTGTTAACAAATTGTTATTAAACCAATTTTTTATAATTTTAAAATCTTTTTTAATTTTATTATTTAAGTTTTTCCAATTTGTATCGGTATAAAAAAATGTAGTATCATCTGAAAAAATCTGTAATGCTTAGTTGTAGAGCGTTATACCTGTTGGGTGTCAGTAACTATCTGAATTAACAATCAATCAGTTATTCCGTCATCTTTGACAGTCGTTGCAAGTAGGTAATTTGATTCATCGCTAATTTTTCCAATTTCTTGAACAATTCACACAATGGGCTTTACGGAACAGCACAAAACATCCATGGTTGAAGCGTATTTTCGAAACGGGGTTAGAGTAAATGGTGATTGGCAATACAATCCGGGTTTGTGAATGGACCATTTTCACTAACATTTTCCTAACGCTGCTTTTATTGCTGGGGATTTTTATTATTGCCTGAAAAGAACCGTGGCTGTGTTTAGGGAAACAGGTTCTATACAACACAAAAAAGGAGCAGGAAGACCATCTGTAAGAACAGAAGAACTCTTGTTGCAAACGTTCGTGAAATAATGCAAAATACGCCAACAAATTGTATAAGACGCCTGTCCCAAGAAGTGGGAAGATCTTATGGAACATGCAGGACTATTCTTAAGAAGCAGCTAGATTTATTTCCTTATAAAGTACAAGTATTCCAAGAAATACAAGCCGCAGATTTTGAAAGACGCAGGGATTACTCTCAATGGTTTACCCAAAATTTATTGGAAAGAAATGATTTATTAGACCTGACATTTTTTTCGTATTAAGCCTGCATGGTTCCACCTCTCCGGTTATGTGAATTCTCAGAATACACGCATGTGGAGTAGTGAAAATCCCCATTTTTTTGTAGTCCACATTGCACCCTCAAAAAATTGGTGTCTGGTTAGCTGTTTTCCGAAGAAGAATTGTTGGTCCTATTTTTTTCCATGACACAGTTACAGCACAGCGGTATAGAGACAATATTTTGAATCCATTTGTGGAGCAATTACTTGACGACGAAAAACTACGTCTTGGATATTTTCAACAGGACGGTGCAACCGCCCATACAGCCGCCGAAACAATTAACTACTAACGCAATTTTTTTGACGACCGATTGATAAGTTTTCGATCAGACATTGAATTCCCACCTAGATCACCTTGTTTAACGGTTATGGATTACTTCGTTTTTCCTCATTTAAAGAACACTATTTTTAAAACAATTATCCAAGAATGTGGTAACATTTCTCCAGATATGCTGGTCAACACTTTCGAAAATATGTAGAGACGTGTGAATTTATGCTTGGAGCATGGCGGTGGCCAATTTCAGCAATTTATGTAATTATTTTTGTCTTTTTTCTATATATGCTTACTTTGTTAATTTTGTATACAACAAAAATAAATTTGTATTTGTCTACTTATTTTATTACTGATTAGTTTGGCATATCATGTCATAATATGAATTTGACAAAATTTTAACCTAGCTAGATTTGGTTAGATATATCGTCGCCATATCATTGTGACCTAAACCAGGCCCTACGTTTTTTAATCCAAGCCCTCTTTGATTAAGGTGACCCTTTTTTTCTAACCTGAAACCAGGACAATATCAATTTTGACAAGCCACGCCCAAATTTTACAAATCTTTATCAAAAATTCACACAACGGCCCAACCGCCTTTTAGATATCAAAAAATGTTCCGTTTATTTAAACACAAGAAATGGGAAAATTAGAGACCGCCAAAACTCAGTGTTCGTGAATTGTCGCGGGGATCTATCCTTTAATTTTTCTGTCGACTTTTTTTTTTTTAGGTGGGAAGAGTTCAATCCGTTCCCAAGCTATATAAAATAAATTAGATTTTAGTATACGATAAAATTTTTAACATGTATAAATAAGTTTCGGTTTCGGCCGAAACTGAGACCAAGGCCAAAGATTCGGTTTCCGTTTCGGCTGAAAATCTTCTTTCGGTCGGACACTAGTGAAAATCAAAAAATGATTTTACGATATAAAAATAAAACATAATAAAACATAAGTGGTTCTTTAATTTCGTTTGATTTTTATATTTTTCTGAGGAATGAATTTTAACAAATTTTCGTTTTCCTGAATATTTCCATAGAATTTCCTACAGGTTGCATTAAGGTAAATTATTTTTGACAATCAACAAGGATTTCAAAGTTTCCACTTTCAATTGGGTTTTTTCGATAGTCCAGATGTTGTTTAATAAAGAGAAAACCCGTTCGGTAGGTGCATTAGTTCGAGGCATACAGAGGCAATACTCTACCAATTTGCCAATATTATTGTAGGACAAATCATTTTCTTTAAAGGCTATAAAAATTTCAATCCACCTATGTGATAACGAAACACAATTTTGTTTCCAATGCCCAAAAGTTTCCCATCTGTGGTGTATCTAAAACCAGTAGGTACTTTTCGTGGACTGGTTTTGTTTAATGACTAACCAGGACTTATGCCCTGAAAACCAGTACTGTACTGGTAAAATCAGTACGAATGGTCACCTTATCTTTGCTGCAAATAATTTTTGCTCGCACGGTATAATTCATAAATATTTTTATTAAATAAATATTTATTTCGAATAACAAAATTTTTGTTTTTCCAAATAGTAGTTTTGTAACTTGTATTAATTTCAATTATTATAACACATAAACCGCTTTTAGAAAAACTACCTATGTATAATTGCTATGAAATCCTGATGTGCTTAGGGTCATCATTTAATGTAGGAGTAAATCACGGTGAGTATCAGCATTTAATCACTTATGTAAGGAGCAAAAAACAAGTATGCTAAATATTCTCTGTTTATTATGAAAAAAATATATCATACATAGGTATGACAGAAATATAAATACAATACAACAACCAATAACGGAAAATCCAACTTGGGAACTATATCTAGGATTCGGGCAGTAATACATTTCTCATTACCTGCAATAACTAAATTTTCACATTGAATAATATTTTATTTGACTAAAAAAATTCTATTTTTTGTAAATAAACAAAAATTGGTAAAAAAAAATAAATCTTTTTCCCAAAAGTCCACTTATTTAAGCCAAGTAATTATTTGCTTTAATAAATTCGGCGGCAGTTAATGTAACTATAAGGGGGCATTTTGTTCGTTCTACAACGTGCAGAAATAGTGACAACATAAAAATAAAGCTATTATTGTTTATTTACTTTTTACAAATTAAGAAAAGTTTATTAAATTTTAATATTATTTGATTTTATTCTACATAACCTTTTTGCCTTAAGGTGGGAGTATCAACATGCTTGCCAACCTATAACCTATAACCTATTTCGCGTATATTTATTTAATTTTTGTAGGTTTTACACAAAATTTAAATAAAATCATTATCGTCTTCATATTTTATAGGTAATAATTGACATATTAAATAAATATCAGGGAATTTCATTAAATGAAGCGTTCGGACGAGAACGGTCTATGTTACAATTTTTCTAAAATCTAGTTTTCATCGGAATAATGGTCTATGGAGTCTTTATTATTCGGGGGTAAGTGCACAAGTGCATCTAAATTACCGACAATTTTTGAATGAAATGTGTTTTTTTATTATTGCAAGAATTTGTTTTCATATTTTCGCGAAAAAGCCCGACTCCGCAGGAGGAGGGCATTTTCGTAAAATATGAAAACAAACGATTGCAATTTGTAAAAAAAAACACATTGAATAAAAAAATTATCTGGTTATTTTTATGCACGAGTGTAATTTATTTGAATATTTCCCAAATTAATTAAGAACTCGAATCAAGTAAATTTAAATATTTTATTTAACAGAAAATACTAACAATAAAATTAAAATGCTTAAAAATTACAAGAATTGCAATGAAAAGTACAATTATTGTAATTAACAATATTTTGCTTTGAATTCTTAGACATGGTGGTTGATGCAGTCAACGAGCGAGAGCTTATTTCGGCGGGGGACTCTCTTGAGCTTGACGGTTGGTCATTGTCCCGCATTTTTTCAATCAAAAGCATATGGTGGTTCTCATCCATCTGAATGTAAGGCGTCAGTGACTTGGTATTTGAGTATCCACTTAGTTTAATTAACTGTTAGTTGTTCTCCAACACCTTTTTTGGCAAGTTTTGATACGGCGGTTGCTCGTAAGCTATGATTCGTCAGTTTGATATTTTTATTGGTGAGGCCTGACTTTTCCGCTTGTGTAGAGGTCCATTTATTCATCAAATTTCGTCCAATCGGTATGCTTTTGTACCATTTTCCTGATTGCCAGAAAGGATTCATGGTGAGAAAAAGTCGTTTGCATTTTATTGCTTGCCTTTTCTGCATGAATTTCTTATATAGTCGGATAGGGCAGATGTTAGGGTTTACTTTATTCCTGACCAACCATTTCGAGGATGCGCAGGGCTTATCTCCTCCTTGAGTAGTCTTGGTAAAAAGCGGATTGTACTCTATTCGTCCCGTCTTCTGACCCGCGTGATCCAGTTCTTCTTTAAGATAGTTTGTTAAACACCTTGGGCCTTCTCCTAAACGCCAGACCAGCTCGTAGGATAAAACAAAAAACATATTTTTTTGCAAACCGTCGGGGGTCTCCTCGTCGCAAGTCTCTACTATTTTGATGAATTCGTCGTGCTTTAGAAAAACTGAGCTTTGTTTTATTTTTCCGGCTGCGGCTGTAGTTGTTTCCGCTTAGCATTTTTGGCATCACGGGATGATTTGAACTGAATGTCACTGAATGGGTTGAAAATAATATTGTAATCTCTGTGATACTTATTCATCAACAATTTAGCGGTAACATTCCATATAGTTTTGACAGTATAATCTTTATAGTCCTCACCATTTTGCTTTTTCATATTAAACGCCCAGTCCTTCAAGATATCTGCCAGTTTTGAAACATTAGTATTTTCATCAAGAACGTGCCCCCCTTCCTTGCAAAAACACATGAACTGCCGCCAAATATAGTCGTGATTTGATGCAGTATTCTATGGAATGGCTTCTGTTATTTTCTGCTCTATTTCGAGGATAGATTATTCGCCAAAACGAGACATTTTTGTAGTAAAATTACGTCTACGGAAAAGTTCAATAGCGTTGTTTACAAAAAAACAAAAAAATTTACGTTGCCACGGGTTATCCCAATGCAAAGATAGTTATTAACAATTCTTGACAAAATAAAAGGAAAACATTCGTTGACATTGACTTTTTTGTCTGCTGTCACTCAATAAGATGACGTTAATTGTCAGAATATTACATTTTTGGACGTTTGTTAACAATAAAATCCCGCATTGACGTTTCGTCAACAATATAAACTTCCGATGCAATTTTCGATTTCTGGCAGTGCTGTTTTCGCTGATGTAATTTTGCGAAAATTGCATTTCTCTTATGGGAACTTTAACATATGAGGGAAATATTCGGGGGTAAGTGCACAAGTGCATCAAAATTACCGATAATTTTTGAATGAAATGTGTTTTTTTATAATTGCAAGAGTTTGTTTTCATATTTTTGCGAAAAAGCCCGACTCCGCAGGAGTAGGGCATTTTCGTAAAATATGAAAACAAACGATTGCAATTTGTAAAAAAAACACATTTAATAAAAAAATTATCTGGTTATTTTTATGCACGAGTGTAATTTATTTGAATATTTCCCAAATTAATTAAGAACTCGAATCAAGTAAATTTAAATATTTTATTTAACAGAATGCAAAGAGATAGTTATTAACAATTGTTGACAAAATGAAAGGAAAACATTCGTTGACATTGACTTTTTTGTCTGCTGTCACTCAATAAGATGACGTTAATTGTCAGAATATTACATTTTTTGACGTTTGTTAACAATAAAATCCCGCTTTGACGTTTCGTCAACAATATAAACTTGCGATGCAATTTTCGATTTCTGGCAGTGCTGTTTTCGCTGTAATTTTGCGAAAATTGCATTTCTCTTACGGGAACTTTAACATATGAGGGAAATATTCGACGAATTTTTTTGGTTTGTCGATATACCATTAGATGTAGCTAGTATGTCACTTTTGGCGACTGTGATTTCGAGTTTGAATAACAGTCTATGTTACATTCGGCGTAGTGTGCGGATTATTTTTGCGTTACTCATTGTTGTGTAGAACGCCGTTGTGTTAACATCTGTTTATTGTTTATTGACGTTGTAATTTGTATTAAATATGGACGAAGACAGCAATATGGATGAAAACAGACCTGTGCGGTTGTCTCCTAGTGATATTAGTAGGCTGAATAAATCAAAAAGAAAAACCAGGCAGATAAACCTAAGAACTTGGAAGGATGTCGCGCGCAAAAATCTTAGAGATTCAGGTGATCCCTACACTATTTACGCTCGAACCAGCCATAACGTCATTAAACCATGGGAATCATTTAAAATTTTTAAAGAAAATTGGGAAGTTAAAACAAAGCCGAAAGATTTTAAATCAATTTATAATGAACTACTGTCCATTGCACAAAATAAGAAAAAAGATTGATAAAAAATGATTCCATATATGCTCAATATGCTGATTTTTATAGATCACTACCACAGCAATGATTTTTCAAGTATTTTAAGTTTTTTTTTTAATAATAGTTTCGTTTATAAATATTACTTTGTTTATTCCAAAAATATTTAAGCAATTAGTTTTTTTCTACATAATTACTATTAAAACTTAATATTATTAAAATTATTTTAAAAAGGTGGTTGTCTTTTTAATTGTGGAATAATAATCTATGTTACATTTCCGCGCGCTCATAAAAAATTATGAAAAACAATAGATCCTAAATATCGGTTTTCCTCCTAACTTTCAAAATGTAATAGACCGTTATTCGTCCGAACGCTTAAAATATTTTAGGAAAATTGTATAGGTAGCAAAAAATATCGGGTAGGATTTTTTTTTAACATTATCATGTCATTGTTCTCTTTCAATATACAATTATCCCAAAATTAGCAATAAAATGAATAGATATTTTTGTTATAGGTATGTCAGATATTACCTACATAAATATTGTACCGACGATAATGATTTTATTTAAATGTTACTTAATATAATAATAAACTAAAAAAAGCAACGCAAAATAGGTTATAGGTTGGCAATAGATGCACTGAAAAAACAAATGATTTGATTCATAGAATGAAATGAAGAAAAATGGAGTTCGCCGAAACAATTATTTATTTCCTATTAGCCGAACAAATATTTATTTAATAAAGTGGCGACATTTATTTGGATTCTGGCAAGGAGATTTATTGATGCCAAACAAATATTATTTAAAGTCAATCCAGAATCCAAATAAATGTCGTCACTTTATTAAATAAATATTTGTTCCGCTAATAGGAAATAAATAATTGTTTCGGAGAATTCCATTTTTCTTTGAATCATTTGTTTTTTCAGTGTGTTTTGTTGTTCTTTTTATTTAATTCAATGAAGAATAAAGTTTTAGTTTGAAAATTTTTGTTATTTCATTAAGTACAAAATACTATATTTTAAAGTATTAAAGTGTTAAATTGCCAGTGAAAGTGAAAGTTTTGATGGAAACACATCTTGTATCTTTAAATAATATAACGATGCTTAAGAAACAATACCTCTTATCTCCAAAATGACAAATTTGCAGGAGATATAAAAAACTGATTTACACACCTAAGCATTAAAATTTAAACACTAAATTTTTTGTGTCTACATTTTTTTCATTGAAACATACTTTTTTAACGAAAATATCAACCTTTAATTGTTTTGTCGTTTTTAAATGGAGATACGCGGTATTATTTTTCAACAAGTTGCCCAATATAACGATACGAGGTATTACATAAAATAAGAACTACCTACATAAAGTTGACGTTTGATGTTATTTATTTAATTTAAACTAACTAGGTACAACCCAAAATTAAAAAAAAAAACATAGATTGTTTGAAATGTAAATGGCACCTAAAATGAATGACAGGAGACATTTATTGATGCGGCAGGCTGTCATAAAAATGGTGACATTCTTTTGGTAAAACTGCTTTTAAAAAAAATTGTTGGAGCCGTTGCCATTTTGTATTTTTTATTTTTATCGGATTTTTATAGAATTTTGGTGGCAAATAATCCTGATTTAGCCTTTCCAAGTTTTTTATTCATTGGGGCAATTCCTTGTACTTGTCAGAAAAAACACACTTGTATATTATTTTACCTTCTGGCAAATATTTCAGACATCGTATTTCGTTAACTGTGAGCAAACCTGGCCTGATTGATGAACAAACTTTTTCGCTTGCATAATCTGAGAAAAAATCAAATGATAGGTATTTCACGTCATAAGGGTGGGTTTGTCGTGCTTCTTTTGTAACAGCAATATAATCTGAGGGAAGATAAATAACTCTGTTTTTTAACTTATTTTCAATTACTGCATGTGAGTCACATTCCATCTGAGTGTGCTCACGTTCTAAATATTTTTGTTCTATATTAATGTTGTTATTTGTTGAAAACATGAGTAGGGCACTTGACATCACAGAATTTTGATTCAGGTAGGTGCAGCCGTCAGTTCAAATCACAATAGGTTTTCCTGAATCTTTCTGCTTATTAAGATAATCAATGAGGCAGGTAGCGAAAACTGAGGCTACGAGTTCACCCTGTGATTCATTCCACCAGTAGCAGGTAGCACTATGGGTAGCTAAATCATATAAAGTGTAGTTATGAACGCACAGCTTTGTTTTGTAGTATAGTGCATGCATTAAAAAAGGGAGCCAATTTAACAGCCTGTACGTCTGCAGTAACTACAATGCATTGACCATCTTCAGCTTTCTTTTTATCTTCACCTTTTTCTTGCCTGGCTAGTTGCTTCCTATCAATGTGCTTTTTATATTCTTCCTCTTTCAAACTAATATTGTACTTTATACAGCTGTCACATGTATCTTTCTTGGGGTGATATGGAGATTATTTTTTCTGATACAACGGTATCAAATACTTGCCTACTTAAATGGGACATTTGATTTTCTGTACAGTACTCTACATAATGATTAAAAAATGGTGTCATAGTGGTAAACATTGATTCCAAATAAAGTTTGTCAGTTTGTTTCCGGCAATAGTGAGATGGTAATTTGGGAATGGATTCTAAATAGGCTTATCTTTTTTTTCCTTTTTTTTTAGGTTTTCTTAAAGTTTCACTTCTCTCTTCATTTCTATTCTCTCTACTCATGTGAATGCCAGCATGAACCTTTTTTTCAGTCACCCACTTTCTGACTGACCATTCACCTAAACCAAATGTGTTTAAAAAAGTTTTCTTGCAGACTTGACTTCTTTTTCCCCCAATTTTTAAATTGTATACTAAACTTGTACTTCGTCGTGAATTATTTTTTTCTTTTCTTCTGTTCTCTTTCTTCTACCAATGTGACAGTCAACTAGGGATGAGACGAAAATTTTTCTTTGCTCCCAACTGTTAGATTTAGACTGACAAAATAACTCGTATATCCCTTCCACGTGCAACGATTTCCCGCCAAAATAGCACGTATCTCTAAACTTTCTAAAGGTTATGGAGATACGAGTAATTCTGGTCTTTGTCGTGATACGAGGTATTCTTTGACCTCGTTTTTAGACGTTAATATAAATATTGGACGTACGAGCTATTGGGAACTGTTCGATATTAGAGTGTATATTGTTTTAAAATAACAAACTCATTTTCAATGAAAATTGAGATACGAGGTATTGTTTCTTAAGCGTCGATAAGTATCCTACATGTTCTAAGTAAATTTTTTTAAATAAATATTTTTTCCCTCAAAAAAATATGTATTTAGATACCTAGGTATAAACCGTCGATAATGTAAATAGTTTAAATAAATTAATCCTTTTTTCAAAAATATATATTTTTACTGCAAATAATTTATAATTTTCCCCAAATATCTTTTTATTTACAAGAACTAATATTTATTTGAGTTTATTTACAGAACGCAAAGCATGATGGGACAATAACAGAAACGTACCTTCGACGCCATTATTTGCTTTATTATTCTCCAAATGGAAATATTAAAGCCCTGCGTTCTAAAGAAAGATGTTGATGGGTACTCTTAAGCAGCATAAGAATATAGTCCTTATAGCCTCTACACAATAATACATGCATATATAATTTTTTATATCAAAATTAAGAATACATATATATAACTTATTCTAATGCCTGCATGCGGCGTGAAAAAAATTGCTTTATAAAATATAAAAATAATTATAACCCATAATATATTACCTTCAAATACAGGCTGAAGATGCCCCAATCCTTTATCCAGTAACCATTGCACAACAATAACCAGCCAACACATGTCACTAACTAAAGTCAACTAAAAAAGAAGCGCGGAACTTGCTTAGCGACAATAATTTCATGAAATTTAAATAAAAATTGTTTGCTGGAAATAATGCATTGTTGGCCATTACAAATTTAATTTAAATCTTAAAAAGTGTTTGTAGCAAACACTATTTATTGCACCTAACTAATTAATAAACTAAATAAATATAGAAAATATTTCAAATACCTTAGTTTATTTAATACAAACAAGATTTGTATGAACCAAAGAGTATTTATCTTGGACCAATAAATATTAATCAAATAAATAATTTATTTGATTTCTTAGACTCTTTTTTTTCAGTGTGGAATGTCGTTGATAATTCCACCTTAATCTACCTCTTCTTATGTTGGTTTTTATTTCTTTTAATATTAATTATAAAAATAATATTACCGTCACATGAACGCCACAGGTGGCCAGGAATGTGGTTTAATAGCCAATTTTGAACTTTGCACTATAATAACTAACGGGAGGATTATATGCACTTCAATTTAGCCAAAATATGCGCATATATATATGCCTTGTTTGCATTTAAAATATGCAGTTATTTGCATTTTGTTTTTACCAAATATGCATACTGGTATGCAATATTTCTTAATTTATTATAGTAAAATGAGGTAAAGAAATACATTGGGTTCTAAAAAATATGTTTATTATTAAAAAAATGCAAATAAAAATAAAACAATTTTTAACCTAAAATTATATAAAAGGCATTTATTACTAAATATTTTTCAAAATTTTCTACTAAAAAGGATTGTCTTCTATTAGTAAAAATATGTTTATACAAAAAGAAGCTTCTTTTAACATCTACTGATGTAATCGGCCAATACTGCAACTTATAGGTAGCAAAATATAAGGCCAAGATACAACTTCGTTGGATGGTTTACCCTCATTTATTATGCTTTTTACGGCAGTTAAGTATTTAAATCCTTTATTCTTTTTTACAGTTACATCCAACTTGTTCCTTACTTGACCTCCTACTTTACCGGGAATGTTGTTACATTTAGCGGACAAAGTTTCAACAATACTAATTGAGTCTTCTGTCTTCTAAACTCAAATTTCTACTCTCCAACGAGGATATTATGTCCGGTATAAAACTGAAATTACCTTAATAAAAACAATATCTTTAGCTATACACTTGCACTTTTTAAGAGGAAGTAATGCCGAACGTTTTGCTGGTCAAACGAAAATAAAAAATAAAAATTGGTATTTAGAAAATAAATTCTACTTTAAATACCCCATCCAGAAAAGTAAATGACGATCGAAAATATTCCCAAAATTTTTTTTAGAAATTTTTTTTATTTTTAGTAATTTTGTAATATCTTAAACAATTCTTTATTGGTCAAAAGCAAAATGACTTTCCCGGGTGTAGAATGTTGTACCAAACATTTTTTCTTAAAGCCATTTTTCAATATCGGCCTTATTTTTTTCTCAAAAACTTTGGGCGCGTAAAGTGAATTTAAGCGTGTAAAGTGGGTTTACGCGCCCAAAGTTTTTGAGAAAAAAGTAAGGCCGATATTGAAAAATGGCTTTAAGAAAAATTGTTTGGTACAACATTCTACACCCGGGAAAGTCATTTTGCTTTTGACCAATAAAGAATTGTTTAAGATATTACAAAATTACTAAAAATAAAAAAAATTTCTAAAAAAAATTTTGGGAATATTTTCGATCGTCATTTACTTTTCTGGATGGGGTAAAGTAGAATTTATTTTCTAAATATCAGTTTTTATTTGTTCTTTTCGTTTGACCAGCAAAACGTTCGGCAATTTTCATTGTGGTAAAGGGGGTTACTGCTCTTAACAAAGTCTTATTTACTTTGCACAACACACTGCGAATCGTCATCTAAATCCAAAATTAGTACTTTAATGGCTTCGAAATACTCTGCGTAGAATATTGCTTTCTTAAACCATGGTTCACACCGGTTAATTACAGGTTCTGGAGGTAAACTAACTCCTGGTAATCTCTACAACATTTTGAAATGCGTTTGTTACACTTAGCTGAAGTGGCTCAGGTTTCAGTTTTGTAACTTTGACTTATGCATTTTTCTACAAGCGTTATAGAAGTCTTTCTCTCCACTAAACTGTAACTCTCGAACATTTTTAATGCACGTAGACGGTTTCGCCATCTTAGACATTCTGAACACAAATTTGAAATTACTAGTTTTACACTGAAAATACTGAAATCTTTCGACAAACTAAAACAGAAGTATGTATTACAAATCGATATAAATAGTTTGTTAAGCAGGTTATAATAACGCACAAACACAAAAACACTAAACAATATAGGGGAGGCCGGGGCAGGTTGTAACACGGGGTTAGTTGTAACACATAAAATATTTTCCTAATTTAAAAGCTGGCAACCCCGTACCGTATGTAGGCTTCTGGAGCACACTGTGAAGCTCAGTTATGTCTACATAGTCGAGCAACAGACATTGTGGTTAAGGTTATTTCCGATATTGTTTATATTGTGGCACGTAAAGTAAAAATCGATATCATAATTTTGTTTCAAAATAATTGTTACAATAAGCTGCCTGCTGCGTTTTTTTTTGTCATAAATGAATCATTGCAGTCTAGGTTATTATATTGACAAAGCTATGCATAATTATATATTTCCTTTTTTTTCTGCAAAGACAAAACGAAAATATTCGATCCGGAGGTAAATTGTTACAATCTAATTGGGGCAAAATGTAACATGTTACAATTTACCCCAATGTGATAAATTATGCATTAACAACAGCACCTTCAGAAATAGCTGAACTCGAATCCGTTGCTTCAACATCAGGATTAAGTTGACTTCCCAAATGGAAGGCAATATTACATTCTCTCCAGAGTTTGTTCGTCCACTTCCTAAAGCTGATCAGCGAAAGGCAACCCTTAAGCGTCGAAAAAAAAGAAGATCAGCTGTACTAACTGGCACACGAGCTGGCACACCAGAGAAGGATGCACTGGAAGAAGAACAAAATGGTCGAAAGGCCAAAAAGTCCAAAACTATTAAGTCAAAACTGAAAAGAAAAGTTTACATAGAATCACACGATTCTTCAGAAGAAAAGTACTACTTTTGTTTATTTGCACTGAATTATATGGGCGTAGCAAACCTAACGAAAAATGGATTAGTTGCCATAAATGTAAAAAGTGGTCACATGAAACTTGCACTGACTTCAAGTTCCCATCATTGCGATTCGGATAGTGAATAAATAACCAAAAATAGCTACATCACGTTAAATAATGTTTATTTATGTTAGTTTAAAATGTTTTTATGTTCACGTTCATGTTTTTGTGTTCACGTTTCTATTTAAGTAAATATACCAATAAAAAAATATGCGTTACCACTTACCCCGCTTACTGTTACATTTTACCCCGAGACGGGGCAATTTGTAACAAAGGTTCGGATCTATTTAAAAAAAAGCTGACAGTTTAATTTTTGAAAATATTGCCATATATATTTAATCAATTTGTTCACAACATATGTAAGTAGACATTCATGACAAAAAAAATTGATTAGTGAAAACAGCTCCAAGAAAAAAAATTTCAAATATTTTTCGTTACAACCTGCCCTGGTCTCCCCTACCTGCAAACCCCGGAAACCCCCAATAAATACCTTGTGTATAACCAAAATGTAAATTTAATTATTATAATCTTCAGATTAGAAAATCCCTGAAATAACCATATAATAACATAAAAATATGCTCTTAAAATAATAATTTATAAAAAATATGCATTTTATTATAGAATTCACAAAATATGCAAAAATACATTTGCACCCTCTAATAATAACTAACCCTGTAGTTCTTTCTACGAACAACAACAAAGGTATAAATTACTCGACTGGGAACCCGGACTGGTCAGGATGGCATGATGGGCTAATCGCGACTGAGTAGGGATGGCAACGATATATCGATATATTTAATATATCGATATATTTATGAAATATATCGACATATTTATTTCGATATATCGCAAAATATATCGATATATTTTAAATATATCGGAAACCTTATTATTAAAATATCGCGTGAGCTCGTGCCCATGCTCGACGTTGGTCGAACCGAACTACACCAATATTTGAGTATTCCAGTAAGGAGTTTAAAGGAAGACCCTCTGGAACTATGCGGAGAAATGAAGGTCGTTTATCCAAATCATTTTAAAGCGGCATTAAAATATTTTTCCACAGTGGCAACTTCAACATTATTAAAAAATTTTATTATTATTATTATTATAATTAAGATTTAAGAATATATATCGATATATTCAAAATATCGATGTTTTTTATTCGATATATCGAATGTATCGATATGTTCTTTCGATATATCATATGATTCAATATATCGATATTATATATATTTTTTTATTTTGCCATCCCTACGACTGAGTCTAAAACCATTCCCTTTGTCTTTATATCGCGAAATCAAAAAGAACCGGTATTCAAATAAATAATTATTACCACAAATAAATATTTATTTGAGATAGAAAAATAATATTTCAAAAGGGGTGTAATGTAGGGGAACCAGGGGCGAGACGGGGACGCTAAGCATTTATATCAATAAAAATAAAACCAATTTATCAAAAAATAACGCTTATTATAAAAATTCTTTGGATTCCATCCATAACTCTTTTAGCATAAAAATGTTTGGCTTAACTTACACCAAAATACTAAAAACTATACCTATTCAAAAACAAGCAATTATTCCATCTTTATTTACGAAAATCACATGTGTGGGTGATATCTAAGGGATCACCTTCGTCTATGCTGGCATAAAAATTGTAGGACTATTCTTGACATATTTGACAAGCAGTCCATCCTTCCGTAGACTCCGAGTATGTCACGCAATATAAACATTCCGTGGTTTCATATTTTCTTTGGACAACTCTCCTCTCGCTGTTTTTTTTTATATTTGCGAACGATTTCTGAAAATAAAAATAACAATTTTAGTTCATTATGCATTAATTAATTTTTTAGTATGATTTTTAACAAAAAAATATTAACCAGTGGAGGAAGACTTAAAGTGTCTTATTTCTTTACCTTTATACATACACTCCACTTAAAGCATGGACTACTTCTTCAAGTTAAAAAAATATTAGTTGAGGCAAGATGGGGTACGCGACAAATATAACATCCCATCATGCCCCCAATAACACTTAAAAAAAAGGTTTTTCTTACCTTTACAGTCGACTTTGATAAATTAATGTTTTTGCCAAACGACGCCTCTATACTGGTACACTCCAGGAATAATAACGTATTTTTCTTTAACTTGATGTAAGGTAAGGTGGGGTAAGTGTGTAGCAAAATTTGAATAGTTCATGTTTAGGTGGATATAAAAAAAAGAAGTATTAGTTATTATAAATTAATAGCCAATAGCCAATAGCTTTAGGTGACTTGCATTAAAAGTTTTTATAGTAATTGGTTCCGAAGATATTATTTTTTTTTAAATCAATGTTCATAATATACACTTTTCCGTAGAACGGGGTAAGTGTGTAGGCAGCCAACATTGTTTAAATACATTCAGTAATTGCCATTTTTGACACAACTTTAAAATTAAAAGTGTTTTAAACATTCTTTAAGATAAAAGCTAAAAAAAATTATATTCTTGACACAAAAAGAAAAAAAAAGTAGGAGGTTACTGAATATTATAATTGGTTAACGAAATCCCGAAACGATGTAAACCTCGTTTAGGAAGTGGTCCTTTTATTTTTTCGGACGTAGTTTCTAACCATTTTATTTGATAAGACACTTCAGAAATCCTAAAATAGAAATATTGCTTACAAGCAGTTCTTATTTGGGTAAAGTGTGTACCTACTACATACACACTTGCCCTCTCAAAATAGTACACACTTCCCTGGTGACATATTTTCAGAGGGCAAGTGTGTACTAACCCAAAATAAAAACTAAAAAACTATCTGGAAACAAAATAACAGTAATAGGTCAAAACTACAGTATTTCTTACCTTATAAGTAAAAAAAATTGGTTAAAATCAATGTACTTCTGCCGATGATTATAGATTGAAAAAAGAGCAACGAACTAGGTGTTTTTTTACCACACAAACATGATAACCGAAAACACGCATTTTTATCCTAATGGCAGGTATCTATTTTTGCTTTATATCTCAGTTCGACACTTTATATATGTGTCTTCAGTAATTCATAGATGGCGGGACCAGTATTAATACCACTTAAGGAATATTTTTAGCTTACACGCTTACCCCGCAAACACACTTACCCCACCTTACCTTACACTTTTTGACATACTCTGTTTTAAGCCAGAAAATAAGATCAATGACACGTAATACTGGAAAATCGATCATAACTTCCGAACGGTGTGCTTTGAACGCCTGTTCTGCGAAGACTGAGCGATGTTGTTATCAAGCGAGTCCAAGGTTATGCAATAGAGCCGTCCACACACTTCAGTGCTGGCAGTAACTGGGGTACCCCATCTTACCCCATGGTCCCGTCTTGCCTCAAGTTCCCCTAAATAATTAAAAACCAAACAAATATCATAACAAATTCAAATGAGCAATAAATATTGAATACAAACAATATTTGTGCCAGAGAAATAAAAATTATTTAATTTTGAAGAAGTAGTTCATACTCAAAGTGGAGTTAAATGATATAGAAAAAAGAAAAGCACAAAGTCTTTCTCCACACTTTTTATTAGAATAATTCATAATAATTCAAATCGACATGTTTCGAGTGTAGAAACACTCATCATCAGGAAAACAAAGTGAAAGGTACAATGCTGATGTTGTTAGCAATAGAGAAAATAATAGTGGGATTGAGCCGTAATGGAGCTTTTAATGGTGTACAAGAGGTGTAAAATTGAATAGTCAAAAGACCGACAATAAAGATTTCAGCATACTTAAAAGTCAAGGGTTAGTGCAAAGGTACTGTCCTGGGCAGAAAAATGAGGAGAACAGAAGAAAAATTGGGGAGTTTTAAAAGACTTATCTGTGAAAATCATTATTAAGTTGGTAGTTAAAAATCTTGAGTTTTATTCAGCTTTGTCAGAGACATGTGAAAGTATTGAAGTAAGATGGAAAGAAAAAGAAAAAAAAAAGGTTGTTTTTCATAAAAGTCGAAGCATCATTTAGCTCACTTTGTTTTCCTGATGATGAGTGTTTCTACACTCGAAACATGTCGATTTGAATTATTATGAATTATTCTAGGTTCGCCTAAATATTGTAATAAAAATTGTGGAGAAAGACTTTGTGCTTTTCTTTTTTCTATAACAAATCATTTATTTAACTTAAAGCAACAATTTTTTTCAGTGTGGACACCCTGTGTATAATAGCGTAATGATAATCATGATAACACATATTATACATTATTGCTTCGCGTCGCGTTACATAAAGACAATTCTACGGCCGCGAAACTCATTAGTAGGTGACGCCGGTTATCAATAAACTAGGTAAACGATTAAAAAAAAGATTTGCTGCTGCTGCTTTAATTATTGTAATTTGCACGGGTATACGTATCTACCTTAATCATCGAGTACCGGCAAATGCAGTGATTCCTTTTTTTTTATTTATTTAATTAATTTTATTGTTAAGTGAATTAACGAAAATGGTTCGATAGTTTTTAATAAATCGTATAATTTAGCTAATTAGTAAAATAATACTTTTTACTTATATTTTAATTACTGGCGGTTCGGGACAGTCTTGACTAATATTAATTTATTAAAAAAATGTGCGTGACAAAGACCATAGTTAACAAGTTCTTGAGTGTTGGTTTGTTGTTTTTTGTTATATTTTCGGACAAGGAAAATAGTGTTACTGGGTAAGTTACAAGAGCGCGCTCTTTAATTATATACTTTTTTTTAGTTTTCCATCAAATTAACACTTACAAAAAAATTAAGAAACACTTTATGTAAATTTAGACTTTTAAAAAATATTGTAAATCAAAATAAAAAACTTAAACTTAAAGAACCCCGCACTTCTCTTATGGAAAATGGCCCTCGGTTAAATTTTCTAAATTTTTAGTATGTTGTAGAGAATGCCATTCTGATCAAAAGTGTTCATGGCCACAACAATATCTGCCGACTAGTTTTTGAGATGCAGGGTGTCCAAGTTGCAAAATATGAATTCTCAATACATTATATTTTCCTAGTTTATAATATGAATTCGTTTTGTTTTTCTAAATTTTTGATGGCCCTGTCGTAGATAGGATAGAATACTATAAAAATAGTTAAAATTTTTTTATTATATACCGGGTGAGTGACGAAAATTATTTAATATTTTTTGTTAAGTCATTGTATTTTCGGCATTAAATTAAATGTTTACAAAGTAATACTGTAGATGATAGTAGCTTGGAGCAAGCTCTCAGAATTTATATTATTTGTATTTATACAGGGTAACACAAAAAAGTTAATATTTTTTTTATTAGTTGTGAAATAAATTTTGTAGATATTTCTTTATGTACTACTTGTCGCTTATCGTATGCTTATAAATATATATAATTATCAAGGTTATACAGGGTGTTTCCGATGATAAGCGATAGGAAAAAATCATAAAAATGCATGTATTTATAAATCACCCGGTATATTAAAAATGGATCGGTTAAATTTCGTTATTTTTTAATATTTTTTGCTTGAAGTGTCTTACTTACATGTTTGCTATTGATTTCCCTTTTCCTATGACCAGTTCTGAAGATCTTCAGCGTCGAACAGACTCAAAACTCAAAAAATAAGCAAATAAAATAACAATTTTTTTAAAATTTTATTAAAATTTGTTATGTAAGGTAATTTTATGGTTAAAAATAAATATATTTGGTGCTGTACAGGGTGTTTCAAATAATTAGGGCACTGAAATGAACTTACATAACAAGTTTTAAAAAAAAAAAGAAAAATTGTTATTTTATTTGTTTATTTTTTGAGTTATAAGTCTGTTCGACGCTGTATATCTCCAGAACTGGTCATAGGAAAAGGGAAATCAATAGCAAATATGTAGGTAAGACATTTCAAGCAATAAATATTAAAAAATAACCGAAATTTAACCGATCCATTTTTAATATACCGGGTGATTTATAACTACATGCATTTTTATGTTATTTATCTATTGCTTATCATCGGAAACACCCTGTATAACCTTGATAAATTTATATATTTGGAAGCATACGATAAACGACAAGTAGTACATAAAGAAATATCTACAAAATTTCTTTCAAAACTAATAAAAAAAATATTAACTTTTTTAAGTTACCCTGTATAAATATAAATAATATAAATTCTGATAGCTTGCTCTAAGCTAATGTCATCTACAGTATAACTTTGTAAACATTTAATTTCATGCCCAAAATACAATGAT
The DNA here is from genome assembly GCA_963969555.1 of Polydrusus pterygomalis. Lineage (NCBI taxonomy): Eukaryota > Metazoa > Arthropoda > Insecta > Coleoptera > Curculionidae > Polydrusus > Polydrusus pterygomalis. Next base: position 15,376,142 of record OZ018381.1, on the reverse strand, counting down.
TTAACAAAAAATATTAAATAATTTTCATCACTCACCCGGTATATAATAAAAAAATGTAAACTATTTTTATAGTATTCTATCCTATCTATGACAAGGCCATCAAAAATTTAGAAAAACAAAACGAATTCATATTATAAACTAGGAAAATATAATGTATTGAGAATTCATATTTTGCAATTTGGACACCCTGTATCTCAAAAACTGCTCGGCAGATATTGTTGTGGCCATGAACATTTTTGATCAGAATGGCATTCTCTACAACATACTAAAAATTTAAAAAATTTAACCGAGGGCCATTTTCCATAAGAGAAGTGCGTGGTTCTTTATCTAAAACAAAATTTATTACTTTTTCTTGTTATAAAGATACTCAGCCGAATGATTTGAAAGAAATTAAAATTCATGATTTAAATTGTTTAGAAATATCAGATATAGTTAGAATTAATTATGCTAAAACTGTTCTTGCCAAAATAAAATTAAAAAAGTTGAATTTATAAAATATTTAGGAATATTGATTGACCAAAATTTAAAATGGGATCATCAAATTAACACCCTTACAAAAAAATTAAGAAACAGTTTATGTAAATTTAGACTTTTAAAAAATATTGTGAATCAAAAACTTTGTTTAATGTTTTATTATGCACTTTTTCAATCAATTCTTTTCTATGGTATAATTGGTTGGGGAAGTGCATACGACTCGAAGTTGAAACCGCTTATAACAATACAAAAATATGTTTTAAAAATAATATTTAATTAACATATTTTGTTTCCTTCTAAAATATTATTTGTTAATAATAATATTCTGAATGTAAAACAACTTTATTACAAAACTTCCATTTTATATATATATAAAAATAAAAATTTATTACATAATATTACTCATATACACCAAACAAGACAAAAAACAAATCTATGTTTATGTTATGATAATTTTAATTTAACACTTTTAAAAAATAATGCTTTATTTGTTGGCATCAAAATTTATAATATATTACCTACTGATTTGAAAACTATGAGTTTTTTGACATTTAAAAGAAAATTAAAATCATGGATTATGCAAAATGATGTAAAGGTAAACCAACTTATATATACGTAATACTAAATGTAAAAATTTTTCTATTACAATTTTTCTATTATAATTTCTCCCTTATTTAATTTTTCCTTTCCTTTTTTTTTGTTTTGATGAAATATTTTTGAATTATTTACTTATATTTTTAAATATTATATTTATGATCTGATTAAAATTAATAATCTATATGGGTGTATATTTTTTCATTACTAAATCGGACAGATTTGTTAATCTATGGTTTTGTAATGATGCTTTCATTGAATTTATTTTTATTAAAAAAAAAAAACAATGTTATCTATTTTTAATATTATTATAAACAAACCTGCCCCAGTGGCGTGAAACGAGTGTCCCTGTGCAGATCCCTATGTTACATGCCTATATCCCTATCATTAAATCGTAAAAAACTATTTAATCTATAATAAATTTAATTAATATACTCTGCGGTGGCTAAATGAGCTACGCTCAAGGCCAAAAAAAAAAATAAACAAACCTGCAAATAAATAAATAAAAACTTTGTTTAATGTTTTATTATGCACTTTTTCAGTCAATACTTTCCTATGGTATAATTGGTTGGAAAAGTGCATACGACTCGAATTTGAAACCGCTTATAACAATATAAAAATATGTTTTAAAAATAATATTTAATAAACATATTTTGTTTCCTTCAAAAATACAATTTTTTAATAATAATATTCTGAGTTTAAAACAACTTTATAACAAAACTTCCATTTTATATAATATACAAAAATGAAATTTATTACATAACATTACTCATAATATAGTACCAAACAAGACAAAAAAGAAATCTATGTTTATGTTATGATCATTTTAATTTAACACTTAAAAAATAATGCTTTATTTGTTGGCATCAAAATGTTTAATATATTACCTACTAATTTAAAAACTATGAGTTTTTGGACATTTAAAAGAAAATGAAAATCATGGATTATGCAAAATTATTAATTTTTTTTTTATTTTTGCTTGGCTTAAATATTTTTGAATTAGTTACTTATATTTTTTATGATGTGATTAAAATTAATAATATAAATGGGCGTATATTTTTTATTACAAAATCGGACAGATTTGCTAATCTATGGTTTTATAATGACACTTTCATTGGATTTATTTTTATTAAAAAAACACAATGTTATTGATTTTTAATATTATTATAAAAAACCTGCAAACAAATAAATAAATAAATAAATAAATAAAAAAAATTAGTAACATAACAAACCATCTCTCAAACATAAACAAAATGCTTATAAAAGAAACACAAAATACTATAAGTAACTGAAAGATTAATGTTACGTACTCATAATATGCAATAAGATTCTCTCCTCTCAATTATTATAGTCATATGACTTTACTTAATTGCTTTAATAAGAAAATTTTAATTTGTAGAATTACTAATATGAAAAGTCATTTTAAGTAATTACTCTAAGCGTGTTTTTTTCTGTCCAGCAAATGTGTTGGTGTTTTGGTAAGAGCGATTTTTTATATTTTGATTTTAAAAATATTTTTTATTTATTTAATTATTTTATTTATTTATTTATCGACGGGCAAAACCCAATTACAATTTTTACTTAACAAACTAATAATTATTATTATAACAGTTTAAAGAAAAACAAGATAACTAAATCTTAAATTAGCTCTCCCATAATAAAACAAGTACCTACTTATATAAGTACAGTAAAAATTACATAAATTTATTTTCAACAAATTAGAAGGCTACTTTTTGTTTACATTGGTTATAGGAACGGGAGATTATAACGACAATTTTGTTAGTTTCTATTAACTTAATGAAATTAATAAGTGATAATTCTTCTGTCAAAAATGAAGTGCTTTATATCTATTGGCAAAAGTCACTCTCTTTTGCTAACTTATAATTTTTATTGATACTAACCAATTTGCTTTACATATCGAATACCGGGGCTAAAAGAGACACATCAAAAATTTAACTAAACTCATCGGAAATATGTTTTTTTAAGTTTTATTTGAAACTATGTAGACATGTTATATCAGATGTTATGGTTGAAAACGAATTAATGTTCCTGAAATTTTAGTAATAAACCTTAGTTACTAACAAGTAAAATCAACTTCTTTTATAAAAATATAGTGCGTCATATTTAACTAAACTCATCGAAAATATGTTTTTTAAGTTTCATTTGAAACTATGTAGACATGTAATATCAGATGTTATGGTTGAAAACGAATTAATGTTTTTAATGTTCCTGAAATTTTATAGTAATAAACCTTAGTTACTAACAAGTAAAATCAACTTCTATTGTAAAAATACAGTGCGTCATATGACTTATCGGAAATATGTTTTTTAAAGTTTTTATTGAATTTAAAACTTTAAAGACATTGGATTTCAGATAACAAATTTGTTATTTAATGTTTCTCACATTTTAATAATAAAAATGAGTTACTAACGGCTAAAATGAACTTCATTTCTAAAACTCTAATTAGTTACAATTAATTAAAGCCGCCGGAAATATGTTTTTGTAGCATTTTAGCAAAAAAATAATAATAAGAAAAAACTCCAATTTATTAAATTTTCTTACCGCATCTCCCACGCAGCAGAATTAATTCCCGATAATTCTGCTGCTAGGAAGATTATAAGTGAAAGTTTAGAAATATTTCTCTTAAAGGATGAGAGTTAAGAAAGTCATTACTATAATTTTGTTCCCATTATTAACAATTCTAGGTGGGAGAGGATTTACCGTAGGTGCATCTATGAGGGTCAAGTGCAAAAAGAAAGTGATTTCTTGTGTCCCTAGGTGGAACTCGAAAGTTAACCCGATGTAAAAAATTTGGGCATTCAATTATTCAATTCACTAATTTAAATAAAATATATATATATATATATATATATATATATATATATACTTATAACACCTACGTACTTCCCTCCAAAATACAAATATATAATACGTAGTTCCCTCATATATAACGATGTTCCCTCCGATTTTGGAGGGGACAAAGTTTTGCGTTAAATTTCATTTTAAACCACTCACCAACGTCCCTCCTACCGATTCACGAAAAATTGCCCGGAGGGTACTTTGTACATATATATATAGCAAATGGGCTGTTTAGTTCGACGTTCTGACGGCGGCGCTGCAATCGCATTTGTATGATAGAAACTTCGTTTCATCTTCCCTCCACGATGTTTCAAAAGATTTTAATTTAAATAGACGATCTTGTTCCCTCCGATATCTGGCAACACAGCTTTATTTTAATTGTGCAGTGTTCTTATGGTATCGGAGTCTCGACTGACTTTGAGAGGCCTATTAGAAATTGCATTGTATAACATTTCTGTTTACTGGTATTGTTAGAAGATAATAAAGAAATTATTGTTATTTGTATACGAGCTGTAGATAAAATGTTATTATACAGGATCTGCAGCAGTGCTAATAAAGAACTGTTTTGATTTAACACGGGTCCTTCGATTTTCTATGTAATGATAATATTTAACTGGGCAAAATTAAGATTGTGTTTGATGCCGCTACTAAATTTTTCGTATATAGTTTGAACGATTTTCAGCTTCAAGGTCCAGATTTAGTGCCCTTTCTCATTTCTATTTTGTGGCGTTTTAGACAAGAAAGAATATAGCATTCAGTGGTGATATTAAAGAAATGTTTCTTTTGAATTAGGATTTCATGAAGATAACACTCTGTGTTTTATTGTACCTGTTTTTTTAATTTTTGTAAAAAGAATCGAAATCCCTTTAGAAGAAAGATTTTGATAAGCATAAGCACCAATGCAATTTTTAATGAAAATAAGAACCCTGCGACAGAAGAAAGGAAAGAGAAATATGTTATGTTTTACTCTGAAAATATTCCAGACCTAGACTATGAAACTAATGAGAGATAAATTAGAGAAGAATAAGCGAAGAAAGATTAAATAATAATGAGAAACCAGAATTATCTAGTGCAAGATATCATCTAAAAAACCGAAATGCAACCTCCAAAACAGTACCTTGCGATATCAGCAAACATAGATATTTCACTTACATAATATGAGGAAGCTATAAATTCTGAAGATTCTGATCGATGGATTGAAGCTATGGAAGATGAAATGACATCCCTTAAGAAAAATGATAAATGGGTTTTACAAGAATCTCCAGAAAACTGTAAGTTAAGACTGTAAATGGATCTATAGAATTTAAAACGACATTAATGGAAAAGAAAAATACAAAGCCAGACTTGTCGCTAGAGGTTTCGCACAAAAAGACGGAATTGATCACCACGAAACATATGCTCCTGTTGTTAGATATGAATCAGTTCGAGTACTTCTTGCGATAGCTGCCTAAGAAAATTTAGAGAGCCCAATTTGATATCAAATCTGCATTTTTGTATCGAAAATTGGATGAAATAATTTTTCTGAGACAGCCGAAGGGTTTCGAAAAGGAAGACAATTTAGTATGCAAACTAAATCGTAGCATCTATAGACTATAACAATCGCCTCGATGTTGGAACCTTTGAATTCATCCAGATAAATAACGATCACTGTATATTTGTTGGAAATGTCAGTGATGACAATAGTTATTTACACTACAAGGGAGGCAGGTGATACTTACCAGTCGAGGACATAATTTGCGCCCGAGCGATAGCGAGGGCTTGCAAAATAGTCCAAGGCTGGTCAAGAATACTGCCTCCCGAGTTTTGTATTATATTTTTTCTACTCCAGTTCCCTCAAATTTAAAAAAAATGTTTTTTAATTTTATAATTTGAGCTATCCAACTGAAATACCCTGTATGTATGACAGGTTTCCTAGTGTTGACACGTTGATTGCTATGGAATTAATAATGTTCATAATCAAACAAACGTTCTGTCAGTGTCAGTTTTTTTAAGAAATCGAAAAAATGGATATCGATGCAGTTGCGAATGCAGCTTGCGCTGCTCTATTACCTCAGAAATCGAAGGAACGGTACAATCGGTGTTACAAGGACTTCAAGGATTCTGGATTGGTGCAGTATTAATGCAAGTGATGAAAAAGTCACCGAAAATTCTATGCTGGCGTACTTTGTACTTCCCTAGGGAGGTAAGTATTTACTTACCTCCCTAGGGAGGTAAAACGTACTTACCTCCCTCAAATCAGTATCAAAATGAAGTACTTACCGAATAAGGAGTAGAAAAAGTATATTTTTGGCACTTTATGTCGATGATGGATTGATTTTGACAAAGTCACCCATTACTGTAAAGAAAATTTTGACACATCTCGAAACCAATTTTGAAATAACTACAAGCGAGGTAAAATGTTTTGTTAGAATTGAGATTAAACGAAATAAAAAAGTAGGAACGATACGTATATCTCGTATTACATTGACAAAATTTTAAAGAAATTTAATATGGAAGATTGTTGATGTGTACCTGTGTTCAGTAATAAAAAAATTGAGATACCTGAAAGGAACCAAACATTATGAAATTATGTACAGGAAATCAACAGATAATAACCTAGTTTTGTACGGATATACTGACTCAGATATTGCTGAAGCTCAAGAAAGTCAAGAACTGGGTATGTGTTTTTACTGAATGAGTCTCCTATAACATGGAGCTCACCGCGTCTTTGTCAACTACTGAAGCTGAATACATTGCTTTATCTTTTGGCTGTAGAGAGGCTATTTGGCTCCGACAACTTTTAACAGAATTAAATATTCCTTAAGATAGGGCAACAGAAATTAATGTTGATAATCAAGGAGCTATAAAACTTTTTAATAATCCTGAATTTCATAAAAGAACTAAGCACATTGATATAAAATTTCACTACATAAGAGAAGTGGTTGCAAGGAAAGAAGTTGAACTGAAATACATTGGAACGAAGCTTCAGCTAGCTGATATTTGTGCCGAGCCCTTACCGGAGTCAAAATTACATTTTATTTCCGGTTAACTAAACATTCAAAAGCCTAATGAAATGGGCCTGTTGAATTAGGATTTCATGAAGACAACACTCTGTTTTATTGTACCTGTTTTTTAAATTGTTGTACCAAGAATTGTTAAACATATACAAAAGAATTGTTAAACATATACAAATTAATCAAAACGTGTCATTATCTGCTCTTTTAAAACTGCTAAATTTTCTTATTCTAAGTTATTCCTGTTGTTCAAACTCTGCTATTTCCATCAGTTTCATCAAGAAGAAATTAGGAAGATGTATGAAGATTTCTTTGGCGCAGAGTGATTTTTAGTGCAATATCTTCCTCTTCTAAAGCACAATTTATAAAAATGGAAATGCTAAGTTACACGATTGTGAATTTCCTGATGTAGTTAGAGATATGAAGAGACAACAGCCGAGTTCCTTTGTAGTTGCTTTTAAATAGCACAGCAAAGATTTTTCCTCCGCGTTGCCGCGGTTTAGTATGCCCCTCTATATTTTTCATACGATTATACGAAGCTTAGCTGAGCAAAGATATTTACTTTGCTATTTAAAAGAAGCAAAAGAAAACTACCAATTATATTAACGATTATCTGGAGAATTTGAAATTACAAAATTCATAAGCAATTTATCAGTGATATGTTTCATTCAAGAATATTAGCGGCCAGATATATAAAATACTTAATATAAAAATAGACTTTGAAAAGATGAAAAGAGTACTTGGACTTTTCTGGTCACCTTCTACTGACGAGTTTGTTTTAGTCTTGATTTCAAGAACGTACCCCAAGAAATTTACGGTTGATCTAAAGTTCCAACTAAAAGTGATGTGCTTTGGATTGAGATGTATATTTTTGATCCGATGCTTGTTTTTGGCTCCACTGGTAATTATGGGACGTATATTACTGCAACAAATTTGGAGAAACAGACTAGAGTGTAATAATGAAATATATGAAACTGTTAGTTACGTTGAATTCTTTAGCGCCCCTAGCATACATAAATATTATTTTCCTGGTGTCAAATAAAACGGGTAGATTTATATTTATTTTGTGATACCAGTGATAAAGTATATGCAGCTCTCATTTTCTTGCGGAATTATGTTGGTGAAGAATTTCAGATAAGGTTTGTTAGTTGCAAATACAAAGTTGCACCTATTAATCAGTAGACTATTGCTAAACTAGAGTTGCAGGGAGTAGTTTTGGCTTGTACACTAGCACAGTAGCAGGTTTGAGTATCAAATTAGCAGCGTTCATTATTTTTGAGGTTATAAAAGAACAGATGCGAGTCTAATAGGTTTCTTATATTTTTGTCTCCTGCCGACTCAGCGAAATTCACGAAAATACTGTGTTCCATTCGGCGAAAATGTGACCGACCTAGCAGTAAACGATACAGGCTTAAGTCCTAAAAGTGCTTGGTTTTTGGGTCCTTCTTTTTAAAGGCAACGAGAAGAATAATGACCTAAAGAACCTCCTCATTCTGACAACATTGAAAACAACTTGTTTATTTATTTCGATTACAATCGAGCTGTGAACAAGTTGCCTGACACGCCACGTTTTTCTAAATGGCAAAGATTACACCGAACAACTAGCTGGATGTTGTATTTTATCGAATTAATAAAATTAGAGAAATAAGACAATTCCCAAACGTTACAGTTGGATCTGCATACATTAAAAAGGGCACATAACATAAAAAGGTCGAAATGAAAATTTCGTACAAGAAATAGGTAATTTAAATAAAAAAAAGAAAGTTTTTAGAAGACAAACTTCCTCCGTTGTTGGGTGAAAATGGCGGTCTACGATGGAATTTTCTAAAAACGAAGGGCTGAATCTGCAATTTACTGACAGAAATCCTGTTATTTTAGATAGACTAACTGAATTACTGATTCAATGTCACCACGAATATGCTGACCGTGCAGGAATTGAGACAGTTGTAAATAATTTGAGATTAAAATACTGGATACTAAATGTTTTTTCTGCGGTAAAGTCTTTTAAAAACTGCCAAGCCTGTAGAATACGAAAATTTAAACATATTCCACGGAAGATGCGAGAGCCACAAAAAGAAACGTTAGAGTCTCTTATATTTCCGTTGAAATGGAAATGAAAATTTCGCAAACACAGGCTATTACGACGATAAATCATAATTTTGATTAAACGAAAAAGAAAAAGTTTTAAAAGTACAAAATTACCCGTCTTGTGTATCAAAAGTACAAAAAGTTGAAAAAAATTAAAATATGTTACTTTCCGTGGGTAAGCACCTAATTTTCCTTCAGAAATTTATCTAAACCATTAAATAGATAAACTTACTTTAATACCTCATCCAAAAGACCGCGTTACTACTTACCTACTACCTACCTTCGCCACAAATATCTAAATAAAAGAAAACATGAAATAAAATGTAAAAGGGAAACAATAATAGTAACATGTAGTACCCTCCACAATATGGCAACATGGCAGGAGGGAATTACGACTAATTATTAATTATAAAATATATCGATTTGGAGGGAACTAAGAATAAATAATATCTGTAATATATATGGACATTTTATTGGTTGAATTCTTTACCCCTCTCTTGACAGACATATTAAGACACCTCCCCCAAACATATATATACAAGCGTTTCGTTATATGTGTAATAGAAGTAGTGGAGGTCGGTCCGCCTGGTGTTTATCATGGAGGGAACAACGAGCGAGCTATACATATATATATATATATATATATATACCTATCAAATTAGATTCTGCGTTCAGAAAGTAAGTCCAAACTCAGTCTCCGCCTCAGACCATCATAGGAGTCAACAGGCAATCTTAATTTGTATGCAATAAATCTAATAAATATTTTTGAACCTTTTCGATATTTTGAATATGTATTAAATATGACGGTGACCACACACAAGAAAGGTATTCCAAACATGACCTAACAAGAGTTTTGTAAATTGTATTCAAGCTGTCAATATTTTGGAAATCTCTAGTATTTCTACACATGAAGGCCAATAATTTTAATGATTTATTTACAATGTATTCATAGTGAATATGGAAATCTAACTTAACATCCAAGTGAACATCTAAGTCACACAGAGTGGTAACTCTATTAAAAATGCAATCATTTAATTTATCTATAAATACTTAGGTATATTAGTATATAAATGATTTTCACAAAGTCTGTTAAAACTCCCTAATTTTTCTTTTGCCCTCTTTATTTTTCTGCCCAAGATAGGGCCTTTGCACTAACCCTTGACTTTCTAGTATGCTGAAGTATTGTCGGTCTTCTGACTATTCAATTTTTACACCTCGTGTACATGCACCATTAAAAACTCCATTACGGCTCAATCCCACTTATTATTTTCTCTATTGCTAACAACATCAGCATTGTACCATTTACTTTGTTTTCCTGATGATGAGTGTAATGTAGTTTAATTTTTAATTTATAGTCATAGTCATTGTGCGATGAAAAGTAATAATTATTTTACATTTTTTAATGTTTAACTCCATTTTATTTCTAACACACCCTTCATACACTCTGTTTAAGTCCTCTTGAATTCCCGAAGCATCATAAACTAACTTGACTAAAGCAAACAATTTTAACACGTTGACTGCCATTCCGGTCTATAGGACCGAGAATAAAATATTCCAACTTTAAAAGCGCGGCCTATTATACCATGATGCCATTTGTCGCACGCGCCAGCTAGGTCCATTGGACCGACATAATTTTTAGTTCCCCAGGGCCAACGGTCTGTTCTCATCGGGAAATATTCACTTATAATCTCCCTAGCAGCAGAATTATTACCGATAATTTTTTTCAAGGTCACGAATGGTTTTGTTGATAGAAAATTATTCCGAGTCGAAGACGAGGGAAATTTTCTATCAACAAAAACATGAGTGAAACCGAGGCAAAAATTATCGGGAATTAATTCTGCTGCGTGGGAGATTCGGTAAGAAAATTTCATAAATTGGAGTTTCTTTTAATATGATGAGATGATGAGACCTACGACCTATTCTCAATAAAAGTTAGCAACAAAATGTATTTTGATTTTATTCTGAGTGACGTTTGCCTAAAAAAGAAAGCACTTCATTTTTGACAGAAAAATTATCACTTATTAATTTTATTAGGTTAATAGGCTATAGACTATCGCGAAAATTTTTTGACAGTTCAAACAGCCAATTAAATTTTGTTATTCTTTATCATCTTACATAAATCACCCAATCATATCAACATTTAAGTGAAAACAACACTCCGGGTAGTTTTCAATCACTATGACACCCAGGCATCATTTATTATGACACCAATACTTTGACAGTTTATATTATAACTATATAAATTTCAAAATGTCACGTTTTGGCAATGCAAATTTTAATTGCATTAACGCGCTAGTTAATGAAACAATCCCAAAAAATACCAGAAACAGTCACAAATACACGTGGGGAATATTTATGGAGTTTTGCTGTGAACGCAAATACGAGTTACATAAACATAGAAGTGTAGAAGAGCTGGCAATGATACTGAAAGATTGGGCGGTTAATATGAGAAAAAAAGATGGGACTGAATTCAAAGAAGCAACGGTAAAGACTATGTGGAACGTTTCGTGCAAAATTTTACAAAAAAAGTACTATAATGAATATAAGATTATGATTGACCCGTTTAACAGCATAGTATTTAAACCAGCCCGAGATGCCCGCGATGCAAACAGAAAGAAATTACAAGCAGATCCATGTAAACGTAAGACCAGTTTAGTTTCGTTAAGTCTATATGAAGTAAACCAAATAATATTGTTCTGGAATGAAAATACCCCTGAAGGTCTTATGCGTAAATTCTACCATATTGCTGCAGTAGAATTAGCGTGGAGAGGAGGCGAAGCAGTTGCATGTCTCCTGGATTTTTTTCAAATCGAAAAAAATAACGATGGTTCTCCAACAAATCGTATTGAATATAATCCAGTGTTCAGTAAAACTTGCCAAGGCGGTTCAAAAAGCTGTACAAGTAGTAAATGGTTGATTGTCAATAGTGAAAGTCAAAGATGCCCTGTACGCCTGTTTCATTAATTGACATCAAAACGAGGCGTACATATAACCTCACCACGGCTGTTCTTAAAATCAAATCGATACTGGAAAACCGAAACCAATAGTTGGTACGATAATGTCCCTGTTGGAAAAAATACTATTAATGGATGGACAAAATCGTCTGCTGAAGCTATCGGCCTGAATATAAAGGACAAAAAAATAACAAACCATTCAAACAGGTCAACTGCTGTTAGCGAATTGGCAAAAAAAGGTGTGCAAGAACAACAATTGCTGAAAATCACTGGTCATAACAATCCAAATTCTATAAAACCATACTTAAACATCGACCAAGAACACCACAATAAGATTATTAATACTATGCGTGGTAATGGATCTTCTATAGTAGAAAAAAATAGCGAATCAAATGTTACGTTAAATTTTAATAACTGCACCTTTACAAATTGTACTTTTAATAAATAAATAATTATTGCAAAAAAGTTTTGTCTGTTTCCTTCCGCCAAACTCATCCCCAGACGCGTTTCGCCGTTTACGGCTCATCAGTGAGGCTCAGTTTGGCAGAAGGAAACAGGGCTCGAAGACAAATCACTTGTCAGGATCAATTATCGACGGGAATTATAGAACCCGGTGCGACATCTTGCGTCCCAGTACGGTACCTTAGAAAAGGTCAGTCGTAAAGGGGTTATTCTGTAAAAACAGAAAATTTTGCATAAATAATTGTTTGGTTGCGAGAAATTTTATTTTTTTATCAAATATTTATCAAAAAATTTTCTGACCGAATATCCCTCGGACATTGACCAATGCCTCATAATTTTATCTCAAGCACGTAACCAAGGTAACAACCCCTTCAGCGTCGGGTTGTTACCAGGCAACGTGCTTTCGACTAAAATTATCTCGTCCATTATCAATGTCCTAGGGTTATTATAGCTGATAGTATCCCGTCGCTATAAGCAACGCAATCAAAAAATAGCCTTCTAATTGGTTGAAAATAAATTTATGAAATTTTCGCTGTAATAGACCGAGCTGGCGCATGGGACAAGTTTGCACCACTCAGTCAGGAATTCCAGTCCGCAGCCTCTCGGACTTTTTTTTTTGGCATGGCGTCATGGACAAAAAAGCGAATATGGCTTCGGCAGTCAACGTGTTATGTCATCAGCAAAAAACAAACGTTAGGAAAATAAGATTTCCAACATTAAATCGTTAATAAAGATTATAAATAACTAAGGACCCAAATGGCTGCCCTGGGGTACGCCAGATGTAACGGATATCTCCTGTGAAACAAAACCCTTTACTTTAACAAACTGTTTTCTATTACCTACTTATATAAGATATTATCCTCCTAAGTAAAGTTCTAGAAAACCCAAAGCACTCCAGTTTATTTGCCAGAATATGATGATTTTCAGAGATTTTCAGAGTCAGAGAGTTCTTATATTTCTCAAAATAAGCTTTTCAAAAAATAGGGAACTTTGTATATTATATTTTCTGTATAAATAACTATGCTGCACCAGGTGGTCCACCGTTAGACTGTCCCTGAGAAATCCCATGTCAATTTTGTTATCCTCAAATATTGGGTCCCCTGTTAATTTTACATCAAAGTTGTATCATACTTTTTTATAGGTCCTTATATGATAGACTCGCACACCAAATTTTATTATTTTCTAAGGAGCCAAATAAAAGTTATTTAAAAAAAAAACTCTTCGTAAAATTATTTAAGATAAAATACTGCCTTTCAATGGAACCAATGAGAACTTTATTTATTTTAACATTTGGAGACAAGTGGAAAATCAATACTTTTAAAAAAATATCTAGACAACAACTATTTTAAATGGAAATTTAATGTTTTTTAATCAGATGCTCAAGCAGTCCTTCGTTTATAAACGGTTATAAAATTTATGTCTTTAATTATAAGGTAAGTTGATACCCATGCTGAGATTCGATTAGGTAGAGACTATACCCCTGAAATTACAATATTTTTATAAATAACACTTTTAATGCGATGCTCAAATATTTCTGCTCAAACATTTACCTCTAGAGGGTATTGAGTCCTTGTTTGTACAAATCTGTGTTCATTTTCTGTACTCCAATCTCCAATGTACCTAATGAATAAAAATTAAGCAATTACTTGAAGGAATTACTTTTTAGTAAAATCAATTGCTTGACTAGCAAATGCTATAAGTAAAAGCAATTGCTAGATCTGGATATGAATAAAATTTTGAAGCAATTGCTGTTTTTCTTACACCTCTGTAGCAAATGTTTATTCAACACAAGTTCAGACGTGGCTTATCCACTTGTTCAGATTATAGATTTCATGTTTAGTTTGGTGCCTAATTTGCAAAAGAGTTGACGCAAATACAACAACGTTGGTCTACTTATTTAGTACAATAGTAATCTGTTACGTTTTTGTGGAAAATAGGAAACTTATATTTGTGATATGGCAGATTTCAGTGAAAATAAAAGGAAAGTGATAGTAGTGATGAAAAAATTAAAGTCAAGCAATTGATACTCGTTCACCAATTTAAGGAACATAAATAAATCTCTCTGACCACAACCGTTTAGCTTCCACAACAGCTTCAGCACTTGTAGGAAATTTAATAAAAATATTGGCCTTATCCAAAACTGCATCCATTACAGAAATGTATGTCTCACAGACAGTTTGGTGAACACCGAGTTCTTCACCTACATAATTTTGAAAGCCCGGATCCGACAATTTCCGCAAAAAGAATTTAATCTTATTTAAAGGCGACAGTGCACCCCCTCGCCTTTTACCAGTATCAGTCAAAAAATAATTTGCCAACCACTCAATATTTTCGCGGTCAAATCGATATAACTTTCTGAAATCATCATATTTGCAATTTTTACGTACACTGTAGATTTTTCTTTTATGGACATTCATATATTCAGCCATAATTGAAGACACAAATTAAGAGTAACGCATATGTGTATGCCGCAGAGAACTAAAGTTGACTGCTACCAAGCAAATGATGCATCAGGGGTCGACCTACCTTAAAAAGTTGAAAGCAATTGCTACACTAGAAAAAGCAATTCCATAGTAGGAGTATTACAAACAACTAAGAAATCTCACAACTTCAGCCATCCGATCGGAAAAAAAAGCGTACCTTAATCATAAATTCCAACATTGCACTACAAAAGAAAAGTGGCGTGAGCTCAAAAAATTAAATATTTTGAATTCAAAAAATAAAAAAATTCCCGAGGGATTAAAAAAACTAGACGAACTTAATAACTACTTTACGAAACTTGTAAATAATAATAGTAACCCCAAACGCGAACTTTTAAATTTCTATAAAAACAGTAGACTTTTTGACAACCAGTTTACTTTTCAGCCAGTGGCGGAGAACGAAGTCTCTAATTTAATTATTCAAATTAAATCTAAAGCCTTTGGAGCCGATAACTTAAACATAGATCTCATTTTATTATGCTGCCCGTTCATCATAACTCATGTAACCCACATAATTAACTGTTGTATTGATAGGTCCTACTTTCCGAAAAGTTGGAAATTTGCACATGTTGTCCCATTACCCAAAGTAAGCAATCCCACAGAGTACGGACAGCTGCGGTCAATCTCGATATTACCGACATTTTCTAAAATCTTAGAGAAAATTATGGCGCAACAGATCAACTCTTATGTATGTCAACACAATATTATACCAAAAAAACAGTCGGGATTTCGGGGGGGTTACAGCTGTGCCACTGCACTTTCCGATATTCTGGATGACGTAGTGGTGGCACACGATAAAAGTGAGGCTACAATACTTTTTCTTCTTGATTTTACCAAAGCCTTTGATATGCTGAACCATGAGATTTTAACTGCTATCTTAGCCTACATTGGCTTCACTCCAAACTCGACTACCTTGCTGGCTTCTTTTTTGTCCGACAGGGTTCAGAGAATTGTTCTTGATGGTAAAAAATCAGACCCCATAAATGTTAACACAGGTGTTCCGCAGGGGAGCATACTGGGTCCTCTTCTCTTCAGCATTTTTACCTCAAACTTTATCAAATATTTAAAATACTCAAAGTATCATTTATATGCGGATGATACGCAAATTTACTTATCATTTAGGCTCAATGAGGTCCACACTGCCATCACTAAACTAAATGAGGATTTAAATGGGCTCTTGGACGTAACGTCTAATCATCTACTTAAAATTAATCCCACTAAATCCATAGCTCTACTATTTTGTAACGAAAACCATAGAAATGCCTTGTCAAACGTGATAAACTTAAAAATCGGTTCCGAAGTTATTCCCTTTAAAGAACATACAAAAAACTTGGGTCTTATTGTCGACACCAAGTTAAAATTTAGCGAGCACGTAACACAATGTTTAAAAAGGGGATTTTCCATGTTAAAAATGATTTACTCTCACAGACATTATCTTTCTCAAAAAACGAAAATGGAACTATGCGATTCATTAGTCCTGTCCCATTGCAACTTTTCGGACAATGTTTATGGCCCCTTTTTGAACTTAGTTGACAACAGGCGGTTGCAGAAACTTCAAAATTCTTGTATAAGACTGGTGTGTGGAATAAGACGTAGGCAAAGGGTATCACATAAACTTCGCGAGCTGGGCTGGCTAAACATGTTTAATAGACGAATTCTCCACTCACTGTGCCTGTATTATAAAGTAATTAAATATAAAAGCCCTCCTTATCTTTACAACAAGCTTAAATTCCGGACGGACGTACATAATCTAAACAGTTCTATAATTACCTTTTTCTTGCTACCTACCTATATTTTAATGAGATAATATCTCATGTCTTTAGTTTTTTTTCCTATAATGGTGTATTATCTACATAGAGGAATTATTGCTGATACATTTTATCTATATGATTAGGTATTTTTTTTTTCTTAATTTTTTATAGGGCTTCAACAGCACCTTCCATCGGGAGGGATGCTGCAAGCGGGCCTATTATTCCATGAATTGTAAATAGTACCTATACACATGATACAAAGAAAGAAGAGATATGACATTGCGCATGTGGGCGGAGCCAAATCGACAGCCGCTTACGTCATGTGGTGATAATTTTCTGGCGGGCTTCGTATAACCTACGTTTGATTTTATGTACTATTGTTATTATTTGTTATACAGAAAGAGGTTTTTAGTGTTTTCTTGGATTATTTTATTGTTGTTTGTTAGGGACAATTAGTTGTTAATATGCGTTGTGCAGTGGCGTTATGCATAAGTGACAATATGACAAAAAATTCTGCAAAAGACATGTTTTTTTGTTTTCCAACTGACCCAAATCTTCAAAAAATTTGGATGAACGTTGATGATACAAATCAATGTAAAATATTTCAAATTTTAGCTAAAAAAAATTGTTCTCTTCCTCATAAGTGAGATACAAAAGTTTAATTTGACGAAATTGGTTTAAAATAATAAACTGTTATATGTGTGCCTTATTTTTTAATAATTGTTAATGTCCCTCTAATTACTATTATGATAATTACCAGTCCTAGTATATTTTTTTAAATGTCTGAATGAGTTTTTTACATCCTTATCCTTGGTCAAATTATAGTCAAATGCAGTGGCGGACTGGAGCGGGTGGCCGGGTGGCCACCGGGGTCAGAAGGCCTTTGGGGGCCAATTGGTCCAAACATTTAAACAATAATTTTTTTTTTCAAAAAATGTTGGGGCCATTGAGGCCATGTAGCCACCGGGGCCAAATGATTCCAGTCCACCCCTGGTCAAATGTTAACAATATAAATTTATAAACAGACACCTCCAAAAATATTATCGTTACCTAATGCATAAAAAAAATCTTAATAAGCAAATTAATTGATTTTGGTCATTTAAGGCTCGAAACTGTTCTAAAAATGTTTAAGACTGCACATTTGTACCTATTTTTTTTTCAAACAATTTATTGCTTAAGGTGGAAGGACCAACAAATATAGGTTATTTTTTTATGATTTTGTAAAAATAAATAAGTAATTGTAATCATTTAAAAGATAAAATGTATGTCAGCATAAAAAGAAAATTATTTTCATTGATATCAAATATATGCTCAATTTTAACATTTAACCCAAGAACATCATGAAATACGTTCTGATTTATGAACCTCTATCCTTAAAGTACTTAAAATAATATGCACTTAAATCTTCCAAATCAAAAATTGTAAAATATGCAGTAAAATTTCTATTCTTAACGGCTAATCCTATGTAATTTTAAGTCTCGTTAGCACCACATGACGTCATTGCGCGGACCGGACCGAATTGGGAATACGATCGATCATATCTTTCTTTCTTTGTATCATGACCTATACATGTATTTGTAATTAAGCTGTTTATTTTTGGAATAATAAATGTATTATTATTATTATTATTATTATTATTATTATTATTATTATAATTTATTCATCACATTTTAAGCAAACGATAACAATTGCTTCTATTTTTTAAAAAAAATAATTGACTAGAAGCAATTCCTGCACTTTTAAGCAATTGCTGGACGCAAAAGCAATTACTTTACTTTTTATTCATTGGCTTTCATGAAATTACTTCGATTTTTTAAGAAAAAGCGATTGCTACATTTTTATTCATTAGACTCATTGTCTACAATCTTGATCTGAATTTGCTTGATTGTTCAATGCAAAGGTGCATCAGTCGGAAAAACAAACATTGCATGAAAATTCCCTTGCCATAACCTCAGAACAAAAGTTTGTTCTTCGTATTTTATCACCATCTCTTAATTCTTGATGTTTTTCATATTTATACGGATTATATTAATATGCTACTTATGCAATTTAAGCAGTATTGTGAATAAGCGATGCTTTCCTACAGTTTCGTCAAGAAGTCTGGTGCTAATTATATTATTTTCTTCTACACGGAGTAAAAGTTATAAATCTGCATTATTTTCTTGTTCTTTACCATTCAGTAGATCATTATTTTTCTCTTAGCAGTTGCATTTATTAGCTACATTATCTTTACTCTCAAAATTACGAATACCATTCCGGAATGTTGTCTCTCAGAAAATATCGCAGAGAAAATTTCGGATACCGTAAAACGGGGTGAATAGGATCAATTTTCAACTTTGAAAGCTTGTAACTTGAAAACTATCTGCCTGAATACAGTAGCTTAAAACATGAGTTAAGGTTGGTACTTTTAAATGGTGGTATAAGTTTTTATACAGGGTGTACCCTGTTGTATATATATTTTTTTTGTGCAAAAATCCTATTCAACCCGCAGGCGGTGTCAATAGGATCATTGATTGATTTATTGCCTGTATCGCATTTAAACAACCGCGGGGTGTATATAATTTTGCACACAAATGTATCTTAAGTAATATAAAAGAGTACTAAAAATAATATTACCTAAATTTTATAAGTGCTGCATAGTTGTAGAGATATGAAGTTTGTAAGACAAAAGCAAAGATAAAATGACAACAGTTTAACCGCTAAATTTGACGTTTTAGGTTATGGTATTTAGCCTGCGATGTGGTCAAATTTTTTAAAGTTTAATGTCTTAAAAATTACTTTTAACAACCGTTACCTTAAATCTGTACATAGAAAAGACCTACCCTTTAAAATTAAAATTATTACAGATTTTTGAAATTTGAAGGTAGGTAACTTCAATCCTATTCACCCCGATGATCCTATCCACCCCGTTTTACGGTACTCTCCGAGAATTATTTTCCATGTGTAAGTACCACGTAATAATTGTAATATTTTCTCTTATATTGTAAAATATTTAAAAAGCGAATATTGTGGCGTATCAGACAAGTGTGTAACAGTCTTTTATATTGGAATACACAGATGTCCCAGCACAATTGATACCCTTGGGCGGGTAGAACACGGCGGCCGTTTCGTCCTTGTTAGGACTCTACGGGCAGCCATAACCCAAGCAATCCCGACAACGGCGGTAACATATATTAAAAGTCTTTTGCAAAATCAAAGCGGCCATCAATACACCGTAGCGCCATCCCAGCGGAATTAACTCCAATATAAAAGGCAGTCACACTGGTAATATCGAAAAGTAAATAACTTAATAAACCACGAAGTGCATCACAATCCAGTATAGGGAACGCTATTTGTGTTTTCACCGAAACATCTGCCGTTTTGCAGATTAGAAACAGATCAACGCCGGCACCCACTAGAATGCGCCAAATCCTTTTAAGAAAAGCCATAAAAATATTTAGAAGATAATATACTGTTCGCGAAAATATTTAAAAAGCGAATATTGTGGCATATCGGACAAGTGTGTAACTGTTTTTTATAATGGAATACACAGGGATCCAAGCACAATTGATACCCTGGGGCGGGTAGAACACGACGGCCGTTTCGTCCTTGTTAGGACTCTACGGGCAGCCGTAACCCAAGCAATCCCGACAACGGCGGTAAAATATATTAAAAGCCTTTTGCAAAATCAAAGCGGCCATCAATACACCGTAGCGCCATCCCAGCGGAATCAACTCCAATATAAAAGGCAGTCACAATGGTAATATCGAAAGTTATACACCTAAATAAACCACGAAGTGCATCACAATCCAGTATAGGGAACGCGATTTGTGTTTTCACCGGAACATCTGCCGTTTTGCAGATTAGAAACAGATCAACGCTGGCACCCACTAGAATGCGCCAAATCCTTTTAAGAAAAGCCATAAAAATATTTAGAAGATAATATAGTGTCCGCGAAAATAATTAAAAAGCGAATATTGTGTGGCATATCGGACAAGTGTGTAACTGTTTTTTATATTAAAAATATATAGGGATCCAAGCACAATGGAGACCCTAGGGCGTGTAACACAAAAGTATGAACATATATGTTTAAACGCAAAAAAACCGATAATCTCTAATATAAAAAAGAAATTAGTTTGACATCTTATTGCTTACAAAATCACAGATTATAAAAATCCTTTTTATAACTTAAAATAGATAAATTTATTTAATTCACATCTATACATACTATTAAGCTGCGTGATTTCCGTTTGAAAAGGAATCATTTGCCGTATACATAATTCCTGGGATAACCTAGATTTGGTTGGATATATCGTCCCAATATCATTGTGATCTAAACCAAGCCCAAGGTTTTTAATCCAAAAGCCCTCTTTAATGCAAATAATTTTTGCTCACACGGTACTATACCCCTGAAATTACAATCTTTTTATAAATACCACTTTTAATGTGATCCCCCTAATGCTAAAATATTTCCGCTCAAACATTAACTTTTTGAGGGTGTTGAGTCCTTGTTTGTACAAATCTGTGTTCATTTTCTGTAAGGTAAGCTTGGATAAGTGTGACCGCTTTTCTTATTAGTTCATTTGTATTTCCTGTTTCTGATGCCTGTGGCAATCAATTAATCCCTGTATTTTTTTTGCATTATGCCTGAGCATCTGGCTTTAATCTGTAATCGCTTTGCGGAGATAAAATAAATACTAACGTTTTTAAAATATTTTTTTTTAAATCTTGTCTGTAGGTCCCCCTTTCCCAACAGTTAGGGGCAAGTGTGTCAACGGCTAATAGTTTCGTTAAGTACCTATGGCTGTTTTTATATTTTGGGGCAAGTGCGAAAAATGTAAACAGTACCTATTATATTTGTATTTTTTTTTTAAATTTTAATTAAATTTTTTAAATATACAAGGTTATAATTTATCCAAACTTAGTTTGAGGACATTTCAATCATTCCATACGGCGGTAAACAGTCTCAAAGAGACCGACCTCACAACAAGGATTCTCAGATCTTTCTTCTTCAATTCTTTAAGTTTTTTTTTATTAAAGATGTTTCATTTATATCAGTATTCAATTGTTAGTCAGTAACTTTCTTTGAAAGCTAGTTTGCAAATATACTTTAAACCGAGGAGTTTTGAGTGTGACAGAAAAAAATAACAAGCCATTCATTATTATAATAATACATTATTTAGTCCTTAAGAAACAATATAACTGAAATCAAAATAAATAGTGTTTTCAGTGTTAAAAAACAACTAATTAACAAACCCTTGTTTCACCGATACTTATATACCTATTGTATTTACAAATCGAAAATTTGAAAGATTTGGCAAGCGCACAAAATTTATCTCCGATGCCGGAAGCGGCGCGGCACGATACAAAGCGGCGGGGCGGTCCCAGCGAGATAATTAAGCCATCAATCACTGTCGCGTTAGATTTAAGTGAATAGGACAGTGTGGCAGGTGGTTTAATTTGCTGTAATTTACGTAATTAATTTTGCTTTGTAACTGTAAAGAAAGAGTAGGGTTTTTTTACTTATAATATTTCTTCAGCAGCAATGACTGTTTGGCGGCCATTTGAAACTGCTGATCAAGGTGATGTGCAGTAGTAAATAGGTGCACTGGGGCCAGACAGCGGCAATCGCCCACGTGGGCGGTCCCTTTTTTTTAAGCCTATTGATTTTTGGCGTAAACCGATTTTTAATCCCTTTGTTCGCCAAGGTGTGAGGCTCTTTTTAAAATTATTTCCAAGGATTTCTCGGGAGGAGTGACCTTGTTTGCTTACGTGGGTGATATATTTTTATAATTTGTGTGTGTCTTATAAACCCTAATCTGTAACCATGAATACATACGTGCGTGGGTGTTTTTATAATTGGATGCAGGTGTTAATGATGATATATGACCTTGTATTATACATGTAGACGAGGGATGATTTGTATAACCTTGAATTTGGTTGTATACAGGTGTTTTATGGGGAGAATAACTGTTCGTGAAGAAGTGCAGATGGTATTTTTGCTATGCCTAATGTTGAATATGTGCCCGATGTGTGTTTTGACGCTGTAAATGCTACGTGGATATATAGGTATTCTATAATACTGAGCATGGAGCGGGAGGAGTAACTTTGTTTGCTTATGTGGGTGATACCTTTTTTATAATTTGTGATGGTTTTTCGTATAAACCCTTAATCTGTAACCATGAATACATACGTGCGTGGGTGTTTTTTTATAATTGGATGCAGGTGTTAATGGTGATATTATATTACCTTGTATTATACATGTAGTATATGACCTTGTATTGTACATGTAGACAAGGGATGATTTTTTATAACCTTGAATTTGGTTGTATACAGCTAGGTTTTTTATGGGAGAATAACTGTTCATGAAGAAGTGCAGATGTTATTTTTGCAATGGCCAATGTGAAGATATTCTAAAGTTTATAAGAAATAAAAATATAGATATTCCTGAAAGGATTCCAGTCAAAAAGGAATTAATTAAAATCATCATGCGTGGGCACACAATAATCTCAGCTGGGCACAAACAACACAACATCGCGAACACAAACACCAACACAGTAAGCAACAGCTTGCTACTGGCTACTACTCAGACGATCTGAGCACAAATATCGCAATCACAAACACTAACACAGTAAGCTTATTACTTAGCTAGAGTAGTTAGACGACAAAGCCAGCTTAAGTACACCGAGTTCCCAAAGCGCTGGCGAGTAAGACGCAAAGCACGCATTAGCCGAAATACCGAACCGAGTGGTCTGAAGGTTTATACCCCTATGGCGCGGAAACCGCAGGAACACGGTGAGTTTAGTCGGTAGCCCCCCCACAGGGGGTTGAATCTGACACTCCTCTGTTAGTATCACCACAGGGGTCAGTATTTTGAAGATTCTCATCGAAAAAAAAAGCAATTAAATTGTCACTACATTTTGAATCAATAATGTTTGTTTAAAACGTGTTACGTATTAAAGTTACTTTATTTATAATATTATTATCATATTAAACAATTAAAACAATACCCTACGCATTTTAATTATTTGTTTGGGACGCCTATGGTTAGGAGTTTCATACTGTTTTATGTCATTAAATTGACCTAGGAAACACTATACTTAAAAACTTTTAGAAACTAAAAGAAAAACTGAAGTTAAACTAAAATTGTTCGTTCTTCCCTTAAAACTACAAAACTAACTTAAATACTTATTGTAAGTATATATAGGTACCTACCTATATTTTAAATAAGTCTTAAATAAATAAATTTGTCAAAAATAAATAAATGTTTGTTTCAAATGTCCATTTATTAAAGGCAAGTTTAAAATTTATCTTAATAAATTCAGCAGTAGTTAATGTAAATATATGAGGCCATTTTGTTTTTTTAAAACATAAGAATATAAGTACTTATGTTTATTATTGTTTATTTACTTTTTATATATTAAGAATATAAAAGTTCATTAAAATGTATTAGTATTTAAGTTTTATTCTACATAATATCGTTTTAACTCAATTTAACCCAAACTTTTTACCCAAATTCACCTCTTCCTCTTATGTCAGTTATGATTTATTATTTTAATAGTAATTAATTAGAAACCAACCAAATATCACAGCGAATTGAAATAAACTTATTTATTTAATACAAACAATATTTGTGCCAGACAAATAAAAGTTATTTAATAAGTCTAACAAATCATTTTATTAACTTAAAACGAACATTTATTTCAGTGTATAGAGTCTAAAACTACAGTTTCAATCGTAATAAAGAAGTGTTTTGTCAGCTATTATTTTACCATACCTAATTATTGATATCTACAAAAAGGTAAATTTTATTAGAAAAAAGAAAAGCACAAAGTCTTTCTTCACAAGTTTATTAGAATAGCTAGGCGAACCTAGAATAATTTATAATAATTCGACATGTTTCGAGTCTACAAACACTCATCATCAGGAAAACAAAGTAAATAGTACAATATTTAGAGCTTAACCTAATGCCGGTGAGAAATTAAGAAAATTCCGAGTACTTCCGGAGATATCTGACAAAAAACAAAAACTTATTATATATTTTCCGTTTTTAATTTTTTGGGACGTTATTTATCAATATATTGAATAAAGAAAAAAATTTTCTACAAGCACTTTTTTACGACATATTTCTTAAGATAGTTCGTCATCAGATCAAAATTTTAAAATAATGGCCTGAAATTCAAATATTACTTTCTGAGGTATTTTGTTCGCTTAAAACATAAATCCATAACATTTTGGTAACATTTCACCGTTTTGAACCGAAAATCCAACATCAGTAACTTAAAGTTATTTTGCTATATGGTCATGAATTATTGTGATTAATAAATATAGTTTAAAAAAACTAAAAAACACGTCTTAATAATTAATCAGACCAAAAAGCAGAAAATAAATATAGTTTAAAATAATTCTTGAAATTCTTAATATAGGCAGAAAATAATAATGAACGATTAGTATTATTGTGAAAAAAGCGAGGGTTGATCGATATACGAAAAATATAGCACAAAGAGCCCCACGCTTTTTTTTTTCACTATAATACTAATGTTTATCGTTCGTTATTATTTATTAGAATTTCATGAATTATTTTAAACTATATTTATTTTCCGCTTTTTAGTTTCAATAATTTTATTTATTAAAACGTATTTTTTAGTTTTTTTAAACTATATTTATTTTTCATTTTTTAGTTTGAGTTATAGTTAGGATTTTTTTTTTTTAGTGGTGATAGTCATAGAGAGGTCCGGAGTAGAGATGGAATACTGCAACTAATTTAACAATGACTCTTTTAAACGGCTAGATTCAAAGCATTGGATCCACAAACCCGAACAAACCAGAACAAAATGAGATAAACTTATCAAATTATTTTATTGTCAGCGGTTCTTCATAAGTCTACAAAATTTAAAATAAATCTGACCGTTTAAAGTGGGTCAAAATCGGTTTTGTTCGGGTTTGATCGGGTTTGTATCAAATTATTGTATTGTCAGCGGTTCTTGATAAGTCTAAATAATTTAAATTAAATCTAACCGTTTAAAGTGGGTCAAAAACGGGTTTGTTCGGGGTTGATCGGGTTTGTATCAAATTATTGTATTGTCAGCGGTTCCTAATAAGTTTACAAAATTTAAAATAAATCTGACCGTTTAAAGTGGGTCAAAATCGGGATTGTTCAGGTTTAATCGGGTTTGTATCAAATTATTGTATTGTGAGCGGTTCTTAATAAGTCTACAAATTTTAAATTAAATCTTACTGTTAAAGTGGGTCAAAATCGGGTTTGATCGGGTTTGTATCAATTTATTGTATTGTCAGCGGTTCTTGATAAGTCTACAAAATTTAAATTAAATCTGACCGTTTAAAGTGGGTCAACATCGGGTTTGTTCGGGTTTGATCGGGTTTGTATCAAATTATTGTGTTGTCAGCGGTTCTTGATAAGTCTAAAAAATTTAAATTAAATCTGACCGTTTAAAGTGGGTCAAAATCGGGTTTGTTCGGGTTTGATCTGGTTTGTATCAAATTATTGTATTGTCAGCGGTTCTTGATAAGTCTAAAAAATGTAAATTAAATCTGACTGTTTAAAGTGGGTTAAAATCGGGTTTGTTCGGTTTTGATCGGGTTTGTATCAAATTATTGTATTGTCAGCGGTTCTTGATAAGTCTAAAAAATTTAAATTAAATCTCACCGTTTAAAGTGGGTCAAAATCGGGTTTGTTCGGGTTTGATCGTGTTTGTATCAAATTATTGTATTGTCAGCGGTTCTTGATAAGTCTACAAAGTTTAAATTAAATCTGACCGTTTAAAGTGGGTCAAAATTGGGTTTGTTTGGTTTTGATCGGGTTTGTATTAAATTATTGTATTGTCAGCGGTTCTTGATAAGTCTAAAAAATTTAGATTAAATCTGACCGTTTAAAGTGGGTCAAAATCGGGTTTGTTCGGGTATGATCGTGTTTGTATCAAATTATAGTATTGTCAGCGGTTCTTGATAAGTCTAAAAAATTTAAATTAAATCTCACCGTTTAAAGTGGGTCAAAATCGGGTTTGTTCGGGTTTGATCGGGTTTGTATCAAATTATTGTATTGTCAGCGGTTCTTGATAAGTCTACAAAATTTAAATTAAATCTGACCGTTTAAAGTGGGTCAAAATCGGGTTTGTTCGGGTTTGTATCAAATTACCTATTGTATTGTCAGCGGTTCTTGATAAGTCTACAAAATTTAAATTAAATCTGACCGTTTAATGTGGGTCAAGATCGAGTTCAAAGAAGTCGGTTACGGACAAACAAACAAACATACAGGTGAAGCTAATTAAGCGTGTTAAATAATATGCTACTCTAACCAAAAGAAAATAATAATTAAATATGTATAATAATTAAAAACATAATAATTAAAATAAGAAATAATGGAAGATTTTCCGATAGCTCTGGAAGTAGTCGGAATTTTCTTAATTTCTCACTGGCATTAACTTAAACTCCAAATTATCCAATTTTGCCCTAATTTAATCTTTGTTGTTTTTTTTTATATAATTCGAGATGGCAATGATGAGCATCGAATTTGGGACACTCTGTACTTTTATAAGAATAATATTTCCTTATTTTAATAATTTTGGGCAAAAGACTGTTTGCTTTTTTTTTGTTCCCGTATTTTCAACTTCACTTTTTAATGATACTATTTCTTCAAATTAATAAATATTGGCCTGCTACCATTTGGCCACAGGATATTTTCTCGATTGATTAGTAAGCCAGTCCGTCACTGGTTAAAAACTAAAAATATTTTCTTATATAATATATAGTCATAATAAAATAGTCAAACCACAAAAAATTATTTATGGAGGAAGTAAATTTAAGTGTATTTTAATTAAATCTTTGCAGGTGTTTCCATTTGAAAACTCTGGTTCTGTAAATGGCTAGGTAGTACCTAGTGCGTTCTACATTATATTTTGTAAATCCATTTAGGAAATTTCACACATTTATTAGCCGTTATAAAAAATTCACACAAAGAGTTGGTAACTCCCTTGGGCTATATAACGAATCATTAATAAATAAATTGAAACCTAACTAAATGTCGGCCTGTAATTATAGGAACCACCTTGTATATGGCAAATCTAGGTATGAAAAGGAAAAAATTTACCTTTTTTTTTCATGTGGATTTACACATCCTCCCTGAGACATTTCTTGAAAAATAACTCTTTTCTTAAAATTTTTTCGAGAGGAACTGATTAACATAAGTAGGTACCGTGCGAGCAAAAATTATTTGCATAAAAGAGGGCTTGGATTAAAACACGTAGGGATTGGTTTAGATCACAATGATATGGGGACGATATATCTAAGTGTAATAAAATAAGTATACAAATATAAATTTATTTTTGTTGTTAACAAAATTAACAAAGTAAGAATGAAAAATAAAAATAAAAATATAAATTGCTGAAATTGGCCACCGCCATGCTCCAAGCAGAAATTCACACGTCTCATCATATTTTCGAAAGTGTTGACCAGCATCTCTGGAGAAATGTTACCACATTCTTGGATAATCCTTTCTTGTAATTGGTCTAAATTTGCAACTGGTGTTTTAAAAATAGTGTTCTTTAAATGAGGAAAAACGAAGTAATCCATAACCGTTAAAGAAGGTGATCTAGGTGGGAATTCAATGTCTGATCGAAGACTGATCAATCTGTCGTCGAAAAAATTACGTAAGTAGTTAATAGTTTCGGCTGCTGTATGGGCGGTTGCACCGTCCTGTTGAAAATATCCAAAACGTAGTTCGTTGTCAAGTAATTGCCCCACAAATGGATTCAAAATATTGTCTCTATACCGCTGTGCTGTAACTGTGTTATGGAAAAAAATAGGACCAACAATTCTTCTGCGGGAAACAGCTAACCAGACACCAATTTTTTGAGGGTGCAATGTGGACTCTACAAAAAAAATGGGGATTTTCACTACTCTACATGCGTGGATTCTGAGAATTCACATAACCGGAGAGATGGAACCAGGCTTCATCCGAAAAAAATGTCAAGTCTAATAATTCATTTATTTCCAATAAATTTTGGGTAAACCATTGAGAGTAATTCTTGCGTCTTTCAAAATCTAGGGCTTGAATTTCTTGGAATACTTGCACTTTATAAGGAAATAAATTTAGCTGCTTCTTAAGAATAGTCCTGCATGTTCATAAGCTCTTCCCACTTCTTGGGAAAGGCGTCTTATACAATTTGTTGGCGTATTTTACATTATTTCACGAACGTTTGCAACAAGTTCTTCTGTTCTTACAGATGGTCTCCCTGCTTCTTTTTTGTGTTGTATAGAACCTGTTACCCTAAACACAGGCACGGTTCTTTTCAGGCAATGCACAAACCCGTATTGTATTGCCACTCACCATTTACTCTAACCCCGTTTCGAAAATACGCTTCAACCATAAATGTTTTGTGCTGTTCCGTAAAGCCCATTGTGTGAAATGTTCAAGAAATTGGAAAAATTAGCGATGAATCAAATTACTTGTAACGACTGTCAAAGATGACGGTGACGGAATAACTGATTGATTGTTAATTCAGGTAGTAACTGACACCCAACAGGTATTAAGCTTTACCTACGGCTAAGCATTACGTCCTTAGATGCAAGGCCCTCTTTGATGCAAATAATTTTTGCTCGCACGGTATTAACCGTAAATTATTATTAGCATCGAGGAAGCATAAACACATTTTATGTAAATATATGTAATTGACACTGAGGTTAGTTGCGCCACTGGGTATGTGATTGTTCATTATGTTCATATATTGCTTTTTGCGTCAGTGCTTAAAGAACAATAAAGATGAGAAAATACAACTTTCAGCACGCATACAATTGCAAAAAGTAATTACTTTTCTGACGGTCGAAGTAAGAAACGTTCGTTGTACATAAGTTTATCCCAGTTTCTTGATGGTTTTTGGTAGGTACATGTGAAACAGTGCCGCCTCTAAGGAGGAGGGGGGAGGATTTCGGGCGGCGGTAGCAAACGGGCTAAAAAAACTGTCAGTAGGTAGTTTCGTACCGTAATATTGAATTAGTTATCAGTCGATGCAAGTTAAAGGACTTTAAAAATAGGAAATTTTATTAAGTATATTTCTTACTACTTGACAGTACCTACTTATTGATAATTATAATACTAATACAGTGTGACCAGTAAAACTCGCATCATATGGGATTTTTTTTATTAATAACTTTAAAATAAAATAGTATTCACGTGATTCGCATTATCTGTCAAATTTAAATTTTTTCCCAAAAATAATTCAAAAGTAGGGTTATTTCTGAAAGTATCGAAAAAAGTTATTAGAAAAAGTGTTTTTAAATGCCAGTTTCTAGCCCACATTAAAAATTTTAGCTGCATAAGATAATTTTGATTTTTTACCCATATTTTGTAAATTGCACCACTTTTGCAAAATAAGACTCAGCGCAACCTACATAAAACTTCTTAGTTTTGACAATGCTTTATTTCAGTTACATTTTCATTAAAGTAGCGCCATATTAAAGGTGTGTTTTTTCTACAAAATCAAAATTGGACTATTAAAATTGGGTCGCATGTGATGCAAAGTTTATTTGTTTTTGACCCTGTATAAGGTAACTTCATAAAATAAGTATTTTTGAAAACGTACTTTGTGTCTGAATGTAATACACGTTAATATTAAGACAAAAAAGAACACAGTGTCATCAGTAAAGTGTTCATTATGTGAAAAATAGATTTTAGTGGTGGGTAAAAAATCAAAATTATGCAGCTGAAATATTGTATGTGGGCTAGAAATTGCATTTAAAAAAACTTTTTTCAATAACTTTTTTCGATATTTTCAGACATAACCCCACTTTTGATTTATTTTTCGGAAAAAATTAAAATTTGACAGATAATGCGAATCACGTGATTACTATTTTTTTGCTTAATTTTCATCTCGATCGAAGCAGAACCTAATGCCAAAGTCAAATTTTGAATAAAGCTATTAATAAAAAAAAATCCCATACCTATGATGCGGACTTTACTGATCACACTGTATACATTAATTTTAATTTTTCTGTTTAATATTTTAAAACGGAGATTAATGTTTCGTTAAATAAAGTACCTATTTCGTAGAATAAACCATTAAAATATGAATTCCTTATATTTATCCTAAGTTGTTCTTAGGGATATGGAGGGGGGCAGTGTCTGATTTCCCTATACGGTGTCGCAAATGGAAATTTTAGAAGAAAAATGATGGTTTTTATACTGCAACTGTAACACTTTTTTGTATTAAAATAAAATTGCCGTAGTGGGTTTTCCTAAAGTAAACTTACAGTAATGATTATTGAGACAAATATTCTGCTAAATAAAAAAAACCTGGGCACCACGTAAATTGAATTGACAGTCACTTTTTTGATTACGTCATAGTTATGTATTAAAAAAAAATTAAGGTATTATAATTAAAAATTGATATAAAATAATCAAAGTATATTAATTGGGTAAATTAATGTGATTGCAGCTGGACCTCTTAACACCTTAAGGTGGTAATACAAAAAAAATAAATGTTTAAATTTTGTCTGACTATTTTCTCATCATCCAGAAAACAGCACCCCATGACTATAGTTCACAATCATAACACCAAATAAATTAATTTGAAATCGGAGATATAATGGTTATTAATAAGATATTAAACCACAAAATAATAGATATATCAATACGCATTTTTTGTTAACACAGACTATGTTTTGTTTAGAAACTGAAAGTTAATAATTAGTATTGGTTATATGTAACTGCGAAATAAATAGAATAATCTGGCCTTAAGTGGATCTAGAAGAAATCCATAGGAAATACCATCTGTTCCCCGTTTGGAGACCTCTGTCTAACTTCCAGAAAAATCTACAGGGTGGTGGCTTGTAGTGGTCTTAAGAACTTCTATGAGTTGCTGTGTATAAAGAAGAGCATAACAAATAAAGCTTCTGGAGCAACAGGTTATTAACCCCTAACTTAAAACCCTGCAAAAATTGGAGAAAACCACAGAGTAACCTCCAGATTATGGATAAAATAAGCGGGTTGCTCTATTCTTTTATTTTACAATTTATATAATAATATAGAAGAACAAAAAAATAACTTGTGAAAATTCACTCACCTTTTATAGGTAAAGGGTTTTATACTTGAAACAAAAAATGTTATACCTGAGCACTTGGATAGTCTGGAAGATTCCAGGGTTGCAAAGAACAGAGAGAATAAATTGCAAATAAAATCACCCGATTGGGTTCCTGGGAAGGAATTTCCCGTTTTGTTCACAGTAGCATGGAAATATGCCTCGTGCTAGTCTAGAGTTCACACCGGAATTGCGGGCGGAAAAGTGTCCCTTAGTGGGGACCGGAAATTCCAACGATTCCCACTTAAATTTGATTGGTGCAAATTTGGCGGTAAGCATCGTGTATTGAAATATTTAAAGAAAAGTCAACAATAAATATGGCAACGTTGAAAGGTGAAATCAACCTATAAGCAAATTGTGGTTCCGATTTTGGGAGTTCTTGACACAGACGATTTTAATTAGAAACAATGTTAAAGTCGCCACAGTGGTTCTTTTCCCGTGCGTCATCACTTTTACGTCATCAAAATCGTATGAATCAAATCAAAATTACGAGACGAAAAAAGTCAAAACTAAGTTAAGTTCATAAAATGGACGTGCCTGCCTACCGTTTGACGTACCTACATAATATCCCGAAAAATTATTATTTATTTTAAGTTTTGCCCGGCATTCTCTATTATCTAAAAGAAATTGACAAACAAATGTTAATACATTTAATACTATTTTTAAAGCTTAAAATCTAGAAAAGTTTGGTGTTTTATTGACTATTAAAATCGCAAAAGTCAAATTTTTAACATCCTTTCGTTTAAGGGAATTTAGCCACTGCCGTAAACATTTCAAAAAACTTTCACGGTTAGAATATTTAAAATAAATAAATTAGGTATTATAGAAATCCATAAATACTTACCGCCAAAACAGATGGTGGGTATAATTAGCTCTAAAAAGAACTATTTTTAGAAAAAGGAACAGCTTTAGGGCACACAGATTTACAAAATACGAATTAGATTGGCAGATCAAAATAAGGTTGACAATGACGTTCTAAAATACAACGGTTGTCAACTAAACAAATAAAAAAAGTAATAAATTGACGTTTATAGTTTTATTCTTGTCTAGCACATTATATTATTGCGGAATCTTGGAGACGTTCTTTTATGCTTTTATTCAAACTTGTTACTGTAATAAACAAGGATGCAGAGTTATTAACCACGTTGAGTCCTGATCGTTGATTGATGACGCACGGGCAAAGATCCACTGTGGCGACTTTAGGTAATGTCGCCACAGTGGATCTTTTCCCGTGCGTCATCAATCAACGATCAGGACTCAACGTGGTTGATAACTCTGAATCCTTATTTATTACAGCAACAAGTTTGAATAAAAGCATAAAAGAACGTCTCCAAGATTCCGCAATAATATAACGTGCTAGACAAGAATAAAACTATAAACGTCAATAATTTCCTTTTTTTATTTATTTAGTTGTCTATCGTTGTATTTTAGAACGTCATTGTCAACCTTATTTTAATCTGCCAATCTAATTCGTATTTTGTAAATCTGTGTGCCTTAAAACTGTTCCTTTTTCTAAAAATAGTTCTTTTTAGAGCTAATTATACCCACCATTTGTTTTGGCGGTAAGTATTTATGGATTTTTATAATACCTAATTTATTTATTTTAAATATTCTAACCGTGAAAGTTCCTTGAAAAGTTTACGGCAGTGGCTAAATTCCCTTTAATGAAAGGATGTCAAAAATTTTACTTTTGCGATTTTAATAGTCAATAAAACACCAAAGTTTTCTAGATTTTAAGCTTTAAAAATAGTATTAAATGTAATAACATTTGTTTGTCAATTTCTTTAGATAAAAGAGAATACCGGGCAAAATTTAAAATAAATAATAATTTTTCGAGATATTATGTAGTTACGTCAAACGGTAGGCAGGCACGTCCATTTTATGAACTTAGACTTAGTTTTGACTTTTTTCGTCTCGTAATTTTGATTTGATTCATACGATTTTGATGACGTGAAAGTGATGACGCACGGGAAAAAAAACCACTGTGGCGACTTTATTGCCCTTTGATTTCAAGCAACCAACAATTCAAATAGGGTGACCACCTTGCGCAGTTAAAAGATTGCGTAGAAAAATCACATATTATAATGCCCAACCAAATAATTAGGAATTGTTGTTAGAAAAACTTGAATGTTAGACAACAATAAATATTTCCAATAAAATGATATCGAAATACTTTAAATTCCATTAAAAAGTGAGGATATTCTGTTGAACGAACGATTGACGAAATAAACGGATATTTAAATTTAGAAATGCTTTATACCGTGCGAGCAAAAATTATTTGCATCAAAGAGGGCTTGGATTAAAAAACGTAAGGGCTTGGTTTAGATCACAATGATATGGGGACGATATATCTAACCATATCTAGGTTAAAATTTTGTCAAATTCATATTATGACATGATATGCCAAACTAATAAGTAATAAAATAAGTAGAAAAATACAAATTTATTTTTGTTGTTTACAAAATTAACAAAGTAAGAATATACAGAAAGAAAAAGAAAAACCATTGCATAAATTGCTGAAATTGGCCACCGCCATGCTCCAAGCATAAATTCACACGTCTCTTTATATTTTCGAAAGTGTTGATCAGCATCTCTGGAGAAATGTTACCACATTCTTGGATAGTTCCTGCGTCTTTCAAAATCTGCGGCTTGTATTTCTTGGAATACTTGCACTTTATAAGGAAATAAATTTAGCTACTTCTTAAGAATAGTCCTGCATGTTCCATAAGATCTTCCCACTTCTTGGCACAGGCGTCTTATACAATTATTTGTTGGCGTATTTTGCATTATTTCACGAACGTTTGCAACAAGTTTTTCTATTCTCACAGATGGTCTTTTTGCTCCTTTTTTGTGTTGTATAGAACCTGTTTCCCTAAACACAGCCACGGTTCTTTTCAGGCAATGATAAAAATCCCCAGCGATAAAAGCAACGTTAGGAAAATGTTCGTGAAAATCGTCCATGCACACACCCGGATTGTATTGCCACTCACCATTTACTCTAACCCCGTTTCGAAAATACGCTTCAACCGTGAATGTTTTGTGCTGTTCCGTAAAGCCCATTGTGTGAATTGTTCAAGAAACTGGAAAAATTAGCGATGAATCCAATTACTTGTAACGACTGTCAAAGATGACGGACTAACTGATTGATTTTTAATTCAGGTAGTTACTGACACTCAACAGCCCAGATAGCAAAAGTACGTCCTATGGACGTTTTTCGTACCAAACTCTCCGGGCGTATGTACGTCCATGGGACGTACATAAAATCCATTTTAGGAACGAAGGACGTAAAAAGGACGTCCAAATCCCTACCAGGTGGACGTCCGATGTACGTCCACTTTAGGTCCAAAAGTACGTACAATGGACATAAAATCGACGGAAAATATGTACGTACTATGGATGTACGGTATTGAACGAAAAGTAAACATACTGTGAACATAAGTACGTACAATGGACATAAAATGGACGCAAATTATGTACGTACTATGCATGTATGGTAGTGAACAAAAAGTAAACATACTGTAAACATAGCAGGTGACAGTATCGGTAAAATACATAGCTTTTTTATTGAATGATACTGGCGGGAATATTTAAAAAGGTTAGTTTTTAATATCATAATTATTGCATTTTGAAAAATATTTCTTTAAGTAGGTACCTAATTGTTTCAAAATAAGAAATAGGCACGCCGCAAAATTAAATGTTATTTTAATTTTTTTCTTCTTTAATACACGTATAGGCGTGCCTATTTCTTATTTTGAAACAATTACTTGAAGAAATATTTTCTAAAATGCAATAATTAAGATATTACAAACAAAACCTATTTTACCCATTATTATGACTATAAATTACTTAAATATACCTATCTAGAAACATCCTAAACGAAACAGTGATTATATAGAAAAAACATTTATTAAAATTTTAAAAACAACTACTATGTACTATATTATAAATTCCATTCGTAAAGTCTAATCTGAGATCAAAAATTATGTAAGTATGCAAAATCATGCAGTTCTGTTGACTGCAACAGCCACCAAACAACAAATGGTCCCCTGGCCAGCAGCAGCGGCACTTACGGCAGTGGAAGTATCCTGAAAAAAAGGGAAAACAAAAGCAGTACCTATCTATTCTTATCGAGCTGTAAAAATCAGATGGCAAAAAGTGGTATTCGCAAACATAAAACTTTGCACAGTTTACATCATAATTAATTTTACAGATATCTTTCCAGGCTTTACACAGGTGTTTATTTTTTTCAGGAAAAGAAAAAAAATGTTTATGAACGTAGTTTTCAATAAAAATTGGACAATAACTTAAATTACTCAGACAATTTGGGAATTTGCACGAATACCTGGCTCTACCTACCTTCGCCATAATTTTAAAACTTTTTAGATTTGTGTGCCTCTTATGCAAAATGTAAGTTAACATAGCCCGAAAGTAGAGGTATACCTGTTATGTATTTTGAAATTTTGACCCACTGACCTTGAAGGTTTAATAAGCCATTTTGTGGAAGAGTAGTGAAAAAAACCCTTAAAAATTAATAAATACTAGGTATACTTACATTACCTGTATAAAAGAAAATATCCAAACTATCAAAAACATACGCCCAGGATGGCGTAGCGGCGTGGCCTAGCGTCTCCCATAAAGATGCTATTAAACATTTAACAGATTGAAGTAAACTTCAATTACCAAAAAGCAATTTAAAAAAAAATTGTCACCTTAACTTACGTAAAAACATAACACTTTCTTCCATTTAAAACAGTCTACTTATTCCAACAAAACTTGAAAATTCCGCGATGAGAAAAAGCGATCAGCGGCCATAAACACACCATAAACAAACTAACAAAATGGCTGAATGGCATTGGCAAGGCGATGCTAAAAACAGTGTGACCAACCAACACCTTTGTCACTAAGAAGTTGAGATTTTAATAAAATTTACAACAGAAATCTTGTAAATTCGCTAAAAAGAATTAATTATAATTTCTAATAACGTGAATAATAATAATTTTACAGAAATTTTCATAAACAACGAGAATTATTAATAAAACTAAACTTTTAGTGTAAAACACAAGTCCCTAGTTGATACGTATGCACCCCTGCCCCGCTTCGTTGATCCTGCTGGTTAAGTGCCGGGTAAGTCGTCTGTTGTCGTGGCCTCCTATCTATATTAGTGACACCCCCACCCCCTGGAGTTATATATATATAATATCTTATTTCTGACCGGGATATTATAAGTTTATATCATCATGGTTATGCTGTCAATAAAGAGGGTTATAACTCCCTTGGGATATTAAAGATTCTCTAATTCCCTCTACCTTTTACAGGTAAAATAAAACAAGAAATGCTAAAATAACTATTTTTTATTCATGTCATCACAACGTCAATGTCATTATTGACGACACCTGATTCAAATATACCGGAAAGATAATAAA
This sequence comes from Polydrusus pterygomalis, assembly GCA_963969555.1. NCBI lineage: Eukaryota > Metazoa > Arthropoda > Insecta > Coleoptera > Curculionidae > Polydrusus > Polydrusus pterygomalis. Next base: position 15,338,993 of record OZ018381.1, on the reverse strand, counting down.
TTGAAACATTTATTCTGGTTTAAAAATGAACAAAAATTTAAATCGGTCAGAAATAAAATTATCTATGTACCACGGGAATTATAAGTCTCAATTACCTCGGTCAATTGCTATCCTTCGGGCCAAAGGCCCTCGGGAAGTAAACTTTGCCCTCGGTAATTAAGACCCTTATAATTCCCTTGATACATAAATAACTATTATAATTGAAATACTCGTTAAAATTATTTAAAAAAAACTTAACCCCAAATATCTCCGTTCATGTTGGATTTATCGAACATTTTTATGGGACATAATTTGAGCAAAAATTAATTACCTTTAAGAACCACAACATTTAAAAGTTTTTGTCAACGAAAAAATTCTTTGCACCGTGGCAGCACCTAGATCTTGTATTATACAAACACATTTTTTACATAGTTGTGAAGCCAATCATAGAGGCTAAAAACTGGCATTTACAGAACTTACATGTTACTTTTAGTTTTTGAAATAATTGGCCCGGGAGTTTTTATTGAAACACCCGGTATATTAATTCTAAAAATCTAGTGCCAGTGACTATCAATTTTTTATATTCGTTTACTTCTCAAATAGATACCGGCAGGAAAGTGCAACAGTCACGCGCGACTTGAAAATCATAACCGAGAAAAATGTATGTTTATAGTTTATTAGCGTCAATATAAAATGCACACGAATTACATACGTACTTATGCTTATTTGGAATTGTAAATCTTTATAAGTTAAAAGTAATTTTAATTTATAATACGTTTTAAAACATTGTCGCTATTATTTGGAAGATAAGTTTTTTGCGTATGTTAATTGTAACCATAAAACAGTTTTTGAACATCACTGTTACCTAATTTGAAACAAGAAATTTGCTATGTTTATTTATAGTAGTAGAGCATATTAAAGAATTAATAATAAATACCAAAGTTCCATTAAAGAAATGTTAACATACCGTGTAAGTTTGTAACTAATATTAAATTCAGTAAAAGGTTTTTTTGGGAAAAATTCTTGGACACAGGTATTAACCACAGACATTTATAGTGTTTCTCAGGTTAATTTAATGACATAAAAAAGTATTAAACTCCTAACCATAGGCGTCGTACCTACTAAATAATTAAAATGCGCAGGGTATTGTTTTAATTTTTTAATATGATAAAAATATTATAAATAAAGCAAAAGAATAGGTAACACGTTTTAAACAAACATTATTGATTCAGAATGCAGCAACAATTTAATTGCTGAAATCATCAGAATATTCAGGAATAAAATCGTTTCCAGGTTGAATCACTATTGGCGCTATAGGCGATAAAACAGGATATTTCTTTTCTACTTCGCAGTTTTTCCATACATCGCTACTCATGTCTCTAAGCTACGCTTAATATTCGTGATTATTTTTTCGTAAACTTTTTTTTTATGGTACCCCAAACCATTTCGATAGGGTTAAAGATACAATAATATGGGGCTAATCGCAAAAGAGTATGGCCGCATCTAGTGCAAAGAGAATCAATTACGTATTAATTTTTTAAGTTCCGCCTGTTGATGATTTTAATTAATTCCTTTTTGACTGGAATTCTTTTAGGAATATCCATATTTTTATTTCTCATAAACTTTAGAATATCGTTACACACAGTACACTTTTATAAACCAAAATTAAATACGCAAATTACAGCAAATATGTTAAACCACCTACTCCACTGTCCTAAACTATTAAATAACTGAAGCGACATGATGGCTTAATTATCTTTTAGCAGGTAGATAGAAATATCGCTAAAAATACTCCGCCTTTCTTGCCTAGGACATATAAATTTGCAATTGCGCTTGTCTTAGTATTATTCACAGGTTGGTTGACAGCTTTCGAGATAGCGCCATCGACTGTTGTATCCATGGCAACGTGCATAAATTATGTGCGCTTGCCAGTTCTACCAAATTTTCGGGTTGTGTTTTCTTTTTCTGTCACACTCAAAACTCTTCGGTTTAAAGTATATTTGCAAACTAGCTTTTAAAGAGAGTTACTGACTAACAATTGAATACGGATATAAAAGGAACATTTTTAATAAAAAAACTTAAAGAATTGAAGAAGAATGATCTGACAACCATGGTTGTGAGGTCGGTCCTTTTGAAGCCCGTTGTTCGTTTTTTTATGTCATCAAACTGAGTTTGGATAAATTATACCTTTAGATACGTACAGCTTATGTCGTGTTCAAACAAAAGCTACGTTTTATTGGTGAAAAAACACGGCTCGCTGGTCAGCTGCCTTCCCTCTGAACAGCATCAGGCATGCGCACAAACCTCTTATTATCGGCTTGACTTTCTTTAGCGATATGTCTAAAATACACTCCAAAACCGGCTTGGCGCCATTTTCGTTGTTGTGTTTTAAGGTTTCTCTGTGGATTCCTTGTTTTTTGCTATTGTTGATTGTGGGTGTTTAATATTTACGGATTTCTAGTTTTTGTGTAGTTTAGTGAATTGTGTCTGCGCTTTTAATTACTTGGATACTCGGATTGGAATATAAACAATGATTACATATATGGTAGCAATATGGTAATTATTGGCGACTTTAATATGCCTGCGCTTCACGAAAATAATACAGATTATACAAAAACCGAAACACTCAAAAGCTTCCTTCACCTTTTTGCCTTGGAGCAACATAACTTTATTCCTAATACTCATGGTGCAATTCTGGATCTTGTTCTCTCAAATGTTACCTGTGACGTTTCCGCAGAATCTTTTCCACTAGTGAAAGAAGATAGCTACCATCCCTGCCTTAACATTGCCCTGTCCCTTCACGTTGACAAAAAGTCAGAATTTCCTGTAAACCTATCTCAGCTAAAGTATAATTTCAGGAAAGCAAATTTTCCACTTTTATATGACATGATCCTGAATGTGGAATGGTCGGCTCTGTATACATTATCTAATGTGAATGAAGCATGTACCCGGTTTTATAAGATACTGTACGAGGTTTTAAATGCATGCGTTTATCTGTCTATTATCCATAAAAAAACATACCCCATATGGTTTACGTTCGAAATTATTCAAGATACAAACCGTAAGCATAGGGTTTTTAAAAAAAATTAAAAAATCCAACTCTCCAGTATTGCAGCTTCAATATAAAGAACTCCGTGCTAGTATTAAAAGAAATATTAATATTGCCTACAAAACCTACACTAACAAGGCCGAAAATGATATCTTCAAAGATCCTAAAAATGTCTGGTCGTTTATTAATTCAAAAAACGCAACATGCACATTACCTGAAATGTTTACGGATGACTCCACTCAGTACTCCGAACCTAACGATATTGTAAATGCCTTTGCAAACTTTTTCAAATCCAGAAAAAGAAAATTTTTCAAATCCGCTTACACCACCCCATCTAATCAAGCTTATTTACAAAACGTATCAAGTGGAAGCACTTCTGTCATCCTCAAACACCTTTCCGACGAACTAATCATGGAATCTCTAAAGAAAACAAAAAACAAGCCAACATGTGGACCTGATAGGGTTCCGTGTTTTGTTGCCAAAGACTGCGCTGCTCCTCTTCTTAAATCGCTGTCATTTATCTTCAATTTATCACTTAAGACTAATACATTTCCAGATGTATGGAAGGAGGCAAGGATCACCCCAGGTCTTAAAAAAGGAAATTCCAGTGAAATATGAAATTACAGACCAATCTCTATTTTGTCTCCATTTGCCAAGGTCTTCGAGATGTCTGTCTACGAATGCATTTTTAGCCAAATAAAATCGCTAATTTCACCCACGCAACATGGCTTCTTTAATGCCAGTAGTACAGCAACTAGTCTCGCTTGCTTCACCCAATACGTGGGACAGGCTATGGATAATCGCAAACAAGTTTATACCATTTACACTGATTTTTCAAAGGCCTTCGACAGAGTTGATCATTCCATTTTATTACGTAAACTATCTCAATTAGGTTTTAACCAACAACTTGTTTTATTACTCGAGTCCTCTCTAAAAAATCGCGTACAGTATGTTGAGATTCGCGGATATCAATCCTTTAAATTCAAAGCCACTAGTGGTGCTCCTCAGGGTAGCAATCTAGCCCCAGGCCCGGTTCTAGACCTCCTGGCGCCCCCGGGCAAGGGTCTTATCTAGCGCCCTCTCGTTTAATACATTTCATCGTTCTATTGGCAAATTTCCTTAATACTTTCCTATCATTTATGGAGAAATTTCCCGGCATGATTCTGTTATCCTCTTCAAATGAGTAACATCATAAAAAGGCCATTGCTGGTAAACTTTTTGTTTTAAGTAACCCCATAAGAAGTAATCTAGAGGGGTTAGGTCAGGGGATCTAGCAGGCCAAAAAATATCTTAATATCTGTGCATGACTTTTCCATTGAACAAATGTTCAAGATGTGCCCTTATATTTAATGTACTATATAATGTGGCATCGTCTTATTGGAACCAAATACATTGACGTTCTTGTAAAGGTAATTGCTCCATGAAGTCACTAATATGATTTTGCAAAAATTGTAAATAACGTTCTGCATTGGTGAAAAAAATAAGAAAATTATTAAAAAAAATAACAAAACCTATTTTTTCATCGTAAATGGGTGTAATTATTGCATATTAGAACGTGGTTTTTAGTTCTGATCAACTTTTTTTTATAACAATTTTCGATATTGTCCTTGAATAGATTGATTGATAGAACCTTGCTCTTGGGCAAAATTAATATTTTTTGAGAATAATTTTTTTTTCGTAAAATTATTAATAAAAAAGTTTTCCATATAGTTCCAACTTACGGAGACATACTGTACAGGGTGGGGACTTTAACTGGAATAAATTCGATATTATTAAAACCGCTGAAGTTGCGCCTACAAGATTAGGTATGTGGGGGTTATGGACCATGCGGAATTAAAAAATGATATCGGCGCTGTTGTCAGATTTCCCAGCTTTGCGCTACACATAGTAATTTTGTTATTTTAAATGGAGTGCCCAATTTATTTTTATTGCAGTAAATTGGGCCTGTCAAATTTAGTAAGATCCCAAATTTACAAAATTCTATCTTCATTAGTTGCTGAGCTATGGGAACACTGTAGTTCCATTAAAAAGTACAGGAACGTTTATCTACCTTTAGAACCGTTAAAGTTGCGCTTACAAAATTTACTATCTGGGGGTTTCTGGGCATGCAGAAATTAACAATGATATCGGCAATGTCGTCAGGTTTCTCAGCTGTGTGCTACAGGCGGTAATTTAATTCGCAGAAATTTGACAAAAAAAACACAAAAACACGAAACTAGTTCTATCGATTTATTATTTCAAAAGTTGTTTTGACTTCTTATATCAAACTTCAAAAAGCTAATCGGTTATAAAACTCATTTTGTAGGCTGCGTAAAACCTGAGGTGGTATAGATCTGATTTCTAGTCTATTCCGATATTTTAGATCTTCAATATTTGTAGGTTTCCCATTAATAAAAATCTAAGGGTGTTAAATCAGGCGACCTTGCTGGCCATTCAATAGCTCCCCGTCGTCTAATCCACCTGCCAGGAAAGGCGGTATTCACGTAATTCCGCACGTTAGCTGCATAGTGCGGAGGCGCTCCATCCTCCTGGAAAAAAATTCTGAGAATTTCTATTTTTAAGGTTTTAGTTAAATAAGCCATTTTGACATGACAAGAACTTTTCTTGAAGCTTGTCAATAACTTAGTAACTATGGAGATGTTACCAAGGTAACGCTACTTTAAGGTAAATAAGCGTCCCGGTACTTTTTAATAAAAATACAGTGTTGCCATAGCTCAGCAACTAGTGAAGATAGAATTTTGTAAATTTGGGATTGTACTAAATTTGACACGCCCAATTTACTGCAATAAAAATAAATTGGGCATTCCATTTAAAATAACAAAATTACTACGAGTAGCGAAAAACTGGGAAATCTGGCAACAGCACCGATATCATTTTTTAATTCCGCATGGTCCGAAACATACACAAACCAAATTTTGTAGGCGCAACTTCAGCGGTTTTAATAATATCGAATTTATTCCAGTTAAAGTCCCCACCCTGTATATGCATTTTGCATATATTTCGCCCTTTAATTATAATTTTTATGGAAAAGAAAACAAGATTATAAAATAGTATAATAATAACAACGGTCTATGACTTCTATTAATGTAAGAACGTAACATAGTAGGCCAGACCTCTTAATAAATTATAATTAAGCTAGGTAATCCGAACAATTATTAGCCAAGGTTTATGACAAATTAATCACGAAAACTATAAGCCGTAGAAAATTTAACAACTCATTACAAATATTAACTCACTTTTGTTAATTAGCAAACCGCTATTTATAATTGTTTACTAAAGTTGTTAGGGATCCGTCCGGTGCATATTTTATATATTTCGATAGCAAACATTGTTTTGTTTCTTTTCGCATGCCATAAAGTCTTTGACTAGGCTTACTTAGGTTTGAACTGGTGTCAGAATTTAAACGTATTATCAACACCGCGGAGCGCCTGCCTATTTCGATCCTTTGGTCAAGCAATATTTGGACCAAAAGTTTCCAGAGGTTTGGATTGGTCGCGGTGGTCCTATTAGTTGGCCTCCTAGATCGCCAGACCTCACACCGTTGGACTATAACTTATGGGGTTGGTTAAAAAATGAGGTATGCAAAGTAAAAGTAGGTACTAGGGATGCATTATTTAGACGCATTAGAAATGCTGTACTCAATATTAAAGAAAGGCACGAATCAATTAGAAGAGCTACGCGCGCCCTTCGTAAACGAAGCAGGAAATGTTTGGAAGTCAATAGCGGTATTATTGAAAATTTACTAAACAATGATTTATTTAAAACAATGTTAATGTTGCATATTTTGGTTTAACCTTATTATTATTTGATTTAACGCTGTAATTGGAAAACAAATGAATATTGGGTAACAACATTTGGGTTTTTCTTATTATTTTGATGCATAGATTACACCAGTGGCGTATTTAGGGGGGGGGGGGTCCGAGGGGTCTGGACCCCCCCCCGTGGGCTCAACATTAAAAAAAACTCAGAACAGATCAGATGCCTTGTTGCATTTAATTTCTAATTTAAGTGAGTAAAATAATATATACATGGTGATTGATAATTCGATTAATTCCTCGCAGGAGGTAATTTGTGATTTCTTCTTAAATATGACCTATTCCGAAAATGCTTGGTTTTCGAGTTATTTCAATTTTTTTCTTGTTTTTTACCTGCGTGTCTAATTTATTTAATTTAAAAAAATTGAAATGATGTTCACTTAGTTTTGTAATTTTTTTGCAAACTAGAACTATTCGTCACCTTAGAGTTATACTGTGGTATGTACAGTAAACCAAGTTTTGAGAAAAAGCGTTATGAAAAATTGGCTTTTTGTTACAGTGCTATAGACAGACCTACACTTAAGAAAATTTGTACTTAGTTAGTTTCATTATAATTATTACGGTTTTTTAGAAAAAATATACACATATACATTGTTTTTCTATATTTTGGGCACTAGAAAAAAGACATACAATTATGTAACTCTATTTTTTTTATTAATTATGAAAACATACAACTCTGTAACGTTACAAAAAACAAAATAACTACAAATAAGAATATAATCCAGAACTAGAGAAATACATATGTTAGGCATTATCATTTTTGGGAAGTATAGCCATATAGTAGGTATGCCTTATCCACCTCAGGAATCCACTAGCACACTAACTCAACGACCCAACCAAATAAAAACAAAGTTGTATGTGTATTATTTGTGACCATAGGAATAAAATATAAAATTACAAAGGTGTATGTGACACATATACAACTATGATACTCCAAAAATTGCAATTCACGTTGATACAACAATGTATTTATGGTTGCCAATGACATATGGTGTAACGTACAACATTGTAATTCTCAGGAAGACAACTTATTAACACCGAAAAGTCAATTTCAGAAAAAATGCGACATACAACAGTATAACTCTAAGGTGACGTATTAGCAATACTTTGTTTTTACAAATAATTAAGTAACTGTGTCACAGATAACAGAACAACATGGCCAAACTTGGCAAAAAAAAATGGCAAAAATAAATTGAAAACCAATCATTTTCCGAATCGGTCATATTATGTAGAAATATATATTTTTAAACATAAATATTTAAAAAAATATATATTCCCATTATTGCGTTTATATTTAAAAATTTCTTAATTTCTTCCTTTTTTGGGTTCAGCTATCAAAACATAGAAATTATAAATTTTGATAGTTCAAAATAGGGCGTGGCACCGAAAATTTTTTCGGCTGCGGCGCTTTTTTAAAAAAAGAAAGAAAGAAAGATAAAACGAAAAGTATAGACCCCCCCCGTGGCAATATTCTAAATACGCCACTGGATTACACCCTTAGAGTTTGGCCCATTCCTTCCGCCTCACCCTATATAAAAGTGCTTAGATTAATGAAGAGTACTGGCAACGAACATTTCGTTGGTACTGATAACCAAATGTCTAAATTGAAGGTGTTACTTCGAGTGAGATCGTGCATTCGATTTTAACAATCGAACACGCAACTGCCTGGGAAAGCACTCTCATTGCATGCATACAAGAAATACATTTTCTAGTAAACAGTCGTAGAAAATATATTCTATTTTCATATTAGTAATAATTTTAAAAGTACCTATACTTAATTGACTTACGAGTACCGTAGAATAATTACCATGGCCGAACTATCGACGGACGGGACGGACGTGATCGAAAACAAAAAAAAAAGATTATTAATTTTATACCAGGCCTTTGTATATTTAACAATAAAAACTATTGTTTAATACTAATATAAACACAGGCATACTGGTATACTGACGGATGAGAAATAAAAATAGATATCAAATAATATATTTGGTTGGATTTAATATATCGTGATTTTTGAGTTTGATGAATGTCATACCTAGTGTAAAATCCTACGGTGTTTTGTAGGGGTGCTGTAAAATGTCTGTTATGTAATAATAATAATAATAATAATAATAATAATAATAATAATAATAATAATAATAATAATAATAATAATAATAATAATAATAATAATAATAATAATAATAATAATAATAATAATAATAATAATAATAATAATAATAATAATAATAATAATAATTATAAAATAATCATTAAACCTATCAAAGCACGAAGAACCCCCAATACAAGACCAAACTAAAGGAAAGAAGATAATATGGTCATCAAAACCACTACATGGGCGACACTACAATATAGTTCACCAAGAGGAGATAAATCAAAAACTCAGCAATAGGTTTCTACAAAATGGCCAACTATACCCAGAGACGGAAGGTTTTGTTCTGGCAATACAGGATCAGGTCATAGCAACAAATAACTACAAAAAATATATTCTAAAAGATAACACAATCACAAATGACAATTGCAGAAAATGTCACCTTGTTCCTGAAACAATAGACCATATAATATCAGGATGTAAGCTAATGGCCAGTATTGAATACATAAATAGGCATAACACGATGGCAAAAATTATTCATCAAGCGATATCATTACAGTACCAACTGCACCAGGACACACAACCATATTACAACTACTCCCCACAAACCATAATTGAGAATGAATATGCTAAGCTATATTGGGACCTTACTATACAAACAGATAAAACAGTAATCCACAATAGACCCGATATCACCCTTCAAGATAAAACTAAGAACATAACTTACCTTATAGATATCGCAGTACCATCCGATCAAAATGTAATTAAAAAATACACGGAAAAGAAAAGAAAATATCAGGAACTAGCTATAGAAATGGAAAGAGTCTGGAAACAAAAACAAGTATATATTCTTCCATTCATTATTTCAACAACAGGAATTACCCCGCACTTATTCAGTAAAAATCTAGCGCAGATAGGCCTAGAAGAAAATGTACATACCCAAGCACAAAAAGCTGTAATACTACACACATGTAATATAGTGAGATCGTTTCTAAACCAGAAATAGCCTTGATGGACTTGGTATCGAACCCGCCTATCAAGGAAAGAGGACCAGCCTAAGCTGCTGTGAATACAAGGAATAATAATAATAATAATAATAATAATAATAATAATAATAATAATAATAATAATAATAATAATAATAATAATAATAATAATAATAATAATAATAATAATAATAATAATAATAATAATAATAATAATAATAATAATAATAATAATAATAATAATAATAATAATAATAATAATAATTATAATAATAATCATTTTATTTAAAATTTAATAATATAATAAATATGTTTATGTTGCTATGAAGCTGAGCTGCCCCTAACAAGGGCAAATCTTATTTTTCGTTTTAGTATGTAGGTAAAATGATAAATCATAAATATGCATTAAAAATTAAGTTTTAAAGTAAAAATGATTACTTATATAAATTATTCAGAACAATATTAATAAATTAATTAATTAATTAAAGCATTTCTAAAAATATTTTCAAATTGTCTGTTTTTAATATCCATGTTTTCATTTCGACTTAAAATTTTTTTAATGAAATAAATTTTTAAATTTTTGTTGGTAAATAATCGTTTAAATAAAAACATAAATATTTGAAATTTTTTTGTCCTATGGACTTATTTATTTTAGGTTTTATGGTTATTTCATTTTTATGACGTGTATTATGATTATGATTTTTAAACTGTATAAGGTTTTTATTTTTAAATATATATATTAAGATGTTATAAATGTAAAGTTGTCTTATGTTCAATTTTTTTGTTTCTGAATATAATTATTTTGAAGGATAAAGATAATCTTTATTGAATATAATTTTTAGAAACCTTATTTGTAGCATTTCTAATTTTTTAACTACAGTTTTATTTATTCCTCCCCAACCTAAAATTCCGTAATTTAAATGAGTTTTAACTAACGCGTAATATAATATTTCCAGATGTCTTACATTTAAAATGCTCTAATGTTTTTAAAAATCGGTAGTAAACTTCTTAATTTTTTAATTAAGTATTTTAAGTGAAAATTCCAATTTAATTTACTATCAAAAATAATTCCCAAGTATTTTATTTTATTAACTTTAAAAATTTGAATGTCTTCATTTATTTAAATACTATTCATATTTCGTGGTAGGTTATTTAGGTTTAAAGTAAAAGGAATATAATTTGTTTTATTAAAATTAATTGTTAACAAATAATTGTTATCAAACCAATTTTTTATAATTTTAAAATCTTTTTTAATTTTATTATTTAAGTTTTCCCAATTTGTATCGGTATATAAAACTGTAGTATCATCTGCAAAACTATGAATTTGTCCATTGCAATTTATACTAAATAAGTCGTTAATATAAATATTAAAAAATAATGGTCCTAAAATTGTTCCTTGAGGAACACCATACTTAAATACTTTTGGATAGCTTTTTTCTTTATCTATTTGAACATAAGTTGGTCTATTTTTCAGATAATTTTAATTAATTCTAATTGCTTTCCTCTGAATCCAATATTTTCAAACTTTTTTAACAGTAAACTATGGCTAACTGTATCAAAGGCTACTGCTAAATCTATATAGAAAAATACTAATGCAAGGCTTTTTATTATCTAGCGCATCATTTGTTCTGTTAGGTAGCAAATAGCGTTTTGTGTTGATTTATTTTCTTGAAGCCCAAACTGTTTATTAGAAATAAAATGTATTTTTTCCAAATAATTTTCAATAATAATTCTTAATTTTAAAATTTTTTCGAATACTTTTGCTATTGAAGATATTAATGTTATTGGCCTATAATTACTAGTTTTAGTAAAATCTCCATTTTTAAAAATAGGTTTTATTATACTGGGTGTCTCTAAAAGGTGCGGAAAAAATCCGACAACAAATTCTTGAGGCTTAAAATATGACGATCTAATCCAATTTACCTCAGTACAAAAGTGGATAATTTCGGAGATACAGGGTGTCAAAAGCTCAATTTGGTCTTAGTTTTTCATAAATAATTTTTTCATAATTCGTGAAAAGTCAGAATAACCTGCTGGGGGGGGGAAGGGGGGTTGGGGGGGGGGGGGGGGGGGTAAAAAATTAATTCTCATTTTTATTCTAAAATTTAGACTGCGCCGCTGGTACCTTACACAGATTTAAAACGAAATTACCTTTTTGAGCCACTCTATTGAACGTTTAAATAAACATTCTACCTAGAAAAGGTATACTTGGTAAGAGTTGATTTGAGCACCCATTTTTGAGATATCTGGATTTAAAAATTTCACTTATTAACTTCGTGTATGGCCAGATCTAAATTGTTTTAATAATTAAAAACAATTTAAAGCGAAAATTAAAACTTACCTACATACCATAGACAATTTACCTTTAGATAAGCAAACAATAATCAGGAAAGTGGCAGATTTATGGCCTCGCGCATGTAAACAAAGCTAGACACTATTAGACATGCGCACTACAACATTATCGTTTGACGAATGGGAAAATAGACAGGTTCGGGCTTTAAAATTTAAAATCTTGCCAAAAAAATGGAATTTTTTCTCAATTTTTAGTTAAGTTGGTAAAAAAAGTAGTGATTTCTGGCATTTTTAGTAGTAGCAAACCTATCAGATTTTAACGATAGAAAATTGTTTTTAAGGTTTTGTTTTTAAAATTTGTGTAAAAATGATTCGTCGTCGTGTTTTTAGTTCGAGAAGAAAGAGAACAAGTAAATTAAACTAGTCTTATAAAATCGAATATAAAAAACAAACAAAACCAGCAAAATAACCAATATTCGATGTTATCGAGTACCTAACCTCGTCAAATTTTAGTTGGTATATAACTCGTATCGATTTTTACAATTTGGTCTAAACTTGGGTAAGTGTAAAACATTTTTAAGCATAATTTCTTGTTCGAGAATTTGAAAAAGTTTTTGCCCGAGAACTTGACCCGTCGAATACGGACCTTATTAAAAGCTTAATGTCAGGGTGCACAGATTTTAACCAAAAATTAACTAACCAGCAACTTTGACAGAAATGATTTTCTCACAATCTAAATGACTCGGGTAGCTTACCTTTACTAATTTACCGGAAACTTTGATTGTCTCAACGTTTCCCCATGTTACAAAGTCGCCACTACTCCTTACCCCTATTTGCGCATAATAAAGTCATACAACGGTTTTTAGTAGTTATTGTTTATATTCCAATCCGAGTCACTAAAAGCACAAACACAATTTACTAAACTACACAAAAACTACAAATCCGTAAATATATAGCTAAGAAAATTACAAGGAATCCACAGAGAAACCTTAAAACACAACAACAAAAATGACTGCCGAGCCGGTTCTGGAGAGCAACTGGAGAGTATCTTGAGCATGTCGGTAAAGTAGGACAGGCCGATAACACGTTTGTGCGCATGCACGAAGGTGTCCAGAAGGAAGGCAGCTGACCGGCGAGTCATGCGCTCGGACGTATTTTTTCACCCATAAAACGTAACTTTTGTTTGCGCAGGAGATAAGCTGTAGGTATCTAAAGGTAAATTGTCTATGGTACATAGGGGAGACCGGGGCAAGAAGATCCCCCTAATAGTTTTGGCCTTAGATGTCCCATCCACTGAGAGTTGGGAGTTTGTCTTTTGGCAAGCATGTAGTTTTATATGTTGTTTATATTTTTATATATTTTGGTTAAGTTGATTTTAAAATTTCAGCAAGTAAAGTAGACATATGCAAAGTAATCATTTTGCCCCGCTACTTGGGGCAAAATTATTCCCAATGCAAATTAAATGAAATTTTCTTGTTTTTGCTAAATTTGTGGATATAAAATTAACAAGCAATTTTTTTAAGCATTTTTATTAAAGAAAATAACTAAATGAATCGAAAAAAAATATAAAACTAACAAATTCCTAAAAGGTATCATTTTGCCCCATTGTTTTAGGGGATCATTTTGCCCCATTGTTAACGGGATCCTTATGCCCCATTTGTAAGCGGCATAATAAAGTTAACCTAACTTTTTTTAAACGTACTAAAATTTGCAAAACTATCGACTAGTTTGTTCCCTACACTATACTTTCTCATAGCTACCATCGAATATTTTTATTCCTAACTATTTTTTAGTAACGAACATGGATAATATGAAATGCTTTCCTATTATCAAGTCTGCAAAAATCATAAAATGCTTTACACTGCCAAAACACTTGCACACTGATCGCTGTCCTTTATTGTACTAACCCGCCGTACTTGAAAAGCACTGTTGCCAAGTCTACGGATGCTCTTGTGCATACAGGAGCGACAAAAAGATGTGGGATCGTTTGACCCCAGGGGATCTTCTTGCCGCGGTCTCCCCTACTTATGAAACAAGGGGACGATACAACATATTATTATACTAAACTGTTACGAGAACAAATAATACATGCCTTAATAACCCTATTGTATGCACGTCAAAAATTTACAATAACCTTCCAAAGAAAATCAAAGAAATTAAATAATATAATTTATTTGTTAAAAAATTAAAAGGACTACTTGGTTAAGCTTTAATTATTGTCGAACGGCAAATAAAAAATAAAAAAAAATTGTTTGCAGTTATTAATATTTGTAATAGTTGTACAGTAGGGATGTACAGTACCTACTTCGGATTAATGAATTACTAAAAGTCCATTATATTTGTTTTATAGGTGCAAAATGTTATTTTTAAGGCCAGTGTTTCAAACACTGATTTGATTTAAAAACACTATATTATTGTAAGAATGTAATATTTCAAATAAAAATTGTTTAAAAAAAAATACTTTCATGTGACATCGGATTTATGTCCTCGTTCTCGCCCGATGGGACTTTTTACATACTTGTGTCATAAGAGGTTTTTGATAACATTAACTTTAAAAAGATCACCTCAGACATTTGTTATCATAGTAGGTAGGTACTATTTCTACTTGTACTTATGGGAATTTTTTGTTTTTAACCAAACCACTTATAACTCAATATTTTAACCTATTATCTTTTAATTGTATTTTAAGAGGTGTATTATTTTTACACAAAAATGGGATCATGGTCAACAAAAATTGTTCAAAAAATTCCGGTTACTTGAAAAACCATGACCTAAATAAATTTAGGTTACGTCCTAGGCCTCTTTAACCCACTAGTGCGGAAGATCCGATAAATCGGATGCGTACCTACCTCTAGAAGCGTTTAAATGAAATAAACATAAACTAAAATTTCACGGATGCTGGAAACAGTCGCAATTAATTTTTTATACACTTCTAAGCCTTAGACAGTCTACTTGTCAGGTAGTGGTAACAAATATTTTGCGAGAAAAATTTGGCTATATACAGGGTGTCCGCTAATTAATGGTACATAGAAAAACCACAGACTCCCTACGTAAAAATATTAGGATTTAATCGTACCGGGTGGTCAACTAAGAATGGCCGCCAGCTCTATCTCAGAAACTACTAAAGATAGAAGCTTGGGAAAAAAAAATTATCATGAGAAAATTCTGGAAATTACTTTCAAGTGCCTCATTTCGCCGCAAGGGGGCGCAATTGAAAATTATTTTTTTTAATTTTAAATTTCTCCGAAAATTTCCATATTAGGGTATAACTCTGATTACATCATTGGAAAGCTTAGACAATTCTGCATCATTTTGGTTTAAGGCTCGTTGGCGTACCGACCTTGATAAGAGTGGGGGAAGCTATTGAATGTGTAAACATTAAAATCGCCGTAACTTCTAAACGCCTTATCCGATTTTACTAAATTTAAGCTTGTTTGGAAGGGAAAGATAAGTACCTTCAATCGTCGTATCCAATGATACACGATAGTTTCTAATAAAATTGCTAGAGGGCGCAATTTGTAATAATAACAGTTTTTTTGATTTTATCCCGAAAATTTAAATCATACGGTATACTTATGACATCATAATCGGAAAGTAGATGAAATTTACAAGAAAAGATGTAAAAACCGCAGTTTGATAACTTTGTTCGTTTCAGAGTTATTGCCAAAACAATAATTTTTAATACAAATTGCGCCCTCTAGCACTTTTATTAGAAACTATTATGTACCACTGGATACGACAATTGAAGGTACTTCCAAACAAGTTTAAATTTAGTAAAATCGGATAAGTCGTTTAGAAGTTACAGCGATTTTAATGTTTACACTTTCACTTGATAAGAGTGGCAGAAGCTATTGAATGTGTAGACATTAAAATCGCTGTAACTTCTAAACGACTTATCCGATTTTACTAAATTTAAGCTTGTTTGGAAGTACCTTCAATTGTCGTATCCAATGGTACACAATAGTTTCTAATAAAAGTGCTAAAGGGCGCAATTTGTATTAAAAATTATTGTTTTGGCAATAACTCTGAAACGAACAAAGATATCAAACTGCGGTTTTCACATATTTTCTTGTAAATTTCATCTACTTTCCGATTATGATGTCATAAGTATACCGTATGGTTTGAATTTTCGGGATAAAATCAAAAAAACTGTTTTTATTACAAATTGCGCTCTCTAGCAATTTTATTAGAAACTATCGTGTATCATTGGATACGACGGCACTTGGTACTTACCTTTCCCTTTCAAACAAGCTTAAATTTAGTAAAATCGGATAAGGCGTTTAGAAGTTACGGCGATTTTAATGTTTACACATTCAATAGCTTCCCCCACTTTTATCAATTTCGGTAAGCCAACGAGCCTTAAACTAAAATGATGCAGAATTGTCTAAGCTTTCCAATGATGTAATCAGAGTTATACAATAATATGGGAATTTTCGGAGAAATTTAAAATTAAAAAAAATAATTTTCAATTGTGCCCCCTTGCGGCGAAATGAGGAACTTGAAAGTAATTTCCAGAATTTTCTCATGACCGCTTTAATCATAATTTTTTTTCCCAAGCTTCTATGTTTAGTAGTTTCTGAGATATAGCCGGCGGCCATTCTTAGGTACTTACCTATAATATCTGAAAGTTGATATTAACTGAGATACAAGGTGTTAAAGTTAAAGCTGCATTTTTGTTTTTCTCTGATAACTTTGAGAAAAACCAATATTTTTTCACAAAATTTTGCAGTTGGGTTTTTTTTAGGATGAGAAATTAATTTTTTTGTGAAATTTTAATATGCAAAGTAGAGGGCACTGTCTGCGGTTTTTTCGTATATTTATTAGGTCATAACTTTTTTCTGCCTCGGTGTAGGTATTTAAGTTTTTAATGAAAATAATAATTTTTCGATATTTATTACATAAAAAAGATATACTAAGTTTAGGTCGCCCAGAGTTGCCGTTTCGGCGATATTTGCATTTAAATTATTCAGCGCGCTAGCTCAGGCAAGCAAATAATGTTTTGTTATTTCTTACCAATTACCTTTTACATGATAAATAATGTTCTAGTACTGGTAATTGGGAATAATACATACAAAAATTGGATTGTTATTTTATTTAAAATAACTTGAAAAATCGAAAAATTATACAGTGTCCGCAAGAAAGTCCGCATCAAATGGGATTTTTTAAAAATTATTAGGTATAGGTAAAAATTGAAAAAGTAGTTAGTTTTTGCTTACCTAAAAACCAAAAATGACGTATACTGAAGCAGCTGCACGACTTGCGTTACCTGCCAAATTTGACATTTTTAATAAAATAGGTTCAAAAATGCCCTTATTTATTAAAATATTGAAAAACTTTATTCGAGAAAGTTGTTTATTTAGGCATTTTTAGCTTCTATACGAAATTTTGACAGTCTAATACAATTTTTATTTTTTGCCAGATTCTTGAAAATTTTGATCAACCCTCGTAGATTAACTTTTATACATCGATGTAAATCCATTTACCTTTACTTTATTTGTAATCTTAATGCAATTTTGTCTAAAATTTTTGTTTCCAATTATTTATTTTGCTTCAAAAACTGAAATTGTTATTGATCAGTATGTAATGTTTGATGCAAAGTTTATCTAATTACATCAGTTTTGTCAAAACCGACGTTTCTCATTTTTCTTAAGTTAGTAACCAGATGTACAAAAAAAAATATTAGGAAGCTTTCGTTGAAATTTTACTTAATTATTATTATTAAATTAAATTAATTATATTAAACTATATTTTTGTTGAATAAAATGTTTCGAGCGATTAATATTTATTCTTTTTGATCCAATATTAATTAAGTAAAATTTCAACGAAAGCTTCCTAATATTCTCTTTTTGTACATCTGTTTACTAACTTAAGAAAAATGAGAAACGTCGGTTTTGACAAAACTGATGTAATTAGATAAACTTTGCATCAAACATTACATACTGATCAATAACAATTTCAGTTTTTGAAGCAAAATAAATAATTGGAAACAAAAATTTTAGACAAAATTGCATTAAGATTACAAATAAAGTAAAGGCAAATGGTTTTACATCGATGTATAAAAGTTAATCTACGACGGTTGATCAAAATTTTCAAGAATCTGGCAAAAAATAAAAATTGTATTAGACTGTCAAAATTTCGTAGAAAGGCTAAAAATGCCTAAATAAACAACTTTCTCGAATAAAGTTTTTCAATATTTTTATAAGTAAGGGCATTTTTGAACCTATTTTATTAAAAATGTAAAATTTGACAGGTAACGCAAGTCGTGCCGCTGCTTCAGTATACGTCATTTTTGGTTTTTAATAAAAAAAATCCCATTTGATGCGGACTTTCTTGCGGACACTGTATATCATTTTAAAATCATTATAACATTTAATAAAAAACGAGATCTGATTTTGATAACAACTGTTCAAAATGTGTTCTATTTACTTCAATACACTTAAGAGTCCTTTTACTGAAAGACCTCTTAATTTTAAAAATTAACTGTCCGTTTCGTTGGTTTTGTGCAGCATCTACAATTCTCTGCCATAGTCCTTCTCTGGTATTCAATATTTCTTTGTAAACCAGCGACTTCATGTAACCCCATACACAAAAATCCAGCGGGTTAAATTCGGGACTTGGCGCCGGCCATGGCCTCTGGCTCCCACGACCTATCCAGCGATCAGGAAAATGGGTGTTTAGGTAGTCTCTGACTCTGACAGGTCTATAGTAGTGTGCCGGCGCTCCATCCTGCATGAACCACATATTTTGCCTTATGCCCAGAGGAAGGTCATCGAAAAAATCCGGTAATAGTCTTTCTAGAAAATCAAGGTAGAGTTCGCCGTTTAAATTGGGTGGTAATTCGAAAGGGCCCAATAACTTGTTATCAATTATACCACACCAAACGTTAATTTTAAATTCATGTTGGAAATGACGTTCGTGTACCAAATGTGGATTTTCTAATTCCCATGCATGTTTGTTCCTAAAATTAAAAATGCCTCTACGTGTAAACGTTGCCGCATCAGTAAATAGTTGTTTATTTAAAAACATTGGGTAGGCATTTATTTCGGCACGACAGAAACGGGCAAATTCTAGCCTGGTTGCAAAATCTCCTTCTAATAAATTTTGCACAGGAGTAAAGTGATACGGATAAAGACCCCTCTTCGTCAATAATTTTGCGAACAGATGACTTGCCTACTCCAGTTGCCGTAGCAACGGGTCTTGTGCTTATTTCGGAATTTTCAGCTACGCGGACCCGAATTTCTTCTTCTTGTTCCGGAGTTAAAGTCTTCGGGCGCCCTGAATCCCATTTAGGACGAAAGGTATACTTCATACCAAGTCAGTTGAGACAACGTAAATATTGGGGGTACGATCAATTTACTGCATCACACACTGAAACTACAATACAAATATAACAAAATTTGTATTGATCGCTCCCTATATAGATGTTCGAAGATAGTCCACGTGGACTTGACAAGTCTGTCATAATTTTTTTTGTAGTTTTTTTATCTGTCTCAACTAAGATCGTATACACTTTACCTGTTTCTCCTAATCGGTTGTAAATATTTTTAAAGATCTTAAAATCAGGTTGTCTTCGATTTGGATAGAGTTCCGAATAACGTCTCTGGGCTCCTCGTCCATTAAAATTTTCCTCCGCGTATACACACAACATATCCCGCATTTCTGCGTTTGAAAACAAATTGTGTCTCGGCATTGTTACTTAACTTAATAAACGATATAAAACTCAAAAATTTAACATTTTCTGACCAAGCTATCTTACAATAATGAACAAACAAATAACAACATGGAGGTTTCATAGCAACTGCATAATTTCATTTGTTTTCTCATAGCTTACTTTGAAAAAAAAATTGTTTGCAAATAATTATAATAATTGGGCAGGGTGCACTGAATAATTTAAATGCAAATATCTCCGAAACGGCAACTCTGGGCGACCAAAACTTAGTATATCTTTTTTTTGTATTAAATATCAAAAAATTATTATTTTTATTAAAAACTTAAATACACGGAGGCAGAAAAAAGTTATGACCTAATAAATATGCGAAAAAACCGCAGACAGCGCCCTCTACTTTGCACATTAAAATTTCACAAAAAACTCAATTTCTCATCCTAAAAAAAACCCAACTGCAAAATTTTGTAAAAAAATGTTGGTTTTTCTCAAAGTTATCAGAGAAAAACAAAAATGCAGCTTTAACTTTAACACCTTGTATCTCAGTTAATATCAACTTTCAGATATAGGTAAGTACGATTAAATCCTAATATTTTTACGTAGGGAGTCTGTGGTTTTTCTATGTACCATTAATTAGCGGACACCCTGTATACAGTATGTCTCCGTAAGTTGGAACCATATGGAAAACTTTTTATTATTAATTTTACGAAAAAAAGTTATTCTTCGTAAAAAGTTCTGCATAGTTCAAAACCTAAAATGCAACCATCAGATGTTAAATTTTTTTATTCGTATACGAGGTTTATCAAAAAATATGAATTTGGCCCAAGAGTAAAGTACCTTTATTTTTGACAATATCGAAAACTGAATTATGAAAAGTTGTTCGGAATGTCAAACTATATTTTAGTATGCAATTACATCCTTCTACTTAATTTTTTTAAAAAATTTGACAAGTTTTTCTTAAATTACGGATACCGAAAATAATTTTTTTTTATTTATTAAAAAAATCATGATAACCTTTTTCTTACGTTCAGAAAATAATAAATCTCGAACAAAATTTATTTTTAAAAATGATAAATGTTCGGTATCCGTAATTTGAGAAAAATTTGTAAAAATAAAAAAAAAGTAGAAGGATGTAACTGCATATTAAAATATAGTTTAACATTCCGAACAACTTTTTATAATTACAGTTTTCGATATTGTCAAAAATAAAGGTACCTACTTTACTTTTGGGCAAAATTCATATTTTTTGACAAACCTCGTATACGAATAACAAAATTTAACATCTGATGATTGCATTTTAGGTTTTGGACCATGCAGAACTTTTTATGAAGAATAGGTTTTTTTCGTAAAATTAATAATAAAAAAGTTTTCCATATAGTTCCAACTTACGGAGACATACTGTATATAATAATATACAGTATGTCTATTATTATATATGATACAAGACCCAAACGGGTGTCTGCTCAGATTGTATAGACTACTAAGAGATTGCGCTTAATGCTATATACAGGGTGTTTTTTTAAGGTCGACGAGCGGCCATATCTCGGAAACTACTGGGCATAGAAACTCAGGAAAAGAAAAATGATAATTAAAGTGGCCATGAGAAAATTCTGGAAATAATTTTTAAGTTTCGCATTTGGCCGCAAGAGGGCGTAATTGAAAAGTAAATTTTAAAATTTTACATAACTCCGAAAATTCCACATTAAGGTATATTATGTTTAATAACACCATTTTAAAGCTTGGACAATTATGCATCATTTTGGTCTTATGCTCATTGGCGTACCGACTTTAATAAGAGTGGGGGATGCTATTGAATGTGTAAACATTAAAATCGCTGTAACTTCTTAACGACTTATCCGATTTTACTAAATTTAAGCTTGTTTGGAAGGGAAAGGTAAGTATCTTCAATCGCCGTATCCAACAGTACACGATAGTGTTTAATAAAATTGCTAGAGGGCGCAATTTGTAATAATAACAATTTTTTCGATTTTATCCCGAAAATTCAAATCATACGGTATAACTACGACATCATAATCGAAAAGTAGATGAAATTTGTAAGATAAGATGTGAAGACCGCACTTCGATATCTTTGTTCGTTTCAGGGTTATTGCCAAAACAATAATTTTTAATACAAATTGCGCCCTGTAGCAATTTTATTAGAAACTATCTTGTACCATTGGATAAGACAATTGAAGATACTTACTTTTTCTTCCAAACAATCTTAAATTTAGTAAAATCGGTTAAGTCGTTTAGAAGTTACAGCGATTTTAATGTTTACACTTTCACTTGATAAGAATGGGAGAATCTATTGAAACTGTAAACATTCAAATCGCTGTAACCTTTAAACGACTTATCCGATTTTACTAAATTTAAGCTTGTTTGGAAGTTCCTTCAATTGTCGTATCTAATGGTACACGATAGTTTCTAATAAAATTGCTAGAGGGCGCAATTTATATTAAAAATTATTGTTTTGGCAATAACTCTGAAACGAACAAAGATATCAAACTGCGGTTTTCACATCTTTTCTTGCAAATTTAATCTACTTTTCGATTATGATGTCATAGTTATACCGTATGATTTGAATTTTCGGGATAAAATCGAAAAAACTGTTATTATTACAAATTGCGCCATCTAGCATTTTTTTCGAGAACTGTTATGGATAACTAAATACGTCTGGTGAAAGTGCATATATTTCTCTCCCAAATAGTCTTTAGTTTGCTAAAATCAAATCCGTCGTTTATAAGTTACAGCGATTTAAATGATTACACTTTCAACAGCTTCCCCCACTCTTATTAAAGTCGGCACGCCAATGAGCATAAGACCAAAATGATGCATAATTGTCCAAGCTTTAAAATGGTGTTATTAAACATATATCTTAATGTGGAATTTTCGGAGTTATGTAAAATTTTAAAATTTACTTTTCAATTACGCCCTCTTGCGGCAAAATGCGGAACTTAAAAAATATTTCCAGCATTTTCTCATGGCCACTTTAATTATCATTTTTCTTTTTCTGAGTTTCTATGTCCAGTAGTTTCCGAGATATGACCGCTCGTCGACCTTAAAAAAACACCCTGTACAACCAACAAAGGTTGATATGATACTTTTTAGTACGCAATTTGTCTGATCGAAGGTATGAACACCTACCCTGTACCTACTGACGATAACAAAGGAGTTCGAAACCGGTCTGCAGGTGGTGACATCCTATTGAGATGATTGACTTTCATGTTCTTAGTAGTACTTTGCAATCTGAATATGTATTTTAATATCTAACTGTGTTAGATGAAATGCAACCTTATTGTATAAAAGGATTTTTCGGGTGGTTAGAAAAATATTTTCTCGCATAATATTAATTAAAATACAATCAAAGCAAAAGATATCCATATGACTTCCGCAAGTAGTCCATGGACGTCCTAAGCCTCTAATGGCATTAAAATAAACGTCCATTGGATATTGTGTTGCTTGGGACGATATTACTCAAAATCTATAAATAGGTTCGATATTCAGAATTACCAGTTTACAGTCAGAATTTTGAGTGTAAAGTCAGAATTCTGAGTTTAACGCCCGAATTCCGAGTTTTTTTTGTTTCGATGCCCTTCCACGCCTTCGCACAAACTCACGCTGTATAATAGTTATATTTTAACTTAACAAATCATAAATTGCATCATGCGATTGCTTTAAATTAAGGAATTTACGTATTTAATTTCTTAATCTTTTCCCTGTTATTTGCCATGAATTACAATTATTCTTATAAGTAGGTAATAAAGATTGACATACTTCGACAAATTATTCATCACGAATTGTCATCCCAAGAAATTATGACTAGTCTGGTAAATAGTGTTAATTAAATTACAATGTTTTGAAAAAAACTTTGATGATCTAGTATTGTCGTACAAGAATGAGATATTAACTAATTTTTGTTTCTAATATTTGCAATGTTCTTTTACAAATATTATAATAATCTTTTACGTAAATAGATATATGTGATAAAGTCAAATCAATAAACATCTTTTCACAGGGAATAAATGTTGCTGATATTAAAAATAAATAGTGCCAATGTACTTTACATTATTCTTAAATATTGAATTATGGTTGGATGCTGTTGATTTGCGCCTTTTCTTCATCAAGTTGTTTTTTGACAAATATTTTAAAACCGTCGACGAGGAGTTCCTAGGTCCTGTTGTTCGTTGATACATTCTCAAATGATTTACAAAGACGAATATTTTAATGGTATTTGCAAAAGTTCAGTCGTCCTTAAGGGTTCATAACCAGAATTGCTGCAGATTGGTACGACAAATTTTAATCATAAAAGACCATAATTGAGAATTGTGCTTTTAATGCAATACAATTTTTAGTTTTAGTTTTCGAACTGTACATACATTTTTTGTAAGCAGCAACATACTTTATTTTATACAGGGCGATTCACGTTGAGTGGCCAATTAGAAGATCTCAGGAATGAGTAAAGTTATTTTTTAAATTTAATAGCCGGCATAATTGACATTGAAAGTTTTATCCAGGGTTTTTTTTTTAATTGCGGAAGTCTAGCCATTTAGATAAATGAGCATAAGTCAATTTTCGTAAATGAAACACCCTGTATTTTATCTTGTTAACATGTAGAGATATCTACAGTGCCACGAGTAAAGTCTGCATCATATGGGATTTTTTTTTAATAATAACGTTATTCAAAATTTCACTTTGGCATCAAGTTCTGCTTTAATCGAGATGAAAATTAAGCAAAAAAATAGTAGTCACGTGATTCGCATTATCTGTGAAATTTTAATTTTTTCCAAAAAAGTATTTAAAAGTGGAGTTATTTCTGAAAATATCGAAAAAAGTTATTGGAAAAGGTTTTTTTAAATGCAGTTTCTAGACCACATGCAAAATGTCAGCTGCATAAGATAATTTTGATTTTTTACCTATATTTTGTAAATTGCATCACTTTTGCAAAATAAGACTCAACGCAACCTACATAAATCTTCTCAGTTTTGACAAGGCTTTATTTGCAGATACATTTTCTTTAAAGTAGCGCCATATTAAATGTGTGTTTTTTTACAAAATCAAAATTAAGCTATTAAAATTTGATCGCATGTGATGCAAAGTTTATTTGTTTTTTACCCTGTATAAGGTAATTCCATAAAATAAGTATTTTTGCGTGGTTTGTGTCTAAAAGTAATACACGTTAACGTTATTATGACATAGCTTAATAATCTTCTTAACATAGTATAAAACAAAGTCGCTGTCGCGTCTGTCCCCAGCTATATGTGCTTAAATCTTTAAAACTACGCAACGGATTTTGTAGCGGTTTTTTTTTAATAGATAGAGTGATTCAAGAAGAAGGTTTTAATGTATAATACATGCATAATATTGTAGAAAAACACTGGTAAATTTAGAGGTTTGTTCGGGTTTGTATTTATAAATCTTGACGTGCTGGTGAATACGCCTTATTATTATCTCAAAGGCGTATAATGCCTAGCATTGCAACGCAGGCCGGGTACACGCTAGTAAATTATAATATGGGGGTTTTAAATTAAATCGTTGAAAATAGATAACTTTACGTTGTTAAAATAAAAATAAAAAATTCCACTTAAAAAACACTTTACTGAAGACACTGTGTTATTTTTTGTCTTATTATTAAGGTGTATTACTTTCAGACATAAAAATCAAAATTATCTTATGCAGCTGAAACTTTGCATGTGCGCTAGAAACTGTATTTAAAAAAACTTTTTCTAACAACTTTTTTCGATATTTTCAAATTTTGAATAAAGCTATTAATAAAAAAAATCCCATGTGATGCCGACTTTACTGGTGACACTGTAAATGTGTAATAATATGTCACTATCCATATTTTTAGTCGTTTTAAAATTATAAGCAATTTAAATAGCTATTTATACAATAAGTTGCGAAATGAGTGTCTTTTAGGCACGCGACGTGAAAATTGTCCAACGAGGCAAAGCCGAGTTGGACAACACGTCAAAGTCACTAAAAGACATTGTTTCGTAACGAATTGTATACAATCTTTTTTCTACTGAGGTTTTATAATAAAAAACTTAATTTTACTAACATTTTATTATCTATGTTTCATTTACACCTTTCATGTCAAAAAAATCGACAGTTGCAAGCTAGGATAACTTAAATGGTGAAGGTCGTCCCCTGTTCGTTTAATTTAGCCCCCGGTCGCTAATGGCGCTATTGTAGGAATTTTGTTTTATAAGGTTGTTCATCTCCTAAGCTTGGTAGGAACAGAATATTCATTTAGAATGAGCATGGCCAACATTCTGTACCTCTCTCTCTCTCTGTACCTGCATAATATGTGCGAGAAAGATAAAAAATATGGCTTGTTGTGACAGATCCTGAAGTCTTACCAGAAGGCGAACCACGAACAATCGCTTTTATATCGATCGACAAGGAGAAGTCGATCGCCTTCTTGTCGAAGCGATCGAGATTTCGTACCACGGTGAATCTATTTATCGAAATCGTCTTCTGTTCGGGCGTTTCCGTTTTGTCGATAAAGACTTATTATCCATTTTAAAAATATTTCCTATAATTCCCCGTTTATGATTAAAAGCCAGTAATTAACAATAAAAAGAAGAAGAATATAGGTTATATTTTTAAATTGTTTTGGTATTTGTGTTTGTTTACTGTTTAATGTAGTCTCTAAATTTTAAGTTTTTAATCATTGTTCTTGTATATTATCTAATAAAATGTTTTTATTTCCGCCACCTTCATTTTTGTTTTATATTTTCAGTTTTGCACAGCAAGCTTTCATTTATCAGGGTAGGCCCAACGCATTTTATTTTGTGGCTGCATCCTTCCACAACTCCAGAGATTTTTGTTTAGCATTTTGGCACACAAATTTGCCTGTAATCATTTCAGGATGCACCTCTAAGATATCTAGGAGTAAATCCCAATGCCTGGAATTTACTCTCATTCTTTTTACTGCAGACTCCATTGTCTAAACACAGAAAACTTCATGTAGGTACATACTTACTGTGTTTTTCGCTTTCTCCGAAAAACCTATAAATTTGTATGAACTAAACGGATATTTAATTTTAGAAAGCTTTATAAATTAAAACTATATGTATTCTAATACACTCTATTATTATTAAAGAAAAACAATCGAATATAATATTTCCTTCGAGCAACATTATTTACATCACGAGACAAAAACAATGATATTCATACACCTATGGTAAAGAGTACTTTTAGCCAATGATCAGTATTATATAAAGGAATAACAATTTGCAACAGTTTACCGAAAAAAATTTAAGAAATATCGAAATTATGGATTTTTAAACAAAAACTAAAAATACCAAAAATTTTTAAAACTAAACTAACTTTAACGTATTATTATTATTATTATTATTTCGTAAATGGTTATTATATTTATATTTTTTAAATAATTTCGATGGAGTTATTAACAGTTAGGTCGAGAGTTAGGTACTAAACATGATTATTTGTGATTTTATATTATATATTTGGTGTTATATTCTCTGTAATAAACTTTTTAAGTTGGTTGAGAATAAAGATATATAATAATATTAGTATTATAATTATAAAGATATATTATTATTAAACCACCCAAATGCGAAAAACCATTTAAAACTCAAAACAAAGTAAACAAACCCGATTTCTGAGGTTAGGTTGTTCGTCGACAAGCTTTAGCGGCGTCCACTTGTCAGTCGACTTCTTTCGATGCGATAAAATCGTTAAGTTGGATAAAGCGATCGTCTGTGGTAGCTATTTATGTAGATTGACCTTGAGCAAAGGCGAGACGGGGAAAGACGTAAGGGGAAATTGTCGATTACGATTGTCTGTGGTTCCACTTCTGGACTGGTGAAAGATTGTCATTGTCATTTTATGATTGATTTGTAAAATATATAAAAAATAAAGTTATTATTAAATAATTATTCATATATAATTTATAAACTTAACATGGCGCAGTCGGTAGTTTGAGAATCGTAACTAGGTATATATTTAATATGTCGCGACCAAAGAAATCGGGAAGAAAAACCAAGGCAATTAACAAAAGCGTGGAACCTCCCGAAGACTTCATTAATGTCGCCCAACGATTGGAAAGTACAGCGAAAGCTATTAAAGATATAGAAACAAACTTTACTTCACAACTTAATGAACTACAAGGTACAATAACTAGTTTATTAAATAAAAACTTTGAAAATAACACGGAATTGTTAGAAAAATCTCCAGAAAATAATAATATAATAATGTAAGCTGTTTTTTTATGTAAACCATATTTATGTAAATATCTAATATTAATAAATCTTGTCGCCATATCATTGTTATAATTTCCTTTCGTTCTCCCAAATTATTTTAACTTGAATCAGATGTTTCGCGCTTCAAACTTTTCCGTTAAGTTAGAAGCGCGAAAATTTGAATTCAAAGTAATAATAAAATTTAAATTTTTATGCTTGGCGCCTACCCCCACCACGACTATATTTAGTTTCGCCCCCGGTCGCATGTGGCGCTATCAGGGAACCAATTTAGTATGTTAAGTTGCCTATCTATCCTTGAGAGCGCGCAACTCGCTTGTCTATGGACAGTTGTCAAAAAAAATTCTAAAGATTTTTTTGTCAAAAACTGCGACAAATATAAAAGTAAAAATGAGTGATTTAGAGGACTCAGACATTGAAAATGCCGCAAATGAGGCAATGGTGTACCTTGTTCCCCAAAAATCAAGAAGTTTGTATGAGGGCACATACGAAAAATTCAAAAAATAGTGTGAAGAAAAAAGGTAAAAAACTTATCAGAAAAAGTCTTTTTGGCATATTCTTCACTATTATCCGATGCCTATAAGCCATCAACTTTGTGGAGTACTTACTCAATGCTTCGAACGATGGTTTATTTGAATAAAAATGTTGAGATGAAGACATTTACAAATCTAATCGCATTTTTGAAAAGAAAATCTACGGGGTATAAACCCAAAAAGTCGAAAGTTTTTTCTAAGGAACAAATAGAAAGGTTTGTCAAAGAAGCAGACGATAAGAACTATTTATTGGACAAAGTCATACTTATTGTGGGAATCTCTGGAGCATGTCGCAGAGAAGAACTCACATATTTATATATGAATAATATCGAAATTTCGGAGTCTTTAATTAAAATATCCATTCCAAACACTAAAACAAATATTGCAAGAAGCTTTGTTATTAGCGAAGGCTCTATTTACGGCATCAACTTCTTGAATATTTTCCGAAAGTATGCGCAGTTACGTCCAGCACATATAACCCATGAAAGATTTTTTATCGCATACAGAAATTCCAAATGTTCCAGACTTCCAGTGGGTATTAATACCATTGGAGCAACACCAAAGAAAATTGCTGATTTCTTGGAGTTTCCAAACGCTAAAGAATATACAGGCCACTGCTTTCGAAGATCTTCAGCAACTTTTTTAGCTGACTCTGGAGCGGATATATTGATGCTAAAGCGACATGGAGGTTGGCGGTCAAATACCGTGGCTGAGGGGTATATAGACGATTCTTTAGAAAATAAAAGAAAAATTTCCAAAAAAATTCTTGGTGAAAAATCTTTGGACGCTAACAACAAACGTGTTAAATCTAATGAATCCGAGTGTTCTACCAGCTCTACTAGTGGCATGGGTTTAATTGATATTGCTGTTGCAGATTCTATTTCTATTTCAAGTTCAAATTCCTCATCAATTTTACAAAGAGAAATATCTCAACGTACTGTTTTAGGTTACCCCAGCATTAATTTTAATAATATAAGTAACTGTACTGTTAATATTTATAATAAATAGGTAAAACTATAGTCTGTGTCTGTGTTTATATAGCTATTATTTGTAAATAATTACTTATTATTAGCTGTTTCATTTGCCCCTTTCAAAAATTGACACTTGCCAACAAATATTAAATTATACCTAGTCTGTGGTTACGTTTTAATTGTAAATAATAACCTGCGTTACTTTTAAGCACGTTGCTCCTGGTAACGTGCTTAAAAGTTTTTTAAGCACGATGCGCTTAAAAGGAGGTTATTAAAAAACCATAATGACAATCGAAAAGAGGTTATTATAAAACGTCAGTAGAAAAAATATCTTAAAATCTCTGTTTCTGTTAAGTTAATACGAAATTATTTTTGTAAAGTAAGGTTTGACTGCAATTATTAAGGTGGGATTAACGACGCCATTTTCTATCGTCAATTCGATTTGCCGAACTGTTGACGATTCGCATGCGCACTGCAGTGCTGTGCTGATCAGAGTTGTTATTTTGATGCTTTTGGCATACGAAGAAGAAAGACAGACATATTCTGGAGCTGGTAGAGCAAGGTACATGTTAGTCAGCCGGTCATAGTTTGGTTTACTTTCATGTTTGTTGTGCAATTACGACCCCTTTCCTGTTAAAACAAACACATAGACATTCGATAGTATTCTTAGGAGAGATGACATCTAGATAGACGAAAAAATATCGTGTTACCAGTAAAAATTGTTGTTTTTACTTCAGCTCTGAAAATCGACGTGTTTAGTTTCAAGGAGTTTAAGGTAAAATATGGCAATTTTACTAGTTTCAAGAAACTGTTTTTTTTAAGTTTCTGTGCATTTGTTTAAAAAAAACAGCGGCACACTATTCGTCAATGCCTTCCTAAACAGCCCTTCCAAAATTAGATATTAATTATATTTTTTTAATAAGTGCAAGGTTCCGGAAGTTAACCCTGCATTTAAGGCATTTATATGTCTTTTATACATGATTGACCTTGAGAACTGTACCCTTAAGTTCGCATTTAGTCCTGGCAATCTCTCACGCGTGACTAACATTTCCCTCACTCATTTCCCTCATTCTTGTTCTTCTCTCATTTCTCCCACTCATTCAATAAAGCAAAATATTTATGTAATATCTTTATTTAACAACTTTTATACAAGGAACGTATATCAACGAGACATCAACAATAATTAAACAATTTATCACATTAATTCTTAAAATTAATATTAATTGATAGGAAGGAACTCTTGGGGTGCTTTGCTTAGAAAATCCTCTATATTTTGTCTGGTAAAGATAGTAGATTTCTTTGGCCTAAACCCTACATTCTGGCGTTTCAAAAATGCAAGAAGCTTCTTATATTTTGATATATATCAATCCCTTCTCTTAAATCTAGTATGGGCCGTACCATGCTGTAGATAGCCCAAAGAGTAGAGGGCTTTTTTTCCTTTGCCATGTCACTAAAATATACCATCAAGACTGTCTGCGATGCGATATTCTTTGTGTTTTTTTCTAAACACCAATTTTCATATACCTTGAATGCTTTTTCATATCGCCCCCTACTTTTCTCCGGAAGTAAACTTGCTTCTGTTCTTTCTGCAGCCTCTTTGAGTTCTGTTGGGATGGAATAATCTTCATTCTCACTATCCGACAACATTTCGGGTTTTTTCTAACACAAATTTGACAGAACGAGACAAAATTAATTGTTTAAAGTTATGCTCCATTACTATGGCACTGCAACCAGTACATGTTTGAATGACGCAACCAGTATATTTTTGTTTGGCGTCAAAACAATAAATGTCATGATGAAAGAGTTTTGGACCTCCATTGTCTTTATTTGTTTTAAATCACAACGTTTCAACTGGTAAGTATCTCCAGGTGAATACTGAATAAATGTCATATTTTGATATTTTTACTACATTTTTTGAAAAAATCAAATATTATCTAATTTTCAAAAGGGTGTGGTTGTAAATAAAATAGTAGACAAACCTCAGAGGAAAGTTTTTATTACTGTCACGAGATTAAAGTTAACCTCGACGCTTCGCGTCTCGGATAACTAACTAATCTCTCGACGGTAATGAAACACTTTCCTCTTCGGTATGTAATATACTATTGCTAACTTTTTCAAATCCGCTTACACCACTCCACATAATCAACCTTATTCACAAAACGTATCAAGTGTGAGCACTTCTGTCATCATCAAACACCTTTCAAACGAACTAATCATGACATCTCTAAAGAAATAAAAAAACAAACCAACATATGGACCTGATAGGGTTCCGTGTTTTGTAGTCAAAGGCTGCGCCGCTCCTCTTCTTAAACCGTTGATATTTATCTTCAATTTATCACTTAGGACTAATCCATTTTCAGATGTATGGAAGGAGGCAAGGGTCACCCCAGTTCTTAAAAAATAAAATTCCAGTGAAATATCAAATTGATGTCTGTCTCCAATTTTTTTATTTTAGCCAAATAAAATCGCTAATTTTATCCACGCAACATGGCTTCTTTAATGCCCGTAGTACAGCAACCAATCTCGCCTGCTTCACCCAATACTTTGGACAGGCTATGAATAATCGCAAACAAGTTGATACCATTTATACTGATTTTTCAAAGGCCTTCGATAGAGTTGACCAATTGACCATTCAATTTTATTACGAAAACTATCTTAATTAGGTTTTAACCAACAACTTATTTTATTCCTCGGTTCCTATCTAAAAGATCGCGTACAGTATGTTGAGATTCGCAGATTTCAATCCTTTATTATACGTTTTATTAAAAAAAAAGGTGATACACATAAAATTTTTATGATCCACCCTGTATAGTGTATAATATTTAAAAAGAAATAATCAAAAAAAAAATAATTTGATAGGTCCGAGCGACTCTTTATTAAGTGGGCGTTATTATCTATAAATGGTAAATACGATAAGTATTGGCATATTGGACAAGTCGCTCACCGGCGACAATAGTGGCACATCTCAAAAAAGTACAAAACACATTAAAACATGTGAAACAATTTAAAATTTGATGAAGTTTCATCCATCAATACTGGCATAAAATTAGTTCAGATAGTCTCTTCGAGATGGCACTTGTGCCACAACGGAATACCGCGTGCCGAGCCCCTTAAGTTGTATCAACACTGGCATATTTTCAGTGTGCCGTTAACTGTGCTTAGTTATGCTTCGTTATGTTTGAGCAATAGTGACACATCTAAGAAATAGCAACGATTTGTTTCTGCATTAGTGGCACATTTAGAGTTGTGCCACTATAACTTTATGTTTTCGGCTATTTTAGTTAAATTTAGTAAAAAGTCCAAGTAGTTAATGCAAGACGTTCAAGGACATCCCGCTCTACTTTTCCCGATTTTGAAGTAAAGAAAGCTTACG
Organism: Polydrusus pterygomalis; assembly: GCA_963969555.1. Taxonomy (NCBI): domain Eukaryota; kingdom Metazoa; phylum Arthropoda; class Insecta; order Coleoptera; family Curculionidae; genus Polydrusus; species Polydrusus pterygomalis. The sequence goes on along the minus strand of OZ018381.1, from coordinate 15,306,015 downwards.
ATAATCCTATGCCTATTGCTAAGAAAAAATATGGTGACCTCATGTTTTTGTTAGGAACAAAAGCTAGTAAATATTGTCACAGAAATTTTTATAACAGTTTAACTTTTAAATAAAAATTATTAGACGTCAAGTAAGACTGACTTTTCAAAAAATGTAGTTGTATTTTTAACGTAGAATAGCTTTCTGTTGTTTCGTATTTCTCAATTATAACAGCATTTTTCAATAAAGCAAGAGTAGTTCCTATATTTTCGTTTTATTTAAAAATAACTTAACAGTTTTGATTATACTTTTCATAAGTTTTCATCAAAACCGTGTCACTTGATTTCAACAATAGTGGCACATCTTACAAATATCACCTTTTTTAAAAACAAAAAGGTAATTTAGCAGTACCCAATAATTTAGCACATAAAAATCCTCCAATAATCACAGTCAAGTTCATTAATGATATTGAAATGACATTACAACATGAAAAATTAAAATAACGCAAACTAAATGCAGTTTTCTCCATAATGTTCAATTTTGAGTTGTGCCACTATTGTCGCCGGTGAGCGAAGTGTGCAACTGTATTTTGTATTGCAAATTTATGTTCAGAATGTCTAAGGTGGCGCAAAGGTCGTCGTTTATTAACAATTTCCCAGAGTTAGAGTTAAGTGGGAAAAAGTCTTCTGTAAAGCTTGTACACATTTTTTTTTTGTGAAAAGAAGTTCCAAATCGATCAATTATATTTTGCTACTTAAGTTGCAGTCAAGGTTGCAGTATTATTGTCCGATAATACCGTGCGAGCAGAAATTATTTGCATCAAAGAGGGCTTGGATTAAAAAACGTAGAGCTTGATTTAGATCACAACGATATGGGGACGATATATCTAACCAAATCTAGGTTAAAATTTTGTCAAATTCATATTATGACATGATATGCCAAACTAATGAGTAATAAAATAAGTAGACAAATACAAATTTCTTTTTGTTGTTTACAAAATTAACAAAGTAAGAATATACAGAAAGAAAAAGAAAAATAATTACATAAATTGCTGAAATTGGCCACCGCCATGCTCCAAGCATAAAATCACACGTCTCTTCATATTTTCGAAAGTGTTGACTAGCATCTCTCGAGAAATGTTACCACATTCTTGGATAATCCTTTCTTGGAATTGTTCTAAATTTGCCACTGGTGTTTTAAAAATAATGTTCTTTAAATGAGGAAAAACGAAGTAATCCATAACTGTTAAACAAGGTGATCCAGGTGGGAATTCAATGTCTGATCGAAAACTGATCAATCTGTCGTCGAAAAAATTGCGTAAGTAGTTAATAGTTTCGGCGACTGTATGGGCGGTTGCACCGTTCTGTTGAAAATATCCAAAACGTAGTTCGTCGTCAAGTAATTGGTCCACAAATAGATTAAAAATATTGTCTCTATACCGCTGTGCTGTAACTGTGTCATGGAAAAAAATAGGACCAACAATTCTTCTTCGGGAAACAGCTAACCAGACACCAATTTTTGGAGGGTGCAATGTGGACTCAACATACTCCACATGCATGTATTCTGAGAATTCACATAACCGGAGAGGTGGAACCAGGCTTCATCCGAAAAAATATCAGGTCTAATAAATAATTTCTTTCCAATAAATTTTGGGTAAACCATTGAGTGTAATTCCTGCGTCTTTCAAAATCTGCGGCTTGTATTTCTTGGAATACTTGCACTTTATAAGGAAATAAATTTAGCTGCTTCTTAAGAATAGTCCTGCATGTTCCGTAAGATCTGTCCACTTCTTGGGACAGGCAATACAATTTATTGGCGTATTTTGCATTATTTCACGAACGTTTGCAACAAGTTCTTCTGTTCTTACAGATGGTCTTTCAGGTCCTTTTTTGTGTTGTATAGAACCTGTTTCCCTAAACACAGCTACGGTTCTTTTCAGGCAATGATAAAAATCCCCAGCAATAAAAGCAACGTTAGGAAAATGTTCGTGGAAATCGTCCATGCACAAACCCTGATTGTATTACCACTCATCATTTACTCTAACCCCGTTTTGAAAATACGCTTCAACCATGAATGTTTTGTGCTGTTCCGTAAAGCCCATTGTGTGAATTGTTCAAGAAATTGAAAAAAATTAGCGATGAGTCAAATTATCTACTTGTAACGACTGTCAGAGATGACGGAATAACTGATTGATTGTTAATTCAGGTAGTTACTGACACACAACAGGTATTAAGCTCTACGGCTAAGCATTACGTCCTAAGATGCAGGGCCCCCTTTGATGCAAATAATTTTTGCTCGCACGGTATCAGTAGGTAGATGTTGAGAAAAGCTTCTCCTTGTATAAACATATTTTTACTAATTAAAAATAAAAAAAAAATATTTAGTAATAAATGTAATTTATACAATTTTGGGTTAAAAAATTGTTTACTTTTATTTTCCTTTGTTTTTTTAAAAATAAACATATATTTTAGAACCCAATGTGTTTCTTTACCTCATTTTACCATAATAAATTAAGATACATTGCATACCAGTATGCATATTTGTTAAAATAAAATGCAAATAACTGCATATTTTAAAGGCAAACACGGCATATATATGCGCTTATTTTGACTGAATTTAAGTGCATATAATTTGTTCTTTAATCATAAGTATTATCCGCCTAATATTAACTGCTTGTAGGTAAAAATAATTTATAAAGTTTTTTTAATAGTAAGTAAATGTTTTATTTTTAATTTGACTTTGACCTAAAATTAATTACTTTTATATTTTGAGTAGCGAATAACTAGACACTAGAGATTAAAGTATTTTCGGTACTTTATTTAATAGGTATAGGTACCTACCCCCAGACATTTGTATACAATCAATAAGTCTATAGATTGTCAACAACTTCAGACGACAATTTTCAACTTTTAATTCTAGAGAATACTTAAAATTATAATCTTGCTATTTAAAAGAAAAAATATTCAAATACCTACCCATTAAATAAATCGTGCACATCATGCTACTTAAAGCTAAAATAAATAACTTTATTTTTAGGTATTTTGTTTTGGATAAATAAGGATTCAGACATATTTACAAAACACCAGTTTGTTTGTTATCAATAGCTTATAAAGTGGAAATACTGAATTTCCCCTTTTCAGTGCTTAAATGTTTAAAAGTAGAATTTCTAAAAAACTGCATTTCCACCTTTTTATAAGAAGGTATCATTTCTGGACTCTTGTTTTCTTTTTCTAGGAGTCGATAAGTAAAATTCTAAATTTTAAAGGATTCCCCACATGTACCGACACGACGCGATGAAACGGTAGTGGTAGCGGTAGAGGTTGTGACCTGCGCAACAAAGACGTTAAAATTAATAATACGGCGCGCGGGGAATGCCCATCGCTACGAACCCCCAACGTCTTATGGATTATTCTAACGGATACAATTTGTTTTTTTGGGGACGCTGTTGCTTTCTTAATTGTCGAGAAAGCGCTTTACTGGAAACAAAATGCGTCGCATTATTTCTTAACAAAATTGCTGTATTAACAGTAGTTCATTATTCTACAATATTGTGCTGCTAATGGAACTGATTACTACCAATAAAAACACTAGTCTAGCTAATCTCAAATTGATATAATACTAAAGCTGGTTTGATACACTTGCAATTTATTTAAATAAAAACCCATATTAATATGGGTTACTAAAAAATAAACTGTCAATACAAACTAGCAAACCTGTTGTATTAGATCATTTTCCTTGTTTGAAAGTATAATTTCTAAAAACTGCATGCCCACCTTTTTATAAAAAGGTATAATTTCTGGTCTCTAGTTTTCTTTTTCCAGGAGTCGATAAGTAAAATTCTACGATATAGTCGGATCTGGTCTTATCGTGCGGGTCATACGATTCAAGAAAAACATACTCTCATTTTTTGTTTTCTTTACTTGCGTTTAATTTTACCCTCTAAATAAAATACGTAAGATAAATGAGACAGACTTATTCCATTTTGACATGAAAAAAAAAGGATATGTATTTACTTTCCAGCGATTCTAAAAAAGCTTATAATAGCAGCAGCTACGTTTTATTTTAAATATGCCAGTTTTGTGACTGGCAGTTTGTGACAAAATGAAACAATTTTCTGGGTTTTTGCATCCACAATCAAAAAAAAATTGTACTTAATCTGATAAACTATTTCGAAAATGAAAGAAAAAGTGGACATTCGCCAACCAATATTCAGGAAACAGTAGCCAAAGCACTGGGAATTAGTTTAAGGACTGTGCAGAAAATTGTGCATGAAACAAGACATAACATAATACCCAAGAATACTAAAAAGTGTAAACGAAGAAAGCCAAAGACTGAGGATTTAAGCGAAAATATTAAAATGGGAGTTCGAAATGTGATTTACGATTTATACAAATCAAAAACCAATGTAACTCTTCCAGTTTTACAAAAAACATTAAAAATTCGTGGTGTTTTGGAAATTGGACTTGAAGCGTTATCAAAATTAATAAAAAATTTAGGTTTTCGCTATAAAAAAGACTGTAACCGAAGATTTTTATGTGAGCAGCCACAGATAGTGAGTCAGCGTGTTCAGTTTTAAAAAAATATACGGACAATTACAAATCGAAATTTAGAAAAGTGGTATTTTTAGACGAAACGTGGATATTTTCGAATGGAAGTGGTTCGAAATCTTGGCAAGATAAGTCTGTAAAAAGTGTTAAAAGGAAAAAGGGGTGCAGTACGGGAAAGCGTTTTATTATTTTGCATGCCGGTTCTGCAACAGGATATGTTGCAGGTGCGAGTTTAATTTTTTCTTCAACATCAAAAAGTGCTGACTATCATGATAATATAAATTGTGAAATGTTTGAAAAACGGTTAAAAGTTCAATTGATACCAAATTTGGATGCTCCGTCTTTAATTGTATTAGATAATGCATCATATCATTCAAGAATTTTAAATAAACAGCCTACTTCATCTAGGAGGAAAAGTGATATTTATGAGTGGCTGGAAAAACACAACCAAAATCCTTTACCAAATATGCTTAAATCGAAACTCCTATCAATAGCAAAGTCTCTTAAAAAACCTAAAATATACGCGGTAGATGAAATACTGCGTGAATATGGTCATGAGGTTCTACGACTGCCGCCATATCATTGCCAGTTTAACGCAATAGAATTAATATAGGCTGGTGCAAAGTCTTATTATGAAAAACTTGTAGGTGATGGTCTTAAATCCGACCCAGTACAAATAGTTTGGCAAGATTCATTAGATCATATTACACAAGAGTACTGGAAGAAATCGGTGGAACATACAGAAATATGGTGCAAAGTCTTATTATAAAAAACATGTAGGTGATGGTCTTAAATCCGACCCAGTACAAATAGTTTGGCAAGATTCATTAGATCATATTACACAAGAGTACTGGAAGAAATCGGTGGAACATACAGAAATATGGTGCAAAGTCTTATTATAAAAAACATGAAGGTGATGGTCTTAAATCCGACCAAGTACAAATAGTTTGGCAAGATTCGTTAGATCATATTACACAGGAGTACTGAAAGAAATCGGTGGAACATACAGAAATATTAATAAGGGATTGGTGGTATCGAGAACAAGTACTAGACGTCGAAGTAGCGCCAATGATAATTGCTCCATTCGAAGACGACTCAGACGACGAGGACTTTTCAGATTTTATAAGTGACGATGAGAGTTTTTAGGCTATAATTATAAACGGTGTTTTTCGTTTACATTTTTTAGTGTTCTTGGGTATTATATTATGCTTTTTTTTTCATGCACATTATTCTGCATAGTCCTTAAACTAATTCCCAATGTTTTCATTACGGTTTCCTGCATATTGGTTTGCGAATTTCCACTTTTTCTTTCATTATCGAAATAGTTTATCAGACTAAATGCCATTGTATTTTTAGGTTTTAGTAGTAAAATTGTTAAAATAAATTGCACTGTTTATTATTGTCGTTTTTAATTAAAGGGTACAGTAGGTATATATTTAACGATTATATAATTTTTTTGTAACTTTTTCAACTCCCCTGTACATAATTTTTACAAAACTAATAATATTAGGTATATGTGGCTATCTTCGCGATAGCTAAAATAATGAAACTATTTTTCGTTCCTTCGGTATATTTGTAAATAATCTCACAACATTTTGACAGCCTCTGTGTTGTCTGATTTGACGCATATGATCAGTGACCTTTAGACCCGCATGTTAAGACCAGATCTGACTATATACGAAAAATATAGCACAAAGCGCCCCACGCTTTTTTCACAATAATAATAATGTTTATCGTTCATTATTATTTTCTGCCTATATTAAGAATTTTAAGAATTATTTTAAACTATATTTATTTTCCGCTTGGCTGCTACACAAAAATATGGACTTACACTAAATGAGAACAAATGTTATTATAGTAAGGGATCAATAAATCTGTTAGGATATACAATTGAAAACAAATCATTAAAACCAGATTCTGACAGATTAAAACCTCTCTTAAATTTGCCTCATCCTCAAAATACACCTAGTCTACGAAGAGTTATAGGAATGTTTTCGCATTATTCAAGATGGATTAAAAACTTTTCAGATAAAATAAGAAGTTTAATCGACTGTAAAACGTTTCCTTTACCGCCAAATGTAATTTCAGATTTTGAAAAGCTAAAAAGTGACATAGCAAATTCACTTTTATGGACAGTAGATAAAAATGAAATTCTAACTGTTGAAACGGATGCCTCAGATGTGGCAATTGCTGCAACTTTAAGCCAATCAGGAAGACCTATTGCCTTTTTCTCTAGAACATTATCGGACTCTGAGAAAAGACATTCATCTGTAGAAAAAGAAGCATATGCCTGCGTTGAAGCAATTCGTAAGTGGAGACATTTTTTAATTGGGCGACATTTCAAAATAATCACGGATCAAAAATCAGTTTCATTTATGTTTCATGCAAACCACAATAAAATAAAAAATGAGAAGATTATGCGTTGGCGTTTAGAACTTTCATGCTACAGTTATGATATTGTTTACCGACCTGGAACATTAAATGCAGTAGCAGATGCGTTTTCAAGAATTTGTAGTTCAACTTTAAGCAACAAACTATTTGAATTACACACATCTTTGTGCCATCCTGGTGTTACAAGAATGCATCATTTTGTAAAAATTAGAAACTTGCCATATTCCACTGAAGAAATAAAACGAATGACATCCGCTTGTCCTATCTGCGCTGAAATAAAACCTAAATTCCAAAGAAATTCAAGCATTCATTTAATTAAAGCTACATCGCCATTCGAAAGACTCAACATCGATTTTAAAGGACCATTACCTACTTCCAGTAAAAATGCATACATGCTGACTATAGTCGATGAATACTCCAGATTTCCATTTGCATTTCCATGTAAAGACACTTCATCGGCAACTGTTATAGAATGTTTAGATGGTTTATTTTGTTTATTTGGAATGCCAGCTTACATTCATTCAGACCGTGGAACATCCTTTACTTCCAATGAATTTAAAAACTATTTACAATCTCGAGGAATAGCTTCTAGTCGAACTACACCTTATAATCCAGAAGGAAATGGTCAAGTAGAACGATATAATGGTATAATTTGGAAAAATGTTACTCTTGCACTGAAATCACGAAACCTAAAATCCATACAATGGGAAATTGTGTTACCAGATGCATTACATTCTATTAGAAGTCTACTCTGTACAGCAATTAACTGCACTCCTCATGAGCGATTATTTAATTATCAACGACGATCAACTAGTGGAACCTCTATCCCCTCGTGGTTAAAAGAATCGGACACTGTTTTATTAAAAAAGTTTGTACGCCATAGTAAATTTGATCCTTTGGTGGAGGAAGTTGAATTACTGGAGGCCAATCCAAATTACGCACTCGTTCGTCATAATAATGGCAGAGAAAGTACAGTTTCCAATAAACATTTGGCCCCTAGAGGAGATATTGAGTTATTAAATGCAGAAACTGAACTTGATAAACAATCTCATGTTGCAGAGAACGGCAACAGAGATTTTAATAATCAGAATAAACCACCAGACAGCTTAGCTGAAAATAGCGAAGAAAATATAGCAACTCAACATACCGAGGAAAACACTACAGAGACACCACAACTGCGTAGATCCTCAAGAATCCGAAATAAACCTAAATATTTCTCATGATAAAAGAAAAGTAAACTGGGGGTGAATGTAGTATAAATACTTATGATTATTCGTGTATAAACTTTACCTGTTCTATGTGTGTTACTGGTGACAATTCAGTCAATGTCATGTTTTACCTTTTAATGCCAAGTTCTGCAAAATAAAGCCTACATTCGTAAAGGTTTAGTTTATTACAGTCTGATTAATTATTAAAGCGTGTTTTTTACTTTTTTTTAACTATATTTATTCCTCTATAACAGGGGCGGATGGGCCCACTGGGACTTCTCGGTGCGCCGGTCCCTCAGGCGCCGATAGAGGCCGCCGCTATTTGAGAACTTTTTTCTTTTCTTTTTTAACAATTTGAATTATTTTTGAAAATAATCGAAAAAGCAAAAAACCAGAAATTATTAATCAAGAGTTTTATTGGAGGCACTTTTAATAATAATTTGTCTGCACTATGGAAACAAATGAAAAAATATATTAAAAATAAATATTTCTTCCACCTAAATGTGTTTTAAATGTAAAAAATGAAGTTTGTTTTCAACACGCTTTTATTAGCTTCACCTGTATGTTTGTTTGTTTGTCCGTAACCGACTTCTTTGAACCCGATTTTAACCCACTTTGAACGGTCAGATTTAATTTAAATTTTGTAGACTTATCAAGAACCGCTGACAATACAATAATCAATACGCAAAAAAATATCCTGTCAAATTTTGACAGCTGTCAGGTATAAAACGAAGAAGCGATTTTGACGAAACAAATTATGGGGTCGTATAATATTCGATGCGGAGACTTCGGGAAAAATAAGCTAAAAATTCTCCTTTCAGAATTTGACAGCTGTCAATATGTCAAGTCGTTTAAAAAAAAATGATATTAATGAAAAAACGATAAGGTCATATGTATATTGACGGTGCAAAATTGAAAAAAATACGCAAAAAATTCTCTTGTAATAATTCTGACACTTTGACAGGTGTAGTAATGAAACAAACGTGGGGTCGTATAGATATTGTCGAATAAGAATAGAAAAAAATTTAAAAAAAATTCTACCCGTCAAAATAAAATTTTGACAATTTTTTTTTTTTAATTTTGAAAATTTCTGTCCTTCGGTCGGGTTTGTAGTATGTAGTATGTTTGTTTGTAACCGACTTCTCTGAACCCGATTTTGACCAAATTTAAATGGTCAGAATTAGTTTAAATTTTGTAGACTTATCAAGAACCGCTGACAATACAATAATCTACTAATCTAGCTCAATCTACGCAAAAAAATTTTTTTTTCTTAACAATAACTCAAACTAAAAAATGAAAAATAAATATAGTTTAAAGAAAACCAAAAAACACGCTTTAATAATTAATCAGACTAAAAGCGGAAAATAAATATAGTTTAAAATAATTCTTGAAATTCTTAATATAGGCAGAAAATAATAATAAACGATAAACATTAGTATTATTGTGACTATTTAACTAGAGTGTTTTACACTGGCAAAATGTCATAGCAACTTCTACTGGCAAAATTACTACCTGCACCTACCTGGACAAAATTCACATGTGATTTTTGCCGCGGCAAAATTTTGTCTTTTTTCTAGTTAAATAGTCATGTCGAATACCACTCGAGAAAAAATTGTGTAAGCAAAATTGTTCTCAAGGATTTATTTAAGTTTGTTGCTTTTAAGCAACAAACTTTCATACCTTTCGAAAATTTTGCCGACAAAATTTTATCTCTTGTGATATTATATATGAAAAAAGCGTGCATTATTATTTTCTGCCTATATTAAGAATTTCAAGAATTATTTTAAACTATATTTATATTCTGCTTTTTAGTTCGATTAATTATTAGGTAAAGCGTGTTTTTTAGTTTTTTTACACTATATTATAAAATAAATTTTATTTTAAATTTTTTAGTTTGAGTTATTGTTAAGAAAAAAAAATTTTTAAGTAGATTGAGCTAGATTAGTAAATTATTGTATTGTCAGCGGTTCTTTTCGGGTTCAAAGAAGTCGGTTACAAACAAACATACATACAAACCCGAACAAACCCGATCGTCTATGCCGAATTATAAGAAAAGAACGATATTTGCAAATTTTTTAAAAATTGTAATTTTCCGTCATTTTCCATACATATTTTTAAAAAAAATTTGTCAAAATTTTATTTTGACGAGTAAAAGTTTTTTTATAATTTTCTCTATTCTTAGCGACAATATCTATACGACCCCACGTTTGGTTTATTACTATCGGTTATTGCCATAATTCTGACATATTGACAGGTGTCAAATTTTGACAAGAGAATTTTTTGCGTATTTTTTTCAACTTTCCACAATCAATATATATATATACGACCTTATAGTTTTTTCATTAATATCATTTTTTTAAAACGATTTGACATATTGACAGCTGTCAAATTTTGACAGGATAATTTTTTGCTTATTTCTCCCAAAGTCTCCGCATCAAATACTATACGACCCCATTATTTGTTTTGTCAAAATCGCATCTTTGTTTTATACCTGACCGCTGTCAAAATTTGACAGGAGAATTTTTTGCCTATTTTCCCCGAAATCTCCGTGTAGAATACTATACGACCCCAGCGGTTCTTGATAAGTCTACAAAATTTAAATTAAATCTGACGGTTTAAAGTGGGTCAAAATCGGGTTCAAAGAAGTCGGTTACAAACAAACAAACATACATACAAACATACAGGTGAAGCTAATAAAAGCGTGTTAAAAAAATATAATCGCAGCTGGAATCCCTTTTTCCTCTATAACTAAAAAAATCCCAGTTCTTGCGTTCCCATATTTGCCGAAAGCAAAATAATTGACAAAGCAAAGCATTAAATTTAGATAACTAAAATACCTGTCTGCATGGGGTGATGATGCAAAAATATATAACGGTTGCCATCTATTGACGATTTCGGCAATTGTAAAATCTAGCCTTTTATCTAATAATTGATTTTAATTTCAGTCAATCTACAACCAGTGATACTACAAATCTACCTGTAAACATTACAAGTACCACAAGTACATCAATACAACAAATTCCAAGCAACCATGAAAATAGTTCCTTTTCTACAACCAGTTCGGTTGTGATCAGTTCTACGCAAAATGCTGTTCAAGTGACTAAACTAAATTTAGATGAACCTGAAACAGAATCTAGTAAGTTTTCATCATAAAGAATTTTTTTCACCCTGCATTTTTAACCCTTCATCCTTCATCAAAATTGCATGCAATTTGGAATTCACATTTATGCATTTCAGCATGAGTGAAAGTTGCAGCATTTTTCATCCTTGAAAAATTATTTGCACATACGATTTTGTCAAAATTCCATAGAAACTTCTGTTGGCGAAACTAGGTAGTTTTAACTTTTAGACGCCTTTTTGGGTTTTGGGGAAGACTTATTTGTAGTAAAGACACCATCATTGCCCTTATGGAGCTGTATCAAAATCAACCGATTTTTTATTCTGTTAAATTGCACCAATATTAATGACCGTATGCACCAAGGCCAGTTAATCATGATTAGCTTATAATCATGATTAAATATCTCAATTAAGAAAATTTCCAATGCGCCAGCACTGCTCAGGAACTTAATCAAGATTAAAGTTAACCAGCCAATCTTGATGGGTTATATATTTAATCATGATTAAAAGGTTATTTTCCTGTTTTGTTTTAAAATTTGTCTCGAATTTTCAATAATAAAATTAAAATGGGAGACGAAATCATCTTCGATGATGATTTTAATGTAATGGATATTTTTAATGATGGCTTTCCGAGAGCTAGAAAGACCTCGGAGACAAAATTATTTTGATTTGATAGATAAATAGGGTTTGTTATAACAGTTCTTTTCTTTTTCGCATCTAATATATTATTTTCTTCCTCACCAGTCAAACCCTTTTTTTTCTGTGAGTCAAACTCCATGACTCTAGATGCCGAAGTGTGAAATTGGGGGTTTAGTTTAATGCGCAAAACAGCCAAACTCAGCGTTGCCACATTTATTTTGGCGAATCTACTTTTATTTTTGCTTGAATCAACTAAAATCTACTAAAAACCGGATTATAACCGGTTTTTCACTCGAATTATAATATTAATATTGGCTGTTCATCTACAGCATTTTCACATTTCTAATAGCTTTTCGGGAAATTCTTGAGATTTGTTGGACTTCTAAAAAAAAAGGTTGCCAGTTCCATAATTATTAAGGGTAACGGGATTATTCAAAATTTTGACTTTTAAAGTTCTAAAAAAAAAAAAAAAGTCGACAAAGAAAAACAACGGTGAACCCCCATAAGGCACTACCAACATAGAAATTAAAGTAAATACTTGATTAAAACAATAATTATATTGTTAGTGGCATTTTTACCTTATTGACAGTTATATTTTAAAATCTACCAAAATCTACTAAAGAAAATATGCCTACTAAAATTTTCTGAAAAAGGGTGAAAATCTGCCAAAAAAGTAGAAATCTACTAGATGTGGCAACGCTGGCCAAACTGGAAAAAGTTCTCGGAAAAGTTGAAAAAACAACAAAAAGAAAACATAACCACAACTGTCAATCTGCTTGGTGTTTCTGGTCACAGAAAAATAAAGGGTTTATTTTTCTGGTTGATGGCACGAATTTTTGCATCTGAGCTATGTTGCCAAATCGAGGTTTTAACTTTACCCTGATTACAAAACCCACGTATCCTTTTAGTTGGTGCATAGGCTGTTTTATTTAATCACGGTTACCTGGTTAATCACGATCACCTAATCATGCCTAATGGGTAAAATGGTGCATACGGTCATAAGACAAAAAATTACCAACAACCAAAATTCAAATTAAAAAATCATTAATATGGACCCCAGGCAGCACAAACACGACTTATAGACATCTTGGCGAAGTATTCATAGGAATATGTGACGCCTTTTATTACTTCGCAGAGAGGTCGCCAAGTATGCTCAATCAATGCCAAATGTCCGCCACATCGATAATCTCATAGATCACTTAGAGAAGTTACAATGGGAATATCTTATTTTCGTCGCAATAATGACGATTCCGAGAAAAATCGTGGTATTCTCTAGAACGTCTTTAAGATAGCTTACAGAAGTCACAATGCGAATTTCTTATTTTCATCGCAACCAGGACTCTGTGGGGATATGTTTTTGTCTGCACTAGAATATCTTTAAGATAGCTTACAGAAGTCACAATGCGAATTTCTTATTTTCATCGCATCCAGGACTCTATGGAGATATGTTTTTTGTCTGCACTAAAATATCTTTAAGATAGCTTACAGAAGTCACATCGCATTCAGGACACTTTGGGGATGTATTGTTTCGTCCTTTCTAGAATATCTTTAAGATAGCTGATAGAAGTAGCAATGTGAATTTCCTATTTTGAAAAATATTTGTTGTAGTGGAGTAAAAAACAAGGCAAAAGTCGCTTCCTTCTCGTTTTTTTTTTTTACGTTAGAACAAACTGAGACATATCTCATTTTATAAGGTAGGTCATTGTTTCTTAGAAATCACAAGATTCGACAATTGCAAAAGTTTTATGCTAGGAAAGAAGCGTTTAACTGTGCGTTAAAAAATATAGCTAGAGAAAAATATAGATATAAGAGTACCTATTTATATAAAAAAGCAAGTTTTTTAAATAATCTAAGTTTCCACATTTTTTTGTGAATAAAAAAAGTCCTGACCACAAAAATATGTCGAATCTAGTGATTTCTAACGGACAATGACCTTTCTAATAAAATGAGATATGTCTTAGTTTGTTCTAACGTTAGGAAAAAATTGAGAAGGAAGCGACTTTTGCCTTGTTTTTTATTCCGCTGTTGATATTCATTAAAATATATTCGAGTTTATAAACATCGCTTAAAGACTAGAATTCATATTTTAAAACTTTGATGTCATCACTCAGACTAATCTTAGGACGCCTTCTGCAGGCCACAGTGGCGTATAATATAGTGGATACGTTGGAGGACATCAGGTTCCAAACGTATATTTGCTATATTATACAGTGTGTGTATAAAGTCTGGAAACGGCTTAATAACATCACAATTTACTGGCCGATTTAAACCAAATTTGGTACAGTTGTGTAAGAGGATCTAACGCACCGAATGACGATATTGGCGTTGTTGCCAGCTTTTTAGTTTGTCTGGAATTCGAACGAATTTTATATTTTTAAATATAACACCCAGTATATTTTTACATTTTTAAATTCCACATAAAATTATAATTATTTTTTATTAAATGCAATATTAGTCTATACTTCATAGTTTCCGAGATATTGGCTCTCGAAAAGTGACATTTTTGAAATTTGACAGCTTATAACTTTCTAACAGTACGTCTTAGAGCAAAACGGCTTACATGTCCCTATCTTCAATTTTTATTATCTTCCCAAAAAAATCAACTTCCAGTTAAACCGGAACAACTATATTTCCTGCTTTCGAGTTACATCCGGTTTAACCGGAAGTTGATTTTTTTGGGAAGATAATAAAGATTGAAGATAGGGACATGAAAGCCGTTTTGCTCTAAGACGTACTGTTAGAAAGTTATAAGCTGTCAAAGTTCAAAAATGTCACTTTTCGAGAGTCAATATCTCGGAAACTATGAAGTATAGACTAATAATGCATTTAATAAAAAATAATTATAATTTTATGTGGAATTTAAAAATGTAAAAATATACTGGGTGTTATATTTAAAAATATAAAATTTGTTCGAATTCCAGACAAACTAAAAAGCTGGCAACAACGCCAATATCGTCATTCGGTGCGTTAGATCCTCTTACATAACTGTACCAAATTTGGTTTAAATCGGCCAGTAAATTGTGATGTTATTAAGCCGTTTCCAGACTTTATACACACACTGTATAATGACAATGTGTCCCACAGGAAGCGTGTCAAGACTGTAGTCTGAGAACGACGTAAATACACGGCACAAATTTTACAACTGAACCATAGACAAGGGAGATGGGCGCACTGACGGAAACTGAACTCTACCTTTGAAAGTTGGCATCTTTATATGAAGGATAGGTATATGCAATGCCCGACATAAAGTTGACCACATAATATGGTAAAAATGTGTATTAATGGAATATTGAAAAAACGTAACCGTAAAACGGTAACCGAGCAGTGTATTCTTAACATTTTGTCACATAGCTACTCGTTTGACGGGAAAATTGTAAACAATATAGTTTGTTTTGAAAATTGGTATTAGATGAGATATGAAAAATGTTATTTGAAAAATTTATTTTAATTTAATGCTCGAAAATACATTTATCTTTTTTTTATTCAATCATACCTATTACTTTTATTTTCTTATAAATTTATTAAGAAAGTGTTTTAAAAACCGAGGTATAAATAATAATATTTTTGGTCCCTTGATATTTTTATTTGTTAAAATTTAGGTTTTACCATGTACCTATTTTAGTGTGGTCAGATCTTTTATCTGATCACCATATTTATCAGTTATAAAAATCTTGCTGAAAACTAGACAAAACAATATTGTTTCATATAAAATAACTATAAATGGCCAAAATTATAAACGACATTCCTGAAATAATGTGTATAATGCACCAAGCGCGGAAGGGGGCTTATAAAAATTTTATTAAAACAATACAGGTTTGTGATTTAATTAGCGATTAAAGAAGAATTACCAGGTTTTATGAGGGTTTATCAGCTATAAGTTTTAAAAGGTTTTATGTGGGTTTATCAGCTATATTTTTTCATATTACCTATTACCCCGCCTATTACTATTTCTTGTTTTTGGCATTGTAGATTCATTGTACTATTGCATTTAAGGGGTATTTTTTTAAATGAAAGCAGCTATAAAAAGTCAACAAAATAAGTTAAAAACATATTTTATTTTTTAAATTTAGGCGGAGTAGTACAAAAGTAATGTTATTATATTATTGCAAGGGGTTATACGCTACAAGTAAAACACGCGACACACACATGTTCCTGATTAAGCCTGATATATCATCAGTTAATTTTAATGGCCGGGATGGTCTTTCTTTTGCTTTTACTAGGTATACAGTTGATAACATTTATTATTTCGTTATCCACCGATTGGAAAAAGTGCATCGTAAATGTATCTAAAAAAGAAGCTTTTATAAAAATGTAGACCCATTCACTAATAAGGAAGTTAAAGCTTCCTTGGAAAGCCCTAAGGTTATCAAAGCAATCATATCAAAGGGTTGACATCAGGGTCAAACATGTCATGTCACATAACACCCCATAGCTCATATTTTAAGCACAAGTTCCATAAAATTTGTCCCAACACTTTTTCAAATGATATTAACATTACTAACCTATAGTCGCCCTTACTAGGCTTAAAGTTTTAAATGCCGTTTTGTAGCTATCCCACGAAACATGAACAGCTACTTCATTTCCCAATGTTTTATATAAAATATTTTGCACTAGTTGCGCATACGACTGTTCTCCAATTCTTTGTAATTCTGTGACCTAAAAATAAAGAAAAAACAACTTCAATATTTCAGAAACGACAAAAACTATTAAGTTATGTGTTTACACTTATATCCTCCCCATGCTTTCTTTCTTAGCTATAATGCGGTGCATGTGAGAAATTATTTAACCGAGCTTTGCATAATTTAATATTAAGTGATTTAAAATTGATAATGTGACGACTAGAAAAAGTAAGAATCCTCTTAAGAACAAAATTTTTTTAAATTATAAAAATTGCCAGAGCTTCATAAAAATATTTACCAAAATGTTTCGTTGACCTTCGAAGTTGAACCGTCATAGGCCTCATAGCCCTCTCTTGTTGGCATAGGCGATATCCTACATTCTGTCTTCTTCATCTTGAGATATTGGTTGAATCATCAACATGGGCAGCCAATAAAGATTCCACATGATTTTTTCTTTGCTTCCTTTTATAACTATAGCTGAAACCCTATTTTTTCAGTTTAGCAACATTTTAAATTTAAACTTGACAGAAACTATGTACAAGTTGGGAGAGACTATTCAACCGATTGAAGAGTCTAAAAAAAAGGCCATAATCAGCTGATACCTAGATGGAGTCTGAAGGATACTCAATACATTTTTTAATAAGATAATACCTGAGGATGTACCTAATATTAATTAAAACAAAAATGTAAGAAAAATGAAAAGGGTTCAGTGAATAAAAAACTACAATTCTATGATTCTTTCTGAATAAGGAAAAAATTAACGCTTTTAAGAATAATTCAAAAAAAATTACACTTAAAACAATACTAGATTTTTCTGTTGTTTTAAATGTCAGTCAAGTAATAAATAAAATATTTTTTGCTTAAAAGTATTAAGTACTTAGGACAACACAACAGTTATTTTTTTAATATGTTTTTATTTTGGAGAAAAATATAGTTTTTAACATTAACATAGGTATTACACGTAAGAAATATTTGACAGAATTTAGCTTATGTTTTTAATAATAGTCGGAAATGCCAAGACCAGCAAAATTTAAAAACAGTAAAAATGCCAGTTTGTAACAGAATGGCACTAATAAAAGCAGCTTAAGTAAACCCTAACAAACCACTGTGCCATGTAGAGAGGGGCAACATTTCTCATCTCATGCGATGTAGGTATACGTTTATACGTAGTTGTTCGCAAATCATTCCTTTAACAACTTAGCACAGCAAAACTATTTTTGCTTATAGCTGTTTAAAAGAAGCAAATATGAATACAATGTTATGGATTTTTAACTTACCTCTAAAAGCTGCACATCAAACAAACTCTTCCAACCAAACACACCTCACGCCCACTGTTCCTACTCCACTATAAACTTATATTATCGTAAATATAATCATCAAATCAACTTACATACAATAAAATGAGCTCATTTTAAAACATTTCAAGCTTCAAAGTAAAACAAATAAACCAAAAATGCACAACGATGTGATAATAATAAAAGGCGACGCCACGCGGCCATGTCATTTACCAACAGACAAATGACAACTTATATGCGCGCCAAATTTAAAACCGGCAGGGTAAACTTTCTTTAACAACGAGCTGTTTATGACTAGAATGGGAAAGTTACAATAAGTTATCCTTAAGAGTACTTTAAGCAATTTAATTGTGAACTAAATTGTTGTTGCAAAGATATCCTGAATGGGCTATTTTTAAGAGATCTCTTTGTCGCAAAGAATGGGATAGTTACAATAACATATCTCAAAGACGACTTAAGGCACTCCTTTGAGGAACTAAATTGTTGTCGCGTAGAACTTCTCGGTAGGCTATCGCTGAGAGTACACTTTGTAGCTATAAAAGGGAAAGTAACAATAGGTAATCTGAGGGAATACTTTGAGCGATTTCATTGCGATTAAAACAGGCTTGTATTTTAAAGACAACTTTAAGATATCGCGAAGAAGTAAAAGCAAGAAATTCTCGTTAGTATCCCAAAAACTCGCTGTTATAGAAGTCTTTACGAGACGTCATAGAGAATTTCGCATAAATACCGCTGTAAGTTGTGCTAAAGAGTTCACATTGGGATATCGCATCTGGTTCCCTAGCAGAACATCTTGAAGAGCGCTTAAAGCAATCTGTATTACCTGGGACATCTCAGGAATTTGATACATATACGTGAAAAAATCATAAAATCAGCTGTTGCAACCATGTTTCAAAGTACAGAAGTAGGTATTAAACACGGATTGAGATTCACCCCCCCCTCTTACACCCCTGCCCCCCTCGCCTACCCTCCCTGTGACCTTGACCGCGCAGGTGTGCAGGTGTTAATTTGACCTTGAATTGTCCTTGACCGCACAGGTATGCAGGTGTTCATTCGACCTTGAAAGATGCAACTACTCTTTGTTAATTTGACCTTGACCATACACGTGGGCGAGCGTATTTTTATGGTATGCAGGTGTTCATTCGACCTTGAAAGATGCAACTACTCTTTGTTAATTTGACCTTGACCATACACCTGGACGAGGGTATTTTTATGGTATGCAATTTTCTTTTATGTGACTCATTTGACCTTGAAGGATGGAGCTGCTCTTTGATGGTGCTACCTTGGCGTGGTACGAGGGTATTTTTATGGTATGCAGGTGCCCTTTTATTTATGACACTGTTGCATTACAAATTTTTACACCATGGAGTATTTCTTTATTGTCGTAATTTAGTTGTTCGAAAATATCTAAAGGGATGCAAGTCTGTTTTATTAATGTTACCTTGACCATTATTTTTTCCCAAAAGTTAGATTTGTAATATATTTTGTGTTTTGTTATACCTTCATGTTCTTTAAGGGTGTTTATGGGATTTTCACACCTTGATGGGATTTTCACACCTTGAAAGAGCTATTATTGTCGTAACAATAGGGTCTGGGTCTCTTTGTTATCGGATTTTCACACCCTGATGGGATTTTTCACACCTTGAAAGAGTGCAGCTACCCTTTTGTTATGCATGATTTCGAAGGCGGCATGGACCTTTTGTTATGGGTACCATTGAGCGGTTGCTATTTTTCTTACTTTGTTCTTTATTTAGGTATTCTCGGATTTATTTTTATAGTGGATGCAGATGTCCTTTATGTAACCTTGACTACCCTTTTGAGCAGATGTTTATTTATGATATTGGGTTGGGTTTATTTTCGACCTTGGAGGTACTCGGACGCAAGTGTTTGGTTTTTACGCCTTGAAGAATTTTTATTTTTTATTGACGTAATTTTGTTCTAAAATATTGAATGAGGTGCAGGCACGTTTTATTTACGATGACCTTGTGTTGGTTCGGGGTGCAGGTGGTTTTTATGTTGTTGAGCTTTGTATACTCTTTAAGCGGCCACTCCTTTTACACCTTGAAAGTATTTTTTTCTTTATTGACATCACTCTGTTCTAAAATATCGAATGGGGTACAGGTATATATCGTTCTCTACTATGGTTGTTAAAATAGGGTCTGTGCTCTTTGTTATGGGATTATTTAACATTGAAAGAGTGTAAGTGTCCATTTGTATGGAAAACTTTGACTGCTTGCAAACATGCTTAATTTTTCTTTCTTTGCTCGTTATTTATTAGGGTATTCTTTGATAATCTATGCTACCTCTTGTGAATGAAATCCCTTTTTTTGACCAGTAGGTAAAAATTACTTAAATTTATAAGGAGCTTTTTAGTTAATGGTGATGAATTTGGGTTAATTTGTCTAGACTTGACTGTTTCGCATCCGAAATATAATAAATAAAATATTACAATCCACTGGATGAAAATTAGATTTAAAGCATGTGTTGCAGAATATTGATGCAGATAAGAAAAATTAAAGTGCACACAAGTATTATTACTTCGTCATTGCAATTCATTTTTAAAAATCACATCCAGTAGGTAATGCGTTTTTTTATGGAAAATTCATATTTTATAACATATTTATTTATTTTTATAGTATTATTCTTGCTATTTCTTGTTGTCGTATACGTATCAAAATGCATGCTTAATTTATGTCTAAGGATTAATAAAAATGCATATTAGCGGTAAATATATTCTCTTATTTAATCAGACTACTATCCAAATAATGTTGTAGCATACATAAAAAGTTAACTTCTGATAAACCTTTCTTAAAATCCATTCTCCTCTCTCCATGTACTATTCTGTGATGAGTGAGAGCTTTTTAGAAGAAAAAATTATAACTTAGTGCTTTTACGCATTCAAAATTAAAATTGTATTATTTACATTTTTAGAAGAAAAAATTATAACTTAGTGCTTTTACACATTCAAAATTAAAATTATATTATTTACAAAAAGACATCACAGCTCATTACTCCTTATATCAACGAAAATACGAAAAGTTAATGTGTAGTAAACAAGATTTTTCTCTCATCATTGTAAGTAATAAAAAAAGCGGATATAGCATGTGTTTTAAAATTATAGAAAAAGCATCTGTATGTACATGAAGAGATATTCTTTATTTATATAATCAACTTGATTCCATCAATTTAACCAAACAATAGGAATGAGGATCAGCCATCGCCTTTTAATAGTTTCATGCACGTTTACACAAAAACTACTAAAGCCATCGAACTTATTTCAAGATAATATATTTTTTGTTTATTAAGCAAAGTAGCTGAAGCAATTTTTTGTGCATCTACCTTTTATGTTATTGATGCACGCCAAGACTATTTCAAAAATAGTTGCAAGCGATCCGCTGTGCCGTCATAAAACTAGCAAAATTTTATAAAACGTGTAAATTTGGATAATTCAAGGATCAAATGTTGTTTATCATGTGATTTTTAGAGCTTTTATTAAGTGAAAATATTAAAATTACTAAATACGGCATATTGGCATAAATTACTGTATATTTTGAAAATAAAAGTTAAAATCTGAAAATTCAGCTGTTTGCCTTTATTGCCCTTATAGTGAAATAAATCGATTATCTAAATTTTAAAACATTCATTCAATGTGTTTAATACTTATATTTTACATGTGGAATATGGGTACTCTTAAATATTTTCGGACAACCTTGAAATATTTTGAAAACCTTTATGTGTTTAGTACCCGAAGCAGATAAAATCAACTGCAACACACATTATTTAGTTTAGTTTTTTTTTTGAAAACCGTTCCCGAGTTACAATGGCTGGCCCTAGTCTGGTTGTGGACTTCCAAGCATTCAAGATAGAAAATAATAAACTAATCCCTAATGAACTTGCTGCCTACGATGGTCATAGAATTAGTAACTATGTTTTTAAACCCCGTTTGATCTAGCCTTTCTAAGACCAGCGGCATACAAACAAACGAAATGGTTAATGCAACACTATCATTGCATTGATTGGGATTCCGGATTTACTCCATTTTACAAATTTGCCGATATTGTACGGAGCTTGACAGAAAAGGCTGATACCATTTACGTTAAGGGCAGAGAAAAAGCTGATTTTTTAAGAAAATATTCAAGCAAACCTATTATAGAGTTGGATGAGCAACCGGCCCTTAGAAAATACGTCCCTAAATGTTTCTATCATTCAAATAATGAAAATTGTGCATGTTCTTTGTTTAATGTATTTTTGTTATATGATCAACATGTAATGCAAACCTAATTTTTTAATAAACATTTATTAATACAACCAATTAGTTACTATTTAATTTATTCATATTATATACATTATAACGCATAAAATCCACTACATGTTCATAAAAGTCTGTAGTGATTGTTTTTCTGCTTGGGTTTTCCATTTCCTCTAGCAGGGTATCTGTTTTTCTAAGTGTCTGTTTTGTATTGATATATTATGTCCTGATGTGAAGTAACTTTGTCTACCTATACATTCTAATTCATGTACTCATTCATACACCTAAAAACTTCAATACATAATATCCTAATCTCCAAATATCCAATTAGCCACTTAGCCAAATCACCAAATATTCCAATACCCAAATATTTCTACTGACTTTTACTTTTTGTAAGTGTTTTCTCTTTTGTAATGTGTGTGAGTCACTTTTTAAATCAATATCGAACCGGAGAGTTTAAAAATATGACAAAATGTATAGAAGAAGAAATAAAATGTATGTAAAAGCCAAAGAGTTACTATAATCTCTACCAGACCTAGAATTTCAAAGATTAAAAAGTTCACCCAAGATACTCCCACGTATCTTTTTATCACCACCCTCTTCGTCACAGAACATACTTTTTTTTTAATCCCAAGCGCTCAGCATGTACCCTTGTATATTAACAAAAACCCGAAAATAGATAAAGATCGACTGGTGTATTCTCTTGGTTTTCTATTCATCGTTTTGACCCTGGAAGCTGTTTATTTTGAGCATGCAGCTAGTTTAATATTTCAACTTAATGTATTTTAGAAGTGAGTATTGTATTTTGGCACACCTTTTCACATCATATAAGAGTTGTAACCTTAGTATATTCTTTAAATATCACGGAGCTTATCTCTTATGTAACTTTTTACACAGTGTGATCATATACGTGTTAGAATACTACTAACAATACCTAACCCCCATAATAGGCGTAAAAATTTTACCATATTTTTTACAAGATTAGTTCAACATTTCCAAGACGTTGAGTTTACGAAAATATTGATAAACAAAAAGATAGAAAATGTAAGATATTTTCTAATCGATTCAGTGATGGAGGGTTAACATTTTTTAGACCATAGTTTATTACTTATAATATGGCTGTTACAATAATTACATTTTACACAGGAATAATAATTTTTAAAATGGAAAAGAAAACAGAATATACCCCTAGTAACGAAATGATGATTTGCAACTAAACACTTTGAGAAATAAGTGACAAACAAGTATTATATTATTATGCGACTTGTCAAAATACTAGATATACTTTCAATAATTCATTCTTTTTTAAAAACGCTGGTATAATAAATTGTGTTACTGATTACAGACCCATATCCAAAATTTCATTTATTCCTAAACTAATGGAATTCTTGGTTAAAAATGTTCTTGAGGACTGTTTAAAAAATATTATTTTCACTAACCAGCATGGCTTCATCAAGGGAAGGTCAATAACAACAAATTTACTAGTTTATTCTGATTACATTTTTTTATTTCCCTAGAAAATGGTGTTGACTGTCAAATTTACGCCCATGATCTGTCACCAAGGATTTTTTTTTAAATATTGCAACGGTTTATAAGACACCTAAGTGCTGAAGATACTTGTGTTTTGGTTCTCTCTTTATTACTATTGCACAACACCTCGATTTTCTTTTAAAACTGGAAGAGTTACATTCGTTTTAGATTTGATTTACATAAATTACACTTTATAGTCTTCTTCAGTATTATATTTTCGGCTTTTTTTTTTCATGCAAAAGGTTCTACACAATCTTTAAAATGATTCCCAGTGCTTTTGCTATTATTTCTTGCATATTTCAACTTACTCTTTTATATTCCAAATAGTTAATCAAATTTTGTAAGATTGTTTTTGCTTGGAGGCTCAAAGCACCAGAAAATTGTCTTTTATTATTCGAATTGTCAAATTTGTCACTTGTTAAAATCATAAAATAAACATGTTGATCACAACAAAAACCACTAAAAATTATAAGTTTATCCCTTTTTGTCATGCCGAAATTGTATGTCTCTGTCTCCGAGGCTGCATTTTAACCCCAGCAGGTAAAATAACCTTGAAAATAAATACCTAATTCGAGAGGAAATGCATTATAACACAAGGACGTATCTAAACCTCGAGAGCAGGGTGTATCGGATTCTTGAAAGTGTATAAGGTTGGTATGTTAAGGAAGGGGGAGTAGAAGTGGGGTGGATATATAGTGGGTAGGCGTACATAAAAGAATGGTCACAAGCCAAATTTTTTCAATTTAAAACTACCAGTCTTCTGTTATTATTATTTGCGTGTGGTAATTGTTCAGTAAAAATGAGTTTACCAATGCTAGACGGAGATTTACCTTTAATGGGTGATAGTACCCAAGAAGAACTACTGAAATATGTGGGTGAAGAGAATATTATTGATTGGGGTGACGACATACTTGACAATGTTGCAGCAGCTGCGATGGATCAGTTGATAGAGTCTGGGTTCAAGCAACAGCAGCAGCCTGAACAATTTAATTCGAATGTAAATATAATTAGTGATATTGTGATACGGAAAAAAAATGCTGCGCCTAGCAAGCTAGAGAAACTTCTGACACTACCATCCGGGAAGGTAACAAAACAACCGAAGACTTCCACTAAAAAAAGAAATAAACCATCAACCTCATCTGAAGATCGCAGTAACACGAAGAAAAGTCGACCATCTCCATCATCTGGAGGTTGCATTAGTAGCAGTAAGAACGTCACGAAGCCTATCTTTAGAAAGCTAGCAAAGTGTAAAGTGATCCCAGACTGGTTGGATAACGATAAGAAGCCTTCGCAACAGTCTCAGTTGCAGACATCGTCACCGCTGTCACCACAAACTCAATCAACATCATTGGTGAAGCGCCCATTATCGTCAACATTAAACAAGGCAGACAAAATTGTAGCAAATAAGAAGCAAAAAATGGAGGGTGTAACAGCGAATGTGGAAACCACAACTCCTGACTGGGTGGCTTGCTTAAGTCAGGATAGCGAGCAGAATCTCATGAGGAGTGTGTTAGCATTGAAAAACCAGTGGAAGGTTGCGTTAAATAATTATCAGCGGGAAGAAGAAGACATTGTAAAAGAAATAAGTGAATTAGAAGCTCGGCTATGTGTAGTTAGGAATAATGTGAATAGATTTAGGGAAAAATTATAATTATATGATAGGTTACATGAATAGCGATGGAGTTAGGATAGTTTTTAAATATATATTATAATTTAAGAAAGATGTAATATAGATTAGATATCGGAATTAGTATAGTCATAAGTGTTATGTGTGTATTATAGTAATAATAATAATGTATAGATAATAAAAGTAAAATTTGTCAAGCAAACTTCAAAAAAAAATTAAGGTAAAATAAATTTTTTATACAATCGAACCTCATATATTGTTTTATTTAAAACTACTTAGCATAATATTATAGTGCAATATGTATAGGATGTATAGAATAAGCATCGTAAATATAAATGTAAGATATTCCTTACAAATTTAGGTAATTTTTCTTCCATCTGTCAACGGTAATAATTCCTCATAGTTTAATGTTCGCACCCCTTTCCGATCTTCTTATTCTTCTTCTGCATATTATGTCAAACGTTCCCATTGCTTTGAAAATATCACTTTAATTATAATATTCATACCCTGTGAAGAATAATTTTTTCGAATACAGCTGATTAATAAATTGTCATGTATAGTGGAGTGAAAATTCCAGTCAAATCTCCAATAAACGGTCCTGCGGGTAAATAAAGTTCGACACTTCTAGAGAGATATATTACAGAATCTGTACAGGACTAATACAGGACTCTATTATCAAGACGTTCGAGATATGAATATAACTTAAAACGTGCCCGGGCTGTGACGTAAACCGTATTCACTACATTTACTGTAGGTAGAGAATTAACAGTTTTCTTCGGTGTATTCATAATTTACCACCAATGTCTTGGGTTATGGAAGAAAGTGTTGAAGTATGTAGAAAAGGGTTACAAAATTTTGGAAGTGTATGAAATATGGAAATATCAAGTTCAGAGATTTAACAAACATTCTGGACAAGAGGGTTTATTTACTGCTATAATGAACAAGTTTATTAAAATTAAACAAGAAGCAAGTGATTCGCGTACATATTTTCAAACAGAAGAACAAAAGTTAAAATATATTGAAGACTTTTTTGAAAAGGAAGATGTTAAATAAGAACGCGACAATATCGTCGTTATTTCGGTTTAAGATCCTAGGCTAAATTAATATTAAACAGTTTCCGAGGAAAATTTGGACAACGAGAAAATCAGCCAAAAAATAAAATAATAAACCAACCTTCGGAATTTTTCACTATGTTTAGTGATCCGACTATTTATATAAACAGCGTCATTGCTATTAACGAGAAGACATTGGTGGTAAATTATGAATACACCGAAGAAAACTGTTAATTCTCTACCTACAGTAAATGTAGTGAATACGGTTTACGTCACAGCCCGGGCACGTTTTAAGTTATATTCATATCTCGAACGTCTTGATAATAGAGTCCTGTATTAGTCCTGTACAGATTCTGTAATATATCTCTCTAGAAGTGTCGAACTTTATTTACCCGCAGGACCGTTTATTGGAGATTTGACTGGAATTTTCACTCCACTATACATGACAATTTATTAATCAGCTGTATTCGAAAAAATTATTCTTCACAGGGTATGAATATTATAATTAAAGTGATATTTTCAAAGCAATGGGAACGTTTGACATAATATGCAGAAGAAGAATAAGAAGATCGGAAAGGGGTGCGAACATTAAACTATGAGGAATTATTACCGTTGACAGATGGAAGAAAAATTACCTAAATTTGTAAGGAATATCTTACATTTATATTTACGATGCTTATTCTATACATCCTATACATATTGCACTATAATATTATGCTAAGTAGTTTTAAATAAAACAATATATGAGGTTCGATTGTATAAAAAATTTATTTTACCTTAATTTTTTTTTGAAGTTTGCTTGACAAATTTTACTTTTATTATCTATACATTATTATTATTACTATAATACACACATAACACTTATGACTATACTAATTCCGATATCTAATCTATATTACATCTTTCTTAAATTATAATATATATTTAAAAACTATCCTAACTCCATCGCTATTCATGTAACCTATCATATAATTCTAATTTTTCCCTAAATCTATTCACATTATTCCTAACTACACATAGCCGAGCTTCTAATTCACTTATTTCTTTTACAATGTCTTCTTCTTCCCGCTGATAATTATTTAACGCAACCTTCCACTGGTTTTTCAATGCTAACACACTCCTCATGAGATTCTGCTCGCTATCCTGACTTAAGCAAGCCACCCAGTCAGGAGTTGTGGTTTCCACATTCGCTGTTACACCCTCCATTTTTTGCTTCTTATTTGCTACAATTTTGTCTGCCTTGTTTAATGTTGACGATAATGGGCGCTTCACCAATGATGTTGATTGAGTTTGTGGTGACAGCGGTGACGATGTCTGCAACTGAGACTGTTGCGAAGGCTTCTTATCGTTATCCAACCAGTCTGGGATCACTTTACACTTTGCTAGCTTTCTAAAGATAGGCTTCGTGACGTTCTTACTGCTACTAATGCAACCTCCAGATGATGGAGATGGTCGACTTTTCTTCGTGTTACTGCGATCTTCAGATGAGGTTGATGGTTTATTTCTTTTTTTAGTGGAAGTCTTCGGTTGTTTTGTTACCTTCCCGGATGGTAGTGTCAGAAGTTTCTCTAGCTTGCTAGGCG
Source organism: Polydrusus pterygomalis (assembly GCA_963969555.1). NCBI lineage: Eukaryota > Metazoa > Arthropoda > Insecta > Coleoptera > Curculionidae > Polydrusus > Polydrusus pterygomalis. The sequence continues at coordinate 15,278,179 of OZ018381.1, read as the reverse complement.
CAGCATTTTTTTTCCGTATCACAATATCACTAATTATATTTACATTCGAATTAAATTGTTCAGGCTGCTGCTGTTGCTTGAACCCAGACTCTATCAACTGATCCATCGCAGCTGCTGCAACATTGTCAAGTATGTCGTCACCCCAATCAATAATATTCTCTTCACCCACATATTTCAGTAGTTCTTCTTGGGTACTATCACCCATTAAAGGTAAATCTCCGTCTAGCATTGGTAAACTCATTTTTACTGAACAATTACCACACGCAAATAATAATAACAGAAGACTGGTAGTTTTAAATTGAAAAAATTTGGCTTGTGACCATTCTTTTATGTACGCCTACCCACTATATATCCACCCCACTTCTACTCCCCCTTCCTTAACATACCAACCTTATACACTTTCAAGAATCCGATACACCCTGCTCTCGAGGTTTAGATACGTCCTTGTGTTATAATGCATTTCCTCTCGAATTAGGTATTTATTTTCAAGGTTATTTTACCTGCTGGGGTTAAAATGCAGCCTCGGAGACAGAGACATACAATTTCGGCATGACAAAAAGGGATAAACTTATAATTTTTAGTGGTTTTTGTTGTGATCAACATGTTTATTTTATGATTTTAACAAGTGACAAATTTGACAATTCGAATAATAAAAGACAATTTTCTGGTGCTTTGAGCCTCCAAGCAAAAACAATCTTACAAAATTTGATTAACTATTTGGAATATAAAAGAGTAAGTTGAAATATGCAAGAAATAATAGCAAAAGCACTGGGAATCATTTTAAAGATTGTGTAGAACCTTTTGCATGAAAAAAAAAAGCCGAAAATATAATACTGAAGAAGACTATAAAGTGTAATTTATGTAAATCAAATCTAAAACGAATGTAACTCTTCCAGTTTTAAAAGAAAATCGAGGTGTTGTGCAATAGTAATAAAGAGAGAACCAAAACACAAGTATCTTCAGCACTTAGGTGTCTTATAAACCGTTGCAATATTTAAAAAAAAATCCTTGGTGACAGATCATGGGCGTAAATTTGACAGTCAACACCATTTTCTAGGGAAATAAAAAAATGTAATCAGAATAAACTAGTAAATTTGTTGTTATTGACCTTCCCTTGATGAAGCCATGCTGGTTAGTGAAAATAATATTTTTTAAACAGTCCTCAAGAACATTTTTAACCAAGAATTCCATTAGTTTAGGAATAAATGAAATTTTGGATATGGGTCTGTAATCAGTAACACAATTTATTATACCAGCGTTTTTAAAAAAGAATGAATTATTGAAAGTATATCTAGTATTTTGACAAGTCGCATAATAATATAATACTTGTTTGTCACTTATTTCTCAAAGTGTTTAGTTGCAAATCATCATTTCGTTACTAGGGGTATATTCTGTTTTCTTTTCCATTTTAAAAATTATTATTCCTGTGTAAAATGTAATTATTGTAACAGCCATATTATAAGTAATAAACTATGGTCTAAAAAATGTTAACCCTCCATCACTGAATCGATTAGAAAATATCTTACATTTTCTATCTTTTTGTTTATCAATATTTTCGTAAACTCAACGTCTTGGAAATGTTGAACTAATCTTGTAAAAAATATGGTAAAATTTTTACGCCTATTATGGGGGTTAGGTATTGTTAGTAGTATTCTAACACGTATATGATCACACTGTGTAAAAAGTTACATAAGAGATAAGCTCCGTGATATTTAAAGAATATACTAAGGTTACAACTCTTATATGATGTGAAAAGGTGTGCCAAAATACAATACTCACTTCTAAAATACATTAAGTTGAAATATTAAACTAACTGCATGCTCAAAATAAACAGCTTCCAGGGTCAAAACGATGAATAGAAAACCAAGAGAATACACCAGTCGATCTTTATCTATTTTCGGGTTTTTGTTAATATACAAGGGTACATGCTGAGCGCTTGGGATTAAAAAAAAAGTATGTTCTGTGACGAAGAGGGTGGTGATAAAAAGATACGTGGGAGTATCTTGGGTGAACTTTTTAATCTTTGAAATTCTAGGTCTGGTAGAGATTATAGTAACTCTTTGGCTTTTACATACATTTTATTTCTTCTTCTATACATTTTGTCATATTTTTAAACTCTCCGGTTCGATATTGATTTAAAAAGTGACTCACACACATTACAAAAGAGAAAACACTTACAAAAAGTAAAAGTCAGTAGAAATATTTGGGTATTGGAATATTTGGTGATTTGGCTAAGTGGCTAATTGGATATTTGGAGATTAGGATATTATGTATTGAAGTTTTTAGGTGTATGAATGAGTACATGAATTAGAATGTATAGGTAGACAAAGTTACTTCACATCAGGACATAATATATCAATACAAAACAGACACTTAGAAAAACAGATACCCTGCTAGAGGAAATGGAAAACCCAAGCAGAAAAACAATCACTACAGACTTTTATGAACATGTAGTGGATTTTATGCGTTATAATGTATATAATATGAATAAATTAAATAGTAACTAATTGGTTGTATTAATAAATGTTTATTAAAAAATTAGGTTTGCATTACATGTTGATCATATAACAAAAATACATTAAACAAAGAACATGCACAATTTTCATTATTTGAATGATAGAAACATTTAGGGACGTATTTTCTAAGGGCCGGTTGCTCATCCAACTCTATAATAGGTTTGCTTGAATATTTTCTTAAAAAATCAGCTTTTTCTCTGCCCTTAACGTAAATGGTATCAGCCTTTTCTGTCAAGCTCCGTACAATATCGGCAAATTTGTAAAATGGAGTAAATCCGGAATCCCAATCAATGCAATGATAGTGTTGCATTAACCATTTCGTTTGTTTGTATGCCGCTGGTCTTAGAAAGGCTAGATCAAACGGGGTTTAAAAACATAGTTACTAATTCTATGACCATCGTAGGCAGCAAGTTCATTAGGGATTAGTTTATTATTTTCTATCTTGAATGCTTGGAAGTCCACAACCAGACTAGGGCCAGCCATTGTAACTCGGGAACGGTTTTCAAAAAAAAAACTAAACTAAATAATGTGTGTTGCAGTTGATTTTATCTGCTTCGGGTACTAAACACATAAAGGTTTTCAAAATATTTCAAGGTTGTCCGAAAATATTTAAGAGTACCCATATTCCACATGTAAAATATAAGTATTAAACACATTGAATGAATGTTTTAAAATTTAGATAATCGATTTATTTCACTATAAGGGCAATAAAGGCAAACAGCTGAATTTTCAGATTTTAACTTTTATTTTCAAAATATACAGTAATTTATGCCAATATGCCGTATTTAGTAATTTTAATATTTTCACTTAATAAAAGCTCTAAAAATCACATGATAAACAACATTTGATCCTTGAATTATCCAAATTTACACGTTTTATAAAATTTTGCTAGTTTTATGACGGCACAGCGGATCGCTTGCAACTATTTTTGAAATAGTCTTGGCGTGCATCAATAACATAAAAGGTAGATGCACAAAAAATTGCTTCAGCTACTTTGCTTAATAAACAAAAAATATATTATCTTGAAATAAGTTCGATGGCTTTAGTAGTTTTTGTGTAAACGTGCATGAAACTATTAAAAGGCGATGGCTGATCCTCATTCCTATTGTTTGGTTAAATTGATGGAATCAAGTTGATTATATAAATAAAGAATATCTCTTCATGTACATACAGATGCTTTTTCTATAATTTTAAAACACATGCTATATCCGCTTTTTTTATTACTTACAATGATGAGAGAAAAATCTTGTTTACTACACATTAACTTTTCGTATTTTCGTTGATATAAGGAGTAATGAGCTGTGATGTCTTTTTGTAAATAATATAATTTTAATTTTGAATGTGTAAAAGCACTAAGTTATAATTTTTTCTTCTAAAAATGTAAATAATACAATTTTAATTTTGAATGCGTAAAAGCACTAAGTTATAATTTTTTCTTCTAAAAAGCTCTCACTCATCACAGAATAGTACATGGAGAGAGGAGAATGGATTTTAAGAAAGGTTTATCAGAAGTTAACTTTTTATGTATGCTACAACATTATTTGGATAGTAGTCTGATTAAATAAGAGAATATATTTACCGCTAATATGCATTTTTATTAATCCTTAGACATAAATTAAGCATGCATTTTGATACGTATACGACAACAAGAAATAGCAAGAATAATACTATAAAAATAAATAAATATGTTATAAAATATGAATTTTCCATAAAAAAACGCATTACCTACTGGATGTGATTTTTAAAAATGAATTGCAATGACGAAGTAATAATACTTGTGTGCACTTTAATTTTTCTTATCTGCATCAATATTCTGCAACACATGCTTTAAATCTAATTTTCATCCAGTGGATTGTAATATTTTATTTATTATATTTCGGATGCGAAACAGTCAAGTCTAGACAAATTAACCCAAATTCATCACCATTAACTAAAAAGCTCCTTATAAATTTAAGTAATTTTTACCTACTGGTCAAAAAAAGGGATTTCATTCACAAGAGGTAGCATAGATTATCAAAGAATACCCTAATAAATAACGAGCAAAGAAAGAAAAATTAAGCATGTTTGCAAGCAGTCAAAGTTTTCCATACAAATGGACACTTACACTCTTTCAATGTTAAATAATCCCATAACAAAGAGCACAGACCCTATTTTAACAACCATAGTAGAGAACGATATATACCTGTACCCCATTCGATATTTTAGAACAGAGTGATGTCAATAAAGAAAAAAATACTTTCAAGGTGTAAAAGGAGTGGCCGCTTAAAGAGTATACAAAGCTCAACAACATAAAAACCACCTGCACCCCGAACCAACACAAGGTCATCGTAAATAAAACGTGCCTGCACCTCATTCAATATTTTAGAACAAAATTACGTCAATAAAAAATAAAAATTCTTCAAGGCGTAAAAACCAAACACTTGCGTCCGAGTACCTCCAAGGTCGAAAATAAACCCAACCCAATATCATAAATAAACATCTGCTCAAAAGGGTAGTCAAGGTTACATAAAGGACATCTGCATCCACTATAAAAATAAATCCGAGAATACCTAAATAAAGAACAAAGTAAGAAAAATAGCAACCGCTCAATGGTACCCATAACAAAAGGTCCATGCCGCCTTCGAAATCATGCATAACAAAAGGGTAGCTGCACTCTTTCAAGGTGTGAAAAATCCCATCAGGGTGTGAAAATCCGATAACAAAGAGACCCAGACCCTATTGTTACGACAATAATAGCTCTTTCAAGGTGTGAAAATCCCATCAAGGTGTGAAAATCCCATAAACACCCTTAAAGAACATGAAGGTATAACAAAACACAAAATATATTACAAATCTAACTTTTGGGAAAAAATAATGGTCAAGGTAACATTAATAAAACAGACTTGCATCCCTTTAGATATTTTCGAACAACTAAATTACGACAATAAAGAAATACTCCATGGTGTAAAAATTTGTAATGCAACAGTGTCATAAATAAAAGGGCACCTGCATACCATAAAAATACCCTCGTACCACGCCAAGGTAGCACCATCAAAGAGCAGCTCCATCCTTCAAGGTCAAATGAGTCACATAAAAGAAAATTGCATACCATAAAAATACCCTCGTCCAGGTGTATGGTCAAGGTCAAATTAACAAAGAGTAGTTGCATCTTTCAAGGTCGAATGAACACCTGCATACCATAAAAATACGCTCGCCCACGTGTATGGTCAAGGTCAAATTAACAAAGAGTAGTTGCATCTTTCAAGGTCGAATGAACACCTGCATACCTGTGCGGTCAAGGACAATTCAAGGTCAAATTAACACCTGCACACCTGCGCGGTCAAGGTCACAGGGAGGGTAGGCGAGGGGGGCAGGGGTGTAAGAGGGGGGGGGGTGAATCTCAATCCGTGTTTAATACCTACTTACAGAGTAAAAATGTATAGGTGCGGATTGGCCTTAACTCATTTTTAGTCTAGGTGAACAAAATCAGTTTTTATGTTCAAACTTGACAGGCGTCAATGTTTTGCAGACCAGATTCGTATTACGTCACGCTGCCATCTTTGTTGAATAAGGTTATGGTTCATTATCCAAACAAACCCTATTTACGGTGGCCTTTAAATGTATGAATATATTTTTCAGTGTTCTTGTCGAAAGTAGTGTAGTAAAATAACTAAAAACATTCTGATTTTTGTGTAGGTGCCTAACCATGCAATTATTCATTTAAAATACATCCACCGGTTATATTTAACTAAAGGTACTTTGTTCTAGTATTTACATAAGATTCCTTACTGTTATAGTCGATTCACCCAGTAAACCTGCAGGATGGCCGACATGTCATATGACAAAAGTCATATTCCAGCTAAATAAAATGAATTTTTGCATTTTCAATGACTTTTGTCATATGACATGTCGGCCATCTTGCAGGTTTACTGGCTGAATCTACTTTATTCTCTTTAGAACCCTTTGTCGAAATAACTATCCACATATCCACGCTTATATACACGAATTAAAGCCAATAAAAAAATGTGTTTAAATAATGCATGTAATCAACCAATTTGACAGTAGAATGTAGGGGAGATTGCCCCAGTGGCGGACACCTAAGCCTTTATCTACTTTTTTTAATAACCTTAATACATTTTTGAAAAGTAAAAGTTGTTTTTAATAGAGGGCCATATATGTAACAAGGTGGTAAACATGTTAAACGATCTACTTTTAAAGTGGCATACTATTGAATTTACAAAAGTTATGCAATTGACATCCCTCAAAAAACTGTCCCCAGTACCGGACAGTATATATTTCATAATAAAACTAGATTATTTTACAAAAATCTTTTATTTTAATAATAAAGGTACCATTTTAACAGCCTTTCCTTGTCGAAGAGCTTTAACGCGGTCCCCCAAGGAACTTTTGGGCACAGAAAAGTAGGAGGCGGCTGTTCTTGTACTAAACTTTCCAGACATCACACCATCAACAGCTTTTTTCATGCTGCCCCATCTCATTTCCTTTTTGTATTGTTTGGCATTTTTGATAAATCTGGAAAAAATAAGTAATTAGTTTTTTCAAAATATAAGCCGTATTATGCATTGAAAAAACTATTTATATTCTGTCCGGTACTGGGAACAGTGGCAGTGTCCGGTACTGAGGCACCGCACCATGCTAGAAAAAAGGTTACTTCTAAAAGTACACAAATATTTTTGTAGGTTTGCTGGCATTTTTCCTGCCTTTAATAAAGTAAAATTTAAACTAATCAATAAAAAAATTATTAAACTTACCTTTAGATACACAAAAGGTACAGTGCAGCTTAGGTATGTTAGGATAAAATACCTAAAATTCACAAAATCACTCATATGTTTACACAACGGCGACAGACAAGCAAATGGCGCGAAACACAATCCGCATGTGTGATATCACAACAGAATATAATAGAGAGATGCTGCCTTATAGCACAGGAACCGCCAAACCGGAACTGTCCGGTACTGGGCACTGTCCGGCGTTGGGGCAGTCTCCCCTATAGGTTTCAAAGGTCAAATATTAATCAAAAATGATAAAGCATGTTTCACGTTTGGTATAATTATTTGAAAGAACCGGATTGTAAGAATTATAATTATTGTAAATATAGGCACATCGGGTAGGTTGGGTTGCTTAATTTATATTTAAATACCTTTTTGTGGTAAAATGTGTTTGTTTTTATTTCTTGCTGGAAGAGTTTAGTTGTACAGTAGGGTGGATCGCTCGTATATGAAAGAAAAAAAAAATTACGATTTTCATCTCAGCGGGGTCAAAAGTTGATGCTCGTATTAAATACTAATCGAATGATAAGTTTATTTTTTTAATATTTGGTCGTTTTTAACTGCCGCAAGGACTTTGAGTTTTTTTAAATTAAAAATTTTAACAGGTTCTCGAGAATCTCGTTATAGTATTATTTTTTACATAATTTCCACTTTTATAATAGTTTGGATATATCATAACATTTTTAACCTATATTCAAATCGATTTAATGATAAGTTTATATTTTGAATAATAGATACTAATTAGTGATAATCCGAAACTTATATCAACACCTATAAATAGTTTATTCGCGCAGCCCACCTGTACGATATTTCTCACGCACATTCAGAAATACCATCCCTTGCGACGGGATTTTATTCGACAATAATATCCTATCTGAATTAGTAAGTTACCCAAGAGATGGCGCCGTGTACTTTAATCTGCCGTTTAATAAAAAAAATATTTCGGTAAATGACTGAATGAGTTTTTTACAGTATATAAAAAATCGGTAATTGATTACATGAAACAACGGCTACTTATAGTGTTTATGTTTGTGTTTGTGCTAATATAATATAATGACACCTCGCAGAAGTGAAGTAAACCTGTCCAATATTTGGTTCGGGAAGTGAATTACTGATAACTGTTCTGCCTTCATATGAAGACGTAATGAAGCAGTTCATTTACATTTCACCGATGTATAAAAAACAATATAATAACTGCGTACGAAAAACCAGTCAAATTGTGGCCAAGAAGATTGCAGAACAGTGGCAAAGAGCTTCTATACCCCACGTAGAACACAAAACAATACTAGTCCGAATTATTGCGTACCATGGAAAGTACAGAAATTTATTAAAATCATACAAGAGAAGAATGAATGAGGGTAGTTACCAAGAGAAGCTAAAAAAGTTTACTGATGAAAGCAAGAAACTTTTTGACATCGCTACGTGCAAATGTTTTAAGTTTGAAGAATGTAGTTGCCCCAGAAATCGTAAAGTACCAATTCAGGAAAGGCATTTTTTAATGGACCAACGCACTACTCGTAAAATGATAATAGGTTCATTGGACCGAGAGACAACTAAAAAACTTGAACATAATATTTCTAGAATAAAAAAACGAAAGCAATTTGAAAATAAGGTTTCTGAAACTGCGACAAGTAGTAATAATCAACAAAAAAACTCTAGGACACTACTGAATCATCCACAAGCTAACTGTGTGATTGAGAATTTAGAAATAGAACCACCTCCACTGCAACAAAGTCAAGTAATTTCTCAACCTATAGTTACTGATGTTATGTTTCCTGTTGTTGCTAGGACATTGGACCGTTACGGGGTCTCAGATCGTGCTGGAGCAGCAATTGTCTCAGCCGCTTTTCAGGATATCGGTCTGATCACACCAGAAGATTAATCTCGTGTAGTAGATCGGAATAAAATCCGCCGAGCTCGTTGTAGAGCTAGGAATACGTTGATAATGGAGCCCATTACTTTTCAACATAAAATAATAGGAATCTTCTTCGATGGAAGGAAAGACAAGACCCTAGTGTATGAAGATAATCGACGAAGAGTAATTCAAGAGGAACACATTACTTTACTGAAAGAACCAGGCTCAAATTATCTTGGACACATCTCCTTAAAAACAGGTGACGCCAAAACAATTTGCCGACGTATTTTATCATTCCTTACCTCGAAGTCTATCGAGAAGAATAATATTTTAGCAATTGGTTGTGATGGAACCGCCGTAAACACGGGGAGTAAAGGTGGTGCTATCAGATTATTAGAAGAAAGTTTACAACGACCACTTTAATGGCAAGTTTGTCAGCTTCACAGTAACGAACTCACATTGCGCCACCTATTTATACATTTAGATGGATCTACTACTGGACCAAAAAGTTTTAATGGACCAATTGGAAAAGCACTTGCTAACTGTGAGCTATTGCCAGTAGTTAATTTTTCCCGGATTGAATGTGCGTTACCTGAAATTACTAAATCCAAAAAGGAATTAAGTACAGATCAACTGTACTTGTTAGAAATATGCCAAGCGATTAACAATGGGTCCTGTGATGAAAACCTCGCAAAAAGAAATCCAGGAAAAATAGTTCAGTCCAGATGGCTAACAACGGCTAACAGAGTATTGAGGTTATATGTTTCAGCTGAGACACCATCAGAAAATCTAAAAATACTGGCTACATTTATTTTGATGGTTTATGCCCCTATGTGGTTTAATATAAAGACTGAACCGCTATGCATTTTTGGCACCAAGCATTTGTTTAAAACAATACAACTCTCAAGATATTTACCCGATAACTTGAAATCTGTTGTTGACCCAGTCATTCAGCGGAATGCATTTTTTGGGCATTCTGAAAATATTTTACTTGCAATGCTAGCTGACAACAGACCAGACATAAGAGAACAAGCTCTACGTCGAATATTAAGACTAAGACAGACAACCTCAGATTTTGCAGTTTTACGGACATTCAAAGTGCCAATTTTAAATATGCATGCAACAGACTATATAGATTTAATAGACTGGAAAACAGCAACTGAACCTCCACTTACCAAGAAAATAGCAGACGATATCCTTCAGCAGGGAATAATGGAGCCACACACTATTCCAATGAATATTTTGAATATCATAAGTCAATTTCCATGCCACACCCAAGCCACTGAAAGGGGCGTAAAATTAGTAACAGAAGCTAGTTCGTCTGTTTGTGGGCAACAACGAAAAGAAGGTTATATTAAAAATAAACTAAAATGATGTCTCATCATGCCTAAATTCAATACCAAAAACGAGTATAATTTTTAATATTTTATTTGTTTATTTTTAAATTTTTTACTGTTTTCTTTTGTAACAAACTGTGCAAAATATTTAACTGTTTATGTTTTTTTTTTCATTTTATAGTCTCTTTAGTTAGAATATTACAATGAGATATTTAAAATAAATAGTTTCAAAATTTAAAAACGTGTTTTTCCATACTTAAAATTTAGAAAAAAATTGAAATTTCAATTACGTTGCGGCAGTTAATATACTGAAAATATCGGAACGTGTCCAAATAGTTTTTTATTCATATCTTAAAGGAGCATCAATCCCGCACCCAGCCGATTTAAATATCTAAAAAAAAAAAATTCGATCCACCCTATTGTACAGGGTGTCCCAGCCGAGAGTGACCCATTTTAAATGCTTATAACTTTTATACCAGTTGTGCTAGCCACCTACGGTTTACGCAATTCCTTTTCTCTTAGCATAAAGTTTTTTCTAGTTGGTACCAAATTTTGTCGACAATTATACAGTGGGAGTAAAAAATTTGCCTTTTTTCGACATCAAAATTTACAACTATTTTTAATGGAACACCCTGTATCCACAGGTATCCATGTACCAGTAAAACATCGGACTTGTAACTTGAAGTTTTAGCAGCAAAAAATTAAAATAGAAATCTGGGTATTTTAGCAAACGTATTTTTTATTAGCATATTTACAACGCTAATAGGCAGATTTTGATTATTTTTTTCTGACTATACATTAATAAAGAAATAAATATAAATCTAAAAAAACTGCTGTATATGTTGGCCGTTCTGTTCCACGCATTTATGAAGTAGGACAATTAAATGGTTGAATGAATTGTGTAACATATCCTGGGGAATCGCTTCAATTACGTTACGAATATTCCTCTTTAGATCATCCAAACTATGTGGAAGGGGGTTATAGCACCTATCCTTGACATAACCCCAGAGAAAAAAGTCTGGAACTGTCAAGTCAGGAGAGTAAGGTGCCCATTCTATAGGACCGGCTCTTCCTATCCATTTTGCTCCAAATGTCATATCTAGTGATGCTCTTGCTATTAAAGAATAATGAGGTGGAGCACCATCTTGCTGAAAGTAGACCTCATCCAAGATATCATCCTGTATTAACTGTGGATAAAAGAAATTTTCCAACATATCAGTATATACAGTTCCTGTTATCGTTGGCTCATTGAAAAAAAAATGGTCCATATATTTTTTCAGCAGAGATTGCGCACCAAACTGTTACCTTTGGAGTATCTCGCTGGAACTCGTTAAATGCTCTTGGATTATCTGATGCCCAAATCCTACAATTGTGCTTGTTACACCTACCATCTATGTGGAAACTAGCCTCATCAGACATAATTAACAGCGTATTTGTGTTAACTCTAAACAAGTCCAAAAGAGTTTCGCAAGTAAACAATCTCTTTTGAGAGTCCTCCTGACGAAGCTTTTAAAATGTTTGAAGCTTATAAGGAAATAATTTTAAACATTTAACACATCTCTCGCACTCACTTTTAGATAAATTTAATGCAGCCGGCATTTTCCTAAGAGATATTTTCTGATTATTAATTGCAATAATCTCATGGACCGCTAAAAGTCTGTCTAAATATTCAGGATTAAACATATTCCTTTTTGGCCTCTTGACCTCTAAGTATCCATGTATTAAAAATTTCTGATGCCATTTTTTAATAACGTTTTTGCTTGGCGGATTTTTCTGGAATCTAGTTCGAAATCTTCTTTGTGTCGTTATTATTGATCGGGTTTCGATATAAAAGATTCCTGTTTTTGCTTTTTCAACTAACGAATAAATCATTTTCTTCAAAATTTATGTTAACTTAATTTGATATTTTACTCTGACAGTGACAATTGTTTACTAACTATGGATACCTAGTACAAAGGTAGATAGGTACCTATACCTATTTTAGTTTTAAAAAATATACCTCGATTTCTATTTTAATTTTTTGCTGCTAAAACTTCAAGTTACAAGTCCGATGTTTTATTGGTACATGGATACCTTGGACACGACTCCTAATTATGGCGTTGCAATATGCAGGGTGTTCCATTAAAAATAGTTGTAAATTTTGATGTCGAAAAAAGGCAATTTTTTTACTCCCACTGTATAATTGTCGACAAAATTTGGTACCAACTAGAAAAAACTTTATGCTAAGAGAAAAGGAATGGCGTAAACCGTAGGTGGCTAGCACAACTGGTATAAAAGTTATAAGCATTTAAAATGGGTCACTCTCGGCTGGGACACCCTGTATTACCGATATCATTTTACCAAAAGTATAAAAAAACAGTATGTGGCGTCCGTGGAAAAACATTGATGGTGCTTCTTCTAGTGTTGCAGCGAAGAAAGTGCATTTATCTCTCGATGCTAGGGAAATTGTAAAAAGAGTTTATACTTTTTTACTTAACAGAGGACTTAATGCTAGTGCTGCTGCGAATAAAACGTCTGATTTGACTAAGATACCTCTGACTACAGTGAAAAGAATCGCGTCAAATCCCATTAAATCTAGAAAGAAGCGTAAAGATGCCGGTTTCACCAAATGTTTCGACGAAAGCGACAAGGAGTAGTCTGGATCGTATAATTAATCCAATTATAATTAATTTTGATAAGGATAGCGATAGCGAAACAGAACTACATATAGAATGACATTATAAATGTAAATAAATATGACTAGTAATATTTAAAAAAAATGTTATACAGAACTACCTATAGAATGACATGATAAATGTAAATAAATATGACTAGTAATATTTAAAAAAAATGTTATACAGAACTACCTATAGAATGACATGATAAATGTAAATAAATATGACTAGTAATATTTAAAAAAAATGCTATACAGAACTACCTATAGAATGACATGATAAATGTAAATAAATATGACTAGTAATATTTTTTTTAAAATGTTATTTCATTTGATTACATTAATATAATCATATCATTATTTGTTTTCCTTAGAAACTCATCCTTATTAAATTATATAAATTAACTATCTACATAATTACCTACAGTCCGTCCCTTTATACTTCACTTGTTTATTGCCAAGCTCTTGTCGACACAATGGGACCGACCCAGGTAGTTTTACTGCAGTTATTAAGTCGTATCCATTTTTCGTGAAACATGCTTTACCAATTAAAGAATCAAAATATTGTGGCATATCGAACAAGTGTGTAACTATTTTTTATATTGGAATACACAGGGATCCAAGTTCAATGGATACCCTGGGGCGGGTAGACCACGACGGCCGTTCGTCCTTATTAGGACTCGACGGGCAGCCATAACCCAAGCAATTCCAAGAACGACGGAAAAATGTACTAAAAGCCTACTTTTGTAGAATCAAGGCGGCCCTCAATACACCTTAGCGCCATCCCACGGAACCAACTCCAATATAAAAGGTAGTTACACTGGTAATACGAAAGGTAGACAACTAAATAAACTACGAAGTGCATCACAATCCAGTATAGGGAACGCTATTTGCGTTTCCACCGAAAACATCTGCCATTTTGCAGACCAGAAAGCAGATCAACGCTGGCACCCACCAGAATGCGCGCAATCCGCTTGAGTTTTAAATTGTTTAAAACTCATCACTCAAGAGGAATTGTTGAGGCAGCATTCTAATAGTTCCAAGATGGCATTAATGGGGAGCATTGTTCTTTCCTGTAGAGTATGGTCTTCCTCAAGTTTCTTTTTGATAACCTTTAGAGCGTCTTTTACGGGAACGTTGGTGTAAAGACTTTCGACGTCAAAGCTCACCAGCTGATCATCTGGCTGTACTTCCTTTCCTCCTATTATTTGTACGACGAAGTGTTGTGAGTTCTTAACAAATGATGTGCTATTTCCTTGGAGAGGTTTAAGTAGAGGGAGTAGAAATCTAGCTAGCTCGTATGTTGGAGAATTACGGTAGCTCTGAGCCAACTGAACGCATGACTGCACTCACCTCAGTTATGATTCAGTGCACCTAGCTAGTATAAATAGTCCTGTAGTTACTTTACTTATTTAGTATTCACCTGAAGACGACTGGATATACTTACCAGTTGAAACGATGGGTTTCAAAATAAATAAAGACAATGGAAGTCCAAAACTCTTTCATTATTCAAGAAACATCATTGTCTCCAACCTTTAAACAGTAACATCACACTTGTTAAGTTTCAAACTTTAGCAACAAATTTTCCTTTAAAAATGTGAACTATGAGTAACGGACTGTAAGCTGTTTGAAACAGTTTTCTGTTCCCCTGAACCGGGTAGTGACACTGTGACGTCAGCTCTAATCTGGTGTACTGGTCCTAAATGAGAATCTAAGGTCCTTTTGTGGGATCACCTAATTTTTTTATTATGTCTCAAAACATTTTTTTTGTTGTTTTCGGTCCACCTCAATGGTCGCCTTTATAATTTTAGCTCTGCATTTATTCAAAGGGTATAACAATACAATTCGGTAAAATGGCTCTGGTAAAAAAAACTTTATTTTTTATAGATAACACACCAGTAACTTCTTCAACAACAACTCCAACTACTGCATTTACAACGACGCCAATATGGACCACGACCCCCACTCGACCAGTAGACATCAGTTGCTTACCCCTAAATCTTATGGGGGAAATGGATCATCTCACTCAAGAGGAATTTTCGTCGAAGTTGACGGATAGCTGTCGATACGATAGACTGATTAAGCCGATAACGCCTACGTTAATGGAGGTCGATATGCAGATTGATCTAACTCATATTGAGTCTACTGACGCACAGGTTAGTATTGGTAAAAGAAATTAAATTTTTTTATCAAAATTTTAGGGTATATTTTTACGGTACTTTATATACTAATTTTCCTTTTCAAAATGTGCTTTTGTACCTGTACTTTGTACGGTAAATAATTTATAAACATAATTGATTTGATACATTTTTTAAAAATTTAATAATTTAATAATTAGGTTTTCTAAACATTGAACAAAACCTTTTTAACACGCTTTCATTAGCTTCACCTGTATGTATGTGTGTAACCAACTTCCTTGAACCCGATTTTGACCCACTTTAAACGGTCAGATTTAATTTAAATTTTGTAGACTTATCAAGAACCGCTGACAATACAATAATTTGATAAGTTTGATAGTGAGAGAGATAGAGATCACCGTATCCGCATACTTACTATCTACCTACTTTCCGGCTCGAGCACTCGGCTTAATAGTGTTGGTACATTATTTCGCTTTCAGTTGGCCCGTTGGCCGAGCGCGTTTATTCGGGTTTGTGGATCCAATGCTTTGAATCTAGCCATTTAAAAAAAAATGGATCTACTGCTTTAAATCTAGCCGTTTCAAAAAGTCATTGTTAAATTAGTGACTCTACTCCGGACCTCTCTATGACTATCTCTACTAAAAAAAATTTTTTTTCTTAACAATAACTCAAACTAAAAAATAAGAAATAAATTTAGTTAAGAAAACTAAAAAACACGCTTTAATAATTAATCAAACTAAAAAGCGGAAAATAAATATAGTTTAAAATAATTCTTGAAATTCTTAATATAGGCAGAAAATAATAATGAACGATAAACATTAGTATTATTGTGAAAAAAGCGTGGCGCGCTTTGTGCTATATTTTTCGTATATCGAGCACCCCACGCTTTTTTCACAATAATACTAATGCTTATCGTTCATTATTATTTTCTGCCTATATTAAGAATTTCAAGAATTATTTTAAACTATATTTATTTTCCGCTTTTTAGTTTGATTAATTACACAGGCCTGCATTTTTTAACAATTTGAAAGTTGATTTAAAAATTTTAACTGTTTTCTAGCAATTGGGTAGCGCTGATTTCAAATCTGCTTTCAGTTTTTTTTATATCACGTAAGGTTATTTTTCAAACCGGTAAAATCCAAAAATATAGAAAAAACACGATTTATTTCATTTATAAGCTAGTTTTTTAATATATTAAGGAAAAAAATACAAAAATATACAAAATATACACATATAAACTATTATAAATGGTTATTTATTCGTTACGCTTCTTCAAAAAACGTTTTCTTTTTTCAGAAAAGCTTCTTTTGGTTGTTTTTCTGTTTCTCAATGTCCAACAGAAATCGGCCATCATTTTTGTGTCCCAGCGCCCCTGGTATCTTTTTTCCATCTCTTTAATATATTGATGAAATCTTTCACCTTGCTTTTCACCCACGTCCCCAAGATTTTCCGGGAACCCGAACAAACCCGAACAAACCCGAACAAACCCGTACGATTAATACCTGATAGATGGATACCCGTTTCACCTGTTCACCCTTTAACCTGCTTTAAAGTGTCCGTCAGTTAGACAAAATAATCAAGTGTCAAATTTCTATATATTTCTCTGGAAACTCTCAAAAAATGTTCTTTGTGTTTGTCGAGCATTCTCTCCACTTTTGTAATATAATTTTATTACACTTAGCCGTTCTTCTAAAGAATATTTCATTATTTGTAATTAATTCGTGAAAAATATATAGAAATTTGACACTTGATTATTTTGTCTAACTGACGGACACTTTAAAGCAGGTTAAAGGGTGAACAGGTGAAACGGGTATCCATCTATCAGGTATTAATCGTACGGTAGACGAACATTTTCCGAATTTAAAACTGAAGAAAAAAGGCGTTTTTGAATTAAAAATCCAACATTTTAGATCAAAATTTATACGAGAAATCGGATAAGCTCATTAAAAGTACGGCATCCCATTTAAAAAAATATCAAAGTGACCCCTAGTACTTTTGTTTGATGTTCAATTGTTTTTTGCTGAAGATATTCGAATTCGCGGGAGAAAATGACTTAAGATGGCTATTTCAGTTTTTTTATAAAAGTACAGGAAAAGTCAAAAAATCGCCTTGTCTAGTCTTGGTTGGATAACCCTGTACAGTAGTTTTTAAGCTAACAGACATACGGAGATAGAAAACATATTTTGTTTTTCTCGATTACCACACGTTCGCTGCGAGGAACGTAAAAACGTAACTGATTCCCTTACGAGAAAACTTTTTTTTTTGCATGATAGTCTCTGAATCACCTGGAACATATTTATCGGTGTAAATATTTACTTACGAGTTTTTATGAATGATTGCAAATTTAAAAACAGAAATAACAATCTTTTCTGGATTAGCTTTCGAATTGAAATAGCGAAAATGCCGATTATCGAATGTAATACTACAAGATGTTTCGGGATTACCGAATAATACTTTTACCTGATACGAAACGCGTCACTCGGCAACACTACGACTCCGAAGGAGGAGTAGTGTTGTCGGTATCGCGTTGTGTGTCAGGTAAAAGTATTAGGTAATCCCGAATATTGTATTCAAAATATTATACAACAAAATAAAGTACAGGGTGATCGCGTATAATGTTACCCCCCTTTAACTTCTTTGTTTCGCAATTAAGAAAAAACTGTTAAATACAAAAGTTGTAGGATTTAATGTAAACTTCTTGCAAAATATATTTTCGTAGTTACAGGATGTTGCTTAAAACCGTGTCAGATCAAAGTTATATTTTTTTAAATGGAATACCCTGTATATTGTTGCATAATTGGATTCTGCGGACAATTCTAAACATAATTTATATATACCACTATACAGTGTGTCCCGCTTTTCATAAATACACCCTGATATCTCAGTTATTAATAATGCGATTTTCTTCAAATTTTGGTGATGATTGTATGATAGAAAAATAAAGTATTTGGCATAGTAAACAGTTTTATGCATCATAGGCGTGCGGTCTTGGGGGGTAAAAAAGGGTTGATTTTTTGAGAAAAGTATATTAGGGCTTATTTTAAATAATTTTTTCTATCAGATTTAGAATCAGCATCCCAAAACACCCCTTAATTAATATTTTCAATATCTCAAGAGCTGATTTTAGCAGTAACAAAATTATTTTTTAATTTGGCACTGTTTTAATAACTCCTTTATTTAAAACTATGATATCCGAGGGGGAAATCACTAAAAAAATTTGTACACTGAAATTCCCCTTTCAGAAAAAATTCCCCGATATTGCCCAAATTTTTTTGAAATTCCCCGAAACACCCTAAATTTGGATACCTTGGAAATTCCTTTAATTTTTCTGCAATTCCCCAAAAGTTCCCCGAAATTCCCTGCAATTTTGGTTTTAATGTCCTGATCCTAATACGTTTCAAACGCCTCCATGTCATTTCGTTGAATTCAGTATCTTCGCAACTACTATGATTAAGTTTTTTTTTTCGAAATTTTGATAAGAAATTACTTCCCAAACTTTAAGAAAAGTGATTTTACGTTTAAGAAGAATTGTTGAAAAGTGTATTGTTTTAGAAGGTAGTTATGTTAAAAATACAGAAATCTAAAATAATATATTTTGTAATTTTGATATCATCGAGGGGGAAATCACTGGGGTATTTTAGTGTACAAAGTAAGAAATTGCAGCGGCATTTCGGGGTATTTTGGGGAATTTAGAGGTATTTCGTTGAATTTCAAGGTATTTCGAGTAATTTCGGGAAATTTCGGGGGAATTTCAAGGTATTTCGGGGTATTTCGAGGAACAAACGTATTTTTCAAGACCGCACGCCTATGATGCATAAAAGTGTTCACTATGCCAAATACTTTATTTTTCTATCATACAATCATCACCAAAATTTGAAGAAAATCGCATTATTAATAACTGAGATATCAGGGTGTATTCATGAAAAGCGGGACACACTGTATAGTGGTATATATAAATTATGTTTAGAATTGTCCGCAGAATCCAATTATGCAACAATATACAGGGTATTCCATTTAAAAAAATATAACTTTGATCTGACACGCTTTTAAGCAACATCCTGTAACTACGAAAATATATTTTGCAAGAAGTTTACATTAAATCCTACAACTTTTGTATTTAACAGTTTTTTCTTAATTGCGAAACAAAGAAGTTAAAGGAGGGTAACATTATACGCGATCACCCTGTACATACATTTTTAATTCAAAAACGCCTTTTTTCTTCAGTTTTAAATTTGAAAAATGTTCGTCTACCGTACGATTAATACCTGATAGATGGATACCCGTTTCACCTGTTCACCCTTTAACCTGCTTTAAAGCGTCCGTCAGTTAGACAAAATAATCAAGTGTCAAATTAATAGACTTAACCAGGACCAAAATATTGTAAGAGATTCTTTGGAGAGATTGAAAAGGGGGCATCGGTCATGTTTTGAAAATAATGGAGGACACATAGAACAATTATATTATTGAGATTAAAGTTATTCCCTTTAGTTTTTAAATTTTTTTCTAATATGTCATACTTTTTTTATACGTAAGCAATAATAGATTTGCAAAAACTACTAAATTCGTAATTAATTCGTAAAAAACATATAGAAATTTGACACTTGCTTATTTTGTCTAACAGACGGACACTTTAAAGCAGGTTAAAGGGTGAACAGGTGAAACGGGTATCCATCTATCAGGTATTAATCGTACGGTAGACGAACATTTTCCGAATTTAAAACTGAAGAAAAAAGGCGTTTTTGAATTAAAAATCCAACATTTTAGATCAAAATTTATATGAAAAATCGGATAAGCTCATTAAAAATACGGCATCCCATTTAAAAAAAGATCAAAGTGACCCCCAGTACTTTTGTTTGATGTTCAATTGTTTTTTGCTGAAGATATTCGAATTCGCGGGAGAAAATGACTTAAGATGGCTATTTCAGTTTTTTTATAAAAGTACAGGAAAAGTCAAAAAATCGCCTTGTCTAGTCTTGGTTGGATAACCCTGTACATAATAATATATTCTTCTTATCTTAAACATTTTTATTATAATAATTATTGTTAATAACAAAAATACAATTATTATAGTGAAAATTTGAACCGTTGGATGAATTATTATCATAGGTTGGAGGTGTTTGAATTTGGGCTTCAGTATTAGAAGTAGATGACGGTGTATTTTCGGCTCTCATTTGCGACAAAGTCTTCATATGATGCTGCTCGCTGAGCTGGAGATAGGGAGTAATAGAATTTATAGAACTATGGCCCGTTATTTTGATGACTTCCTGGAAATTCGCGCCTGAACTGCTAAGAATACTTACTGTTGAAGCTTTATTAGAGTGATTCGTGATTTTTTTATTATTATTATAAATATTGGGTTGTATTCCAGACGACCGGTACTAGACCCGTTATTATATTTCTCTAACACTACTTTAGAAACCACGCATTCTTGACGTAAAATCTGCATCAGAATGTTTTTATTCTAACACACTGTTACAGAATGGATTCGTTCTGTATTACCTAGGGCAAAGACAACTAGATTGTCGATTTCAACATCTAAACTGCACTGGAAAACCAACAAATTTTAAAAATCAAGAGAGCTTTGTTTCGATTATTTTGACACTGTCATGTCAAGTTTCACTTTGACGGCGGTTGATTTTATTTTACGTAGAAGGTAAGTTTTATTATAAAGCATTGATTTTGTAACAAAATAAACTATTTTTTTTTGGTGTGTTTTATTACATTAGTAAATAACACTGAAGGTGAAAGTTCAAAAAATAATTAAATTTTTTTTAATAAATTAATTTATTAATGTAGTCTTATTTCGTTTTTCTAAAATAGTGTTAGAGAAAGTATAGTCTATAACAAGTATGGAATGGCATTCCTGCACTCGCGAAACCGTAGACCTCGCCTGCGGCTCGGCCTACAAACTTTTCGCTCGTGCGGAATATATCCATTCCATACTTGTTATAGAATATACTATTTTTTTATTGATACCCTATTTCGCTTATTTAAAATACGCCTCAGCGTGTTTAAATCCCACTTTCAAAAACGCGCGTGTTTTAAAGTTACCATGGCAACATCAACAACCCGTGAAACGTGAAGTCTAAATATGTCAACTTTTTAATTATTGATTTGACAGAATTACCATTTAACGTCAAATAAAATATTTTTTTAAGCAATATCAACGGCGACAACAATGAATCTTATGTGACAGATTGGAAGTTATTTTTTGTTCTCCTCATTTTCATGACAACGACAGGTATAATATCACATTACGAATTTGACCATTTCACTTACTTACTAAGTTATTATTTTCATTTTTTGTAATATAAATACCAATAAGTGTACCAATAAAAAAAATTAATGTAAAGTATTCGTGGATAACTGGTACTTAAAACACTTGCTCTATTTCAAGCACTCCGGCTGCGCCGTCGTGCTTGCAAAATCGCGTGTGTTTTAGGGACCATAATATCCACTTGTACTTTAATATACTATTTACTCTTCATTAGCAAAAAAACCGCTTCATTTCCCCTCCATGCTAGTTCGGATGCAGCTATGTGGAAAAATTTCGGTTGAAGCCCATCTGGGGTATTTTCATCCAAATTAAAGGCAATTTTTTCTTTTTTTTGGCTCGTCAAAGTTGTGGAACACTCCTTTCGTGCACGAGGTACCGCCTGAAACTTTTCGTTTTGCATTTCGGGCTAAACGGGCGCTTTGAAACACCATGTCATTGAATGGATCTATGCGGCGATTATATTTTTCAAAATAATATAGGTTCTGGATCATTTTGGCCCTTTTGTTCCATAAAAGCTTGACCACACCTTCTTTATAATCGCTTCCATCGGATTTTCGCATATTATATGCCCAGTCTTTTAAAATGTTGCACAAATCCTCGTCTGTTGTCGTTTTCTCAATTTTGAAACTTCGTGCAAGGCAAAACTCAGTAATCTGCTTCCATACACATTTGTCTGAACACTCGGTGTTTTTGGCATCGTCGACTTGAGGCAACAAAATTTTACCGAATCTTTCTTTTACCATTTTGTAACAAGAACTGACAGAAAAGACTTTTGAAATAATATGTCAAAAAATGACAATTACAATATGGCCACCAAGCAATAATCACTTTAATGATTATCACTTATTAATCACATCCTTCTATATAGGAAAAATATACATGGAGTTGTATAATCGAAATTATACAATGTATTAATTTCATCGTTGACAAGATATTCAAGTCAATTATCCATTCTTAAGTCGAAAATTAATATAAGCCTAATACTTACCGCCATTTATTTCTATTGTATTTTATGATTAATTGCCTAATAACAATTTAAAAAAATATCCCAATAATATTGGGTATTTGCCTTAGATTAGGCTATCTAATAAAAAGTCGCTTCGATTTATCAAGTGTGCTTTATTTTCAATTATAGGCTTGTGCCGCAAGTCTGTAGGTATTCTATGTTTATTTAGCGGTTATAAAATACCTACATATGAAGATTATAATAATAAGTATTGATTAAATAAAAATAAAAGCGACTTTAAAAACTTAAAATGTATTAGATAATATTATTTTAGCGATACATTTTTAATACTAATACCTACTTTTGATATCAGCGCAAGTATTTTCAGTTACCATAAATTAACTGGAAAAATATTGTTTTGTGGCAAGATAAATCCTATTCGTATTAAAAAGATTAAAATTGTTTTAAAAAATCATATTGTGAAGGGTACTTATTTATGAAAAGATACCGAAGACAGAATATAATACCGCTGTCTATACTGAGACTTGCACATTAGGGCCATGTCAGCGACAGCCTTTTACGACTCAGCTACTATAATAATATATAATAATAGTGTGGTTATAAATGTTGTCTTGTTCACTTCTTTCAAATCGAGATGGCTATGAGAAACACAAAGCGTTCATTGGGTGCTTTTGAAAAATAATAATAATTAGGTTTTTGGATTTACAATGTCTTAAGTTATTGCATTGTTTTTATATTTGATCTATCGATGCAGAAAAAATCGCTTTAAATCTATTTATTAGCATGGAAGGATTGGAAGTTACCGAGCATAGGTATTTGCAGAATTACAACGGAAATTTTAAATGACAAAATGATGACACGGAGTGACAGTGTTATTTCAAATGTTTTTAATTCAGAATAAAAATGTTAAATTTTGTAGTAATAATTTACTAGGAGCGAAATTTTCTTACCGAATTTTTCTCGAGCTTGAATTATAAATCCGGAAATTTTTCATGCTCTAGGAAGATTATAAGTGAAAATTATATAGGTAAATTTATTTTCAACCAATTAGAAGGCTCCTTTTTGTTTACGTTGCTTATAGCAACGGGAGATTATCGCGATGATTTTGTTAGTTCCTATTAACTTACCTAATGAAATTAATAAGTGATAATTTTTTTGATAAAAATGAAGTGCTTTATATCTATTGGCAAAAGTCACTCAGAATAAAATCAAAATACATTTTGTTGCTAACTTATAATTTTTATTGATACTAACTAATTTGCTTTACAAATCTAACACCGAGGCTAAAAGGGACACATCAAAAATGTAATTCAACTAATCGGAAATATGTTTTTTTAAGTTTCATTTGAAATTATGTAGACATGTAATATCAGATATTATGGTTGAAAACGAATTACCTAATGTTTTTAATGTTCCTGAAATTTTAGTAACAAACCTTAGTTACTTACTAGTAAAATCAACTTCTATTGTAAAAATAATATTAAACTAAACTCATCGGAAATATGTTTTTTAAAGTTTTATTTGAACTTAAAACTATAAAGACATTAGATTTCAAATAACAAACTTGTTATTTAAGGTTTCTCACAATTTAGTAAAAAAAAAACGAGTTACTAACGGCTAAAATGAACTTCATTTCTAAAACTCTAATTAGTTACAATTAACTAATGCCGCCGGAAATATGTGTTTGTAGCATTTTAGCAAAAAAGATTAGAAAAAACTCCGATTGACGAAATTTTCTTACCGAATCTCCCACGCAGCAGAATTAATTCCCGATAATTCTGCTGCTAGGGAAATTATAAGTGGTAATTTAATAAAAGCAAAAACAAAATTTGCCCATATTTCTTTTTCAGCTTTAATAATTTATAAATTCAACCTTTTTTAACGTAAAACTGTAGATAATAATTGTACTTCAAAGATGGGTAGGTATTTGGCCGATTTTTAGGTAAAACGAAAAAGTAACAAAATACCGGGTCGGCCTACGAAGCGGGGACGGTAGACTAAATCCTTATCAAGGAACTATTCTAGAAAAATGTAAAACAGCATGAGGTATGGACTTAAAAGCGGCATATTTTAAAAATATTTTACATTATACAAGGTGTCCCAAAAAAGTGTAGCTGCATTTTTTAAATTGAAACACCTTGTATATTATCGGCCCAAAAGTAGAATATAGAGCTGCTGATCATTTTAATATCAAGTTATGTGGGTTTATTATAGGTAGTTTTAGAAATAATAACGATTTTATATTAAAAGTTTAGTAGCCAATATCAAATTTTAAAAACAATTAAATGAAATAGTAAACTAAAAAACAATTTAGAATATTGTTTCTCTTAAAAATGGAAAATATTAATTTGTGTTCAGTGCATTTATTATACAGGGTGATCATATTATGCAAATGCACACAAATTATTGTGTGGCTCTAATGGTATGTTCAAAGGTTCTTTCCTTTATGAAGATATAAATGTAGCTTTCGAACAAAATTTTGTAGAACATCTTATTCTAATGAATGATGAAAGAGTTTTGGACTTTCATTGTCTTTATTTGTTTTAAATCACAACGTTTTAACTGGTAAGTAGGTATCTCTAGTCGTCTTCAGGTGAATACTGTATACATATACTAATACAGTATTCAATCTTATTCTAATATTTCTAAATTACTCTCGTATACGATCTCGATATCGTCTCGGTTCGTAGAAGCTATAGCTATAGACTTCTATACTGGTAATCTTTGTAAAGTTAAATCTTGTCTTATCATGTGGGTTTAAAGGTCACCGATCATATGAATCAATTCGAAAATTCCAGAGCTTATCAAAATATTCTGAGATTATGTAGGTATCAATACACCCGCGGAGAAAGGAAACATAGTTTTATTATTTTAACTGTCGTGAAGATAGCCACATATAATATTATTATTTTTGCAAAACATTTGTACATAATAGTACAGGGGTGGCGAACCTTTATATACAGTGTCCGCAAGAAAGTCCGCATCAAATGGGATTTTTTTTTATTATTAGGTATAGGTAAAAATTGAAAAAGCAGTTAGTTTTTGCTTACCTAAAAACCAAAAATGACATATACTGAAGCAGCTGCACGACTTGCGTTACCTGTCAAATTTGACATTTTTAATAATATAGGTTTAAAAATGCCCTTATTTATCAAAAAAATCGAAAAACTTTATTCGAGAAAGTTGTTTATTTAGGCATTTTTAGCCTTTTTACGAAATTTTGACAGTCTAATACAATTTTTATTTTTTGCCAGATTCTTGAAAATTTTGATCAACCCTCGTAGATTAACTTTTATACATCGATGTAAAACCATTTGCCTTTACTTCATTTGTAATCTTTATGCAATTTTGTGTGAAATTTTTGTTTCCAATTATTTATTTTGCTTCAAAAACTGAAATTGTTATTGATCAGTATGTAATGTTTGATGCAAAGTTTATCTAATTACATCAGTTGTGCCAAAACCGACGTTTCTCATTTTTCTTAAGTTAGTAAACAGATGTACAAGAAGAAAATATTAGGAAGCTTTCGTTGAAATTTTACTTAATTAATATTGGATCAAAAAGAATAAATATTAATCGCTCCAAACATTTTATTCTACAAAAATATAGTTCAATATAATTAATTTAATTTAATAATAATAATTAAGCAAAATTTCAACGAAAGCTTCCTAATATTTTTTTTTGTACATCTGGTTACTAACTTAAGAAAAATGAGAAACCGTCGATTTTGACAAAACTGATGTAATTAGATAAACTTTGCATCAAACATTACATACTGATCAATAACAATTTCAGTTTTTGAAGCAAAATAAATATTTGAAAACAAACATTTTACACAAAATTGCATTAAGATTATAAATAAAGTGAAGGCAAATGGTTTTACATCGATGTATAAAAGTTAATCTACGATGGTTGATCAAAATTTTCAAGAATCTGGCAAAAAATAAAAATTGTACTAGACTGTCAAAATTTCGTACAGAGGCCAAAAATGCCTAAATAAACAACTTTCTCGAATAAAGTTTTTCGATATTTTTATAAATAAGGGCATTCTTGAATATATTTTATTAAAAATGTCAAATTTGACAGGTAACACAAGTCGTGCAGCTGCTTCAGTATACGTCATTTTTGGTTTTTAGGTAAGCAAAAACTAACTGCTTTTTCAATTTTTACCTATACCTAATAATAAAAAAAAATCCCATTTGAAGCGGACTTTCTTGCGGACACTGTATTAACGTGCCATTTTTTCTAAAGAAATGTTTAATAAGGCCATAGACGTACCGTCTAATTCGTAATATAATAATTCATAGTACCTAAACTTTGTGATCGGTGGCATGCCCAACATTTTATGTCGCGTGCCATCAGTGGCACGCGAGCCATTGGTTCGCCATCGCTGTAAATAGTATATCTACTAAACCTATTTTTAAAAACGACAATAATAAACAGTGTAATTTATTTTAGCAATACAATTACCTAACCTAATAATACAATGGAATTTAATCCGATTAATTATTTCAAGAAATAAATAGAAAAAATGGTAATTTGCCAATCAATAAGTAGAAAATAGTAGCAAAAGCACTGGTA
Organism: Polydrusus pterygomalis; assembly: GCA_963969555.1. Classification (NCBI taxonomy): domain Eukaryota; kingdom Metazoa; phylum Arthropoda; class Insecta; order Coleoptera; family Curculionidae; genus Polydrusus; species Polydrusus pterygomalis. Next base: position 15,251,086 of record OZ018381.1, on the reverse strand, counting down.
ATCAATTTAAGGATTGTACAGAAAATTGTCTATGAAAAAAAACATACTATAATACCGAAGAATACTAAAAAATGTAAACTAAGAAAACCGTTTATAATTTTTTCTAGAATAAGCAGAGGACCTAGTAGGAGGCCAAGCAATTGGTCCACCACTTCCGATCCACTAATTATACCTTGCCAATGATTTAAAAATTACCTAACCCGATCATAATAATAATTATTATTAGGTTAAAGTTAGGCTGCTATGCCGTTAAAACTATTATTCACTGAGTACATTTCAAATATTTATCACCACACTTTAAGTAATTTGCTTTAAATATTTAATCATAGCGGCTTTTAAAGTGATTGATTGTATCGGCAGTCACACAGTAATTGAGCAGATTATTCCATTCTCTGTTTACTCTGTTGGATATGAAGTACTGTCTACAAAGTTTTCTAAAGCGTTCTTGAACCAACTTGCAAGTATGTCCTCTTAGTCTTTGTTCGTGATACCATGTATGAGATGGAGTTTGCTTTTTTAATGATGTTATGTTAACCACGTGGACTGCCCATTTGAGGTCTTTTGTTATTGTTACCCCCAGGTCTTTTTGACTTTTTACAGATTTTATTATTTTTCCCTTAAGTGTATAGGTTTGTTCAGGGTTGTTGAAGCCGACGTGAAGGACACACAGCACTTGCTCTCATTTAAATGTAAATTCCATTTAGTGCACCACTGTTCTATTTTAATCAGGTCTCTGTTGTGTGATTCATAGTGTGAGGAAGGGTTATTATATAATTTGGTTTCCTCGGCAAACGTGGACATTGGTGAATTGACGCCGGTTGGTAGGTCGCAGGTATATAAATTAAATAATATTGGGGCTAAGACTGAACCTTGGGGTACTCCTGTGGTGTTCTTAAACCTGTGTGACGTCACGCCCTCAACTCTAACAACACTTGTTCTATTAGTTAGAAAATCCTTGATCCAGCTTAAAAGATTTCCACCCCAATGCCATAGTGTTTTAGTTTCAGAACCAATTTGTCATGAGGTACGAGGTCAAAAGCACTTTTAAAATCTAAGTACAATATATCTACAGATTCTTTCTGGTCTAACGAGTTAGTAGTTAGTTCATGCGTTTAAACATTCGAGAAGATTAGTCGAAGTAGTAATAATAAAGGGTAGCGCCGTCTTAATGAAACCAAAAGTTTTGAAGAGTGTCGGCATCTACATTTTTAAGTAAAATGGGTAGATCATGATGAAGAAACTTTAAGTAAACTTGCCCTGTCAAACGCTCTTCAAAAAAATATGGTTCAATAATGTAAGGCCCTAATATTCCTCCCCGACATTAACTGACCAGCTATTTTGCTTATCTAAATGTCGAACCCAATGTGGATTTTCATTTGCATAATAATGCATATTATGTATCTTTACAACTCCGTTATTTTTAAATGTAGACTCGTCAATCAAGAGAACTTTTGATAAAGTAACTAGTACTTCTCTAATTTTGTTAAGCATCCAATTACAGAATATAATTCTTCTTAAGAAATCATCTTCATAAAGTTCTTGGTGTAATTTTATGTGATTAGAATGATATTTATATTTTTCAAAATCCTTTGCATGCTTGTTTTCTTAACACCGGTTTGCTGAAAAATGCCGGTATAACATACGTTAGGATTTTCCTCTACTGCCAAAAGAACCTTTAATTCATCTTCCTTATTAATAACGGGTTTATTGATTACCATCCTTTTTTGTACGAAGCGCTTTCTGTTTCTACAAATCTTAGCAACAACTTTTCGAAGGCCTCTGATCTTGGCTTTTTCTCAATATCTGGATATCTTTCAAGATACACTCGACTCGCTAGAAGGCAATTTCTTGCACATTTTCCCAGTATAAAAATCATATTTACCATTTCCAGAGTGGTAAAATTCGACATTCTATGAAATTTAGTACTGAACAAGTGTTAATTGATTTAAATAATGGTATTTGGCTGTCAAAATGATTATTATTATTATTAGGTTAAAGTTAGGCGGCTATGCCGTTAAAACTATTATTCACTGAGTACATTTTAAATATTTATCACCATACTTTAAGTAAATTGCATTAAATATTTTGGATTTTATACGAATCAAAGCGGTTTTTAAAGTGGTTGATTGTGTCGGCAGTCACACAATCATTGGGCAGATTATTCTGTTGGATATGAAGTACTATCTACAAAGTTTTCTAAAGCGTTCTCGAACCAACTTGCAAGTATGTCCTCTCAGTCTTTGGTCAGTGTTTAAAATAAATACGTTTAATTCTACCGAATAATGCCCATGAAATATTTTAAAAGTTTCTATTGCATCACCTTCCTTTGTTCCAGTGATGTTAAGTTCAGTATTTTTAATCTTTCTGGATATGAAATATGTGTTATAGTGGGACAGAGCCTGGTGATTCGTCTCTGTGTTTGCTCCAGAGCGTGAATGTATTTGACAAAGTATGGATTCCACACTGGGGGCTGCATAATCTAAGATAGAATGAATAGAATAGAAATATATTACATACTGGGTCATAAATTATAACACTGATTTTTTGTACTACAAGTACCTAATTTAATATAAAGTTAACATTTTCTATAGGGTTTTACACTTGCACCTAGAGAACTAAATCCCTGTATGCAAAATAAAAAATATTCTATATTATTTAAATTTCATAGTTACATTTTGATTTTTTTTAGGAACTAGTTTATTATGTAAATACACTTAACCTAAAATAATTGCACTATTAGTGTGCATAAACAAGAAAAATATTTATAAACAGCTATATGTCAGAGAAAAGAAAATTAAGAATTTAGAATAAGTCAGTGAATTTATGATTGTCTGTATATAAATGTTTTGCAACACTTCCCGAATTTTTTAATATTGTTGATATTTTTAATTTTTACGGGTAGGTAATATAGTTTGGGAGCTAGGTAGCTAAAGAAGTATTTGTATTACTGTGAAGTATTCTGAGGTGTTTTTCAGTTTTGCTTCGTGTTGCATATTTGTGATTAATAGGTTTTTTTAGTTCGGGTTTTTTGTGAGTGAATATTGAGACTGCTAATATGTATAGGGATCGTACAATTGTAAAGTAATTGGGTCGAGTAGCGTTTGCTTTTTTTATTAATTATTTTTAATATATAATTTTGAACAACATTTAATGGTTTTAACGAATTTTTGCACAGGCCACCCCATGCAATTATGCCATAATTTAATAAAGATTCTACAAGCGCTTTATATATGGATAGTAACAATTTTTTTCCAAGAATTTCCCTTGAATCTTATGTAGATTTTTTTTTAGTTTACTATTTTATTCAATTGTTTTTAGTAATTTGAAAATGGTTACTAAACTTAGACATTTTTAAAGGTAAAATCGTTAATATTTCTAAAACTACTGCTAATAAGCCCACATAACTTTATATTTAAATGATCAGCAGCTCTATGCCTCTCTTTTGAGCCAATAATACCTATATACATTAAAGAAATGCAAGTTTAGTATGTCATATTTTTTTGAGCCCTGTATAAAGTAAAATATTTTTAAAATATGCCGCGTTTAAGTCCATACTTCATGCTGTTTTAGTATTTTTGATAAGTTCCTCGATAAGAATTTAATCGTTTGACCCCGCTTGGTTGGCGGACCCGCTATTGATTAAAAAGATGAAATAGCGAATGTGTCACTAGTGTTTGCTCTTAACCATTTTTTTTTTCAGCAAATGAAATCTTACATTCTCGTCCAACTGGGCTATAAAGACAACAGATTAAAGTACGACACGTTTTCTCCCAAAAGAGGGAGCATACAGGGTGAAGAACCATTACGGAACAAAGTATGGGTTCCCCATTTAATGGTTAGAAACGAAAGGTGAGTCTGATAGAATGGTATCGTACAGTGGTATACTATCCCATAGTATTTGCTTTATTAGTTTGTCAAATAAATTAACACTTCACGTGTCATCCAGTGGTATATAACTAGGTTTTCTAATATCGGATAAGCAACAGAGAAAGTCGAGACTTTACCTAATGTAGGTATTTGTGTTTGCTTACCTTAAAAATATAATAATATACTACCTCAGCTAATTGGAAACAATTTAAATGCAAGAAGTCAAAGATATCAGGAGTACCATGATAAAACTATTCGAGCAAAGGTGATACACAGGACTGCTCAATGCTTCATTATATTTCCTGATGAATTTAATATTTTTTTGTTACGGTTGCAAAAAATATCATCAATATACTTTCTGCTGCCAATTCTTTACAGGATGAATATTTGCTAAACAATCCTTTAGAATCCACTTTTTTCCTACTTCCAGTATCGGAGACTCAAGAACTTGATACAATAAGTAAACTTACAAATTCTCGGTCTGCTGACCTGTATGAGTTTACTAGTGTTCTGGCTCAAGAACTCAGCTGCTATATTATTAAACCTTTGACTCATATTTTCAATAAATGCATTGAATCTGGAGAATTTCCTGAACCCTTTAAAATTACTAAAGTTAACCCATTCTTTAAAAAAGGTTATTACATACCAATATCGATAATGCCCATATTGGTAAAGTTCTTATGTCTCTTATTGCACATCAGCTAACTATTTTAATTCAATAAAATGTCTTAATAATAGCCCAATTGAATTCCGCAAGCACTGCTACACTCTGCAAGCCGTATTGAAGTCATACATGATGTAGTTGAGAGCCTTGAATGGGTAGGCTTAACGCGGTATGATCTTAGCAAGGCTATTGACTGTGTCTCTTATGATCTTCTAGTTAATAAACTATCCAGGTATGGTGTAAGGATCTTTTTTTAATCTAATTTCGTACTACTTAAAATCTAAATATTAAAATCTAAATATCAATGTGTCCAGGTCGGGAAATTAAGCCTGTTGAGAGCAGTGTACCTCAGAGTTCTATCCTTAATCCTCTTTTATTTATTGTGGACATTAATGATCCGTGTCATTAGTTGCCCCAAATAACTGTACTTGTTTTGCGGGCGATACTTTATTAACTACCTCCGATGAGGATATTTTGAGTATACTACAGAATATGTCAACATGGAATCTAGAGCCCACAGCTGGTTTACAAGTAATGATTTGTAGCCTAATTTCTAGAAAAAGGAGCGTATTATTTTTTCACTGTAAATGGAAGTGGTAAATTTGGTAAATTACCGGAAATCACACTGGATGATCGATCAACTTGGTCTACACATGTTAATAGTCTTACGAAAAGATTAGCCTCCCTTAACTTTATTCTGCTCCGACTGAAAGACACAGTTAATCAGACAATCTTTTTAACTGTTTCTTTCGCACTTTCTCACCCACATAGTTATGATTGTTGTATTGCTGTTCGAGTGATTGCCGATGCTGTTTACTTTGACCATTGTCAGCCCCGTTTTTGGAGATTTTGTATTAGAATCTTTCTTCTCTGTATATATTCTATCAACTGCTCAAGATTCATATAAATAAGAATAACTTTTTCTTAAATTCCAATTTTCACAACTACTCAAACCTACAAAATTTTGCTACAAAAAAGCCATGGATAATTCTATCAATATCTCACTGTATAATAATGCACCGCCTGAAAATCGAAATCGGGTTAGATATTCGAAGTTTACATCTAGAATTATAGAATCTTTTCACTGTCACATTTTTGCTCTATTCAGTTCGGGACTATAATATGGACACAGCTATAGCGGATAGGTTTCTCTAACAAATAATTATTTCTTTCTTGTCATACAAAAGTGAATTGTGAATTTTTGTTAATTTGTTCTTCTTCTTCGTCGGCCTTATCCGTTCCGGATGTTGGCTATCATCATGGTTATTCGCGGTTTGTTGGCTGCGGCGCGAAACAATTCAATGGAAGTCACGCCAAACCACTTCCGTAAGTTAGCGAGCCAGGAGATTCTCCTTCTACCTGGTCCCCTTCTTCCTTCCACATTACCTTGCAGAAACAGTTGTAATAGACGATGTTTGACAGGGTTTCTTATGACATGGCCCAAATACTCAAGTTTCCGTTGTTTTATTGTATTCATGAGTTAGTTGGCAGTTTATTCTTCTGAGGACCTCTTCGTTGGTGACTCGGTCAACCCAGGAAATTCTTAGGAGTCTTCGACAAATCCATAGTTCAAAACTCTTGATCCTTTTTTCTATTGCTTTGGACAACGTCCAAGCCTCGACACCATACAACAATACTGAGAAAACATAGCATTTTATCATTCTCTTCTTGAGCATCATGCTGAGATCTCGACAGCAGAGAAAGTAGGTACTTCATTTGTGTGAACATTGTTCTGGCCTTTTCTATTCTACACTGTATTTCTTTGGAGTGGTTCCACAATTCATTGATGTTACAACCAAGGTAAGTGAAACTGCCCACTCTCTCGATAGCTTCGTTTTTGCAATACAGCACACCGCGTTGATTAGGGGACTTACTTATAACCATGTATTTAGTCTTCTTAATATTTAGTTCCAAACCGTATTGTTCGCTTGTGTGTGTAACTCTCTTGCTAAAATCTTGTAGCCCTTCCAAGCTAACCGCCAACAAAACCGTGTCATCGGCATATCTGATGTTGTTAATTAACTCACCATTCACCTTAACGCCGTCTGTAGTGTTTTCTAGTGCTTTCCTAAATATTTTCTCGGAGTAGAGATTGAACAACAAGGTGATAAAATGCAGCCCTGTCGGATTTCACGTTTGATTTCAAAGGCTTCCGACTCACTGTTTTCAGGATTGATGGTTGCTTTCTGATTCCAATACAGATTCCATCTAAGCCCGTTTCATGTATATAGAACTTTTACCATTGTTTCGTGCTGACAACGATCGAAAGCCTTAGCATAGTCTATAAAGCATAGGTGAACGTCGCAATTCATATCCATTCAGCGCTTTTAATTTGTTAGATATACACTATTGGCAAACTCCAGGTTTCAGTGGCATTTTATGGGAGGATGAGAGAGTAAATAGTATATTTAGGTAAATTTTTGCTCTTGCGAATAAACCATTTTAAAACACCGGCAGAATTTTACCATATCTTCACTTATCTAAAAAAGTCAGCAAAGATAAATAATAAAAACAATAAACATCGCGGTGGGTGCTTCGCTATCGGAACGTAAGAGTGGAAGGAATCGCGCTCGAACAGAAGTTGGCGACGTTGAGTCTTGATCGATTTCTTTTTGACTCGCGTCAAGTTCATTTTGTATTCGTTTCTTTACATTAAAAGAAGCCTTGTGACTTTAGGTTTGCCAATAGTGTATGTATGTAGGTTTACCTTTACAAATCATATATTTATATTTAATATATTGCAAATGAGGCGCTACAATTATTGTATTTACTTGCAAAACGTAGTTAACAAATTGCGTCTATTGTATATAGGGTATGGTTTATTTGACAAACTAATAAAACCTGGTTAGACCAAAAAAGGAATCTACAGACTGTCCGCGGATAGGGTTTACAATAGCACTGGCAATGGATGAAAAATTTTAGTATTAGGGAAAAAGTCATTCTTGATAAAAAGTTTTGCTTGTAAAAAAATAGAGAAAATTTTGAGTTCGCAAAAACTTCAAAAACATGATTTTTCTCCAAGAGTAAACTACCTTTATTTTTTATTTTTGACCAAAATGCCAATTAGACAACTTATTTCGAATAACGTTTGTAATTTAAATCCGAGATTTAAAATAAATCTTCGACTTTTTCAGTTTTTAAAATTTTTAGAGGTAAAAGATTCTTTTTTGGTAGCAGCATTAGCGGTCAAAATACATACATTATCAATGACAGAGGGGTATCAAAAAGTTTTAAAAACTGATTTTTGGTGTTACCAGAAATATGTATTTTTAATTTCACAAATGAAATGACCCCGGAAATAACACAAAAAAATCTTAAAATAACAACAAATAATAATTTCATAATTTGCTATTCAAACACTCTCCTCCATATTTAACACATTTTTCCAGCTGTAAACGAATGAAAACCTCTTCGAATTTCTTCAATGGAAATTGTTTGAACAGCTTCAACAATTCGCTGTTTTAGAAGCTGTACGTCGTTCTCAATTGAACGGAGTACACTAATTGTTTGAGGCGCCCCCAAAGATAGGCATATGAAATAGTTAAATCGGGACTTCTTGGGGGCCACAGAACCGGACCATTCCGACCAATCCATCTGTGGCCAAATGTATTATTGAGCCATTCCCTCACTTCAATTGCGAAATGCGCAGGGCATCCATCTTGTTGAATAAACATTAGTTCGTTCCTAAATTGGAGAGGCAATTCTTCTAGGTTGTCAGAAAGGAATGTTTCCAACATTTCAAGGTAACTCCTACGGTTACACGTGTTTTCGATAAAGTATGGGCCAATAATGCCATAATAAGAAATCGCACACCAGACATTTACTTTTTTTGTAATATTGTCTTCTTGCAGGAATTCCAAAACGGGGATTATTTTCGCTCCAGTATCTAATATGCGCAGAAGATACTTTTTCGTTTGTTGAAAATGTCAATTCATCGGAGAACATGATAAATTTATGAAAATTCCTGTTTTCACTTACAATTTTGTTTCTGACTCAAAGACAAAAATCCAAACGTTTCCTTCTTCCAACGTTTCATTAAAAGTTGGCTTAAATGGGAATATTTTGTTTGCCTTTAGAATATACTGAATATGAGTTTTACTACATCAAGTTCTTGAGCTCGGTTTCTTAATGAAAGGGTAGGATTGTCAGCAACAGACTGCATACGATTAGGAAAGCTGCGTCATTCTGATCAGTTTTTTTTTAATTGGAAACAGAACCAGTTCACTGAAATTTTCTTAATAATTTATGAAGTCCCATTTTTTAGACGTAAACGTTAGGGTATCTTTGCTTAAATTTCTCTATCACAAAGTTGTAAGAACTTTTGCCCGCACCGTAACATCGAACTAAATAAACCCTTTGTTCTAAGGTCAACATTTTCAAAATACATCAAATTCTATTTGACAACTTCAAATTTGCCCCATACGTAAATTAAAGTAATAAAAAGGTAAAAAAATTCCTTGTTTTTACAAAAGATGGTAGGAATGCATTTAAAATTTTAAAATAAGATACACACCACCCATTATGAAAATAGAGTCTGATACAATTTTATATTAATATTTTTATTGAGCAGAAAAATGTCCATTTACCTCTAAAAATTAAAAAAAAAACTAAAAAAATCGATTCGGTCGGATTTAAATTACAAACGTTATTCTAAATAAGTTTTCTAATTGGCATTTTGGTCAAAAATGAAAAATAAAGGTAGTTTACTCTTAGAGAAAAATCATGTTTTTGAAGTTTTTGCGATCCCTGTATATCAAATCAAAATTTTCTCTTCGTGAATTACATTTTTTTACAAGCAAAACTTTTTATCAAGAATGACTTTTTTTCGAAAAATGAAATTTTTCATCGATTTGTGCTATTGTAAATCCTATCCGCGGACAGTCTGTATATAAAATAATGTAATAGCTAATCGACAAAACTTGTTAATCCTAATATATAAAAAAATATCAATTTTCTAATAAATATTCTTTTACGACTGAAGACTGTAGGAAAATATTTTTGCTTGTTAATCCCATTTAGTAACGGCTGTACTAATTAACAATCGTGCTAGTAATTATTTCTCGTTTTAGGGAATCTGCTTTAATGGGTCTAGATGGTAAAGATGTATTTATTCAAATCTCACCGAATGGAAGCGTCACATATTCATATCGAATGACACTGACGTTTTACTGTTGGATGGATTTAAGAAAGTTTCCATTTGACCATCAGATTTGTTCCATCACATGGATAAGTTGTAAGTTAATCAATTATCCTTATGTAATTGTAATATACGTTTAAACTCTTAAAAGCAAGGTTAAGGAGATACTTAAAAAAATATGTTTTTATATTTCACGTTCATAATGAGTTCAGTACGACCCTCATTTGCGGATCGTAATGAAGCTATTTCGATACGCGTTTTTTCTTTATTTGATGTTGGTAACATTTAAATGTTTTATTTCATTGACTTGCGCGGCCTTTGTGATTTACGAGAAAACCCATTTTTCGCAGAGGAAAACTAGCTTGATAACTTACTTTTTTATTCTGTGTGGATAACAGTCATGTATGTTGGTTGCATAAATCTATAAATCAATCTTTTGTAGATGCTTCATGCTATCATTTTCTGCCAAATCCTATCCAAAATTCAATCTACTAATCTTCTAATGTCGATTTTAACTTCAACTTTATTTGAATTTTCCATCTTCCCTATACTAAATTGCAATGCCGTGACGTAAAATCACGTATTTTGAAATTCGAAAAAAAGTAGCAAAATCTCCCGAATTTCCGAACGCTCTGTATATGTACCGAATGTACAAGGATCACACAACGTATTCCGTCCAATTTCAAATCTCATATCGCTAAAATAACTTTAGAATCTCGTGGTGAAAATGGGTTAATAAATCAAAAAATGACAGTTTGCAAAATAATTTTTGTTGTCCAGAGGCTCCTATGATAAAAAAATAGTATTACCAACATAAAATTTAGACATAAACATTTACAAAATTTGAAGGATTTATTTTCTTTTTAAAATGTATTTTTCTTGATTATAAAAGGTGAAATAGAAAAAAATGTATAAAGCACATGTTTCATAAGGCGTTTTAGCGCCCGTGTCAATAAAAAAACTCGCCACTTCGTGGCTCGTTTTTTAAAATAGACGCGGGCGCTAAAACCGCTTCTTATGAAACTCGTACTTTAATATACTATTTTGGTGGCCATCCTGGCAATCGAGCTGCGCTAGCGGCAGCTCTTGCGATATGCAAGATGTGGATTTTAGTTTAAGATACGTAAAACCTAGAACTCTGTAAAATTTTAAAACTTCGCGAGTTAATTCCACCTAAAACTACCTGACTGTTGGACTATTATATAAGTTTAAAAACGGTCGCCATATTATATTTTTTGACGTAAATTTTAATAATTTTCATAATTTCAATAGTGATCTCGGAATATTACCAATTTAGAATTGCACATGCTGTATTATGTGCAACGAAATAAGAATACAAAGGAAGTAGGGTATGGTAGATTGACAGTTGTCCGGGATGGGGTCTGATGGCGGCTACATTTAACGCACGCGCGTTTCCGGTTTACCTGTGGCGTATCATTAAAATGGTAATAACAAAATGATTAATGAAATTTTATTTGGACGAAAAAAATAAAAAATATATTTAGATTCATATATAGCTATAAGATACGGTAAGGTTGGTGTAATAAAACAATACAACTATTTCTTTTAATTATTTATTTAAATAAGGTAACGGAGGTGAAAGGGTAATGTAAATATCTGGTTAAATAACTAAAAAACACCTGTTATTATACATTAAAAAAAAATTGCAGAAGACAAATTGTTTCAGATAATCGGCAAAATTATTGCCAAAACGTCTACGATAAAAAATAAAATTTTAAAAAAACCTTACTCTTTCTTCATGAACCAAATCACAAGAAAATAATAAAATATAATATAATATAGTCCTGTTTATTATAATATGTACCTAAATAATATTAATGAGATTTCTAGTATACAAGAAAATTGTCAAATGACAAACTATGCAGATAATACAAACATTTTATTTATTTGTAGTATCAACAAGTTAATTATAGATACATAAACCCCATTTCTAAAAGCTATCCTAAGCTATAATAAATATTCAATTAGCATTTGCCCAAGCAGTTCATTCCTTAATTTTAATTTTTGATAGTTTAAATTATATATGTCAATGTCTCCACAATATTTATTAAAATAGAGCACAGTCACAGTGGTGAGTTTTTGTATAGATTTGTCCTCGGTGTAGGAATATAAAATACATGTGCGGATCTAGTATTGACTAAGCCTATTTTAAACGGAAGCAGTCCTAAGAACTCTTTATTATCTATTTTGTCTCTAAATATTTTATATAAGAAAATAATTCTTGCTTCTACACACAATAGTCTTAAAGAAGGGATATTAAACAAATTACACAAAAGCCCTTGATCTGTACCTCTTGGCGGATAAAATGAAAATGACTTGTAGTACAAAATTTTTTTAAATTTACGCTGAATAGATTTTGAAAGAGCAATCTTATTGGCATACTGAGGATCCCAAATAGTGCATGCATACTAAAGTTTTGTAGCTACCAGGGATTTATATAAAGTTATTATGGCGTTAACATTTTTAAAGTATTTACAAGTTCTTATTATAAATCCTAGCATATAAAGACCATGAGCTTCTCGAGCAACATATTTAACAATTTATGATTGAAGTAAATAATTATTGGTTTTCTAAAGATAAACTGATATTAAATAAATCAAAGACCGTTATCACCTTGTTTAAGACTAACCCATACACTTTGGAGAATCGGGAAACAGTAACCATTAATGATTGTCATATAAGATTAAAGGAATATACTAAAATCTTAGGTGTGTTGTTGGATAGTAAAATGTCCTGGAAGAACCATGTCCTGGAAGAGGCATATCCTGGAAGAGCCATGTCCAATATATGTTGTAACCAGAAGGTGTTCCAGTTAGATTCACAGTAGGATAATTATCTTCAGGCAGGTTTTGACTGGGTGTCTTATAAGATATTGCATAGGAACGTACCTGCCAAAAAAATATAAGTTTTTTAATTATTTGTTTGGCACCTTTACCAAATGACACAAAAGTAACTATAATGTGATACTAACTCTCTTTGTAAAATTTTTTTTTTATATTTTGATATTTGATGAATTTCTTTAAATGATAGAAGGTTTGGGACTTGCTTTGAATTTATTTTTTTAATCAATGGTATCTCCAGTCGTCCTCAGGTGAATATTGAAAAAACGTTTCTATCATTCTAGAAACATCATTGTCTTCAGTCTTTAAATATGAATTTCTTTGTTTATCGTACCTACACTTCCATATTTTATTACATTCTTTATCCATGGGTTTAAAATTTTAAAAGTAGATTAAACCAATAAAACATCTAAAAACTTTTATCGATACATAATTTATGAAAAAGTGACAAAGCAGCTTCCTCAGAAGCATAAATAATGCAGAATTATTTGTATTCATATTCTTAAGTACCTACCTACCTACATATTTTCCAATATATTATGTAACATACAATAGTTTCAAAACTTACATTTTTTAGCCTGGCTACTTCAAAAGTAGGCACTTCTGCAGTTGGGACCAATCTAACTTTCAATCTTGAGGTTCTGTCAAAGCAATCTTCAGGAAAATGCTTCTAGCAAAGAACTGTATTTCGTGTAGGATCCCAATCACTTCGGTTTACAATTTTCAACCACGCCTTTTTTCTTAGGTAATTATTTGGAAAACTAAAAACCAATATGTATTTTTAATTTGCTTTTTTGTAGAAATGGGGTAACCCAGTCGATTAATAAATAAATAATATTTTTCTGGTTTTATAAGACGAACGCCCATGAATGACATGCGAGGTTCGGAGGTTATGTGTATTTTGATATGAAATTAAAATATTTTTTTTTTCTATACAGATTAAAAAAGTTTATATATCTAAACATAAACTTACCGATGAAATGTAATGCCCAGTTTTTTACTTCATAGCGTTTGGGAGCACCCACAAGCAGCACAACTAACAATATTTAAAGCTTATTAATTAACCCAGAATAACAACTAATTAAAATGTTTTAATCGCTGTCCAGCGCTAAAAGTATACTCCACTGTCACACTAAAGTAATTATAAGTTTACTAGTATTCGTTAAATATGGTTGTTAACTAATTAAAATGCAAAATAACTCAAAAACGGCCAAGAAAGCAGAAATCACAGCTCGACCTGTCAACGCTGTCAACCACGGTCAAACACCAAAACAAACATGGAGTCATATTGTGGTGTCTCAAAATGGCCGACTTCCGTCGGTCGGTTTGTTAGGCGGTTTATGCAAAATCCTACTTCCTTTGTATTCTTATTTCGTTGATTATGTGTATTATCATAACGCTCTTACTATCAGAAGTATTATGCATAAATGGTCGTAGATAAAATAAAAAATTGTGCTTCGTAATAAATCAAACCATTTTTCTATTCACATTTTAAATACGATTATTTAATATTATAGGGGCATACAATGCAACAAATCTCCTTCTGAAATGGAGTGATCAAAATGCGGTTCAAATGGCGAATAACCTTCATTTGACCGAATTTGTCTTGGATGGATTTTCGACTGAAAAGAAAATTTTTCCGAATTCGTTTGCTACCGGCGGACTTGGTAAGTAATAATAATAATAATATATTACATATTCCTGAAAAGAAAAGTCTACATGATTTATATTATATGTATATATAAACGTTTATAGTCTTATAGGTTATTTAGTTTTGCACCTAGAGAACTAAATCCCTGTATGTGCAAAATTTTATTCAAAATAATAATACAGTAATCTTAATGTTATTAAATAAGTAATATAAAGGTTTAATTAAAAGCTGGTAGGTATAAACTATTCTATCTTAAATATAAGTGTTTCCTAAGGTATGTATAATAATATAAGAATAGGAGTAATGTAAAGTGGTATATTATATGCACTTGGGTGCCTTATTATAAAAATACGCTAGACGGTTTAATTTTTAAAACAATACACTTACTTTATTAAAATTGCTACTTATAAAAATCCTACATTTTTTTCAAAACTTTTTGTTGTTTGAAATATTTCTTATTTCTAGTGGAAGAGCATTACAAATTTTTGGAGCTAAGTAATGAATAAATTTTAAATTAACATTTTTACTACTGTTAGGAATTATCAACTGTCCGTTTTGTGACAGGATTGATCTGGTATATCACTAATTACTAGTTAATTACGCGGTAGCGTTCTGACTATAATAAACATTATTAATTATCAATGGTAGCGTTTCTGACCGAGAATACCAGACCTGGTCCTTTCACATAAGGGTAGAATTACTAGTATAAATAACTAAGACAAATTTTATAGCAAAGGCACTCTTGGAGATGATGGAGTTCTTCATGATAACGTCAACGTCGTCTCGTTCTGTTAGTTGTATCTACTGTTAATACCAAACGACTTACCAATGTCGACCAAACAGCAATATCCAGGTGATGATGTTAACAATAACGTCGCAGCGACGCGTCTTTAGGGCGCGAGAGCGAACCGTTCAACCTTTGTTAATGAAACCCTTTATATTGATTGTTACAATAAAACAACACCCAGTTTAAACAACAACTTATAAATCTATTAACAACAATTATGAAGAAAGATAGAAAGAAAAGTTACTGAACAAGAAAAAGAAAGACTGTAAAACTAATACAAAATATGTATTATCCTAACTAATAAAGAGAGATTATTCTATTTAAATGCGTTTACTGTACGAATCCGAAAATTACCCATTTAATATTTAAAACCCCGTGAACAGATAGAAATTACTATTTTTAAATTAATACAACCCTGTAATTTAATCACCCAAAGATTAATTTATGATAATCCCCGAAAACTGAAAAGTCTAAACACTAAAACCCTGAAACTTATAGGTAAAAACCACAATGATACTTAAAACCCACAATTTAACTTTACACTTTTAAGAAACAAAGGATTCACTACACAAGAGGTATATCAAAGAGAGAAATGAGTCCGAAACTATGTACTCTTAAAAACCCGCCTAGTTACACCTGAAAATAAAGCCTCTTTGGTACTTGGTCAAACCGAACCCGATAACAGAAACTTCGGAACTTAGTAAACCGAACACGACAATAGAACTTTAGAAACTTAGTAAACCGAACACGATAAAAGAACTTTAGGAACTGAATTGTGAAATTCCCTGATTAAGCATCTAACTTCTAAATACACCCCTAAATTATGCTTATTCAAATATTTAGATATTCCATCCTATAGAAAGTACTAAAATCAAAATCATCCCTCGGTACCAAGTGATAGTTTATTCTATCCAACCAATCAGAAGTCATTTCTCTCTGAAACTCTACCTTAGACCATAAAACAGGGTCGTCCCAATATATGATTGTAGACATTACCGCTAGGTGACTCTAGTTATACAATCTTGATATTTAATTAGAACTTTTTCTCTCTTTATGGACAGTTTACCTTAAAAATCATATCTATAGCTAAACAATACATTCCATACTTATAAAATAACCGTAAAAACAGTCTTACAAATAACATTCCTAAATAACCTTAAATTTAAAGTACCGCAATCAGATTTACTTAAAAAAAAACCTTTTAAGCTGTTCCAGGGAAAATAAAAGAATAAATCTGATCCGACTTTTACATACATAGAATGGTCAAAATACAAATCCGCGTTGCTACCTATATTTTCCATTTTTTCCCTCAAAATATGGTTCATAACATAATTATCTCATTATAATGGACCACCCACGAAAGTCCTTTTATTTATTATTCCCATCTGGGGTTAGATTTTAGCAAACAGCCTGCTTTTAGGGTATAGAAAAATAAACTTTATGACTTAACAAATCTTTAGGATAACTTGGGCAATTTATTTGTTTAAGAAAAACCGTTCGTATTTGTTTAAAATAGTTAGCTACATTTGGGTTTTATTATCATATTTATGCTTGGAATAAAAGCTTTTAGAGCCCTTCTTTGAATTTTAAAATAGGAAACATATTGTTTTGCCTGAGAACGCACTTTAAATAAAAATAACTTAAAATAAAAACATAGATTTTTGCGTTCTATTACATTTCCCCCACCTTAGAATGAATCATATATTGACTAAAAAAAAATAGGAAAATAATATCTACGCCACTGGTTTGCATCTTGTACATTCGAAACTCAACACAATATCTACCAATTTAAAAAAAAAACTGAATCAAAATTAATATCAACAAAGCACTGATAACCATTCTGCTAAATGCAGTCTTTACGGGGCGATTCTCACACTTACCGGCACGAACCCACAAATTTTTAGCACACACTCCTGTTTTTCCGCGATTTATTAGTTCCGATTCTGTCCAAATTCGTTACACTAAGTCTTTTTTAACCTTTTTTGACTTCTTACTTCTGTTCTGTCTTGCCACGACAATTGGCTGGCTTGCATGCCGCTTCCTGGTCCGGGATGTTTTGGGTATATCTTTCCCAATGGTACAATGGGCTCCACCATCACTCGATTCAGCTCTACATCTTCATTTGATGGGATTATCTCACCTCTAGTGAGTTGCCAATTCGTCTGATACAGTTTGGTATGGGCTAGGTTGTTTCATCAGCTTGCTTCCTTAACTATATAGTAGTTATTAACAGTTCAACAAATAACTAACTATGCAAGCTTATCCATCGAGAACGTCACAAATGGAAAATGGATTTCCATCTTGAACAAAAGCCTCATACCTCCTCCGCTGCAGAGTGTGCCATGCTGGAAATTCGTGCTGCGAGAATAAATTGGGCATAAACTAGGAATCGGCGTTGTCAATTGCCCACTATCCTCCTGGTAACCTGGATAGTTACTGCTTCCTAGTGTCGGGTATAACAGCGTCTGTTGAACTCTATACATGTCTTCCTGCGTATATATTCCAATGGAGCTTATAGGGGAAATGGAAAGTCCGCGCATTAAAATTCTGTCTTCCTCCTCATTGGCGTCTAATTCAAATACATCAGTGATCCCTCTCCACTCTTGGCTAACTTCCATCCAATAGTTAGCTGGGACTAGTGGTAGCCATTCTACTTCTGTTCTACGTTCCACCAATATATGTGTAATAGCGGTACGGAACAGATTTCAGTTTTGTATAGCACTTTACAGTGTAGAGTACTTCTCCCAATACTCCACTCACGTAACCTGAAGTCTGCTTTACAGGGTTTCGTACGATATCTGGCGATTGTTTGTCTAACGCTAATCTAGTTTTAGGAATCTTTTCTCTCAGTTGGCATCTCTTCATGATGGACATAACCTCCTGGTACTGTGCTACGATGGCTGTCCAATGTCCAATTACTTGATCATCATTTACTTGGTACGTAAAGTCATGTTCCGATACGTACTGTCTCTTCTGGTCTACTTCTATTCTTTGGTATGATCTCCATATAGCTTCTTGGGTCCTGGCAAGGCTTCTCGGGTAATAGGGACACTTATTTTTAGCTCTCTGGTCTTGTCCGCACAATCATACGCTATTGCCTTTGGTTAAAACATATGGGCTAAGGATTCTAATAAAAAGATTTGTGGCATCATAGTTACTTTCCTTCTAAAACATCAAGACATTACTTTTGCTCACAACGGGTTATATACACAGTACAACATAAAAAAAAACAATAATAAAAAAAAACATTTTTATTTAACTACTCTTACAACCTAGACTTATCTATATACTATGCTACATTCTTAGGTAATAAAACCTTATATTTCCATTGACTGTACGAGAAGTCAATAGGCTGTACTTCCTCTTCTATATTACACTTTCCTGGCTGGGCTTGCTCTAAAAAAAAAATAATTAAAATTATAAAACAATTTCCCTTTGAAACACGATCAACTATTAATTTCAATAAACTTCTTCAATCTTTCACTTACCCTTTTTCCAAACTAGTTTACGATTTTCTAATCGTTCCTTTAAAACTTCTTCCATTTTATCTTACCTAAGTATTTCTCACTCTATTCTCACGATTTTCAAACTGTTACCTAAAAATGTCTTACCATTTTTGTCTTACCCAAAGCCAGATTTTCCATTTTCTATATCCTTTTTCTTTAACATTTCTTCTATTCCTATCTACAGTTCTTCTTGTAGAACTCAAGGAATTTAGTAAGATATTCGATAAGGAATTCGATAAAAAATTCGACAAGGTGCTTTCGTGTTCGGCGCATGCTCTGAAAATCCATAACAACTTTTACATCTCTACCCATAGGCCTATTTCTTTTTGTAAAAAGATATCTCGGTAACTTCGCAAAACTACAAAAACTCTTGGTTTTCTTACGGAATCCTAAATTACTGCTATGTTCACTACCGAGTCTCCTGATGTTTTCCTGCTACGTTCACTGAAGAGCCTCCTAATATACTTACTACAGAACATTCTGATTTTTTCTGCTATGCTCGCTGTAGAGCTTCTTGATACTTTCCTGTTATGATACTTTCCTGATATGATACTTTCCTGATATGATACTTTCCTGATATGATACTTTGCTGATATGATACTTTACAGTTCCCCTGCTATTGTCTCCTTGTTGTGAACGCAACATCTCCTCCTGCTACTATCTTCTTAGGCTCGCTACAACTCCTCCTGCTACTACTCTCCTGCTACAACTTTTCCTGCTACTACTTCTTATTATGCACGCTATTGCTTCTCCTGCTACTGTTACCTTAGGCTCCTCCTGCTACTGTCTCCTTATTATGCACACTAATACTTCTCCTGCTACTGTTTCCTTAGGCTCTTCCTGCTACTATCTTCTTATTATGCACACTATTACTTCTCCTGCCTTAGGCTCCTCCTGCTACTATCTTCTTCCGGGATCTTGCAATTGGCTTTAAATTTATTCTATGCTCACCGCGGAGCCCAACATCATTTACTTTTCCAACACAGAACTGTGGAGAGAATCTGTCCTATCCAAACTATCTACATCACCAATTTTAAGAGGGGTGGGGGGTTATTTATGGTCTGAGGTGAGGCAGTATATAGAAATCGGACAACAATTTTCTATTTTGCTTGTTTGTGGTTTTTAATGTTTACTATTTCAGTCGCCATACAAATGCCGACACATGTGTGATTTGTTGACCCGCAAATCATAGTACGTACGTCTACGAAACTAGGAAATTGCAGCCGTGAAAAAACCGGTACTTTTAAGTCTTCATGCAGTCTTGTTACTAGGGGTGATCAGTCCTTAGGGTTCGACTGTTGAAGTTTAATACTATTGTTAATCAGGTTGTTGTCCTTTTCTTCTGGTCTATTACTCATCTGGAAAAATCTTCTGTGCATCATCGGGACTCCATCCTTAAGATTTACAGCAAGATTTTTATTACTATTTATTGGTGAACCAACAGAACTAGACATGCATGCTTCATATTCAAGGTTAGGTACCATCTCCCCGGCACAACTTGAGCTATGTATCTCTCTTACCGCTCCTATGCGCCCAGCACTCTCCTGAGCTATGTATCCCTTGTACACGCTCCGTGCTCCCTGGCTATCCACCAGTAAATTCAATTTAATTCTTCTCGTCGATCCCTTGAAGTGTCTCGCCTGCACTTCTGAAGCATACAGATAACACTCGCCTATCTATGCTATACGCTAGTTCCATCGCATCGTTGATGTGATTTTCAACGAGGTAGAGTCGTTCTGGGTAACCATTTGCAATATCAAGTTATATCCACACAGCACCATTTTTTTTAGATTCTTCTAGTCTTCTATAGACTTAAATTGATCCATAAAGCTCATTTGATCTTCCATCTTTATCCGTGACTCACGGATATGTCTTTGTAATTTTTCTAAAGGGGAGTCAGTCGTTTCATTGTCAACACCACAACTATCAAAAATATTCATCAACTAAGTATTCGTAAATGGATCTGTGTTTTCTGGATATATCTTCTTTTCTCCGGGAATACTCAACTATCCGCCAATTTTTGACGTAAGACAGCACATTACCAACACTTTTTTTAGTGAACACTTCACTAAATTCTCTCACTTTACAAAATTCCACAAAGCAACCTTTACCGAATATTCCTTAAAATAACAATACGTAGACGAAAGGTAACAAACCACCTTTAAAAAAAACAATAATAAAAAAAAAATCATACCTTACATGACTTAAACCGGATGTTTATTCATTGTTAAAGAAAAAATAGCATTTTACCGGAAAGGTGATTCTCGTACGCGTTAAATAATAAACCTTTTTTTAATCGCAAACACCTTTCAAAATACCGATCGATCGTAAAACTATTATTATGCAAATGTAGCACCAGACCCCAGACTATCATATTTTGTGACGCGCCAGTTTAAAAGAATAGTTAACTAAACAATATCATCAATCGGTTATATCCGTAACCCCAAACAATAAAGATAGGGTAGGTACCCTTTAATCATAAACACCTTGATGGGCTACTACGTTCGCATAATAAAATACCTTGTGCAAATTAATTTTATTTAAATGAGGGTATAGAGTACTGATTCTCAAAAATCTACTTTCAATGCAACTACAATATAATGCAAATAAATATTTCCATGCCTCTTACCTTGTACCACAAAGTTTTTATACCCTTTTCAAAAAAACGAAATCGAAAAATTATATCAACAAAACCAAATTCCAATTAAACAACAAACAAAAACAATAACAATAACCTTAATAATATGTTCAATGTACGTCCTGAAAGAGAAAAAAAAATACCTGAAAAGAAAAATGTACCTAAATAAAATACGCTGCACTGCATTCATAATATTGAAAATTCGCTGCTATTCCGTCATCAATATCAGATCAGAACTGATTACAATCGGACCTGTAAAAAAAGAATTTATTACTGTATGTAAATTGTAATATCGCAATTTAAACGATGGACAGTCGTACCACCAGAGTACTGGTCACTTTCCAAGAAACTGAAATAAAATCAATAAATTATTATCAAAATCATAATGGAACGCTACTACTTTACACTGCTCAAAAGAACTTTTATAGTTCATTAACACACAGATGGTTCGTTTACGAGTTTATAACAGTTTGTAGCTTCCAGGTAACAAAATATTACGCTGTAATAGAAACAGATTAGTTTGTCAATTAAACAAAATCATATGTATACAACAAAATTTCCATATTTAAAATAACATGGCCGGTTACTAGAAAAAACACCGCTAACATTATTATATTAATTATAATATACCACAGAATGAAATAAATATACGCAGCTGTTCTGAATAATTTCAACCTCAATAAAAGCAGTTATACAGCTTCACTCAGTAAATACTTTTTCTTATATTTACAAGAATCGCAAAAGGGTTGAATTTCATTATCTAAACAATAAATGATTTCTACACCTCATTTAAACAAAAATACGATGACATATATTTGCACCATACATGTCAAAGGAGCACCAAAGTTCTATTAGTATTCAACTACTCCACAAACAGTCAACAATATGTTGTGTTTTGACTTACTAAACCAACCGAAAAAACTTATACTCGTTGAATCTCTTATCTTACACGTCAAACTACGTCTTTTTTTACATTTTACTTTTAATCCTTAAATCGGTTATGCTCTAAAACCACATATTGAATAAACAACTAATACTTTAACACAACACATTATGACCCAATTTAGTAAACATGCAATCCTTCTTCCTGTTGGATTCTTGCTGCTGTGCCCTTACTATTTCCTGAAAATCCCTATCTCTACATCTCACATTAACCCGCTAAAATCGAGATTAAGAACACTTTAATTATTGAGAAAATTAATCTTTAACTTTTCATAGACTGTTCATTTTAAACTATATACCTTTAAAAAAAAATACGCGCTTTACTTTTACCTAATGATCAGTAATTTCCGTTAATTTACTATTATTGCGGTAACATACCATTTCTGCGACAACCAAAAAACAAAATAATCCGAAGAAAAGCAATTAACTGTTACAGATATATTTTATTCCAGTGAATAAAATAAATGTAAGAAAAAGTTACATTTTACATGTGTTACATACTCGATATATAGTAACATGACAGATTGATTAAAATTAGAACATATCGACGATGAAATACGCTAAAATTCACGGTTTAAACGATTTTATTGTGACTTTTAATCAATTAAATACAATTATTACTTAAACAAACAGATCAAAGATTAATACATACCACAAAACAAATAAATTTCTTTCAAAATTCATTCATATTCCAATATGTAGGTCCTTTTTAGCTAATATGTTCCAATTACCACAATCAACTCGATATTTAAAACAATACTTTGCTTTTTGACTCAAAAGCAATTACTTTTCCAGGTAAAATTTACTTTATTTACCTACTATCCGACAAATATTCCGTCAAACAAAGAAAACAAAAAAAACTGAATGAACAGAGAATGGGTTCTCTGGTTTTTGACAAAGAATTATATTATACGCATTTTATGATCATCGTTATTTAGGGCTATTAAAACCATTCTAGCTGACGTAAGGTTCTCTATCTTTGTTGCTCAGCTTACATCATTATTACAATCATATTATTACTGATAACAAAAACATTGTTACATTATCCTTTTGACAACAAAAAAAAAACTATCCAAAAAGAATACACAGCGTACAGGTGTTAACTATTTTTTTATGAAAAAACATTAAAATTTTTCAAAAAGAAAATCGATACGCTGACAACAATCAAAAGAGAAAAGTAGTGGTCACTTTTTATGTGAAAAAAAAAAACATTTTAATTCAGCAAAAGAAATTCCCTAGTTGACCAACAATTTTTTTTGTCAAAGATTGTAAGCTAGCAAAAAGACATTCACTAAGCTGCCACCAATTTTATGTGACAGGATTGATCTGGTATATCACTAATTACTAGTTAATTACGCGGTAGCGTTCTGACTATAATAAACATTATTAATTATCAATGGTAGCGTTTCTGACCGAGAATACCAGACCTGGTCCTTTCACATAAGGGTAGAATTACTAGTATAAATAACTAAGACAAATTTTATAGCAAAGGCACTCTTGGAGATGATGGAGTTCTTCATGATAACGTCAACGTCGTCTCGTTCTGTTAGTTGTATCTACTGTTAATACCAAACGACTTACCAATGTCGACCAAACAGCAATATCCAGGTGATGATGTTAACAATAACGTCGCAGCGACGCGTCTTTAGGGCGCGAGAGCGAACCGTTCAACCTTTGTTAATGAAACCCTTTATATTGATTGTTACAATAAAACAACACCCAGTTTAAACAACAACTTATAAATCTATTAACAACAATTATAAAGAAAGATAGAAAGAAAAGTTACTGAACAAGAAAAAGAAAGACTGTAAAACTAATACAAAATATGTATTATCCTAACTAATAAAGAGAGATTATTCTATTTAAATGCGTTTACTGTACGAATCCGAAAATTACCCATTTAATATTTAAAACCCCGTGAACAGATAGAAATTACTATTTTTAAATTAATACAACCCTGTAATTTAATCACCCAAAGATTAATTTATGATAATCCCCGAAAACTGAAAAGTCTAAACACTAAAACCCTGAAACTTATAGGTAAAAACCACAATGATACTTAAAACCCACAATTTAACTTTACACTTTTAAGAAACAAAGGATTCACTACACAAGAGGTATATCAAAGAGAGAAATGAGTCCGAAACTATGTACTCTTAAAAACCCGCCTAGTTACACCTGAAAATAAAGCCTCTTTGGTACTTGGTCAAACCGAACCCGATAACAGAAACTTCGGAACTTAGTAAACCGAACACGACAATAGAACTTTAGAAACTTAGTCAACCGAACACGATAAAAGAACTTTAGGAACTGAATTGTGAAATTCCCTGATTAAGCATCTAACTTCTAAATACACCCCTAAATTATGCTTATTCAAATATTTAGATATTCCATCCTATAGAAAGTACTAAAATCAAAATCATCCCTCGGTACCAAGTGATAGTTTATTCTATCCAACCAATCAGAAGTCATTTCTCTCTGAAACTCTACCTTAGACCATAAAACAGGGTCGTCCCAATATATGATTGTAGACATTACCGCTAGGTGACTCTAGTTATACAATCTTGATATTTAATTAGAACTTTTTCTCTCTTTATGGACAGTTTACCTTAAAAATCATATCTATAGCTAAACAATACATTCCATACTTATAAAATAACCGTAAAAACAGTCTTACAAATAACATTCCTAAATAACCTTAAATTTAAAGTACCGCAATCAGATTTACTTAAAAAAAAACCTTTTAAGCTGTTCCAGGGAAAATAAAAGAATAAATCTGATCCGACTTTTACATACATAGAATGGTCAAAATACAAATCCGCGTTGCTACCTATATTTTCCATTTTTTCCCTCAAAATATGGTTCATAACATAATTATCTCATTATAATGGACCACCCACGAAAGTCCTTTTATTTATTATTCCCATCTGGGGTTAGATTTTAGCAAACAGCCTGCTTTTAGGGTATAGAAAAATAAACTTTATGACTTAACAAATCTTTAGGATAACTTGGGCAATTTATTTGTTTAAGAAAAACCGTTCGTATTTGTTTAAAATAGTTAGCTACATTTGGGTTTTATTATCATATTTATGCTTGGAATAAAAGCTTTTAGAGCCCTTCTTTGAATTTTAAAATAGGAAACATATTGTTTTGCCTGAGAACGCACTTTAAATAAAAATAACTTAAAATAAAAACATAGATTTTTGCGTTCTATTACAGTTTATATGATTGCGAGTCTGATATGGATGATTAATATAGTTTCTTAATTTGGAGGCTTTATGTGTTAATAGAGCAGTTGACAATATATACAGTGATCGAACATTTAGGATTTCTGAATTGTAGAGTAAATGTGTGGAGTAGCGTTTTTTTTTTATAGATTATTTTGAGGATATAATTTTGAACATTTAGAGGTTTTAATGAGTTTTTGTAGATCCCACCCCACGCAATTATACCGTATCTTATTAGAGATTCTACTAAAGCCTTATATATAGAGAGTACTAGTTTTCTGCCAATAATTTCCCTTAAAATATAGAATTTATAAATTAATTTTCTAATATTGTTTGTCAAATAACTGATATGTGCTCCCCACTTAAGATGTTTATCAATAGTAATTCCTAAATATTTTGTTGAGGATACCTCACAGATAACTTCTTCATGATTTTCAATTTGTATAATGTTAAAATTGGGACGATTGGAAGAAGTAAGAGAGAATGCTATGAAATTAGTTTTGGAAGTATTCAATGTTAATTTAAAGAAATCCAGCCAGATCTTAATTTTTTTCATACCATCCATAGCTAACTCTTTTACTTGAGTCCAAGTTTCACCTTCGAATACCACAACTGTGTCGTCTGCATATGAAATGATTATTCCGTTATTAATACTTAAATTAGCTAAGGAATTTATATAGGTAATGAATAAAATTGGTCCTAAGACGGTCCCCTGAGGTATTCCAATTTTTACGGTTAGCGGATCACTGTGTATATTATCGATTTTCACTACTTGTTGACGATCCTTAAGGTAGCTCTCAAAGACATTTAACACGGTGCCATTTATACCATATGAATGTAATACATTTAAGAGCAGATCATGTGGCACCGTATCAAATGCCTTTGCTAGATCAAGGAATACGGCAATGCTCTTTTTATTATTATCTAATTGTTTGGTTATTTGGCTAGTCAATTCATATATGGCATTTTCAGTACTTAACCCGCTTGTAAACCCATATTGATTACGAGAAAGAATGTTGTTGTTTTGAAGAAAATTAATCAGTCTTTCTTTAAGACATTTTTCAAAAATGTTTGAAAAGTTATTTATTACACTTATTGGCCGATAATTATATAATATAAAAGTCAATACATATTTTATATTTTTTAGTGATATTCTGGTGAAAAACTAAAAAAACCAAACTTTATACATTAAAAAGACGATAGGGATTAAAACGTTCAAAGAAATTAAATTCTAAGACTAATAATATTAGTTAGGTATAGGAATCCCCTTTGGGGACAGATAACATATATGTCACCAGTATATTGCCAATGGTAGGTAATTAGGCTATTGAAAAGTGAGTGTTTTATGCTTGATACTGACATACTGCCTACGATTTTCTAAAAATGACTTGATCCATGTCAAAGTAGAGACCCTGATGCCGTACTTGTAAAGTTTCTCACATAATTTTGAATGGTTGACGCAGTCGAATGCCCTACTCAGATCAAGAAAGATTCTAACAGGACACTCGCCAACATCAATCCTTTCCACAACTTTCTCATAAAAGGAGTTAACGACAGAACTTGTAGATCTTCCGCACAAAAAGCCATGATGCTTATCTGAAATAATACCGTTTCTTGACAAGAACGTAGTAACAGTTCTTAACAGGGAAATAAAATAATTTCATTTACCTGTTTTTTGAAAATTGAGATATTTGCGTAAGCAGCGTCGGCATCAGTTAAGACACATTATCGAAATTTTATAAGAGGCAAAAAATAATCAAAAACAATTTGTTATCTGAAAAAATGTTGTTCGGAAATCATTGGCGTACGTACTAAAAAATAGGCTTGTCAGCGGGTACTGGACGCCTTCTATTTTGAATATTTGACAATTTTGTTTTGTTTTTCTTGAAAGATGTAACTCTTTATGCTAAAGCAATGTACCAAATTAAATTAATATCTTAATTAATACTTAAGTTATTCAAACAAATAAGTTTTTAATTTCCAACTTTGACATGTGGGTCAAAATGAAAAATAGCATGATAAAAATCCTATGGTTTTTGGTTCAGGAATATATGATTACCGGATTGACCTACTTTTCCGGAAACCCTTGATGTGTGGGATAGATAGAAAATCTTTTCGCTTAGCCATTAAATCAACCAGCAAAGTAGCTTCGTATTTAAGGTTGAATTTTTAACGTCGTTCAATTTATTGCCAACCTATAACCTACTTCGCTTTGTTTTTTCAAGTTTATTATTTTTTAAATTAACATTTAAATAAAATCAGTATCGTCGGCACATTACTTAGGTAATATCTGATATATTACAAAAATATCAATTTATTTCATTGCTAATTTTGGGAGAATTGTATAGTGAAAGAACAATGAGTGACCATAACATAATAATGTTAAAAAAAATCTTATCCGATATTTTTCGCTATACAATTCTCCTAAAATAAGTTATGAAATTCCTTGATATATATTAAATATGTCAATTATTACTTATAGAATATCAAGTCGATACTGACTTTCTTTAAATTTTGTATAAAAGCTAGAAAACATAAATAAATCTACGCGAAATAGGTTATAGGTTGGCAAGCATGTTGATACTCCGACCTTAAGAAAACAATTTTTTTTTCAAATTTTGATAATGATTAAAAATTGTTATTTTTCCGCTTCCCTGTATCTACAATTCCATTTTTCGATAATTCATTATCGGATACGATAATAACGAAATCTACAACCGGAATTGAGATTTCCTCTTTAAAAATAAATTCAATTTTAGACGAAGGTGTGTTAAATTTTAAAAAAACTTGTTTTTTTTCTCAGGAACAGTTAGAGTAAGAAACAAAAACTTTTAATGTAAATTATTGGAAATAAGGAAAAAAAAACATATATTATACAGGATAATTCATTAAAAATAAGCAAGATATAGGAAGGAAGTCGTATGGTCGCTGTTATTTCATTTAAATAGAAAGTCTCCGAAAAACCCCATTAGCCAAATATTCAGGATTCAAATTGAATTACTTTTCAAAACATTCTAAGGGACCGTCACCTAACACACCCTGTATATTTAATACTGTGACTAAAAAACTTTAGTATAGATAAAAATATTTATTATTCTATCAACATATTAATTATATAATTGTTAAATAAATTCATCTACATTTTTTGGCTTTCCACATTCTCAATAAAAAACTACTTTTACACCTGTTACGTTACGACCTGTATAAAATAGTATAGGCCCGGCTACCTCGCATTTTTATCAAGAACAACCCTTCATACTTTCCTTGTACAGAAAATGCATTGAAAAAAAATTGGGATATTGAGCCTAATGAATAAAAATTAAGCAATTACTTGAAGGACTTTCTTTTAAGTAAAAGCAATTACTTAACTAGCAAATGCTATAAGTAAAAGCAATTGCTAGATCTAAATATGAATAAAATTTTCAAGCAATTGCTGTTTTTCTTACACCTCTGTAGCAAATGGTTATTCAACACAAGTTCAGAAGTGGCTTATCCACTTGTTCAGATTATAGATTTTATGTTCAGTTTGGTGCCTAATTTGTAAAAGAGTTGACGTAAATACAACAACGTTGGTCTATTTATTTAGTACAATAGTAATCTGTTACGTTTTTGTGGAAAATAGGAATCTTATATTTGTTATATGGCAGATTTCAGTGAAAATGAGAAAAGTTATAGTAGTGATGAAAAATTAAAGACAAGCAATTGATATTCGTTCACAAATTGAAGGAACATAAATAAATCACTCTGACCACAACCGTTTAGCTTCCACAACAGCCTCAGCACTTGTAGGAAATTTAATAAAAATATTGCAAACTGCATTTAGTACAGAAGTGCATGTCTTACAGACAGTACTTTGGTGAACACTGAGTTCTTCAGCTACAGAATTTTGAAAGCCCGGATCTGACAATTTTCGCAGGAATACTTTAAACTTTTTTAAAGACGACAGTGCACCCCTTCGCCTTTTACCAGTATCAGTAAAAAAGTAATTTGCCAACCACTCAACATTTTCGCAGTTAAATCGATATAACTTTCTGAAATCATCATATCTGCAATTTTTACGTACACTTTTACGGACGTTAATATATTCAGACATAATTAAAGACACAAATTAGCAAGTAGCAACGCACGTGTATGCCGCGGAGAACTAAAGTTGACTGCTACCAAGCAAATGATGCAGGGGTCGACCTACCTTAAAAAGTTAAAAGCAATTCCTTAATTTATTCATCACATTTTAAGCAAACGATAGTAAATTGCTTCTATTTTTTAAGAAAAAGTATTGAAGCAATTCCTGCACTTTTAAGCAATTGCTGGACGCAAAAGGTTTATACTAATTACTTTAGTTTTTATTCATTGGCTTTTAAAAAATTATTTCGATTTTATAAGAAAAAGCAATCGCTACATTTTTATTCATATTAGGCTCTTTATCAAATGTCATCGTTTAAAGGTCCCTAGATCACTAAAAACACCTAGATCACTAGAAACACGTTTTTCATTTTCGTCGGTTTCCCTGCCTGTCTATTGGCTTAAAATTTTAAAAATTACTTGACGCATCTGCGTCATGCTCAATTTAATTTCTTGTGCGATATGAATATCATATCCACACTCATCGTAAAAACTACTATTATATAATGTAGTACTAGAAATATATGTTAATTACAAAAGAACTTAGGATACAATTTAATTAAAATGAACAATAGAGTATACAAGCTAAGATAACGATTACAACAATAATAATTATGCCTTGGGTAAACTCTTCAGTTTTCCTTCTCTTTCTCAAAAGGATTCTTACATTTTGTAAATACTTGATTCTTTCCTCTGAAAAGACAATGTGAGCCATTTACCTACTCCTTCTATAAAGTTTAACATAAGGCGTATTCAAAACAATTTTACATTAATGCCTGTCTATCCGGTATTTAAAGGAAAACCAGAATGTGGTTAAAATTATTGTAAGTTTTCACTTGTAATTGAATACGCATTCGAAACTACAAGCTTTCTACCTTTTCTACTCTTTATAGGTAGTTCAAAAAACGGCAGTCGTACCGTGCAAGCAAAAATTATTTGCATCAAAGAGGGCTTGGATTAAAAAACGTAGGACTTGGTTTAGATCACAATAATATGGGGACGATATATCTAACCAAATCTAGGTTAAAATTTTATCAAATTCATATTATAACATGATAATATGCCAAACTAATGGGTAATAAAATAAGTAGACAAATACAAATTTATTTTTGTTGTTTACAAAATTAACAAATAATACAAAAAATATACAGAAAGAAAAAGAAAAATAATTACATAAATTGCTGAAATTGGCCACCGCCATGCTCCAAGCCTAAATTCACACGTCTCTTCATATTTTCGAAAGTGTTGGAGAAATGTTACCTTATTCTTAGAATACTTATAAGAAAATAAATTTAGCTGCTTCTTAAGAATAGTCCTGCATGTTCCATAAGATCTTCCCACTTCTTGGGACAGGCATCTTATATAATTTGTTGGCGTATTTTGCATTATTTCACGAACGTTTGCAACAAGTTCTTCTGTTCTTACAGATGGTCTTCCTGCTCCTTTTTTGTGTTACATAGAACCTGTTTCCCTAAAGACAGCCACGATTCTTTTCAGGCAATGATAAAAATCCCCAGCAATAAAAGCAACGCTAGGAAAATATTCGTGAAAACCGTCCATGCACAAACCCGGATTGTATTGCCACTCACCATTTACTCTAACCCCGTTTCGAAAATACGCTTCAACCATGAATGTTTTGTGCTGTTCCGTAAAGCCCATTGTGTGAATTGTTCAAGAAATTGAAAAAATTAGCGATGAATCAAATTACTCTTAACGACTGTCAAAGATGACGGAATAACTGATTGATTGTTAATTCAGGTAGTTACTGACACCCAACAGGTATTAAGCTCTACGGCTAAGCATTACGTCCTTAGATGCAAGGCCCTCTTTGATGCAAATAATTTTTGCTCGCACGGTATTTCAGATTTGTGAGTTTAATTTCACGAAGCGTCATTTGAATTTGTCATTTATGTTTTGGAATACTTTAATCAAAAAATATAAATTGTACCTGCAATATTTTAGAATGGCACAATTGATTTCGTCGAATTTATATGTATGGCTTTTATACTGTCAAATCAAGGTTCAACTTTTTATATAATATTATAACTATGATATTTCATAATGTCAGTTTATTACTTATTTTTTTTAATATTATCTAAAATGTTATAAAAAAAAAATATTTCTATAGTTTTTTTAATTTTTGAAATTTATTTTTTTTATAATTTTTTTAATTTAAGACATGAAATTATAATTGAATTTAAAAAAAATTAAGTAAAAATATCACCAAAATCATGGTTTGTTCTTAGGATTAGATATTTCTGCACGTCGATCTTACATATTTTTTATGAAATATAAGGTTCCATATTTATAAAATAAAACTATGTAATATGGATGTAAAATATAGTAAATTCAATTAAAATCTAAATAAATTAATCTCTTTATGGAAATTTTTACTTTTTTTAAAGTTATAACATTTTTTTATTACACTTTCATGCGATATGATAATCATCTATTTATTATTTTATACTACTATATAATATATTATGATATACCAATTCTTTCGCCAACATAATATTTAGTAATATGACAAGCACGTATGTATTTATCTATTTTATGTTATTGTTTAAAAAATGAGATGAAAGTAACACTACATCAATACAATAGCTTGTTCTAATAATATAGTTATAGGACATAATAAAAAATTAGAAATGAAAATAAAATAAATATACTATTTAAGTGATAGACCAGAGTCGATAATTTTTGAAACCAAAAAAAATAATAGTAGGATAAAACCCATTGGAAAAGGAAGAGAATATAACAAAAATTAAAGGAAAAATAAATTACGGGCGATCCGAGGTCGGGAAGGGGGGGAGTAGTTTTTCGATATTAAGTCAAGATAAGGTTAAAAAATAAATATTTTAAATCAAAAAAATTACAGTTTGTTTAGGACATAAAAAGGAAAGTTTTTACCAAATTTCGCGTATAAAAAACATTTTTTGTAAAAGATAAAAATAAAAAACCAAAAACTTGGTTATTTGAGTTTTTCACATAAATTTTGAGGTTATGTGAAAAAAGTGTAAATACAAAAGTTGTAAATCTTTTTATTACCTACAACTTTGCCATTTAACGTTTTTCCATAGGACTTGTAGTTTTGCCGGAAATCGAGATAAATCGTTTTCTA
Source organism: Polydrusus pterygomalis (assembly GCA_963969555.1). Lineage (NCBI taxonomy): Eukaryota > Metazoa > Arthropoda > Insecta > Coleoptera > Curculionidae > Polydrusus > Polydrusus pterygomalis. The sequence continues at coordinate 15,218,563 of OZ018381.1, read as the reverse complement.
CCCTTACACAACACAACAAAACACGAAAATAACCTGTTCTGTCGACAAAACCAAGAGTTGAAAAATATTTTTGACAGTTAGCAATTCAACCATTATGCCACAATACTGTATTGTGCCACATTATTCATATTTTTTATTTCTTATTGCATATTGCTTATTTTTAAATTTTATTATACAGTGAGGACCTAAAGTCCGTCCCCCCCCCCCTCTAACTTCTAAACCGTTCGGTATATTTTAATGAAATTTTGAACGATAATATTTAAGCAAGTCTTGCACTTTTTGACATACCAATGACAGCTTTAAATGTCAAGATGACAGCTGGGTCCGCTTTTGGAATATTTTTTTAAATGGAATACCCTGTATATTTTTACATTTTTAAATTCCACATAAAATTATAATTATTTTTTATTAAATGCATTATTAGTCTATACTTCATAGTTTCCGAGATATTGACTCTCGAAAAGTGACATTTTTGAACTTTGACAGCTTATAACCTTCTAACAGTACGTCTTAGAGCAAAACGGCTTACATGTCCCTATCTTCAATTTTTATTATCTTCCCAAAAAAATCAACTTCCAGTTAAACCGGAACAACTATATTTCCTGCTTTTGAGTTACATCCGGTTTAACCGGAAGTTGATTTTTTTGGGAAGATAATAAAAATTGAAGATAGGGACATGTAAGCAGTTTTGCTCTAAGGCGTACTGTTAGAAGGTTATAAGCTGTCAAAGTTCAAAAATGTCACTTTTCGAGAGTCAATATCTCGGAAACTATGAAGTATAGACTAATAATGCATTTAATAAAAAATAATTATAATTTTATGTGGAATTTAAAAATGTAAAAATATACAGGGTGTTCCATTTAAAAAAATATTCCAAAAGCGGACCCAGCTGTCATCTTGACATTTAAAGCTGTCATTGGTATGTCAAAAAGTGCAAGACTTGCTCAAATATTATCGTTCAAAATTTTATTAAAATATACCGAACGGTTTAGAAGTTAGAGGGGGGGGGGGACGGACTTTAAGTCCTCACTGTATGTATATTACTCTTTCATACTTACATAAAATGTTACTGTAACTTGGAGTTGGTAAATTTGACAGAGTAACTATTCTTTAAGAGATTAATGGTGGCCAAATCGACTAAAATCACATTACACTTATGTCAAATTTATGCTGGTACCCATAGGTTTCTTCGGGTACGCTATCAAAGGTACGCCCATGGAGACTTGGTCTAAGAGATACGCTGTCAAAATTTTGCCCGTGGAAACTGTGTATCTCGTGTTAAAGGTATAGGTACTACAGGTCCGTCGCCTCCATTTATTTTTTGGCGTTTATTAGTTAGATAATATATTTCTTAAAATTTTAAGTTTTTTATATTCCTTATAATAATATTTTTCAGGTTTTTAAGGTGCGAATCCACAATAAGAATATCTCATGAGATTTTTGTCTCATGAAATAAAAATCTCAGAAAAACTTTAATATTATTGTCAAAACAGGTCTGAGACACGTGATATACTAGCGATTATCTCGTAAAACGATGTGTCATGAGAGTTCTATTTCTTGAACAAGTTTCAACGTGGAAACACGATTTATTGCGAATCTTGCATGATACAGTTATTTCACGCGCTGCACGTGAGTTTCGCTGTTGTCATGAAACAAATATTTCTTTTTCCAAAAATGAGTTATTCAAAAGAAAAAAGGGGTTTGAAAAGAAAAGACGGTAATTTAACTGGACAAGAAGCATGATACTGCAATTAATTGAAGTATATGAATCCTATCCTATTTGTGGGACTGGTCGTCCGAAAAGTATAAAAACCGAAATCTTCGGAAATCAGCTATGGACAAAATTTCCAACAAGTTTGGAATTCCTGCTCAAAAAGTAAAGGATAAAATACATAACCTTCGTTGCCAGTTTCAGAGCGCATCAACAGAAAACGAGAATCAGCAGCGGACATTCGAAGAAAGTTCTTGTAACATTCCTGATCTTCCCGTTCTAGTTATTTTAATAATATTTCCAATATATTCTTGTTTTCTCTCCTTTTAATCCAATCTCTCACCCAATATCTATGAGACCTTTTCGTTTATGTACTACGGGACTACAAGGTAATAATAACAAGCTGCAGCCCTTCGTCTAGCCCTTTTTGTTGACATCTTTTTATAAAACTACTCCACAACACAAAGTTTTGTTTCTTTCTGCTTGAAATGTAAATTTATTGTGGAAACAGCGCATTTAGAGACACTTTGTCTCATGAGAGAAAAATTCATCAAATCGAGTGTTTCATAGAAATCTCTCATATTCTGTGGAAACACATATGAGATAAATTTCTCGTGAAACAAAAATCTCAAGAGATTTTAGTCTCCTTGTGAACTCTACCTTTTATCCTTAATTTTTAAACGTCTATAGAAAAATTGATGAAAAGAATTCAAGAAGCATGTTTAGGTTAACTTTTTAAGTATATAATTTTTATATTTTCTGCTTTTCTGGACTTATTTCTCTTATTCACAAATTTTAGTACGATATTCGGACATATATTGCAAAATTTTGACGTATACGATTTTTTAAATTTTGGACATTGTACCCTCGAATAATGGATACATGAAAACTTACCTTTAGGCCCCAAAATAATTTCGGAAAAAATAAAACATTTTGGCTTGTTGCTCGTTTACCTAATATAACTACCTAAAAATGGAGTAGCTAGGTAAAAGTGTTTTTAGCTTACCCAGAGTCATAAGCTCAAGCATCTCCGAAAAATTGGAATCTGCAAAATATTCTAGGTCCGAGACATCTAATGCATCGAACTCTTCTGAAAAAACGTCTTCTTCCAATGCTTTTTTAAAATTATTTCTATTCATGTCTTACAATAAAATTAATTGATCTGTTATTTTCATATAACTATTATTATATTATAATACATGACATAGTATTATTTCAAAATACCTTGTCACTTTTGACATACTTCTTACCTTAAGTAAAACTAATTAAAAATACCTAATTGATATAATAATCCAAGTCCAAGCTATTTTCAGTTACCAAATAAAGAGTGTCGAATTTTAAAATGAGAAATATAGAAACTACAAGTATATAATCAAGTAATCTATATTTTATTTTGATAATTGTTTTAAAAATAATACAGTTTATTTTCCTTTATTTCTTTTGAATGAATTTTGGAGACACCCAATCTTCGACTACTTTTTTACACATATTTTCACATATTGTAACAACTCATTAGTCTTAAATGGATTGTTTTTAAGAAAACAAAAGAAAATATTCAATATTCCACAATCTGAACTGCAATCAGTACCGACTCAGGTATCGCAATCCGTCTTCCAATCGAGCTCAACATTGGAGTATAATATCATCACATCCTCAAAATCAAGTTTACAGCACCATATTCTTGTTCAAAATTGTTCTAATTGTACATTTAATATAAATATTGTAAATAATTGGAAATAAAATAAACAGTTTGTTTAAAAATAGGCGTCTGAAAAATATTTTTCGGCCTGGGACGAAAAGTGTCACCTAGCTACCAGCGCAATAGTCAATACCTTATTGAAAGGGTTACCCTTTCGTACAAATATCTGATCTATAAAACGTCATTTTTTGACACAATCGGATAAAAACTGTTTTTTTGGACTCGCAGATAGAATTTCTCCTATGACCAAAAATAGATTAATTTATTTTTAATATTTTGTAGGTAAACAAATTATTTCAACGCTAGAGTTGAAAACTGTTTAACAAATTTCATGGCGAATTCCAACAAAAACGTCTATATTAGAACCAAAAGAAAATACCTACCTAGTTTACACATTTTAACTTACCTAGTTCAGGTAACGGACTTATTATTAGGTCTAGTTTTAAATAAAAATAATAACTTTTTCGCCTATTTGTTTACGTTCTTCCTAATATCTATGTATTGTAGAGTGAATACATTTCGTTTCTGAATTTTAAGCACATTGCATCCTTTTAATAAAAGAATACCTACCTAATACCGTGCGAGCAAAAATTATTTGCACCAAAGAGGGCCTTGCATCTAAGGGCGTAATGCTTAGCCGTAGAGCTTAATACCTGTTGGGTGTCAGTAACTACCTGAATTAACAAGCAATCAGTTATTCCGTCATCTTTGACAGTCGTTACAAGTAATTTGATTCATCGCTAATTTTTCCAATTTCTTGAACAAATCACACAATGGGCTTTAGGGAACAGCACAAAACATTTATGGTTGAATCGTATTTTCGAAACGGGGTTAGAGTAAATGGTGATTGTGTAGTAAATGGCGAAATGACGATTTTCACGAACATTTTCCTAACGTTGCTTTTATTGCTGGGGATTTTTATCATTGCCCGAAAAGAACCGTAGCTGTGTTTAGAGAAACAGGTTCTATACAATACAAAAAAAGAGCAGGAAGACCATCTGTAAGAACAGAAGAACTTGTTGCAAACGTTCGTGAAATAATGCAAAATACGCCAATAAATTGTATTAGACGCCTGTCCCAAAAAGTGGGAAGATCTTATGGAACATGCAGGACTATTCTTAAGAAGCAGCTAAATTTATTTCCTTATAAAGTGTAAGTATACTTTGTTAATTTTGTAAACAACAAAAATAAATTTGTATTTGTCTACTTATTTTATTACTCATTAGTTTGGCATATCATGTCATAATATGAATTTGACAAAATTTTATCCTAGATTTGGTTAGATATATCGTCCCCATATCATTGTGATCTAAACCAAGCTCTACGTTTATTAATCCAAGCCCTCTTTGATGCAAATAATTTTTGCTTGCACGGTAGCATGTTTATATTAGGTGCAATGACTGCATGCAAGTTCAGGCGATGCAATTAGTTGGTCGTGTTTAAATGAGTACAATTTCATTAGCTTATTAAAAAGTTATCAAAGTGCAAGCTTGCAGGAAATTTTACTTACAATTGCACCTAATGTAAACCTGCTATAAGTATAGGTAGGTACCAAATACCACAAAAACAGCAAAGCTACACAATAATAAGGTAAAACCGAGGGATATGACGCGGTCGGGGATATGCCGCAATCGCGATATCTCCTTTATGTGGGTATCTATGAACCTTAATCGTCGAATATCCTTTAGTTCCATTGGCAAACACCTCATCGACAGCACGCCATAAGGTTAAATCAGTTGCTTTCAAGAGTACATGCATTTTCGTCATCTAAATCAGGTGAGCACCTTCAAAAATTTTATAGCGTTATGTTTAAAACTCTGTATTAGGTCTCCTTCTAGATTTTTAATTGTTTTTATAAATTCTATAGCATAATACGAGTTCTAAAATTGATAGTATGCAGCCGACTTAGTCATCTTTGTCTTTGTTATGATTTTTTTATTTTTGTAAATAAAATCGCGGATAACTAGTGATATGACGCGCGTCATATCCCTAGTTTTAGTACAGTTGTACTACATTGGCATTGTTACGAACTGTGAAAAACTAGAAGCAACTGTGAATTTTATGAAGAAGGGAAAATTGCAGTTTATTTTCCCGCAAGCAAAAGATAAATCAGTCATTCAAATAGAAATGAGCTTATGAATAGTTATTTAAGTGGCAGAAAACAGTCTGTACAAATTAATAACTGCGTCAGTGACGTGCAAATTATAGAATACGGACTACCTCAAGGCACTGTCCTGGGACCGATTCTTTTTAATATATATTTGAACGAACTGTTTTCATTGGAGGTTTCCGCTGATATTATGAGTTTTGCTGACGATACGGCCGTGCTTTATAATGACATGTGTTGGGCTTCTTTACGGAACAAAATCGAAAAAGATTTTAAAACTATATATGACTGGTTCAGTAGCCGCCTACTTACAGTTAAGTTTGATAAAACGTTTTGTGTTCCCTTTACATCTTACTCTAAGTATCTTCCTTTATATGACACTATTAAAATTACGTGTAAGAACAACTCCCAAATTAAATTCAAAATAGTAAATAAAATAAAATATCTCGGCATCATAATTATTGATAGTGGCCTTAAGTGGGAAATTCAAATAAATAGTACGGTCAAAAAAATAAAATTCATTCTGTACAAAATGAGACATCTTTCAAAAATCTTAGATACCAAGCAACTAAAAATTCTTTACTACTCCCTAATACAAAGCCATTTAACTTATGAAATTATAGCTTGGGGCGCGGCAAGCAAAATTCATATACATAATTTGGAAGTTATCCAAAAATCGGTTCTTAAAATAATTTTCAAAAAACCTTTTACTTATCCTTCCAATATTCTTTATTCAGAGAGTGGTATATTTGACATTAGGAAGCTTTACTTCTTAGCATGCGTTTCCAGACAATTCATTTTCAAAAATCAGTTGCTTAGGATAGAACATGATTATAACACAAGATATAGCAGCCGGTCAAATTTTGTATCTCGGACAGAAAAATCAATCTTACAGAGAAACTTTTATTATCTGGGTCACAAGTTATTTAATATTATACCTTCGGAAATTAAAAATGTAACCCATTTTCCATTATTTAAAATAAATATAAAAAAAATGGATACTTTTATTGCCTAGATATCAGATACACCAATATATTATTGATTTTAAAATTTGTACCATATGGTCTAATTAATGGACTGCTATCGTTTGTATTTGATATGTATACGTATAATTTATTGTTGAATGCAATTTTGAATGCGTGAGCTGACTCTCTGCTCTGTATAGTGTATGTGTACAGTATATCAAGAATGTGCTATTTTGTTGCTAGGTTCTAGTTTGAACGATTTTGGTTTGGGTTGGTAACCTTGATAGGGTTTATCAGGCTTATTCGTTTTATATTAGTTCGTTCATGGTGTTTATGATTAATGTAATAATGTTCATGTTATAAATTAAAACGTACCCACGCACAGCGTAGCCTTTAGTGGGTTAAGTTTTTATTTATCTCTCTTAAAGTATATTATTTAAGTCTTTATGTATTATTATTATTGTATACTGAGAAATAAATAAAATTTGAATTTGAATTGAATTTGAAATAACCAAAAAATTTAAAATTTTAAAAATTACATATAAACTGCCATAAGCAATATCCCTAGCCCCCCTAAAGTCATATCTCCACCCCCGTCGGGGATATGACGAAAAATTCAATTTTCATAAACAATTTAATTAATAATAGTTAGCACAATTAAGAATCACCAACACTTCCTGTTTATGATACATTAGGGTTGCAGGTAGATAGAAATTCAAACTATATGGGAAATTTGTGAATGCTAACTGAGAAATTGAAACATTTCAAAACGTGCGTCATATTCCTCGGTTTTACCTTGCTCATCTCCTAAGAAGTCCTAACTGTAATAATTTTAGATAGATAGAAATGGAGTTAAATATCGATTGCTTGTTCATTACGAAGGTCCTAATTCGATTTGTGTCGAATAATGCTCACATTATTATTCAAATAAGTTTATTTACATAAAGAACATTTACTTATATTACTTTCATTAAACATTGTATGGGTATTCTATCCTAGATAAGATAATTGTAAAAATCGAACTTACTTAAACTATAAATAGGTAGGTATTCCATTTCTGTTCTAGCTAAACACTTTTTTTTGTTGTTGCTCAACTCAGTTGACATATTTAGTGGGTGATAGTGCGCATCTCCCTTGTCTATGTTTGGTCCGTTGCCTGACTTATTTTCCCTTTCTTTTTTATATTTTTATCTTTTATCGTAAAAACTCCTAATGGTTTCCAAAATTAACGAAAAAAAGTTTTTTTTTAAAATTTGCAGTAATGCTGTAGTGTACTTTACCCTACCCAGCACCCCAATTCACGCCAAGAGTCCCGTAAGTTTGTTATTTTTTTTTAATAGTTTTGCTGTCAAATTCGTCTGCAGCCATCAGCTGTTTTTCATTTCAAGCCACGTATTAAAAATTTTTTTAGATGTGCCTGGAGCGTTGCAATCGCGAACGCTTTACAAAAATACCGCTCCAAAACAACGTTACTTTGGAGCGACCAAAAGTTTTACAACCGGGCGCTTAGTGGCTACGTTACAAAGTGAACTATAGAGATCCAAAACAACCCATTGCGATTTTATGGAGCGGCCGTCCACCTTCTACCTGAGCGACCTTCCACCCATAGACAAGCGAGTTGCGCACTCTCAAGGATAGATAGGCAACTTAACATACTAAATTGGTTCCCTGATAGCGCCACCCGCGACCGGAGGCGAAACTAAATAGAGTCGTGGTGGGGGTAGGCGCCGAGCATAAAAATTTAAATTTTATTATTACTTTGAATTCAAATTTTCGCGCTTCTAACTTAACGGAAAAGTTTGAAGCGCGAAACATCTGATTCAAGTTAAAATAATTTGGGAGAACGAAAGGAAATTATAATAACGTTTCTGATATGGCGACAAGATTTATTAATATTAGATATTTACATAAATAGGTTTTAAATAAAAAAAAACAGCTTATAATATTATATTATTATTTTCTGTAGATTTTTCTAACAATTCCGTGTTATTGTCAAAGTTTTTATTTAATAAACTAGTTATTGTACCTTGTATTTTAATTAGATGTGAAGTAAAGTTTCTTTCTATATCTTTAATAGCTTTCTCTGTACTTTCCAATCGTTGGGCGACATTAATGAAGTCTTCAGGAGGTTCCACGCTTTTGTTAATGGCCTTGGTTTTTCTTCCCGATTTCTTTGGTCGCGACATATTAAATATATAAGGTAAAACCGAGGGATATGACGCACGTTTTGAAATGTTTCAATTTCTCAGTTATCATTCACAAATTTCCCATATAGTTTGAATTTCTATCTACCTGCAACCCTAATGTATGATAAACAGGAAGTGTTGGTGATTCTTAATTGTGCTAACTATTATTAATTAAATAGTTTATGAAAATTGAATTTTGCGTCATATCACCGACGGGGGTGGGGATATGACTTTAGGGGGGCTAGGGATATTGCTTATGGCAGTTTATATGTAATTTTTAAAATTTTAAATTTTTTGATTATTTCCATTTAAATGACTGATTTATCTTTTGCTTGCGGGAAAATAAACTGCAATTTTCTCCTCTTCATAAAATTAACAGTTACTTCTTGTTTTTCACATTTCGTAACAATACCAATGTAGTACAACTGTACTAAAACTAGGGATATGACGCGCGTCATATCACTAGTTATCCGCGATTTTATTTACAAAAATAAAGAAATCATAACAAAGACAAAGATGACTTAGTCGGCTGCATACTATCAATTTTAGAAGTCGTATTATGCTATAGGAATTTATAAAAACAAATAAAAATCTAGAAGGAGACCTAATACAGAGCTTTAAAAATAACGCTATAAAACTTTTGGAGGTGCTCACCTGATTTAGATGACGAAAATGCGTGTACTCTTGAAGGCAACCGATTCAACCTGAATGGCGTGCTGTCGATGAGGTGTTCGCCAATGGAACTAAAGGATATTCGACGATTAAGGTTCATAGATACCCACATAAAGAAGATATCGCGATTGCGGCATATCCCCGACCGCGTCATATCCCTCGGTTTTACCTTACCTATTTACGATTCTTAAACTACCGACTGCGCCATGTTAAGTTTATAAATTTTATATGAATAATTATTTAATAATAACTTTATTTTTTATATATTTTACAAATCAATCATAAAATGACAATGACAATCTTTCACCAGTCCAGGTAAGACTTCAGGATCTGTCACAACAAGCCATATTTTTATCTTTCTCGCACATATGCTGGTACAGTTTAATACAGAAAGAGAGAGAGGTACAGAATGTTGGCCATGCTCATTCTAAATGAATATTCTGTTCCTACCAACGTTAGGAGATGAACAACCTTATAAAACAAAATTCTTACAATAGCGCCACCAGCGACCGGAGGCTAAATTAAACGAACAGGGGACGACCTTCACCATTTAAGTTATCCTAGCCTGCTTCCACCGGAGTGACTGGAGCGACGCTCCACTTCACTCCAAACCGCGTTGCCGGCAATACGTTCTATCTTCTATTACGAGGATTCAAGGGTAGACAACCAGTACAACCACCATTACCAAATCAACTTGTGGGCTGCGATGTATTTTGTGTTGCGGTCCAACATTTGCGCTCTTGAAGGGAAGCTCTGCTCCGAACCTTGCACTCAAGCGGCGTTGTAGTTTTAGGCTGGATCCACATACATCCGTGATAAGCATCCGTTGTGTACCACATGATTAATATGAACCAATAAAATTTTATTCCCTAAAATTTCATTGGTTCATATTAATCATGTGGTACACAACGGATGCGTATCACGGATGTATGTGGATCCAGACTAAGATCCGACCATAGAACGACCTTCACCCATCGCGTTACGGGATGAAACATGTTTTTATATAAAATTTAATATGTCAAAAAATATATTTCGTGAAGGTTGACTGAAAATTTTGGTGCAAATTATTTTTAATTAAAAATTAAAAAATGAGTTTTTTTAAACATTGCACTCATTCCGTTACGTATTAAATTGCATACAAATCGAAAGTATGTAGCTTGTGCAATATGCATACGCTGGGTTGACTACTTTTTTCCGGTGTAGTTATAAGGTAGGCAGGTGTGTACAGGTAAGTCGCTACTGGTAATTTGCAACTATTGACTTACGCGATAAAACTTATATTATTATTATTTTAATATAAGTTTTATCGCGTAAGTTCATAGTTGCAAATTACCAGTAGCGACTTACCTGTACACACCTGCCTACCTTATAACTACACCGGAAAAAAGAAGTCAACCCAGCGTATGCATATTGCACAAGCTACATTGTATGCAATTTAATACGTAACGGAATGAGTGCAATGTTTAAAAAAAAATCATATTTTAATTTTTACCCTTACTACTTTGCATCAAAATTTTCAGTCAACCTTCAGGAAATATATTTTTCGACATATTAAATTTTATATAAAAACATGTTTCATCCCGTAACGCGATGGGTGAAGGTCGTTCTATGGTCGGATCCTCTACTATTGAGCGTTACGGCCGGAACGAGTTCACAAATCAAGACTTATTGCGGTTTTACCTTATAACTACACCGGAAAAAAGTAGTCAACCCAGTGTATGCATATTGCACAAGCTACATACTCTCGATTTGTATGCAATTTAATACGTAACGGAATGAGTGCAATGTTTTAAAAAAAATAATTTTTTAATTTTTAATTTAAAATACTTTGCATCAAAATTTTCAGTCAACCCTCAGGAAATATATTTTTTGACATATTAAATTTTATATAAAAACAAGTTTCATCCCGTAACGCGATGGGTGAAGGTCGTTCTATGGTCGGATCCTCTACTATTGAGCGTTACGGCCGGAACGAGTTCACAAATCAAGACTTATTGCGGTTTTACCTTATAACTACACCGGAAAAAAATAGTCAACCCAGTGTATGCATATTGCACAAGCTACATACTCTCGATTTGTATGCAATTTAATACGTAACGGAATGAGTGCAATGTTTAAAAAAAAATCATTTTTTAATTTTTAATTTAAAATACTTTGCATCAAAATTTTCAGTCAACCTTCAGGAAATATATTTTTTGACATATTAAATTTTATATAAAAACATGTTTCATCCCGTAACGCGATGGGTGAAGGTCGTTCTATGGTCGGATCCTCTACTATTGAGCGTTACGGCCGGAACGAGTTCACAAATCAAGACTTATTGCGGTTTTACCTTATAACTACACCGGAAAAAAATAGTCAACCCAGCGTATGCATATTGCACAAGCTACATACTCTCGATTTGTATGCAATTTAATACGTAACGGAATGAGTGCAATGTTTAAAATCATTTTTTAATTTTTAATTTAAAATACTTTGCATCAAAATTTTCAGTCAATCTTCAACTTATATTATTATTATTTTAATATAAGTTTTATCGCGTAAGTTCATAGTTGCAAATTGCCAGTAGCGACTTACCTGTACACACCTGCCTACCTTATAACTACACCGGAAAAAAGAAGTCAATCCAGCGTATGCATATTGCACAAGCTACATTGTATGCAGTTTAATACGTAATGGAATGAGTGCAATGTTTAAAAAAAAATCATTTTTTAATTTTTACTACTACTACTTGCATCAAAATTTTCAGTCAACCTTCAGGAAATATATTTTTCGACATATTAAATTTTATATAAAAACATGTTTCATCCCGTAACGCGATGGGTGAAGGTCGTTCTATGGTCGGATCCTCTTATATTGAGCGTTACGGCCGGAACGAGTTCACAAATCAAGACTTATTGCGGTTTTACCTTATAACTACACCGGAAAAAAGTAGTCAACCCAGTGTATGCATATTGCACAAGCTACATACTCTCGATTTGTATGCAATTTAATACGTAACGGAATGAGTGCAATGTTTAAAAAAAATCATTTTTTAATTTTTAATTTAAAATACTTTGCATCAAAATTTTCAGTCAACCTTCAGGAAATATATTTTTTGACATATTAAATTTTATATAAAAACATGTTTCATCCCGTAACGCGATGGGTGAAGGTCGTTCCATGGTCGGATCCTCTACTATTGAGCGTTACGGCTGGAACGAGTTCACAAATCAAGACTTATTGCGGTTTTACCTTATAACTACACCGGAAAAAAGTAGTCAACCCAGCGTATGCATATTGCACAAGCTACATACTCTCGATTTGTATGCAATTTGATACGTAACGGAATGAGTGCAATGTTTAAAATCATTTTTTAATTTTTAATTTAAAATACTTTGCATCAAAATTTTCAGTCAATCTTCAGGAAGTATATTTTTGACATATTAAATTTTATATAAAAACATGTTTTATCCTGTAACGCGATGGGTGAAGGTCGTTCTATGGCCGGATCCTCTACTATTGAGCGTTACGGCCGGAACGAGTTCACAAATCAAGACTTATTGCGGTTTTCGATGTCGCTCCACGGTAACTAGTTATTTCGTCCTTGTGGAGCGCGATGGAGCGTTATCAGCATTAGATACCGCTTTAAAGACAACGACAATGTTTAACCGGCCAATTAAATTAAAATAAAAAGTCTAAAGGGCGTCATGAAAATAGTTTATTATATTGAAACCTAAGAATGGTTTTATTAAATCAAATTAAAAAAATATTTACAAATGGCTTTTTGTGGATGTTTTCTTCAAACTATCGAACTCCATAATTGCCATTTCATGAGCATTTAGCTCATAGTTTCTAGAAATCAACTGAGTGTTTTATTTAATAACCTAGCTGTATCTACGGGATGTCTTATGGTACCGCCAAGTACCAAATGTTAAACTACAGCTTCGCACTGGTAAATATGCAGAAGCACCTTAAAAATCACACAATTTGATTCACTGGAACGTTGCTTGATTCTTTCGTGTAGGCATACGCAGTACATACATACAAAACCACCAAGCCGAGTATAATGTATTCCAATACTGATGTCAAAAATGCAAAATAAAAAAAGATTTTGTGGCAGTATCTCCAGCCTCCAAGGAAAAAATCTGGCTTCCATTCGATGATTACGTTCACAGAAGCTGAAAAAAAAGTTTAATTTAATGATATACAGCGTTATGATAAAGAAACGGATCAGCCTTTTAGATAACTTAATCGGACCGGTTAAAATAATTTTTTTAAAATCAATTTTTTTTTGGAAAAATAAATTATACAGGGTTAGGAAAAATTACCAGAACGGTCGATTATTTCAAAATATACAGGGGTTATCAAAAAACGTCTTATATAAAAAATGTAGGGTTGTTAAAAATCTACATATCGGTGATTAATTGAAATATACAGGGTCGCCTACAAAGTTGTGGAGAATAATAGTTATATTTTTTTAAATGAAACACCCTGTATATTTTTACATTTTTAAATTCCACATAAAATTATAATTATTTTTTATTAAATGCACTATTAGTCTATACTTCATAGTTTTCGAGATATTGACTCTCGAAAAGTGAGATTTTTAAACTTTGACAGCTTATAACTTTCTAACAGTACGTCTTAGAGCAAACCGGCTTACATGTCCCTATCTTCAATTTTTATTATCTTCCAAAAAAATCAACTTCCAGTTAAACCGGAACAACTACATTTCCTGCTTTCGAGTTACATCCGGTTTAACCGAAAGTTGATTTTTTTAGGAAGATAATAAAAATTGAAGATAGGGACATGTAAGCCGTTTTGCTCTAAGACGTACTGTTAGAAAGTTATAAGCTGTCAAAGTTCAAAAATGTCACTTTTCGAGAGTCAACATCTCGTAAACTATGAAGTATAGACTAATAGTGCATTTAATAAAAAATAATTATAATTTTATGTGGAATTCAAAAATGTAAAAATATACAGGGTATTTCATTTAAAAAAATATAACTATCATTCTCCACAACTTTGTGGGCAACCCTGTATATTTCAATTTATCACCGATATGTAGATTTTTAACAACCCTACATTTTTTATATAAGACGTTTTTTGATAACCCCTGTATATTTTGAAATAATCGACCGTTCTGGTAATTTTTCCTAACCTTGTATAATAATAGTAATAATAAGTTAATCTAAAATTTAATAATATGATAAATATGTTTATGTTGTCTTCAATAAACTTATTCTTCAATCCCCTGAAGCTGAGCTTGTTAGGGGCAAATCTTATATTTTGTTTTAGTATATAAAATCATAAATCATAAATATGCATTAAAAATTAAGTTTTAAAGTAAAAATGTTATTTTATAGTATAAACACAGTTCTTTTTGAAGAAAACCTATCATAAAATTATTAATTCATAATTTTTAAGTAAAAAATATTACTTATATAAATTATTCAGAACAATAATAATTAATTAAAGCATATCTAAAAATATTTTCAAACTGTCTGTTTTTAATATCCATGTTTTTATTTCGACTTTAAATTTTTTTAATGAAATCAATTTTTTAATTTTTGTTGGTAAATAATTGTTTAAATAAAAACATAAATATTTGAAATTTTTTTGTCCTATGGACTTATTTATTTTAGGTTTTAGGGTTAATTAATTTTTTTGACGTGTATTATGATTATGGTTTTTAAATTGTTTTTATTCTTAAATATATATATATATATTAAGATGTTATAAATGTAAACTTGTCTTATGTTAAACTTTTTTGTTTCTGAATATAATTATTTTGAAGGATAAAGACAATCTTTATTGAATATAATTTTTAGAAACCTTTTTTGTAGTATTTCTAATTTTTTTAACTAAAGTTCTACTTATTCCTCCCCAACCTAAAATTCCGTAATTTAAATGAGTTTTAACTAACGCGTAATATAATATTTCCATATGTATGCCTTTCATTTAAAATTTTTTTAATGTTTTTAAAAATCGGTAGTAAACTTCTTAATTTTTTAATTAAGTATTCTAAGTGAAAATTCCAATTTAATTTACTATCAAAAATATTTCCTAAATATTTTATTTTATTTACTTTAAAAATTTAAACGTCTTCATTTATTTGAATACTATTTATATTTAGGTTTAAAGTAAAAGGAATATAATTTGTTTTATTCAAATTAATTGGTAATAAATTGTTATCAAACTAATTTTTTATAATTTTAAAATCTTTTTTAATTTTAATATTTAAGTTTTCCCAATTTGTATCGGTATAGAAAATTGTAGTATCATCTGCAAAACTATGAATTTGTCCATCGCAATTTATACTAAATAAGTCGTTAATATAAATATTAAAAAATAATTGTCCTAAAGTTATTGTTCCTCGAGGAACACCATACTTAAATACTTTAGGATAGCTTTTTTCTTTATGGGGTGGATCATCATATGTGTATTAACTTTATTTTTTTAATGAAACATATTATACAGGATGTCTCTAAAAGGTGCGAAAAATGCTACCACAAATTTCTGAGGCTTAGTCCAAAAGTGGATAATTTCGGAGATACAGACTGCATAAATATTTTTTTAAGAATTGGTGTTTTGTCACAATATTAGTAGGGAGTGTTGTAAGGTGAAAAATTAAAATCCTCTCTCATTTTTATTGCAAAATTTTGCATTTAAAACGAAATAATTTTTTTGAGCCACTCTGTATTGAACTTTTAAATAAACAATCTTATTTAATTTAACACTTTTAAAAAATAATGCTTTATTTGTTGGCATTAAAATTTTTAATGTATTTGTAATTACCTACTAATTAGAAAACTAAGAGTTTTTTGACATTAAAAAGAAAATTAAAATCATGGATTATAAAAAATTATATAAAGGTAAGCCAACTTATACACTGACCGGCAGAAAGTGCGCAGCTTATGGGAAAGTTTTTTTATCTTTAAGTTTAGAAAATTAATTTTATTTTAGATAGATTTTGCATGTTCTCAAACCAAAATAACACCCATTAAATCCGGTAAAAGTCTTATGGTATACGAGGTAGGATAAAAAATATGAAATTCCGCTAAGAGTAAAGAACCTCCATCTTTCATTTGAAAATATTTTTTTACTAAGAATTATTGTTTTAATTTCAAAGTTATAACCCAATTCCAATCTTCGCTTATTTTGGACAAAAAAATGGATTTAATTGTGTTTTCTGAATAACCCTGTATAAAAAATAAATGGCAACCGAACAGTACGAAAATAAGATTTTCTGCATACTTTGTTAGAGATAACCGTCGATTATAAGTCCGATTAGTTTGTTTTCATAATTGTATGGCTTTTTAAAATAAAAACATAAAAATATTAAATATTTTTGCTGCACACCGTATTTTAATTTCTGAGGGAACAAGTTAATTTCATCTAACTGATATTTTTTGATTTACAATGACTTAAAGCATCTCCTAAATATTTTTTTATACATTGAAGTTTACATAGAAAGTTTCATTTTGATTTATAAAGAAAAAAATTTTAATTAAAAATATATTTTGAACGGATTTTATTCGTCACGCAAAATAATGATCAATAATATATTTTGTACACATATTAAATAATTTTAAAATAATGTTTCTTCAAGAACTTATTTTTTTTGTCCCAAATAAGCCTAAAAATAATAACACAAATTAATTTCCTTCTCATAATCTATACTATTTAAGATTAAAGCAGCCGAATATAAATATAAATAAAAAAATCAAAAATTAATTTATAAATCAAAAGGAAACTTTCTATGCATACTACAGCATACGCAAATAAAAGTAATTGCGTTATGTATTATAGCTCAACAAAGAATATTGTAGTAAAATGTATGTAGTGCTGCTGTGTAGAAAATAGATATTTATATTATGCTTTATCAAATGAAAAATAAAGATTTTATAAGAAATTCATATTTAAAAAAAATGATATAAATAAAAACATACCGATCAATCCCCAGACAAGTAATGCACATCCAAGAGCTGCCAGTAGTATAGGTTGCCTTAATTTCCTAGAAATTAGTACAATTAGAAAAGCAATCTGAAGAGCTCCTCCTACAATCAAATAGGTCGGCAACCAAGGATTAGTAGGGCATAAGTTCACGTATCCTAATCCTACAATGCACTTGGTCGTGGGAAGTATAAAGTGTGTTACTATACACATTCGTCGTAAACCTAAAATAAAAATAAAAATATGTTTAAAGATTCGTTTATATCCGTTTTAACACGACTATATAAACGATTAATGAACGGCTTTGAACTACTAATAAACGGCTTTGAACGACTAATGAACAGCTTTGAACGACTAATGAACAGCTATGAACAGCTTTAAACAACTAATGAACAGCCTTCAACGCCTAATGAACTGTTTTGAAAGACTAATAAAGAGCTATGAGCGGCTTTAAACCACTAATAAACATAATTGAACGACAAATGAACTGCTTTGAACGACTAATGAATAGCTTTGAAAAACTAATGAACAGCTATGAACGGCTTTAAACATCTAATGAACAGCTTTGAAAGACTAATGAACAGCTTGAACGACTAATAAACAACTATGAACGGCTTTGAAAGACTAATGAACAGCTATGAACGGCTTTAAACAACTAATGAACAGCTTTGAAAGACTAATGAATAGCTATGGAACGGCTTCAAACAACTAATGAACAGCTTTGAAAGACTAACTAACAGCTATGAACAGCTTTAAACAACTAATGAACAGCTTTCAACGACTAATGAACAGCTTTGAAAAACTAATAAACAGCTATTAGCGGCTTTAATCCACTAATGAACATGAATGAACGACGAATAAACAGCTTTGAACGACTAATTAACAGCTTTGAAAGACTAAGAATAGCTATGAACGGCTTTAAACAACTAATGAACAGCTTTGAAAGCCTAAGAACAGCTATGAACGGCTTTAAACAACTAATGAACAGCTGTGAATGACTAATGAACAGCTTGAACGACTAATAAACAACTGTGAACGGCTTTGAAAGACAAATGAACAGCTATGAACGGCTTTAAACAACGAATGAACAGTTTTGAACGACTAATGAACAGCTTGAACGACTAATAAACAACTATGAACGGCTTTAAACAACTAATGAACAGCTTTGAAAGACTAATGAATAGCTATGAACGGCTTTAAACAACTAATTAACAGCTTTGAAAAACGAATGAACAGCTTTGAAAGACTAATGAACAGCTTTGAAATACTAATGAACAGCGTTGAAAGACTAACGAACATATATGCACGGCTTTAAACAACTAATGAACAGCTTTGAAAGACTAATGAACAGCTATGAACGGCTTTAAACAACTAATGAACATGCTTTGAACAGCTTAAAACCTATATATTCAAAATAACATAACAATAAAAAACCCTTCTGAATAAATAAAAACCAAATTCTTGCATAGCCGTAAAAGGTCACTGAAACTGGCTGTATAAATGCACTAAAATAAATTTCCTAAATACCACGGCCAATAACAGCCACCCTGCACTGTAGGGCGTATCCCTGGTAATCACATAACCAGTAAGAACTTAATATATATTTTGTAATTAGTAATTAAAAATGCAATGTGAAAATAAATATAGAACAATAAAGAGATTTTGAAAGTAAAAAGTACCTTAACATGCTCTAAAACTCTTGTATTTAAGGTTTTTGAGTAATTCCCGAAACAAATGAGATAAATGAACTCTATTCACTCTGTGGTTGATTCACCCTGTAGCGTCACAGAGGAGTGCATGAAATTGATTATTTCGCTTGCCATTATGAACTATATTAAAGAGGTTTTTTGGGTCAAAAGTAAAGAATGTTGAATTAGTTCTTCCTTTGCCATGTTAGCTTTGAATTTCAATTAATCTTTTATGACTCTTAGGACCATATTTTGTAAACCTTATAGTTATTATTGATACTAGTTCGATATGAACACTGTAACGTATGCAACGTTAAACCACGAGGCGTTAGCCGAGTGGTTTAATTGCACAAGTTTCATTAGCAAAGTTCATATCCAACATATATCATTCAAAATTTAATCTACGACGGTGCTAATAGATTTTCTTTGTCTAAATTTTATTGATATCAGATAACGTTTTCGTAATTTTTAAAATTTTCAGGTGTCCATATCAGTCGATATCATGGTAACCGCATTTTTGATTGTTTCAATTTCAATTTTGACAACGTCATTATTGCCGTCTAATTTTCTATTGTATGCAAAGTGTTGGCCAAAAATAATAGTGCAGGCGCCAGAGGTAGTTGAGTATGCAAAATGTGAGGACCGGCAACTATGCTCAAATTCTTTCATCTGAGACACAAATAAAAAAAAAACATGTTGCCAGCAGCTGTGTTGGTCCCTTTCGTTTTTCCCCGCGCCCTCGCCCGGAATAATCAGTAGAAATTAATTCTTAGTGCGTATCGGTTAATTTTTTAGTTTTCACGTAATATTATTTAAGTTTTCCTGTAGTTACGTGTTTTATTTAAACAAAAACGTGGACAATGTCGCTACAAGTGATAAATGTAAAGAGGCGAAGACTAAACGAAATGTTGTGTTTGTTTTGTGATAAAACGTTCATAAATATTCAAAGCGCCGCAGATCGGAGAAAAGATAACATTAGTGAAAAAATAAAGCATATAGTACAGACTTTACCGAACATAATTGTTCATCATGGCATCGAACTTGTATGACAAGTTACATTAGCGAACAAAAAATTAAAATAGATAACTTTGTACCTACTTCTGAAAAATCAAGCGAAAGTACTTCTAATAAAAAGTTGCAAGATGCAACAGATGTAAGTCTGCTAGTGTAGTCATCATTCGGGTCTAAAGGCCGTCGTCGGTTGGAATTGCTTCCTAACGTTTCGCTAGCACGAGTGGCGAGCTTCTTCAGAGGTCCTTCCATCTCCGGTGCTGGAAGTAGACTGACGAACTCTCGGGCGCAGGTTGTATTTATACTGGTGGGCAGGGAGCGGAGCTTGTTCCGCTTCGGTTAACTTCGGGATATCTATCGGCATTACTCGGGAGTGTCTGAGGATAGGATTCCAGATCTGGTTGAGCCTGAGGGTCTCCTCTTTTCTGTTGAAATTGTCAGGATGCTTATGGATCTCGATCGCTTCTCTGACGAGCCTGTTGTGATAGCCATCGACTGATGCTAATAACTTGCAGTTCCCAAAATGTATCCTGTGGTCCCCGTTACTCAGTGCGTGTTCGGCTACTGCAGACTTCTCAGTTCGTCCTAGTCGGCAGCTTGCTTTATGCTCCTTGAGTCTCGTTCCCATTGATCTTTTAGTGGTTCCAATGTAGACCTTTCCGCAGGAACAGGGTATGCGGTAGACGCCTGCAGCTGAAAGTGGGTCCCTCTTGTCCTTTGCCGATCTAATGGTCTGCTGGATCTTCTTTGTTGGCCTGAAGATTGTCCCGATGTCGTGTCTTCTCAAAACTTTGCCAATCCTGTCCGTGACTCTAGGAACATATGGTAGATATGCCCGAGAGGTGGTGGATGTCCGTTCGGTTTCCCGTGGCCTAGATGATCTCAAGCCCATTGATCTCTCAATCTCTCTCTTGTTGTAGCCATTCGCCTCGAACGCAGATTTTAGGTGTTCAAGTTCCGCCTGGAGGTTCTCAGGTTCGCAAATCCTTCGAGCTCGTTCTGTCAGGGTTTTAATGACTCCATACTTTTGACCTGGAGGATGGTTGGAAAGAGCGTGTAGGTATCTGTCCGTGTGTGTTGGTTTCCTATACACTGTATAGCCCAGCTTGTCTCCCCGCTTCCTCACTAGCACATCTAGGAATGCCAGTTGTTGGTCTTTCTCAGTTTCCATGGTAAAGTGGATGCTGGGATGCTGACTGTTGAGGTGCTGCAGAAAAACGTTGAGTTTGTCCATACCGTGTCCCCAAATCACGAATGTGTCATCCACGTATCAGAACCATGTTGCCGGCTTGTACTGGGATGTGTTGATCGCCTTTTTCTCAAAGCTCTCCATGAAGAGGTTGGCTATAACTGGGCTCAGTGGACTTCCCATTGCCACTCCGTCCACTTGTTCGTAGAAGTCTCCTCCCCACACGAAGTAGCTTCCGGTGAGGCAGATCTCAAATAGCTTGCAGATGTCGGCCGGGAAGAAACTAGTAACTAGGTCCAGACACTGTTTTAGGGGTACCTTGGTGAAGAGCGAGACGATGTCGAAGCTTACCAGGATGTCGTTGGGTCCAACGTTGATATCTTGAATCTTGCGCACGAAGTCGGCGGAGTCTTTTATGTAGCTGGTACCCTTCCCCACATGTGGTTGAAGCAGCGATGCCAAGTGTTTCGCCAAGTAGTATGCTGGCGATCCCGGGGCACCTACTATTGGTCTCAATGGAACATTTTCCTTGTGGATCTTGGGTAGCCCGTACAGCCTCGGTGGAACAGCTTCTGTCTTCAAAATGTGTTTTTTGGTGTCTTCTGGCAGTGACGATGACTTGATGAGCCGGTTGGTGAGTCGTAGTCTAGCTTGTGTAGGATCATTCTTCAGGGGTCTGTAGTTTTCCGGATCTAAGAGTTCCTCAATTTTCCTTTTATAGTCCTCGGTCTTCAAAAGAACGGTTGCATTTCCTTTATCGGCTGGGAGTATGATGATATCCTCATCTGTGTTAAGGCCCCGCAATGCCAGTCCTTCGTTTCTCGTCAGGTTGTTTTTGGGCGGTTTTGCCTTCCTGAGGATGTTGGCTGTCTCGATTCGTATCACTTCTGCGTCCTCGTCCGGTAGGTGTTTAATGGCAGCTTCTGCGCTGGAGATGATGTCTTCAAACGGAATGTGGCGAGGCGTCACTGCGAAATTTCCTCCTTTGGCTAGTACTGTCTTCTCGTCTTCCGTGAGCACCCGGTCTGTCAGTCTTTTGAAGACCGAGGACTATAAAAGGAAAATTGAGAAACTCTTAGATCCGGAAAACTACAGACCCCTGAAGAATGATCCTACACAAGCTAGACTACGACTCACCAACCGGCTCATCAAGTCATCGTCACTGCCAGAAGACACCAAAAAACACATTTTGAAGACAGAAGCTGTTCCACCGAGGCTGTACGGGCTACCCAAGATCCACAAGGAAAATGTTCCATTAAGACCAATAGTAGGTGCCCCGGGATCGCCAGCATACTACTTGGCGAAACACTTGGCATCGCTGCTTCAACCACATGTGGGGAAGGGTACCAGCTACATAAAAGACTCCGCCGACTTCGTGCGCAAGATTCAAGACATCAACGTTGGACCCAACGACATCCTGGTAAGCTTCGACATCGTCTCGCTCTTCACCAAGGTACCCCTAAAACAGTGTCTGGACCTAGTGACTAGTTTCTTCCCGGCCGACATCTGCAAGCTATTTGAGATCTGCCTCACCGGAAGCTACTTCGTGTGGGGAGGAGACTTCTACGAACAAGTGGACGGAGTGGCAATGGGAAGTCCACTGAGCCCAGTTATAGCCAACCTCTTCATGGAGAGCTTTGAGAAAAAGGCGATCAACACATCACAGTACAAGCCGGCAACATGGTTCCGATACGTGGATGACACATTCGTGATTTGGGGACACGGTATGGACAAACTCAACGTTTTTCTGCAGCACCTCAACAGTCAGCATCCCAGCATCCACTTTACCATGGAAACTGAGAAAGACCAACAACTGGCATTCCTAGATGTGCTAGTGAGGAAGCGGGGAGACAAGCTGGGCCATACAGTGTATAGGAAACCAACACACACGGACAGATACCTACACGCTCTTTCCAACCATCACCCAGGTCAAAAGTATGGAGTCATTAAAACCCTGACAGAACGAGCTCGAAGGATTTGCGAACCTGAGAACCTCCAGGCGGAACTTGAACACCTAAAATCTGCGTTCGAGGCGAATGGCTACAACAAGAGAGAGATTGAGAGATCAATGGGCTTGAGATCATCTAGGCCACGGGAAACCGAACGGACATCCACCACCTCTCGGGCATATCTACCATATGTTCCTAGAGTCACGGACAGGATTGGCAAAGTTTTGAGAAGACACGACATCGGGACAATCTTCAGGCCAACAAAGAAGATCCAGCAGACCATTAGATCAGCAAAGGACAAGAGGGACCCACTTTCAGCTGCAGGCGTCTACCGCATACCCTGTTCCTGCGGAAAGGTCTACATTGGAACCACTAAAAGATCAATGGGAACGAGACTCAAGGAGCATAAAGCAAGCTGCCGACTAGGACGAACTGAGAAGTCTGCAGTAGCCGAACACGCACTGAGTAACGGGGACCACAGGATACATTTTGGGAACTGCAAGTTATTAGCATCAGTCGATGGCTATCACAACAGGCTCGTCAGAGAAGCGATCGAGATCCATAAGCATCCTGACAATTTCAACAGAAAAGAGGAGACCCTCAGGCTCAACCAGATCTGGAATCCTATCCTCAGACACTCCCGAGTAATGCCGATAGATATCCCGAAGTTAACCGAAGCGGAACAAGCTCCGCCCCCTGCCCACCAGTATTAATACAACCTGCGCCCGAGAGTTCGTCAATCTACTTCCAGCACCGGAGATGGAAGGACCTCTGAAGAAGCTCGCCACTCGTGTTAGCGAAACGTTAGGAAGCAATTCCAACCGACGACGGCCTTTAGACCCGAATGATGGCTACACTAGCTCACCGACTGGCCGCGAAAGCCTAAACCAATTTGTCAGATGTAAGTCTCTTTCAAAAAACATATATGTTGGCTAATCAACGTGAATTTGACACACAAATTTTAGCATCTTACAAAATTTTGAATTACTGCAAGTACCTTTTTGACGCAGAAGGATTTTACAGGAAATCTCGAAAATCGGAACTCGCTCTTGAAATTGTAAACAATTATAAGTATGGTACAAAACACGCAACAGTACGTTTTAAATTTACATCTTCCAAAAATTTATATTGTTGATGATACGGCACTTGTTCACCGATTCCAATTAAAAAATGTTAGCACCTTTGGCGATTTTGCTGAGGCATTCTTCAAAATAATCCATAATCTTTTCTTGCAGCTGAACGTAGAACGAATAGATTTTGTATTTGACAGATATGATGATATTTCCATAAAATATTTGGAGTCAACTTTACGGAGTAAAGGTCAAATGATAAAAAGGTATAAAATTTTAAATGATCACACAAAAATTCCAGCTAATTGTAAAAATTAATTTTCAAGCAAAGAAAATAAGTTACAGCTCGTTCGACTTCTCTGTACTGCTGCTCCTAGATATACACAAGTAAAAGAAGATTGTAAGTTATATATGTGGATGATCCAACAAAATGTTTTAAATTGCAAGGCTCTTCATTTTTTAAAGTACCTGACTTAAATTCGAACCATTTAAAAGCCGAATCAAGGATGTTTTGTCACATATTTCACGCAGTAAGAATTCAATCTGCCCATATTATTATCCTTTGCCATGATACAAATGTTTTCATCCAGGGAATTTTTTTCTGGAATAAGCTAGCACGTCTGGGTTGTTTAGGTGTATGGTTCAACGCTTCTTATAAGAAGAAATACATTTCAGGATGTTATTATGTTGCTCAATCCCTTGGAGAAAATATTTATCGTATTTTGCCAGCATTACACTCTCTAAGTGGTTGCGATTCGACCAGCAGATTGAGATCGAAAAAAAATGCCTTAAAAGCTGCATCGTTGGATTTTGTACAAAAAGCTCTGAGGCATTTAGGAAATTCATACCTAAGTATTAGTTAACAGAATTGGAAACCATTTGAGCCTATCTTTTCTCCAAAAAAAAATTAATTGCTGATGAACTTCGGTATAAATTAATCTCTGAAAATATCGGCTTCGGCTTAAATTTATTAAAAGTAATTTGCACATCAGATGCTCTACATTTACATTTTTTGTTAAGAGCTTCAGCACAAACATATACAGTGACCGGCGGAAAGAGCGCAGCATAGGGGAAAGTTTTTTACCTTTAAGTTTAGAAAATTAATTTTATTTTAGATAGGTTCTGCATGTTCTCAAACCAAAATAACACCCATTAAATCCGGTAAAAGTCTTATGGTATACGAGGTAGGATCAAAAATTTGAAATTCCGCTAAGAGTAAAGTACCACCATCTTTCATTTTAGAATATTTTTTTACTAAGAATTATTGTTTTAATTTCAAAGTTATGCCCAATTTGCAAATTTGGCTTATTTTGGACAAAAAAATGGATTTAATCGTGTTTTCTCAATAACCCTGTATAAAAATTAAATGGCAACCGAACAGTATGAAAATAAGATTTTCTGCAGACTTTGTTAGAGATTACCGTCGATCATAAGTCTGATTAGTTTGTTTTCATAATATTATGCCTTTTTAAAATAAAAACATAAAACTATTAAATAATTTTGGTGCACACCGTATTTTATTTTCTGAGGGAACAAGTTAATTTCATCCAACTGATATTTTTTAATTTACATTGACTTAAAGCATCTCCTTAATAGTTTTTTATACATTGAAGTATGCATTGAAAGTTTTCTTTTGATTTATAAAGAAAAAAATTGAAATTAAAAATATATTTTGAACGGATTTTATTCGTCACGCAAAATAAGGAAACTTTCTATGTATACTTCAATGTATAAAAAACTATTTAGGAGATGCTTTAAGTATGTAAATCAAAAAATATCAGTTAGATGAAATTAACTTTTTCCCTTAGAAAACAAAATACGGCGTGCAACAAAAATATTTAATATTTTTATGTTTTTATTTTAAAAAGCCATAATAATATGAAAACAAACTAATCGGACTTATGATCAACGGTAATCTCTAACAAAGTCTGCAAAAAATCCTATTTTCGTACTGTTCGGTTGCCATTTATTTTTTTACAGGGTTATTGAGAAAACACGATTAAATCAATTTTTTTTGTCCAAAATAAGCGCAATTTGGAATTTGGGTCTAACTTTGAAATTATAACAATAATTCTTGTTAAAAAAATATTCTAAAATAAAAGATGGTGGTACTTTACTCTTAGTGAAATTTCAAATTTTTGATCCTACCTCGTATACCATAAGACTTTTACCGGATTTAATGGGTGTTATTTTGGTTTGAGACCATGCAGAACCTATCTAAAATAAAATTAATTTTCTAAACTTAAAGGTCAAAAAACTTTCCCATATGCTGCGCACTTTTTGCCGGTCACTGTATATGGATAAATGCTGACCAAACACTAATACGGCCTATTGATTACACTTTATTAGGATATGAAAAAAAAAATGGTAAATTGTTCCCATGACAACTGATGAAGCGCCCAGTACCAGAATGGTGGATGCAGCCCTGTAACTGCACATCAAATTGTCAAACGAAGGCTTGATTTTGCAAAAAATTACAACTAGATTGTATTTCGTTGTTCAAATGTATCAAAAATGAGTGTCAAAAAAAAATAAGATTGATTATTTGTTTTTTTGAGTTTTGTTCAAATTTGCATTAAATAATTTTATTTTCAACTTTTTTTTTTCAATTAACTAGCTATCATGAATCACAATCACAATCTCAATTGGATATTGTCACTAAAACAATCATTAAAATGGTTCCAAAGCATTTGGTCAGTCTATTTACTTGATATCTGAGGGGATGGGGTGTAAAAAATAAATGGACCAATAATCCCCCTGGCAACATCCAGAATCATAATCGGCAAGCTTTTCTGAGTACAAAATCATGCACAGAATGCGGTCCTCATATTTTGCACACTCAACTCCATCCAGCGCCCGCACTATAATTACAATATGGGAGATTCTGAATCCAAAAGTGTCCCTTCGGATGTTTACTATAAATAAATGCAATCCGTTTTTCTAAGTAATAATAACAATTAAATAGTTTGCACCGACTTTCTTTGATAATGCTAAATACGTCATAATGGCACTGTCGTAGATTAAACAATAACACTGTTCAACACAAAAATCCTCTTTATAAAAATATCGTGTATTTTGTAATATTTGGACCTAAACTAATATACAACTGACCACCAAATGTTTATACTGGCCTCAGATTTCTTGGAAGGGTCGAATAGGTCCATTAATAGGTAATAAACGGTCGCCCCATTGTTATTTGCAGGTAGTTGGATCTATGCTTGAAATATGCCTTTAGTCGTTACTATATCATCATTTAGTAAACATCTTACAATATTTTCGCTTAGATCTACGGGCGTGTTAAAACGGTACCAAAAATGTCGATGCGCGTTTGCGTTAATAAAGCCGATAGCTTCTGTTATATTTGTGGCGAAGTTACCGCAAAAGCGTACTAAAAACCGATATCTTCATTAGTAAAAAAGGCTTATGAACTGTACTTTGGATGCAAAGTTGGCGATCAAGATAGGTCCTGGGCCCCAAAAATGTGTTGCAGTTCGTGCTCGAGAACATTGACTGGATGGCTGAAAGGTACTCATAAATCTATGCCATTCGCAGTTCCAATGGTTTGGAGGGAACCTCGTAATCACGTAGATGATTGTTATTTTTGCATGATGAATATTACAGGAATTACTAGCAAAACCAAGCGTAGCATTCAGTACCCCAATATTCCTTCTGCAATGCGACCAGTTCCCCATGACAACTCATTACCCATTCCCCAGCCACCTGAGAGTTACACGCTTGATTCCGAATCAGACTCCGGAAGTATTTCACCAGAAGCCGGACCAAGCTACATCCCTAGTTCTCATGATTTGCCTGATACACCTCATTTAATCACTCAAGGTGAATTAAATGACCTTGTTCGTGACTTGGACCTCCCGAAAACAAAAGCTGAACTTCTCGGATCCCGCCTACAGCAGTGGAAGCTCTTGGAAAAAGGAGTGAAGGTGTCCATCTACAGGAAAAGGCAATCTACTCTCACAAATTTTTTTGCAGTGGAAGGTGATTTAGTATTTTGCCATGACATACCTGGCCTAATGACCGAACTGAACTTACCATATACTCCCGATAAATGGAGACTATTCATAGATTCGTCTAAAACAAGTCTAAAAGCTGTTTTACTTTTTAATGGAAACGAGTATCCATCGGTTCCTATAGGTCATTCGGTAAATATGAAAGAAACATATGACAATCTTAAGATGTAACTAAGATGTGTAAAGTACGAAGATCACAA
This sequence comes from Polydrusus pterygomalis, assembly GCA_963969555.1. Lineage (NCBI taxonomy): Eukaryota > Metazoa > Arthropoda > Insecta > Coleoptera > Curculionidae > Polydrusus > Polydrusus pterygomalis. The sequence goes on along the minus strand of OZ018381.1, from coordinate 15,190,150 downwards.
ATGGAACATATGTGCAGATTTAAAAGTGGTGGCGTTACTGACAGGACTGCAATCAGGATATACAAAATACTGTTGCTTTTTGTGTGAATGGGACAGCCTTGCAAGAGACAAACATTATAAAATTAAGGTTTGGCCTCCACGTGATACAACGAGGAACAATACGAGGATACAAGTTGGCGTTAAAAATTTGACCCGAGAACCATTAGTTCAGAAAGAAAAAATATATTTACCTCCACTTCACATTAAGCTGGGTCTGATCAAAAACTTCAGGCAAATTTTAAGTGACAATGAAAGTCGGGCATGGAATGCATTTGAAAGTGTTTGCAACAATTTTCTTGGAAATAATAAATCAGAAAATTATCGTGAACTCGTGGAAGAACTACTCACGGCCTATCATATTTTAGAATGCAACATGTCACTAAAACTTCACTTTCTCCATTCTCATTTGGACTTTTTTCCTGAAAATTTAGGAGCAGTATCAGATGAGCATGGAGAACGATTTCACCAAGATATTGCCTCCATAGAGAAAAGGTATACAGGAAAGTGGAGCCCGAATATGTTAGCCGACTATTGCTGGACCCTAATACGAGACACATCCAGGAGTTCTTATAAAAGAAAGACGTTAGGGAAGTAAATATTAAATTTTAAATTATTTATAAATGTTTATACTGTACCTAAGCTAACTGTTAATAAAATATATTATATATTTTTAATTGTTAAAAATTTAATAAATCGGCATTGAAAGGGGTTTTTATTGACTTTTTCTTAACATCAAAGCATATGTCCCTCCCTTATCATTGGAGGCTGATATCGAAAATCTGAGGCCAGATCCGGATTCAGCAGGCCAAAATATATAAAATCCAGCCAAAATCATTCCAGGGAGGAAAAAAAAGTTTTAAAATGTTCGTCAGTGATGTTTCAATTATAATTAAAACATAACAACATAGTTTTACCGTGTGCATATTACACATCAAATATTTGCACTGAATTAGAATTATTTAAAACATTCAATAGGTACTAGTTGAGTGCAGCTGGTGCTGTAATCTTGAAATTATACAGTGTGTCCCCGGATGGAGTTGACAAGTGGAAAATGATCTTTATTATTGATTTTACGAGGAAAAGTTATTCTTTATAAAAAATTCCGCTTGTCGAGAAAATTAATATACCATATAAATATTTTAGATCAGATGATAAATTAAGAAAACATGAAAATGCTTTAAGAGAGAATTACCTATCATTATTTATTATTTTAGACAAAATATTTATGAAACAAAGTTGTTTATAATCCAAAATAAAGCCTAAATACAAAATTTGAAATCCAAATTCTAATTTTTATTTCTTTATTTTTTACAATAGAATTTATAAACATTTAAAATGTACAATTGTGGAAAAAGTTATTATTCTACATATCCTTCTTAAACCTGCACACAGGTGGAGTGGAGGTGGAGTTATATATGTCGAGGTTTTGATGATCCAACAAAATGTTTTAAATTGCAAGGCTCTTCATTTTTTAAAGTACTTGACTTAAATTCGAACCATTTAAAAGCCGAATCAAGGATGTTTTGTCACATATTTCACGCAGTAAGAATTCAATCTGCCAATATCATTATCCTTTGCCATGATACAGATGTTTTCATCCAGGGAATTTTTTTCTGGAATAAGCTAGCACGTCTGGGTTGTTTAGGTGTATGGTTCGACGTTTCTTATAAGAAGAAATACATTTCAGGATGTTATGTCGTTGCTCAATCCCTTGGAGAAAATATTTATCGTATTTTGCTAGCATTACACTCTCTAAGTGGTTGCGATTCGACCAGCAGATTGAGATCGAAAAAAATGCCTTAAAAGCTGCATCGTTGGATTTTGTACAAAAAGCTCTGAGGCATTTAGGAAATCCATACCTAAGTATCAGTTAACAGAATTGGAAACCATTTGAGCCTATCTTTTCTCCAAAAAAAAAATTAATTGCTGATGAACTTCGGTATAAATTAATCTCTGAAAATATCGGCTTTGGCTTAAATTTATTAAAAGTTTTTTTGCACATCAGATGCTCTACATTTACATTTTTTGTTAAGAGCTTCAGCACAAACATATACAGTGACCGGCAGAAAGGGCGCAGCATAGGGGAAAGTTTTTTACCTTTAAGTTTAGAAAATTAATTTTATTTTAGATAGGTTCTGCATGTTTTCAAACCAAAATAACACCCGTAAAAGTCTTATGGTATACGAGGTAGGATCAAAAACTTGAAATTCCGCTAAGAGTAAAGTACCACCATCTTTCATTTTAGAATATTTTTTTACTAAGAATTATTGTTTTAATTTCAAAGTTATGCCCAAATTGCAAATTTGGCTTATTTTGGACAAAAAAATGGATTTAATCGTGTTTTCTCAATAACCCTGTATAAAAAATAAATGGCAACCGAACAGTACGAAAATAAGATTTTCTGCAGACTTTGTTAGAGATTACCGTGGATCATAAGTCCTCCTCCTTCACCAACCTGCACACATTTTTCCAAATTAAAAATAAATAGGTCAGCACTCTCAGGTTTTCATTTTGAATGTTCATTAATTCTATTGTAAAAAATACAAAACTAAAATTATAATTCAGATTTCAAATTTTGTATTTAGGCTTTATTTTGGATTATAGACAACTTTGTTTTATAAACATTTTGTCTAAAATAATAAATAATGGCACTTCTCTCTTAAAGCATTTTCATGTTTTCTTAATTTATCAACACCCTTGTACATCTGATCTCAAACTTTTATACAGTAAATTCAATTTTTTGATAAGCAGAATTTTTTATAAAGAATAACTTTTCGTCGTAAAATCAATAATAAAGATCTTTTTCCACTTGTCAACTCCGGGGACACACTGTATATTATTTACTTACCTTGCGTATGTTCGGGAATAGGGTTGGGAATTGGGGGAGCTAAAACAAAAAATTTAAATAAATTATAAGTTTTTTAAATATAAGTTTCATTTTCTAGTCAGACCATTTTTACTTTTTGTATCGTATTAGAACATTTTTCTTCGGATTAGGTTATACCTTCTCTCCGTTACAATATAATTATAAAAGCTTACCATCAAGAGAATACTCCTTCCATGCAGCGTCAACTTGGTCTTCTAGTTTTAAATGTGTTGTCGGCATTGATGTTGTTTCAAACTAAACAAAATAACCTTGCTAGAAACTATTTTAGAAATAAATCTACATAAAATATTTTTAGTTTTAATAAAAATTTTTACTTAAGTTAAACACCTTTATTTTTCTGTTATGTTATCATACTAAATAACAAGTTTATTAATTTTTACGTGTCTTTTTGTCACATAATATGTCAAAGTGTCAGATGTCAGTATTCATGAAAACATAAATTCTAAGTAAGACCAGTTTACTTACCTGTTTATTATAGGTGTGTCAGTATTTAAATTTAAATGTTAATAGTCATGCTGGCATTACAGTATATTTTTTTTTCACAAGCACTTATCGGAAATTTCTTCATCAGCAGGCGAGGATTTAAGGCAGCTATTTTTGTCGTCAATAAAATATAGAAATTTGTCTAAAAACAAAAAGAAGGGCTACAAGGAAACCAGCTATATTGTCCCATAAATATTAATTATAATAAAATAAACCTTTTCCAGTGTTCCCTACAAAATTATTACTTTTCATTTTTTTAAACCTGTAAACAGCACTTTGAAGAAATGAAGGATTTCGAAAAAGGTTTATATTTAACTCATATAAAATAATTTCTCCAGATCCATCCCCAGGCACGTTTCGTCATATCATGGCTCATCAATGAGGCTAGGATTCGACGAAAGAAAAAACTTAAAGTTCTACTTAAACCACTATACGGGGACACCATCAAGAGGATGAAGCGCTAAGCTCCATCTAGTGTCGATATGGGAAACTTTTAAAGCATACCAGCACCTCTAACAAAGTTCTAAAAGAAGGAAAACATTTAAAATATAGTATTCCGAAATACAGTAAAACAAAGTTTAACTTGTAAATTTCCACTATATTAACAAGAAAATGGCATGTTTCGCTAACACTGTAGCTTCGTCAGATGACATTGATTTAATGAAAGGTGAAATCGAAAATAGAAAGAGTGCAATAAAATTAAATTATTGAAGATGTAAATAAAATAGTGGAAGGGTTGCAATAGCGGGAAAATTCAACAAAGGGTTTAAAAATTAAATTATATTTATAAAATCTTAAATAGGTAGGTATACTTATTATGGTCAACAGGATAAATTTAACAAAGGTGAATTATTTAAATCTAGTTGATCTTTAAGTAACGGGTCCGTATTTTTAAGTTTATTTATTTCCATAGATTCTAACAAATTCAGTTTTAAGCCTTTGATTTCTGTATTTTAGATTAAATGGAAGGATCGAAATTATGTTGATAATCAAGTAAATGGTTAGCATAGTTTAAGTCTATTTTATTTTATTTTTTAGAAAACTGTTATGATGTTCCTATATTCTTTTGTCAAAATGTCTACCCGTTTGGCTAATGTATGTTTTAGGACAATTTTTGCATTTTAATTTATAGACGCCCGATTTTTTGTTTTTATCGCTTTTAGTTTTATTGTTTTTAATAAATTTACTTAAAGAGTTATTAGTTTTTCAACACACATTTATATCAAGTTTGTTGAGGAAATTGCCAATTACTTTGCTAGGTTGTCCAAAGAAAGTGACAAGTTTAAATTGGTCAGAGTTTCTGCTTCTAGGAAAAACTAAGTCAATAGCTTTTTTGTAAGTTTTCTTTTTTAGGATTTGGACAATTAGATTTGAGTTATATCCGTTATTAACTGCAATTTGTTTAATAATGTTTAGTTCTTTTTCAAAATTAATTTTATTTAGAGGGAGAGTTAGTAATCTATGGATCATACTGTGAAAAGAAGCTAATCTGTGTTGTATAGGATAGCAAGAAGAGTTGTGTATGACAGTATCAGTATGAGATAGTTTATGGAAAACGGAGAAAACGTGTCTATCATTTTCTCTCTTAATGTTTAAATCAAGAAAATTGATAGAATTGTCACTTTCGTGTTCTATTGTAAACTTTTGATATTTTTGTGTAGGCTGTTAATATATTCTAAAACGACTTTTAACTGTCTATCATTACCAAGAAAACATGTTAAGACGTCATCAACATACCTATGCCAATAAAGAAACTGTTTAAAAAGAAGGTGATTGCTTATTTTATCTTCTAAAAAATCCATTAATTATGGGTAACCCTCTTAGTCCTTTATTGGCTGAAATATTTATGGATTTTTTAGAAGATAAAATCAGCAATCACCCTCTTTTTAAACAGTTTCTTTATTGGCATAGGAATGTTGATGATGGCTTAACATGTTTTCTTGTTATTGATAGATAGTTAAAAGTCTTTTTAGAATATATTAACAGCCTACACAAAAATATCAATTTCTCAATAGAACACGAAAGTGACAATTCTATCAATTTTATTGATTTAAATATTAAGAGAGAAAATGATAGACACGTTTTCTCCATTTTCCATAAACCATCTCATACTGATACTGTCATACACAACTCTACTTGCCACCCTATATAACACAAATTAGCTTCTTTTCATAGTATGATCCATAGACTAGTAACTCTCCCTCTAAATAAAATCAATTTTCAAAAAGAACTAAACATTATTAAACAAATTGCAGTTAATAATGGATATAACTCAAATCTAATTGACCAAATCCTAAAAAAGAAAACTTACAAAAAAGCTTTTAACTTAGTTTTTCCTAGAAGCAAAAACTCTGACCAATTTAAACTTGTCACTTTCTTTGGGCAACCTAACAAAGTAATTGGCAATTTTCTCAACAAACTTGATAAACATATGTCTTACAAAACTAATGACTCTTCAAGTAAATTTATCGAAAACAATAAAATTAATGGCGATAAAAACAAAAATCAGGCGTCTATAAATTAAAATGCAAAAATTTTCCTAAAACATACATTGGCCAAACGGGTAGATATTTTGACAAAAGAATACAGAAACATTATAACAGTTTTCTAAAAAATAAAATAGATTCAAACTATGCTAACCATTTACTTAATTATCAACATAATTTCGATCCTTCCTTTAAAATCTTACATGCGGAAAACAAAGGCTTAAAACTAAATTTGTTAGAATCTGTGGAAATAAATAAACTTAAAAATACGGACCTGTTACTTAAAGATCAACTAGATTTAAATAATTCACCTTTGTAAAATTTATTCTGTTGACCATATACTTACTTAAGATTTTATAAATTACCCATATTGCACCTAATTTAATTTAATTTTTAAACCCTCTGTTGGATTTTCCCGCCACTGTAACCTTTCCACTGTTTTATTTACATCTTCAATAATTTAATTTTATTGAACCCAATTTTTAATTTTCACCTTTATTAAATCATTGTCATCTGACGAAGTGTTAGCGAAACATGTCATTTTTCTAGTTAATATAGTGGAAATTTACAAGTTCAACTTTGTTTTACTGTATCCCATAATACCATAATTATTGTGGATTTCCACCTAGTATCGGCTGAATCAATTAACATTTAAAATACATTGAAACAATTGCAGCATTTGAAAACCGATTTAGCGATTTTAAGAAAATCGAAGGAGGAGTTTCAGTTTTTACTCAGCCCCTTATTATTTTTGCTGAGAACGTTAGCAAAGCAGATCTTCAACTGAAGCTGTGTGATTTGCAGTCAGATCCTTTTTACCATTGTTAGAAACGATTTGTTTGTTCAATAAGGACCAATAGTTTCCTACCTATTTGTCATGCGAGAGGTTTTCGCCGCGTTAAATAATCCTAAAGATTTTTAATGTTTTGTGTGTTAGGGCTTCGCAGCTATATACAGGGTGGCCCTTTAGTGTGGCAAAGTACAATAGCTCCGTTACTATTTCAAATACATTAAAAATATTAATACAAAAGTTGAAGGGCAGTAAGTGACTTATAACGTAAAATTATTTTTAACTCTATAGGGTGGCTCAAAAAAGCGGAACAAGAAAAAATGTACTTTTTTCAAATGGAACACCCTGTATATTTTTACATTTTTAAATTCCACATAAAATTACAATTATTTTTTATCAAATACATTATTAGTCTATACTTTATAGTTTCCGAGATATTGACTCTTGAAAAGTGACATTTTTGAACTTTGACAGCTTCTAACTTTCTAACTGTACGTCTTAGAGCAAAACGGCTTACATGTCCCTATCTTCAATTTTTATTATCTTCCCAAAAAAATCAACTTCCAGTTAAACCGGAACAACAACATTTCCTGCTTTCGAGTAACATCCGGTTTAACCGGAAGTTGATTTTTTTGGGAAGATAATAAAAATTGAAGATAGGGACATGTAAGCCGTTTTGCTCTAAGACGTACTGTTAGAAAGTTAGAAGCTGTCAAAGTTCAAAAATGTCACTTTTCAAGAGTCAATATCTCGGAAACTATAAAGTATAGACTAATAATGTATTTAATAAAAAATAATTATAATTTTATCTAGAATTTAAAAATGAAAAAATATACAGGGTGTTCCATTTAAAAAAAGTACATTTTTTATTGTTCCGCTTTTTTGAGCCACCCTATAGAGTTAAAAATAATTTTACGTTATAAGTCACTTACTGCCCTTCAACTTTTGTATTAATATTTTTAATGTATTTGAAATAGTAACGGAGCTATTGTACTTTGCCACACTAAAAGGCCACCCTGTATGATATGAAAGGCGGTTTCGTCCTCTTCACCGCAAAGTCTGCATACAATGGGTCTATTTTAAATTCCAATTCATTGAAGGTGTTTTCTTAAGCAGTGGCGGCTCGTGAATAGCAAGTCAGGGGGGGGGGGGCTAGCTTTAAATAATGCGGATAACTATAATCAAATCGTTTATTTTTGTTAAACATACTCGGTGACTTTGTTATTAAAATTATCTATGTACCGAACCACCGCTTTTTCGATTGACAGCATTGCTAAAGCTGCATATTAGACGAAATTTTCCAACTTTATAACATAACTAATAAATTAGTGAAAACAAAACATCCGCGGCATCGACAGGTCGCGTCGCATCGTATTGTTGGACGGAAAATTTGGAGCCCCATCCGTCCAGCTCGTAGTCATGGCACAAGAATAAATAACAATCAGAAGGGAAACAGAGAAAGAGGTCCGATGGTCAGGTAGATTTTTAGCACGCGGCTTTGGAAGAAATTGGAAGAACGTATCTATCAGTGCCGCAGTGACTATTGTAGCAATCAGTTGTTCTGCCAGTGTCGTAGTGTTATTGATATTATTATAAAAATGGAGAATAAATCCAAATCACACGTTTGTTTAGTAAAAAGTTGTGATAATAAAAGTTAACGAAAATAATTTAGAAACAAATTTAAAACGATACATTAGCGGGTATCTAATTAGAAAATCACTAATGAAACATAATTGTGAAATTTGCGAAAGCTACGCAAATGCACACAAATATATAGACAGTGCATCAATTTTTTGTCATTTAAAATCCTATCAAAATGCAAACTTGGACTTGTTCGGTAACGTTATGATGTCCAATGACAATTTTGTTTACTTTGTTTCTAATTTGAAAACAGTTTTTATTGACAATTTTCAAAATTTTTCTACCCACCCAAATACTGTAAAACGTCTTGTAGAAATAGGTAAAAACATAACTTACATTTACCCTTGTCCACATTTCCCCCAGGAATATATTGTTACTTTATTTATACGAGTGAAATTGTTTTATACTTTAAAATATATAAATAGGAACTTCAAAAATATTACCTAATAAAAATAAATTAATCATTTGGCGATATTTGTAATCATTTACGTTACTATTTTGTTACATAGTTAAAATTTCACAAAATTAGGTTTATGTCGGGTTAGTTGAACAGATGACAGATTTTATCTGTCAAACTGAACCTCGCCTTTTTGTACATTCTTAAGTAGGTACCTATATAATAACAACTAATTGTTTATATGTATATGTAGAATGTTATAAATAATGTGCAAAAGACCTATTATATTGTATCTATTCTATTTTATTTTAATATTAGTTACTTCTAATTAAATTTGTAATTTTCAATTAAATTTGTAAATTAGAAATGGGAATAAACAATATTTATATTAAAACATCTAATAATATGTATTATTTAACCATCACTAAAAGTTTAGGCCGGTCCTGTCTGGCAGTGTTTAAATATTTGGTAATATACCTGAGTCCACCCCGGGATTTGCATAATTTACACTCGGCCAAGGTCATAGCCGACCGTATCGGACCTCTTTTTCTGTTTCCCTTCTGATTGTTATTTATTCTTGTGGTCATGGCAACTTTGTTACGAGCCGCCACTGTTCTTAAGTAACAAGTCAGTCACTTATTTTAACTGGATATGCGTTAGTAGTAGCATTCCAGTTGATAGTTTATTCAATGGTTTTAGTTGGATGTTTTGATATTCCAAGGGCAAGTTCAGTGCCTCGGAAATTATGAGCAGATCCGGCTTTTGCTTGTTCTTCTGCTTTTATGACTTTTTATTCCTGAGTGACCAGAGACCCACAGGAGTTCAACCTGACTGTTATGTCTTTAAGGTCGCTGAGGCACTTCATTGTGACTTTTGCTGTAAATCTGTTTAGAATCTTTAGGGCAGCTTGGCTGTCTGACAGGGTGTGTATCGTTTGGTCGTAGTAGCTATTTTCAAGATACTTTTGTATGCAATCCTTGTGTTTAACGTAAGGTTTATCCAAAATTTGTATTTAAAAAGCAACAAGCAAAGATACACAAAATTACATATAAAATAAAATCTATTATACTAGTGTTTTGTGCTATTTATTTATTTGTTGTTCGCTTTACAAACGCACTTAGGATACTCCTATATGTACTTACAGGTAAAGGGTAGAAACAAGAAAAATCCAGGTACTTAACTAAAATTAGTTGTACTAATGACAAAATAAAATAATACAACAGAACAATAAAACAATATTTTAAATCTCTGCATTACTGTCAAACAGTTTTTTAAGTTGCTTAACATTAACAAGGAACATATCAAAAGGTTTTATTATGTTTAATTCATTGCACTGTACCAACATACGACTTAACGGGGATACATTTTCACTAATATTAAATAAATCACTATTTGTAATTCTAAGGTTAATCTTTGGTACTTTAATCCCTATGTAATTAGTTAAACCACAGTCTTTGTATTTGGTATGATTGACAATATGGTATATGAACATGACAGCTATTTTGTTTCTTCTATGCAATAAAGTTGTGAATTGAAAACTATTTAACATTGCCCTGTATGAAACCATGTATGGATATGCATTATTTTTCTGATATCTTAAAATCCAAGAAAACGTTTCTGTACTTTTTTAATATGGTTAGTAAAAGTTAACGCAGTGGGCATCCAAATTTGGCTTGCATATTTCAAAGATTGTCTCACCAAAGCATTGTATAATTTAATAATTGTGGCGATCCTATAATTTTTGCTATTTCGCATTACGAAACCCTAACACTTATAATAAGCCTTATTTGTAATATACACATAATGATTGTTAAAAATGTCATATTTGTATGGAAAATTACCTCCAGGTCCTTAATTTAATTTTTCCGGTCAAGTTTTATTGCACTAATATAATTTAATTTTCGCATAAACGACATCACGGAACACTTTTTAACATTTAAATGCATTTTGTTACCTTCAAACCAATCAGAAACTCTATTTAAATCATGCTGTAATTGGATACAGTCTTCTTTAGTATAGATTATCTTGAACAATTTAAAATCATCTGCACACGGAAGGCCCGTTGATTCTGTGATGCACTCAGGCAGCGGATTAATGAATAAAACAAATAACAGTGGGCCTAAGTTACTTCCTTGTGGGATACTAGAAGTTGCCACAAACTTTTTAGAATACATTTTACCAACTTTCACCACTAGCATCATCTGTGAAAGTTAAGATTTAAGAAAATTGTACGCTTGTTGAGTACATCCATAATCAACCAGCCTATCAAGGGGTATTCGACCTTATCGAAAGCCTTTTCACAATCTGTATATATGACATCAAGCTGCTTTTTGTGTGCAATTGTCTGAAAGGCATACTCTGAAAAAACACATAGGTTTGTAATTGTAGACTTGTCTGTCACAAAGCCATGTTGGTGGGGTGATAAGTTGGGCTTCAAAGCATTATACAAATCACCAAACAAAATAATCTCAAAAATATTTGCTAATATATTTATAAGACTGATAGGCCGATAATTGCTGACCTTATTCATCTGACTAGACTTATACACAGGAGTGATTACTGATGTTTTCAGTTTATCTGTTTAACTAAGAGGGGGGCATTGCTTCCTCTCTCCACATCCCTATGACCGCCGCTGCTTTCAAATATGAAGTAGTTAAAAAAAATGTTCGTCTAGAGGAGGACATTGTGCTTTCCTATAGGCACAAATTCTTATTATTTTCATGTTTAATAATTTTTCCGAAGTTTCTTACTGATTGCTGAAATGTTATTTTTTATTTTTTTCTTGTTACAGTTGGCAACTATAGTGCACTTATTTTCAAATTCAAGCTGCGCCGGGAAGTCGGTTACTACATTATGGATTACTTTTTACCGTCAATGTTTCTGGTGGTTACTTCCTGGGTAACATTTTGGTTACAAGCTGACGCCAGTGCGCCAAGAGCTGTCCTAGGTAAGAATGGATTACCAATTATATTTCTTAAAAACATAAGGTTATCGTTTCTTAATTGATATGCAATATTATTATGGACTCAATTTGAAATATAAAACAAAACCGACATATTAAAAATATAATTTCCCACTAGACTTTGTATAATTCTTGTTAAATATAGACCTGTCGAAGATATTCTTTAAGTAAGTCCTTGTAATATGATGATTCTGATACTAAAAATGGCACGATAAAATGAAGTAGTTTAAAATTATTTTGTCATTTAGTATGAGAGGCACCCATGCGGCGCTGGTTCCTTTATCCACCCTCTCCTATAAATCTATATTTTAGGCCCAAAATTTTTTTCATTCGATCTACATACAATTTTTTTGGCTGCGCCACTGCTGCCACATGTACAGTTATTAGTTAAATTACTGTGTCCACCTTAGCCTTCTAAAAATTGTGAAATACAGAAAAAACTTTTCAATATACCGTGCGAGCAAAAATTATTTGCAATCAAGCAAATCAAAGAGGGCTTGGATTGAAAAACGTAGGGCTTGGTTTAGATCACAACGATATGGGGACGATATATCTAAACAAATATAGGTTAAAATTTTGTCAAATTTATATTATGACATGATGTGCCAAACTAATGAGTAATAAAATAAGTAGACAAGTACATTTATTTTTGTTGTTTACAAAATTATAAAACTTGCACTTTATAAGGAAATACATTTAGCTGCTTCTTAAAAATAGTACTGCATGTTCCATAAGATCTTCCCACTTCTTAGGACAGGCGTCTTATACAATTTGTTGGCGTATTTTGCATTATTTTACGAATGTTTACAACAAGTTCTTCTGTTCTTACAGATGGTCTTCCTGCTCCTTTTTTGTGTTGTATAGAACCTGTTTCCCTAAACACAGCGACGGTTCTTTTCAGGCAATGATAAAAATCCCCAGCAATAAAAGCAACGTTAGGAAAATGTTCGTGAAAATCGTCCATGCACCAACCCGGATTATATTGCCACTCACTATTTACTCTAACCCCGTGTCGAAAATACGCTTCAACCATGAATGTTTTGTGCTGTTTCGTAAAGTCCATTGTGTGAATTGTTCAAGAAATTGGAAAAATTAGCGATGAATCAAATTACTTGTAACGACTGTCAAAGATGACAGAATAACTGATTGATTGTTAATTCAGGTAGTTACTGACACCCAACAGGTATTAAGATCTACGGCTAAGCATTACGTCCTTAGATGCCAGGCCCTCTTTGATGCAAATAATTTTTGCTCGCACGGTACAGTTATCGCAATGCAGGACCTTACTGCAAAAAACGAAATTAACAGCAATAACAGCAAAATGGCTGGCAAAGGACTGGTCTCATCATTATAATGCACACGCTGTAGCTGGTTGCTAAAATGATGCTGCGTCTCGCGGCAAATGTTCTAAACAGTAACTGTCCGATACTATCTAGACTCTCCCCTATCTTGCATTCGGAAACAATAATACGGGATATAAAGTTCAGGATACCCGATCGGCGTTCGCCTTAAAGGCATCATTGAGGGACTTGAAAGCCGTATGTGATGAAGGTAATATTCGCGGAAGGACGTATATTATTATAAAGGACGAATTAGTTGTAATAAAGGACGAAAAGAACGCTCAATTCTTAAAAGATATTTGAAAATGAATGCACAAAGAATGGCTCAATTCTTAAAAGATATATTACAATTTTGAAAGTTATACTTAGAGTAAAATATAGACTGGAAACAATGTTTATGTACTATAGTTAATTATAATAGACGATAAGGGAGTGTTAGTTCATAAGAATAGAGTTAAGTAATATTTTGATTTAGGTGATTATTTGTAAATATACCTATGCTTTAGCTTAGTGAAAAAAAATTAAAATATTTTGCCATATTTAATTTTTTTCCCCTCACGCCGGAGGTGTAAGGTAAAAACAACGATTTTCACCCCTATTTTACCTTAACCCTATAATTGTATATTTATTATTGGTAATTAATATTTGTTATTGTTATAATCACATAATATTATTATTGATTACCTATACCGGTTGGTATTATGTTATTAAATATATATTATAATAATAACAAATACCTTTAGAGTTTAAGGTCTAGTTTAAGTTAGGTTTAGTATTTATAGAAAGACTGATTAGATATAGGATATTATTATATAGTACCAGATAGTGTAATTTATAGTCAATAGTGAATAGTCATAATAGTCATAGAGGCTGTATATACCAAAATGTGGTGCAACAAATTTAATATACATTTTATACATATCCTCAAATATCTTAATTGACCAACAACCCGATAGTTCCAGTACAATCTGAAATATGGACATTTAAAACTTTGACAGGCTGTAGCGTTAAAGACTTTAAAAAAAGGGTTTTTATATGTTCTTCTTAGGTTTTAATTCCCTATTCCAATTTGCCAACTTTTGGTTTAACGTAAACCATTTTAGTTCATGCAGTTTTTTTTAATGTTTCTTTATTCTAATATAGAAAACTTGTTCATTATATTTGCGTTTTGTTTTCAGGAACCTCAACAATGCTTTCATTCATAACACTAAATGGAGGGCTTACTAAAAACTTACCAAAAGTAAGCTACATTAAAGCCAGTGAAATATGGTTTTTGGGCTGTTCCTTTTTTATATTTTGTTCAATGGCCGAGTTCGCGTTTGTTAATGTTATTTGGAGAAGAAGGTAAGAAAATAATGTGCCATTGTTGGGTAAACTTACTAAAAGGCATACCATACCGATGTTTAAGTGAGGCGAATTGTTTCTTATATTATAAACTAGTCGCGGAGCGCATGCGCTTGTCGCCTCTCATAGAAAGGGTAATAGAGAAAAATGATTGTACACTGTGGCTCAAATTAATGGAGTACACTTTTTAATCGTGAATATTTTTTTTCATAGGGTGTTCATTTGAAAACTTCCCACCTCGATTTTCCTGCTTTAAAATGAAAATGTGGAAAATAGCTCGGACCCGTCGATTTTTATTTCGATGGGGACATCTTTTGCGTATATTGTCAATCTTGTTACTTCAAGCCCCTAGGAAGGAGGGGGGGTAAGATCTAAATCTTAAATGGATACCCCTATTTTATATAATTTTTTTCGATTCTGCATAAAATTCTGAACATTTTTAATAAAAGCATTATTAGTCTATACTTAACAGTTTCCGAGATATTTACTCTTGAAAAATGACATTTTTGAACTTTGACAGCGTCTAGCTTTCTAACTGTACGTCTTAGAGCAAAACGGCTTACATGTCCCTATCTTCGATTTTTATTATCTTTCCAATAGTGTGAACTTTCGGTTAAACCGGATGTAAGAAATATAGTACTTCCGATTTGACCGGCAATTTATGTATGCATTTAATTATTTTGGTTTGTAGTTTTTTTAATGGCTGAATTGTAGTTAAATTCGCTGATACCCATGCAGATTGAAATCATATACTGTATTTTGAATAAACCAAAGAATAATATATATATTTTTTAAATATTTTAACGATATATAATTTTTAGCTTTAAACAAAATGCCAATTATTGGTGAGATGTAACTTCTTAAATATTCAATATGTTTTTTCCAACTTAAATTTTTATCAATATATAAACCTAAAAATTTAATTGTATTAGTATATTTAATTAAAAATGATTAATGAAAGACAGTGAAGAAATATTATTATTTTTTAATTTTGATTTACTTATAAACATAAAAGATGATTTATTAAAATTTAATGATAATTTATTAGTTTCAAGCCATTTACATAAATATTATATTTAGGTCGTGGTTAATGTTATTATGAATTTGAAGTGTTCATGAAAATATATAATAGTGGTATCATCGGCAAACAATCTTGTTTCTTTAAAGTAACATTATTATTATTGTTTTAGGAAACAGGTTGAGGTTAAGAAACCCAGCAGTAAGTACATTCTGAAAGGAGCAGTGACTCCCAGTCTGGCAAGGCGGCAACTAAGAAGGGCGGGATCCTACAACGGTCTTTATAAAAGTAGATCTTGTACGAGTTTAAATGAGAAACAAGATCATGATAACCCGATAATCCAGAATAATTACCTGACTGTACATGTAAGTGATATTATTATTGTCATGCAAAAATTAACGGTATAAATAATCTATCAAACTTTTTCATTTGGAAGAAGCAAAAATGTTAACAATATTTTGGATAAAATGTTTGTGACCACCTTTATTGCAAAAATCTGTGGTATCATTCGTCTGTACAGGGTGTCCCAAATTCGAGCCTCATCATGGGAATCGCGGAAACTATAAGAGATACAGCATCGGTTAAATTGTGGCAAAGTTGCGCAATTTCATACTGAGCAATATCGCAAAAAAATATCTGAGCTATCTTTTTTAGTTTTTGAAATTTTTGCAAAAAACTAAAATTTTGAGTTTTTGTTTTTTTTAAATTGCACGACTTATTTTATCCGCTACAGAAAAACAAGCACAACATTGTTAAGGCAACTTTTTACGCTCCATATTGTGACGTTTTTAGAATTTCGTTACAAAGTTTCGTTTTTGTGGAACTATTATCAACTTTAATTTTTTAAATACGGACCTGCATTTTTTATTTTATTTTTTGATAGCCCTTTAGGCCCTGAATTCAACTATGTACCACACTTAATTATATTCAGATGTTTTGATGTCATTATTACATCTTCAGGAATGTGATAATTATTTTTAAATACGGCCCTGGTGTATATTTGACTCTTGGTTTATTAAAACTACCATACTGGGCTAAATTAGTATTAAGCGTAGCAAAATAACTATAGTGAGGCTGCAAGCGTTCAGGATAGTCCTGTAAATAACGGTCACAAGAAATTTGTGAATTCCTATTGGAAGAATAATAAACTCGTAACATGTCGCGCTTTTCTAAAGCAGAAAACATAATTTTGCTGAAATATTCAGTATAAATGGTGACTGCAGTTGTCAAGATAATTAAGGTGGAAGTATCAACATGCTTGCCAACCTATAACCTATTTCGCGTATATTTATTTAATTTTTCTAGCTTTTACACAAAATTTAAATAAAATCATTATCGTCTTCATATTTTATAGGTAATAATTGACATACTTATTAAATAAATATCAAGGAATTTCATTAATTATTTTAGGAGAATTTTATAGCGAAAAATGTCGGGTAAGATTTTTTTAACATTATTATGTCATTCTTCTTTCACTATACAATTCTCCCAAAATTAGCAATGAAATAAATTGATATTTTTGTAATATGTCAGCTATTACCTAAATATTGTACCGACGATATTGATTTTATTTAAATGTTAGTTAATCAAATAATAAACTAAAAAAAGCAACGCGAAATAGGTTATAGGTTGGCAATAGATGAAATGACGTTGAGAATTCCACCTTGCCACCTTAAGCCAAACAATCAAGTAAAAGTTCTTGTCATAGCAACCTTTGTTTTGTTTGGTTTTATTTTTACTTTGTTACAATCTATATAAAAACTTAAATATAGTAAATTATTTGTATAAAACCGGATCCATTTGTCCACATGTTGTTTGTGGTAAAAAGATTAAGTAACTAACACCAGGGCCGTATTTAAAAATAATTATCACATTCATGAAGATGTAATAATGACATTAAAACGTCTAAATATAATAAAGTGTGGTACATGGTTTATTTCAGGGCTTAAAGGGCATCAAAAAATAAAATCAAAAATGCAGGTCCGTATTTAAAAAATTAAAGTTGATAATAGTTCCATAAAAACGAAACGTTGTAACGAAATTCTAAAAATGTCACAATATGGAGCGTAAAAAGTTGCCTTAACAATGTTGTGCTTGTTTTTCTGTGGCGGATAAAATAAGTTAAGCAGTTTAAAAAAACAAAAACTCAAAATCTTAGTTTTTTGCAAAAATTTCAAAAACTAAAAAAGATAGCTCAGATATTTTTTTGCGATATTGCTCATTACGAAATTGCGCAACTTTGCCACAATTTAACCGATGCTGTATCTCTTATAGTTTCCGAGATCCCCATGATGAGGCTGGAATTTGGGACACCCTGTACGTACCAAAAATATCACCTTTTCTAAAAAATATTAATCTGTACTCGGGAGGCATACGACACTATGTACCATCAGCTTGATTTGTGGATATTTAGTAAAAACAATCAACATAACAACATAATGTTGAGGATTGTGTTGATTTATGAATGTATTATCTTACTTCACTACACAAAGTATTAATTATTTGGTGTTTCTCTGTAAATAATTTTTTTTTTAATTTTAATTATCATAATTTGTATTTTGATATGTCCATCAATGTGTTCTATACCTGTGAAAAATTATAAGCCATAATACTGTATTCGGCAGGCATACTACAATACAGTGGCGGCTCGTGCCATTTTAGTGAAGTAGGGCCAGGTAAACCCTTAGCGCCGCAGGCAAAAAAATTTTGGGTGCCACGCCCTTTTTTGTTAATAGTTCTTGCTTTTGAAGTAGGAAAAATAAGCAAAAAGGCACCTAATTTAATTTATGAATTTACAATCATATCTTCAATATACCTAAACACGATAACAAGTTGAAACACACAAGCAATGTCAGTGGTTTCATCTGCGATAACAGCGATAAACGGAGAGTCCTTTATTTCTTTTATGACTTCATCATGATACACATCTAACATACAGTCCAGAAGTTCATTTTGTATGGTTTTTGATGTTCCTTTAAATACTTTCGATTTTTCAATATGATCTTTAAGAGTTTTGTCTAATTCTGAGCTGAAATTTATTAATTCACGAAATACGCCCCTATTTTCCGACGTCTCTTTTTCGTCATGACCTCTCAAAGCCAACTCAAATGCACCACAAAACCGAACGCAGTTTATAATTTGGTTTAGTAGGTATCTGTTTTTATCAATTTGTTCGTTTTTCTTCATTATTTCATTGTGATATGCAGAATTTAATTGAGTTTTAATGTTAATTTTACCAAGCATACTGAAATTAAATATATTGTTTAAATGTACCTTCGATTTTTCATGTGTCTTCATTTTGTCCCAGAAATGGACCAAATCATCTGTACCTTTTTGGGACCAAGTTTGCTTCCCACCAAATAAAACACACATAAAACAAAATAGTCTATTAGATTCATCACAACCGCACACCCAAGTATTTTTTCCATAAAGTTTCCTTTAAAAATCTAATAGTATTCATTACTTATGTATTTCTAAATTAAAAAGTTCGTTAACCCTACATTAAATCAGCCGGCCGAACGAAACCAAATCGAGACGCGACGCGAACATCAGCTGTTTGAAACGTCTAACATCAAACGGTCAAACGAAGAGAGCCTGGCTACCCGCCGGGATTTTTGCCTGCTTGCATTCAAGGTCATTTTCCAACGTTTTTTATTGAGGTGATGGCGTTTCGTCACCTCCCGTGTGCCTCGTCGCGCTTGGCGCGAAAGCTACGTTACCGTTTTACGCATAACCGCTTCCTATTAGATGGAAATTTGCACCCGACTGTGTTCCATTTTTAAATTATTTTGCTAATTGCTTTAAAAACGAGAATATTAATTTTAATAGGTTTTGGTAATTTGTAAAGGGCAGGACGCTAGACAGGAGGGCAGGTAGTGCCATGGCACTGTGGCTCTACCCCACGAGCCGCCACTGCTACAATATGTCCAATTTTTACAAAAATTGAGTATATTAAATGGAAATGGTATGCATTTTGGTAAAAGGAAAAGTAATAATAGACAATATAAAAACTTATTGCCGCCTAAATGCCGATAGTCAGCTGGCGTTTACCATTATGTGTAATCCCCACCTACTATTTCTATTCTCCATATTTGCGATACGTCGTAAATTAATTCAGTCAGTTTGACTTACCGGTGGTAAAGGTAATGATTTTTCTTAGGTTTGATCTTCATGAAGACGGATGCATATGAACAAGTAAAATACAGGCGCGTTTTTTAAAATTTTTAATTATTATTTTTTTACTGTTAATGAAGTCAGAAATAAGTAGTTTATTTAAGGTAAAAGGGGATAAAACATTTTGTTTTTAAAAATCAGTATGAAATTTTTAATTGAATCGGTTATTTGGAAAAGGGAACATGTCCAGAAATGGTAATTTTACAGGAGGAGCAAAAAACTAATTTAACGAAACCACGTTAAGTTTTCAATAATGCAATTTTTTTTATCTTGTAGTACTTTGTATTAATGATACTTTTGTGAGCTAAAACATAAATTATTTTTTCTTAATTTTTTTTTATTAATTTTTTTAATTCTTGGACATAATATGTTACTTGTTCGAACTAAACAAAATAAAAATACTCTAAATTTGATTATAATCGTTTTATAATATCGTCCCCTTAATACTACAACTAGGTAACTCGAATTTTTGTGATTTTGAGTTATCTACTTTTACCGGTATAATTTTGCACGCCCCTTTTAATGCTACAACTAGCTAAGTTCAATTCCCACTCGATAGTAGAGAAATCCAATGACACAATATAGATATGTCCTAAAGCCAAAAAAAAATTTACTGCTAAAAGTAGGCACCTTAAAATATCTAATCGTGTATCTGGCAACGCCGAATTTGTTTAATGCAACAAGTGGTTAACTTGACTTGTTCACAGCCCTTTCCCGAGTTTCTACAAGATGCCTATTTGTGCAATTGTTTCTAGCGGCGGTCGTGTGATATTTATTATTATTGTTTGTATAGTTTCAGTGATATTTTGTATGTCTGTATTTCTTTTAGCTTTTAAGCAATAAAAAGTTGTTTCGATTTAAAAAAGTTGTACTTATTGTTATATCAAAAACTAGATATATTGGTTTTTTCTAAAAAAAATAATTGCTAAAACTGATTTAATTATTAAAAAAATAATGAAAACAAGGGTTTTGACCACTCAAAATAATCAGGATTTAGATTAATTTCAACTACCTGCGATATATTCAGAAACAATTTCGATTTGCCGTAATAGGCCTCTTTTTATTTTTTGGCAAACTTAAAACTGCTCTCCTGAAAAATCACAAATTTTGAGTTACCTAGTTGTAGTATTAAGGGGACGATATATTATAAATAATATTAATAATGCGAATGAAACTTTAAAAATCTTCTTCAGGATCTTCCTCTGAATCTTTTACTAGCCACTTTATCACTTCGTTGTAAAACTCGATTTTATCATCTGGTATGTACTGCAAAAGACTTGAAGTTTTAATATTATCCATTTTCTTTTTATTAATGGGTAGCTTATCAGCATATGAACTTTAAGTTAGTACAGTAGGCAAGTTGGACGAAAGTGTTGTGGTTTTGCAAGTGAAAATTTTTCACTAACAGTGTTATCGATATATGGCCGAAGAAGAAGAACTCCCGGATCGGAGAGGTGGTATTCAAAATGGAAATAATCGGTTATTTTCAACGAGATTTTTTCTTCTTTTGGTATCTGTTTAGATTGACTTCGGTGCGAGAGAACACTCTTCTCATAGAAATTTGGCCACCATTTCTTAAATTCAATTATGTCTTCAGTCTTAATCTTGGCAAATGTGAATTTATCATTTTTCGATGATTCGAGTATTAGCTGTACAGGGTGTCCAGTTTTCGTGTGTTTTCATATACCAGCTCCCTTATTATAAAAGATAAAAAGATGAGGTTTGCGGCTTACTGTTCCATTTTTTTATGAAACTTTCATTACCGCAAACGGTTTTTTCATAGCCCTCTCAGTTTCTGACATACAGGGCCATTTTCAAATTTTGTCATTTATGACGCTCCCCTGTATCTCGATTATTTGATAACTTATCAATAAGGTAATAATGGATTGTCATATAGTTTTTTATTTTGAATTCAGTGGCGTAGTTAGTTTTTTTCTAAAATGTTTTGTTTATGAGTTATGACCCAAACTTATATTTTTTTAATGGGACACCCTATATATTAGTTATTTTTCTTGTTCCTCTTTTTAAGAGCTTTTCAAAAATATATAATACTCCATATTTTTTTCTTTTAAAAAGGGACAATTTTAACTTTTTTTGTAAAATTAATCATTTTTCGAATAGAGGGCTATGCCCGCAAATAAAAAAAAAAAATTGTGTGTGCTTAAGACCACACGACAGAAGTGAAAACTTCAACAAGGTTAATTCAGTGCCCACAAAAAAGTGCTAAACGCGCCTAAAGAAGTTTTCACTTCAAAAATAACATAAACTTGGAATACGGGATAATTTTACTGCATACGAAAAAAGATATTTCCTAAAATTGAACAACCCTTGAATTTTTACATCTTCAACAGAAGGCAGAAATCATAATAAATTAGGTCCACGGAATAAGCAGTTACGGTAAACCTTACTTCACCCTACGTAAATATATAATTTAAAAAATGCCAGAACATACCTGAGACGCAGACGAGTGTCTAGACAACGCACACTGACTGTTACGATACGTCGATACTGAATGCGACCGATGGCGGCATGCTCTTTCATATAACGTTCATTCGGGTCAGGGTCAGTTCGGATTGAATATAGCAGTTGAATTCGAGCGTAGCACACCCGAGTCTGACGCGTGACGGCGACGCGTGACGGCTCAGTTTAATTCAGTGCCCACAAAAAGTGCTAAACGCGCCTAAAGAAGTTTTCACTTCAAAAATTAACAACATTATTTTTATTAAACATAACTTTAAACCAACAATTAAGCAATTATATTAAAAACAAAGAAGCGGTTCGTGTCTGTGAAAATTAAAATAAATTGCCACGAACTTTTCACTAAAATTTCAAATAAACTAACAAAATCAAACAAATAGTATAATATTTGACAATAATCTGTAATGGCGCATTTACAAAACTTTGTTTTCTGTCATGT
Source organism: Polydrusus pterygomalis (assembly GCA_963969555.1). Taxonomy (NCBI): domain Eukaryota; kingdom Metazoa; phylum Arthropoda; class Insecta; order Coleoptera; family Curculionidae; genus Polydrusus; species Polydrusus pterygomalis. The sequence continues at coordinate 15,167,673 of OZ018381.1, read as the reverse complement.
ATATCCATGATTGATCATGGCCTTCTGGATTCTAGATGAAAAATGATTAATTTTACAAAAAAAGTTAAAATTGTCCCTTTTTAAAAGAAAAAAATATGGACTATTATATACTATTGAAAAGCTCTTAAAAAAAGGAACAAGAAAAATAAATAATATATAGGGTGTCCCATTAAAAAAAATATAAGTTTGGGTTATAACTCATAAACAAAACTTTTTAGAAAAAAACTAACTACGCCACTGAATTCAACATAAAAAACTATATAACAATCCATTTTTACCTTATTGATAAGTTATCAAATAATTGAGATACAGGGGAGCGTCAAAAATGACAAAATTTGAAAATGGCCCTGTATGTCAGAAACTGAGAGGGCTATGAAAATTTCGTTTACGGCAATGAAAGTTTCATAAAAAATAGAACAGTAAGCCGCAAACCCCATCTTTCTATCTTTTATAATAAGGGAGCTGGTATATGAATACACACGAAAACTGGACACCCTGTACAGGGTGTCCAGTTTTCGACACTTTTGACGGGAATCTCAGTTATTAGTACAGATAGAATGATGCGGTTTTCGCAAACCTGTGTCACCTTTTTGTGAAACAAACGATGCCCTTAACGGATTTATCATGGCCATCTTGGTTTTTGAGATACAGGGCGAAATTGAAAACGGTGCATTTTCAGACACTCCTTGTATTTTAGGTATCTTATACCTTATCGAAAATATAAGAACGGGGTGTTATACAGTTTTTTACGTAGAATCCAGTGGCGTAGTTGGTATTTTTCCAAGTGTCCCCATTTTTGAGAAATATACCAAAGTTATGTTTTTTTAAATGGAACGCCCTGTATATTTTTTCATATTTGCATTCTGCTTACTGAGAGCTTTTGAAAAATATATAATAGTTGGCACTTTGTTTTAACAGAAAGGTTAAAATTCATATTTTATAAATAGCAAGCTTTAAGTTGACAGTAGGCCGTGTATTTTACTTTAATAAAAATAAATTGACGATACACTACACCATCAATATTACTTTATAGTTTAATTTCAAACTTTTAAGTTTTTTAATACTTACAATAGTAAAAAGTCATTTTCTCTTATTGTTACGTAGGTATATTATCGGAATAGACAAATACATCTAGTAGGCCTTGACTTATCCAGGTTATAAAACAAAATTTTCATAATGGCGTTTAGCTTTTGTCAGAATTGTATTTAGGTAGGTATTTAAGGTTGAAGAGTTACTCATAATTTATTTATGATATTGTTCAATTTCAACGATGGCCCAAAAGTATGAAAAATACGATATGCTGGTATACTTAATACAAACCAGCAACTTTTTAACCTTAAATACCTAAATACAATTCTGACAAAAGCTAAACGCCATTATGAAAATTTTGTTTTATAGTCTGGATAAGTCAAGGCCCACTAGACGTCTTGTTTATTCCGATAATATACCTACGCAACAATAAGAGAAAATGACTTTTTACTGTTGTAAGTAGGTAAAAAAAAAGTTTGAAATTAAATTATAAAGTAATATTGATGGTGTAGTGTATCGTCAATTTATTTTTATTAAAGTAAAATACAAGGCCTACTGTCAACTTAAAGCTTGTTATTTAAAAAATATGAATTTTAACCTTCCTGTTAAAACAAAGTGCCAACTATTATATATATTTTGGAAAGCTCTCAGTAAGCAGAATGCAAATATGAAAAAATATACAGGGTGTTCCATTTAAAAAAACATAACTTTGGTATATTTCTCAAAAACGGGGACACCTGGAAAAATAATAACTACGCCACTGGATTCTGCGTAAGAAACTGTATAACACCTCTTCTTATATTTTCGATAAGGTGTAAGATAACTAAAATACAAGGGGTGTCTGAAAATGCACTGTTTTCAATTTCGCCCTGTATCTCAAAAACCAAGATGGCCATGATAAATCCGTTAAGGGCATCGTTTGTTTTACAAAAAAGTGACACAGGTTTGCGAAAACCGCATCATTCTATCTGTACTAATAACTGAGAAACCCGTCAAAAGTGTCGAAAACTGGACACCCTGTACATAGTACATACTCTAATACTCATCATGTGTATAAATTCTGTCTGTCGTATTTTTTTCTTGACAATACTAAAGTTCGGTACTACTATCCATCTGAGACATCGGGATAAAATGAACAATCGTTTGCATTTGCTCAAACATGATATAATGCCGCATAACTACGAGAACACTAGCCGCGCCATCGGCCGCACTGATGGTTCGTTTGTTTCGAAAAAGTAACATATCCAGGACATGTTGTCTTTTCGAACCAAACGTAGAACAAATGTAATCACTACCAATATGATAATAAAATCGGATATGTTCCGTTCCCGCGTAAATTCATGTATTTACCTTTAAAAATTACGTTGGCGGCAAAATCTTGAAACAGCCAAAAATTGGATATGTTCCCTTTTCCAAATAACCGATTAAATTAATTTCAATTTACTGAAAAATAGACAAAACTTATTGATAAAATTTAAAATTGAATAATAATTTTTTGTCCAGTGCATTAGACTATAAATTTTGTTTCAAATATTTTCACCTTGTTTATAAAATCATAAAGAACATAATATAATAAAAAATTACAACACAACAAAATACAGTTTTTTAATAAATAAAATAAATCATCTCCTCAAGGATCATTATCATCAGATTCGTCCAAGTTAATTATAAAAGGAATAGTATCGGATGCATCCAGTGGCGTAGCGTGGATGAAGGGGCGGAGGGGGCGGAAAGTTCAAAGGCAAGGGCGGTTTTTTTATGAGAGAGACGGCAAAAGAGGTCGAAAAAAAAACGCGCCGCAGGCGAAATTTTTTTGGGTGCCACGCCCTTTTTTCAATGAAGTTGCCTGATTTTCAAGTGGAAAAAATATAAAATACACAAGATCCTCAAGAAAATCACAAAAAAATTAATCAAATAAAAAAAGTGCTTCGTTTTCATGGCTTATTATGGGTCCGGGGGGGGGGGGGGGGTAATTACCCCTTTATCTACGCCCACGTTGAAAGGGCGCCTCACTGTTAATGCATAATTTCGTTTGTTTAGTAAATTTTGGCCTGAGAAATAAAGTTTGTGATTCGTCATGTCTAAAATGGTCACATGAAAACAGAATATGAACACGGCAAGGGGACTTTTGTTAAAACTCTACAAAGTGTTTTATGCATAATATTACATAATTATTCTCATTGGCGACAATAACACACTTTTAAAAAGATAAAATTTAGTCTCTAGTAAATTAGAGATTTCAAGAAATTTTTAATTGTTACAAAAACAACTGAAAAAATACAAATTATTGATCGTGGCAAAATATTTTTATTATTAATTAAATCAAGTAGTGAAAATAAAATAGAATCTCGAAATAGGTAACAGGTTTATTTTTTTCTTTACTCTTAAAGTTATAAACAAATAATAATAACCTAATTAAAACCTGGAACTGGGAACTACTGGGAGAGTGGGAAGGGAGCGCCGTTTGGGAACGGGCTCAAAGGGCGGGGGGGCGGTCGCCCCCCTGCACGCTACGCCACTGGATGCATCAATAAATATTTCCCGTTCCCACACATCATTTATAATTTTATTAGTGTTTGTTAAATATTTTTTTCATTTTTCCACTGTTACCTTTTCTATGGTTTCATTCCACAGACCCAAAACTAGGTACGTCATTTGTTACAGGATGCATAGAACTTATTTTTGCATCATAATAGCGCTTACATTCCGACCCAACCATTTCAATAGGATTAAAGTGGCAACGATATGGAGAAAGTCTTAAAACTCTATGTCTATGTTGCAATGCAAGTTCGCCCAACCAAATAAAATAAAAAATTTTGAAAACTAAAATAAATAGCGCTTTCCAGATTACCTGTAACGTTTGGATGGGATATGTTTTTTACTATTATCCAGATCTGATCCTTCATTGCAAATTGTGAAATCAGAATTTGTTTTTGTTCTAACATTTGTCTTTGTTCTAACCATGCAATAGGTAATCTTTTTGACGAACTTGTATTTGGAATTCTTTCAATTAGCCCAGAATGATAGGTGGCGTTATCCATGATAATTAGCGACGGCGACGGTTCTTCCAACTTTGGTAACTATTTTTCTTCAAACCATTTCTCAAAGTTTTCACTATTCCTTGAAGACTTTAATATCAAACTTGCATTATTCACAAATGCATTTTCTGAATCAGCCTGTAGAATAATATACCGTTCACCCTATGACTTTTTTTTAAGTGTATCAATAGTACCATCTTGCCAACTTCACTTAAAAGCCCCTTTACTATACAGGGTGATTCACGGTGGATGGAACGTTAGACGTTTCTGACGAACCAGTAAAGGAATCGTTCTAAAAATTTGGTTCTTTACATAAACGGATACGCTCTACCTATCTAAAATATTTTTAACAATACAGTGTTGCTGCTTCCACACAAAAATAATAGCTACTTCAATATTTTAAATGGAACACCCTATATATTATTAAATTTTTAAATTTTACATAAAATTATAATTATTTTTTAATAAAAGCATTATTAGTCTATGCTTAATGGTTTCCGAGATATTGTCTCTTGAAAAATGACATTTTTGAACTTTGACAGCTTCTAGCTTTTTAACTGAGAACAAAACGGCTTACATGTCCCTATCTTCGTGTCAATTTCCGGTTAAACCGGATGTTGGAAATATAATACTTCCGGTTTGACCGGAAGTTGTTACTTTTGGAAAGATAATAAAAATCGAAGATAGGGACATGTAAGCCGTTTTGCTCTCAGACGTACAGTTAAAAAGCTAGAAGCTGTCAAAATTCAAAAATGTAATTTTTCAAGAGACAATATCTCGGAAACCATTAAGCATAGACTAATAATGCTTTTATTAAAAAAAAAAATTGTGTGTGCTTAAGACCACACGACAGAAGTGAAAACTTCAACAAGGTGAAATTAACAATATCAAATACAATTTTTCAATTTTGTTTCTTTTAGGTTAGGTTCGTAAGCAATCATAAAAATAACATAAACTTGGAATACGGGATAATTTTACTGCATACGAAAAAAGATATTTCCTAAAATTGAACAACCCTTGAATTTTTACATCTTCAACAGAAGTCAGAAATCATAATAAATTGGGTCCACGGAATAAGCAATTACGGTAAACCTTACTTCACCCTACGTAAATATATAATTTAAAAAATGCCAGAACATACCTGAGACGCAACAAGTGTCGCACACTGTTTCCACGTCGACTGATGCGGCAGCGGAGTCGAATTCGAGCGTAACACAGCCGAACCTGACGCCTAACGGCTCAGTTTAATTCAGTGCCCACAAAAAGTGCTAAACGCGCCTAAAGAAGTTTTTACTTCAAAAAATAATTATAATTTTATGTAGAATTTAAAAATTTAATAATATAGGGTGTTTCATTTAAAATATCGAAGTAGCTATTATTTTTGCGTGGAAGCGGCAACACTGTATTGTTAAAAATATTTTAGATAGGTAGAGCATGTCCCTTTATGTACGCGACCAAATTTTCAGAACGATTCCTTTACTGGTTTGTCAGAAACGTCTAACGTTCTATCCACCGTGAATCACCCAGTATATTCATGTTTCATCCAGAAAAACTGGTTTTAAGGAAAATTGAAAGTTGCCCTTACTCCTAAACTCTCTTAAAATTTCTACTCGTTGGGCTATATAGGGTTGCTCTATTAAAAAACGCCTGTTTGATATACTTGTAGTACACTTACGCCATTTAAATTTAAATTTTTTTAAACATTCCGCTAATGAACCAGTGGATATTTCAACACCATGAATGATTCTAAGGGTTATATTGAGTGAAGGGTAACGTGTTCACCTGCCCTATACATCCCATAAATACGCCCTTTTGAGGTATATTCATGAATTTTGTAAAGTTGTCGACCAAGCAATGACAAAATAGCTCCATTATTGCGATTCTTAAAATCTACATCCTTTTCTATCATCCCCTTTGCCTTAATTCGTTGGATTGTTGAACACGAAACTCCCAAAGCATCAGAAACTCTCTAAAACAGATAGTACATATAGGTATTTATAAAAACATTGCCATATATTTTTCAGGTTTATTATTTATGTTTTCACAATTCCCACAATATCCACTTAGCTCGTAAACTGCGTTAAAGGCTAAAAGAGTCTTTCCGACATCACTTTCTCTTTAAAAATAATCGAATAATTTTAAAATGAATGCTTGTTCTTTTTCACAATACCGTGACATTTTTGAAATGACAATAAAACTTTTTTCTACAACTGTAAAAAAAGATGACTTTTTTTGGTTACTATGGATGCACAAAACGTCGTTTCCTTTCACCGTAAAAAAATGTAATTTTTTCACCGTGAAAAAATGATATTTTTTCACGGCAAGCTGATTGATGTTTTCGTATAAAAATGCAAAAATTAGTTTCCAAAACATTTTTTATAAAAAAATTTGTTATTAAAGTGAATTAAATTAACAATCTTTATTAGAATAGTAATTAACGGTGAAGTTAGAGCAATTGTTCCCTATATTAATTCCAGTAGGCGATGTTACACATTGTTGGTCGGAAACGCAAGAACTATTAGATATTTTGTGCGATACATTTACTGCAGATGAACTTTCTAAGATTTTATTGGAAGAACTTTCTAAAATTTTATTGGAAATCTTAACTTTGTTCATTTCTTTGCCGAGCCATTTTGCAATAAGACTTGATATTTCTCCTATTTTATTGACTCCAACATGTTGATTTACAAATTTTCCTTTAGCATATTTTAGAAGTAATCGGTTACTTGAAGTGTGGGACGGTCGCAGAGATTTATACCTTCTGTAGATATCGATATATTCCAAATTGGATATAGTAAAGGTTCGTTCACAGTAGGTTTTTGTATCTGGTATTTTTACAATTAATATAGTTCCAACATCTTCAATGTTATCAATGGTCATCTTGGTTAATTCTTCGCGACGGCAAGCGCCACTTATCCCGAAGATTAAAACAACCTACAATAAAATAGTTAAATGTTGTTTTTATTTCGACAACATTTTTTCTACAACTGTTTGTTGTTAACTATTTTTGATCATGTTTAGAAAAAAAATCTAAAATCATAATTCATTTAAGGTATTATTTCTTACACCTGTTCCCATTACTATGGAAACCTAAAATTGTTTAAATTTTATTAATTGTCAAATCTATCGTTTTTCGTGTCAAAAGTTTATAGTTGTTTGCTCAAGTTTGATACCATTTAAATGTCTGAAAATGATAGTGAGACGCCTCACGAAATTACGGATGTGGCAGAAATCGTTATATCAAATCTTTTGCCCGTGAAATCAAGAATCAAATTGAGAAAATGTACAATCAGTTTCGCGAATGGTGCAATATAAAAAAAGTAAATACAGTAACAGAAAATGTTTTGCTCTGTTATTTGGAGGAAAAGTCGAAAATTTTAAAGCCACCTACACTATGGAGTACCTATTCGATGCTTAAAAGTACCCTAAACATAAAGGAAAATATTGATCTGCAGCGGTTTACTAAATTGGTTCAATTTTTAAAGAGCAAATCCATTGGATATAGAGGAAATAAGTCTAAAGTATTAACAAAGGAGGATGAAGCAAGATTTATAAATGAATCCGACGATGAAATACATTTACTTATGAAGGTATACAACATTTACAAGCAAATATTTAAGTAATTTAAATACTCATTTAACTATTTTATTGTAAGTTGTTTTAATCTTCGGGATAAGTGGCGCTTGCCGTCGTGAAGAATTAATTAAGATGACCATTGATAACATTGAAGATGTTGGAACTATATTAATTGTAAAAATACCAGATACAAAAACCTACTGGGAACGAACCTTTACTATATCCAATTTGGTGTGAAAGGTGGTGTAGAGAAAATGGACTTTCTGTCAACCCAGGTAAGACTGAGATGATTCTCTTTACAAAAAGGAAGAAAATAGACGAGTTTAGAGCGCCACAGCTTTACGGAAAATCCCTAGACTTGGTGCAGAAGGTTAAATACTTAGGAATTATTCTAGACAATAAGCTCACATGGACGGCGCACTTGGACCACGTAGTGAAAAAGTCTACGGCGACCTTCTTTCAGCTTAGACGAGCGGTGGGAGCCAGTTGGGGTCTCAATCCCCGCATTATGCACTGGCTCTTCACGGCGGTCATCAGACCGAGAGTCGCCTATGGCTCGATAGTCTGGTGGCCCGCGGTAGAAAAAACCACTGCTAGAGCAAAACTTTCGGAAGTGCAGAGATTGGCTGGCCTCGGTATAACCGGAGCCATGAGGACGACCCCTACAGCCGCGCTTGAAACTCTACTTGGGCTGCCTGGGCTCCCACTCTGGATACAGAAGGAGGCAATGGCGGCCTACATGAGAATGAGATGCACTGACTGTTGGAAAGGTATTGGAGACGTAGGACATACGAGGATAGCCCGACTAGCGGAAGCAGAGGTTCCGATACTGAACCTCGCAGCAACCCTGACAGAGGAACCGTTAAGGCTGAACAGGAAGTACTCCCTTACAATCCCTACCAAGGAACAATGGGAGAGAAAAGAGGTCCTATTCCCAGAGGATGCTCTGGTATGCTACACCGATGGGTCGCGCATGGCCGGAACGGAATCCTCAGGAGCCGGAGTATATATTGAAAAGACTAACACCCGAGAGAGCTACCCACTAGGACGGCTCGCAACAGTCTTTCAAGCAGAAGTGTTTGCCATCTTAATGACGGCCAGCATGGCAGAGGTCAGGGACTGCGAAGAGCGTGCGATATATGGATGCTCCGACAGCCAAGCTGCCCTAAAAGCCATCAGTAAACCAAGAGTCACAACCAATCTCGTCAGCGAATGCGCCGATGCCCTGGAGAGACTCTCGAGGAGGAAAGAGGTAAACCTGGTCTGGGTCCCCGGACACCAAGGGGTTCAGGGTAACGAGATGGCGGACGAACTTGCCAGACGTGGAGCTGAGACCCTATTCCTTGGACCAGAACCGGCTATAGGAATAACAAAAAAACAGGTAGGATCCGCACTCAACGAGTGGGCTGAACGCCGCTCTAAGGAGCAATGGCGGACGATCCAAGGGTGCAGACAAGCTAAGGACTTTATAGCTTGGCCAAGCAAGGCTAAGCTAGATTGGATTCTAAATAGAAGACGATGTGTCCTAAATCCCCTGATTGGGATACTGACAGGACACTGCAAGCTGAAGAAGCACCTAGCACTGATTGGTGTCGAAGACGACCCAATCTGTGCCGGATGCCTGGAGGAGGAAGAGACTCCGCTGCATTTTCTGGGTACCTGCGAGGCCTTGGGAAGACTCAGGCACCAGGTCCTGGGATCGGCGGCTCTCCAGAAGGAAGAAATCACAGCCCTGGCCTGGAGCGACATACTCGACTTCATAAAGAGGTCGGGACGCTTTGGCGGGGGCCAAGGTGGTTAGTGTGATTGGGGGAAGACTCTGGGGTAGGCAAAAAGGATCGTGGTTGGTCTACTTGCCAGGTTTTCGGAACCTCCCCTCAATTACTACTACTACTACATATCCAATTTGGAATATATATCAACAGAAGGTATAAATCTCTGCGACCGTCCCACACTTCAAGTAACCGATTATTTCTAAAATATGCTAAAGGAAAATGTGTAAATCAACATGTTGGAGTTAATAAAATAGGAGAAATGTCAAGTCTTATTGCAAAATGGCTCGGCAAAGAAATGTTTAAAAGTTATACAGGCCACTGTTTCAAAAGATGTTCTGCGACGCTACTAGCTAACGCAGGGGGCGACCTGATTTTTATCAAACGTCACGGGAGGTTGGAAATCTAGTTTAGTGGCGGAGGGTTACATAGAGGATAGTTTGGTGAACAAAGTTGAGATTTCCAATAAAATTTTAGAGAGTTCTTCCAATAAAATCTTAGAAAGTTCATCTGCAGTAAATGTATCGCACAAAATATCTAATAGTTCTTGCGTTTCCGACCAACAATGTGTAACATCGCCTACTGGAATTAATATAGGGAACAATTGCTCTAACTTCACCGTTAATTACTATTCTAATAAAGATTGTTAATTCAATTCACCTTAATAATAAATTTTTTTATAAAAAATGTTTTGGAAATTAATTTTTGCATTTTTATACGAAAACATCAATCAGCTGAGCTTGCCGTGAAAAAATATCATTTTTTCACGGTGAAAAAATAACATTTTTTTTACGGTGAAAGAAAGCGACGTTTTGTGCATCCATAGTAACCAAAAAAAGTAATCTTTTTTTGACAGTTGTAGAAAAATAACTATTTTGACTGGTAAACTTATACGACATTTATTATTGACGCAAATTTACTATCTCATCTAGTTCACGAATGTTAGAAAGACTTCTCGACTACAGCTTGGTTTGTATTTTTGCTCCAAGTTAAACGTAAAAATTTTATTTATTGTTTTTTTTTTATTCTGTTTTACTGACTTCTCCGTAAATCTCAGAAGGCCTTGAAAAAAATAATGAAGAAAATCTAACGACTCCATTTCCTTGTCTTTTTCAGGGTATCCCATCATCAGTACAATCTATTCCCACAATCCGAATACCCAACAGTCAGGACGAATTAATTAACATGGAGGATAGCGTGACGACAATTCCAGTTCCCGATAAGCCCGGAAACAGCTTACACGCGCCAATCCCCGCATGGACGACAATGACCCCTCAGGAGGTAGCAAATTGGATCGATAAGAAATCTAGAATCGTTTTTCCAGTGGCGTTTTTTATATTTAATTTATTTTATTGGTCTTTTGTTTATGCGCTTTAAAACTAGAAGATTATTAGAAAATTAAAAAAAAATTATCTACTGGTTGGGCATTTCTATCGTAAAGAACGTTCCAGAATATTTTTTAAACAATTTTACTCAGTACGAATAGTTTTGTCAGAAGATAATGTTTCCTTTATGTTCGTTTAGATCGATCCTTAGACGCGTTTCACCCATAGACAATTTATCTTTAGATACCTACAGATTATCTCCTGCGCAAACAAAAGTTACGTTTTATGGGTGAAAAAATACGTCCGAGCGCATGACTCGCCGATCAGCTGCCTTCTCTCTGGACACCGTCGTGCATGCGCACAAACCTCGTGTTATCGGCCTGTCCTACTTTACCGACATGTTCAAATTACCCTCCCAGAACCGGCTCGGCCGCCATTTTTGTTGTTGAGTTTTGGTTTCTCTGTGGATTTCTTGTAGTTTTCTTAGCTATCGTGGTTTTTGTGTAGTTTAGTGAATTGTGTCTGATTGTGAGAAAATTAATTTTGTCAAAGTTGCTGGTTGGTTAATTTTTTGGTTAAAATCTGTACACCCAGACATTAAGCTTTTAATAAAGCAACAACAAACAAGAAATTTTGCTTGAAAGTGTTTTACACATACCCAAGTTTTTACCAATATACCAACTAATATTTGACTTGAAGTTAGGTATGCGATAACCCGTAGATTGGTTATTTTGCTGGTTTTGTTTGTTCTTATATTCGATTTTATAAGACTAGTTTAATTCACTTGTTCTTGTTCTCTTCCTTTTCGATGTAAAAACACGACGACAAATCAATTTTAAACAAATTTTAAAAACTAAACCTTAAAAAAAAATTTCTATCCTTAAAATCTAATAGGTTTGCTACTACTAAAAATGCCAGAAATCACTCTCTTTTTATAACTTGATCAAATTTTTGAGAAGAAAGCCCAATTTTTTGGCAAGAATTTAAATTTTAAAGCCCGGACCTGTCTATTTTCCCATTTGTCAAACGATAATGTTGCAGTGCGCATGTCTAATCGTGTGTGGCTTTGTTTACATGCGCGAGGCCATAAATCTGCCACTTTCGTGATTATTGTTTGCTTATCTAAAGGCAAATTGTCTATGGTTTCACGATATCATGGCGCATCCGTACGGCGAAATAAATTAACGTGTCTATTACCTAAATGTAGTAAATATGGCGACCAGCCGAAAGGATGAAGCGCATGGCGACATCTAACGTCGATTTTAGACGTTAGTTACGTCAGTCTTAAGGTACCGGATCCGAATCTCGTTCCAAATTAAGTTATAATAAACAACAAATTCTATTTATTGCATATTATGTGATAAGGCTTCTTCAGAAGGCTTAAGGGGTAAGTAACATTTTTACCGCCTACACCAGGCCTGGCTCTCGGATTTCTTTCACCATTTCAAAAGAATTAATTGTCACTTTATTATTGCGCGTACCAATACTACCAACATAACGAAACGTAAATATTTAAGTAAAGTAGTATTGCATTATTATTTTGTTAGACACACGGTCTACGATAATGAAATAAAAAATACAGATCCGGATTTAAAAATACATAGGTACCTGATAATGGCACCTGAAAGCCGAAACGTGAAAATCAATATCTGGTAGTGACATATTATAGAAAATAAAAAGTTTTTTCGCCATCTCTGTAAATACAACTAGGAAAAGATAAAAACCAAAAGAGAATTTTCTGCTTTCTCCGAATATTTTTTTAGACTCCAAATTGCGCACCCTGTAAATACAGTGTCCGCGGAAAAGTCTGCACCACATGGAAAACTTAAATACAGTGTCCGCGGAAAAGTCTACACCACATGGAAAACTTTTTGTGCACTTTTTTTTTTCATTATGTTCTGCATGACCCAAAACAAAACAAAACATAAGCTTAAAACCTTTGACTTGTAGCGTGCGTTATACCTGTCAAATGGTATTTAAAACTTTCAAACTGGCGCAAGTGTCATTTTTTTAGAGATACAAAGAAAAGTTATAATAGCTTCTCACCATATTTTGAGTCTATACCCATATACCATATACATATATTTTCTTTAGTTTTCCTAAAAACACTCTCAAATAATAGGGAACTGTCCAATTTTTTTTTTCAATAATATGATTTAGTTAGGCCTAAAAAGTATTCCCCAAGTATTACTCCTTAAAAATCAGTAATAACTTGGTAAAAATTCTTTAAAGTTTCGCGCTTTTCAAACAACCTCTTAAGCGCGCCAAGCCCGATGACGTAACGAAGTATGACCTTTCCGTCATCCGTCATCCTGACCGGTGGCCGAGCTACCGGGTTTGCATTTGGATTGCCGTGTCGCTTGACGCCTGGATGTCATCATGACAAATAATACTTCGTGACGTCACGACCCGTTTTTACCCTCTTGGGATAATTTGAATTTTCGGGCAGTTTTAAATCTTTCTAGCGGTCTTTTGGGACGAAATATGTTGTTTTTTTGCTGCCATGTGTTTTATGACAATATATACTTATGATTTATACAATTTTTTTACCATTTAAAATTTTTGTCAAGTTCCCTATTATTCTCACATCACATTCCAAAAAGACTTTATGATTTCCGGTAGTTACCTACCTATAAAGGTTAATAAATGTCTGTGTAACAATGAATTTTTTTGACATATTTGACAATTGTATTCATAATTTTAGTTGCTTTACAAAATCCGGTTTGTTTAAATATACAGTGTCCGCAAGAAAGTCCGCATCAAATGGGATTTTTTTTTATTATTAGGTATAGGTAAAAATTGAAAAAGCAGTTAGTTTTTGCTTACCTAAAAACCAAAACTGACGTATACTGATGCAGCTGCACGACTTGCGTTACCTGTCAAATTTGACATTTTTAATAAAATAGGTTCAAAAATGCCCTTATTTATCAAAATATTGAAAAACTTTATTCGAGAAAGTTGTTTATTTAGGCATTTTTAGCCTCTTTTCGAAATTTTGATAGTCTTATACAATTTTTATTTTTTGCCAGATTCTTGAAAATTTTGATCAACCATCGTAGATTAACTTTTATACATCGATGTAAAACAATTTGCCTTTACTTTATTTGTAATCTTAATGCAATTTTGTGCAAAATTTTTGTTTCCAATTATTTATTTTGCTTAAAAAACTGAAATTGTTATTGATCAGTATGTAATGTTTGATGCAAAGTTTATCTATAATTACATCAGTTTTGTCAAAACCGACGTTTCTCATTTTTCTTAAGTTAGCAAACAGATAAAGAAAAATAAATTATTAGGAAGCTTTCGTTGAATATTTACTTTATTATTATTATTAAATTAAATTAATTATATTAAACTATATTTTTGTTGAATAAAATGTTTCGAGCGATTAATATTTATTCTTTTTGATCCAATATTAATTAAGTAAAATTTCAACGAAAGCTTCCTAATATTTTCTTTTTGTACATCTTTTTACTAACTTATGAAAAATGAGAAACGTCGGTTTTGACAAAACTGATGTAATTAGATAAACTTTGCATCAAACATTACATACTGATCAATAACAATTTCAGTTTTTGAAGCAAAATAAATAATTGGAAACAAAAATTTTACACAAAATTGCACTAAGATTACAAATGAAGTAAAGGCAAATGGTTTTACATCGATGTATAAAAGTTAATCTACGAGGGTTGATGAAAATTTTCAAGAATCTGGCAAAAAATAAAAATTGTATTAGACTGTCAAAATTTCGTAGAGATGCTAAAAATGCCCAAATAAATAACTTTCTCGAATAAAGTTTTTCGATAGTTTTTATAAATAAGGGCATTTTTGAACCTATTTTATTAAAAATGTCAAATTTGACAGGTAACGCAAGTCGTGCAGCTGCTTCAGTATACGTCATTTTTGGTTTTTAGGTAAGCAAAAACTAACTGCTTTTTCAATTTTTACCTATACCTAATAATTTAAAAAAATCCCATTTGATGCGGACTTTCTTGCGGACACTGTATATGCTACTATTATTTGCTATCTTTAGTTACTTGTTATTTCTTGTCGTTAATACTAAAATGGAGCTTCAATTTATCAAAAGCATAATTTTATGCGTCCTTATGACCACGTCCTAATGCTTTGCGTCCAATTTACTCCGAGTCTATTTGTCGTATGCGTCCTTTTGTTTCGTGTCCGAATGTCCGCGTCCTTTTGTCGCACGTCCAAATTTATGAGTCCTATTGTCGGTGATCCGAATGTAATGCCAAAAGCAAATTTACAAATAAAAAACGCATAAAAAGTTTTCCATAATAATATGGTGCAGACTTTTCCGCGTACACTGTATATATATTCACCATTATTTTATTTTAATTTTCTTTTTAATTTGCCGCCCACTACGCATATGGCATATCTTGCATATGACTAAATCAGGGCTTGTATGATGCATAGGAGTATGTTAGGAAAAGTGCTTATTAAAAATTTATTGTTTTCAAATTATCCTTAGAATTAACGGTCCAGAATACTTAACATTATAAAACTACAGCTAAAAGTTTTAAAAAATTAACGGTATATCATAATTATAACTCGTTCCCAACCTCTCTGAAAAACTGTAGGTCATTACCTTATTTAAAATAATGTATATCAACTAAGCTAAATTATTTTTTATAAATTATTATATAGTTAACGTAATTTAGATAATAATATGTACTTGTACCGGGTACCCACTTTAGATAACACCCGATAAGTATTTAAAATAATGTTTTGGGAAACGTCTTTTTCAAGTAATATTTAATTTTTTTAAAAATAAGTTAAGTTGATGCTTTAAATATAAGTTTATTTTTATTTTTACATACACCTTAAAATTTGTTGTCTAACGTTCGAGATTAGCTCAAAATGGTTTATGAATGCGTTCTTCAAGTTGCAATAAAATAAACCTTCTTTACCATGAGTAGTTACCACATATATTTACCTTTAGCCAAGCACACAATAATAACGAAATGGGCAAATTTATGACTTATGGCGCATATAAACAAAACCACACAGGAAAAGGCATGATCACTGCAAAATTATCATTTAACGAATGAGGAAAATAGACAGGTCCGGACTTAAATATCTTGTTTGTTTAGTTAGGCCTAATGGAAATGTGTTTAAATTGATCATGTATTTTACTTCTGTTTGGGCATGATATAAAATCATGCAATGGTCTTTACGAGTCATTGTATCCGAGTCGCTAAAGGCATAAACACAATTCACTAAACTAAAAAAAAACTAGAAATCCATAAATATTAAACATCCACAAACCACAATAGCAAAAAAAAGAAATCCTATGTGTCGAATTTTTTTCTAGAGTAGGTAGGTACGTGATAATTCCGCCTGTAGCGTTTGTAAACGAATTTTACTTTTTTTAGTGATGGAGATTAAAATTCTACCATTTTGATTTATCGCCATTGGTCAACTACCCCATAGGGGTAAATTACCTGCTATACCGTGCGTTATTTTAGTATGTTTTCCAAACTCCAAGGGGTGGTTCTTTAAGTGATTTTAAGAAGAAATGTTCATATAAACATGGGTCCGGAAATGCATAGGTTTTACGATACAGGGTGTCAAACTTAAAAAAAAATCGGAAGTTCGTAAATATCTCAATACTCTTTTATTAGATTTTGCTGAAATTTGGCAATTCTGTTTGTAATAACAAGAGGATAATTTAACCTCAATTAGATTAAAATTATTAAGTCCATTGGCGTCCCGGAAGACAGCCCAACTAATATTTTTGGCAAAAAATTTGCGCGCCACTGACTTTTTTAAAAATTTTGTATTTTTTTTTCAAATTGAGCAACTACAAATACAACTAGTTTATTTTCCATATTTTGCTTTGTTTTCGAGAATAAAAATAAAAACCACTTTATTGCATGTCCCCGGGACAATAAGAGCTATAGTTGTTACTTTTAAAACATTGCAGTAATAAATGATTACGTTATGCGATTATTTTATGTTAATTTATTTTATCGAAAACAGTTTTAATCTGTGTAAAAAAATTCGAAAGAGGACATTCGTGTAATTTTAATTGCTTGCTAGTTTGGTAAGTTGTTTGAATTTTTTACTCTTATTGTCCCGGGGACATGCAATAAAGTGGTTTTTATTTTTTTCTCGAAAAAAAAGCAAGATATGAAAAAACTTAAAAGACAAAATAGTTGTATTTGTAGTTGCTTAATTCGAAAAAAATACATAATTTTAAAAAAAGTCAGTGGCGCGCAATTTTTTTTGCAAAAATATTAGTTGGACTGTCTTCCGGAACGCCACTGGACTTAATAATTTTAATCTAATCGAGGTTAAATTATCCTCTTGTTATTACAAACAGAATTGCCAAATTTCAAAAAAAACGAATAAAAGAGATATTTACGAACTTCCGATTTTTTTTTAAAGTTTGACACCCTGTATCCAAAAACTATGCATTTTCGGACCAATGTTTATATGAACTTTTCTTCTTAAAATCACTTGAAGTTTGGCCACATACTTAAATAACACCCTGTATACGAATTTCCAAAAACCTGGAGGAAAAAGTTACAGGATAACAACTTCTAAAAGAAGCGTTTATTAACGAATTTTAATTTTTTTTGTGGCGAAGATTGAAGTTTTACCATTTGCATTAAATTTATCGTCTTTAGTCGGGGCGAATAATGATCAGTCGGCGAATAAACACGTACGCTGAGTTGCCAAACTGAACTGGCTAGTCTCATATTGCTAGAAAATGGAGTAAAAGTGAATTAAGAACGTTAAGTTAGTGTAAAAATGTACCAAAGTGTGTGCGTGCACATTGATAAAATTAGTTTTTTGACCTTATTTCCGTTTTTATGCGGTGAAAAATATTTTTGACCTAAAAAAAATTAAAATCAGCAAAGTATAATTTTTTTAAAAGCCTTACCGCAGTCCAAAAATAGTATACCCTTATAAACTATTGAAGTGGTCTACGGCAAAAATTTAAAACTACTTAGAAAGGAGTTGATGGGCTGTTATTCTGAATATTTTATCCTAGCCATAGGGTACTTATTTGTACATAAAATATTTCATTTCACAACATCACAATAGATAATTTAAAAAAAAGCAGAAAATAATATATTTTAAAAAGCAATTCTTATTTTCTGAAAAAAAAAACATGTAATTAAGAATAAAATATTTCGAATAAATATCTGAGAATTTAATTTAACATTAGAGTATAACATTTTGTAATTATAAAAACGTTACTTAGATAATATTAAAGTAAGATTTTTAATAAGGCTTGGCTTTTTATATTTATGTAAAATTGAATTATTTGAAATTTGTTTTTGTGTACAAATAAAACTGATCATTCTTTATTATAAAAAAATGTCCAACCAGCATACTTACATCTGATACGTGCAAAAATGTATCCGATGCCTTTATTTGAAATAAAAACAATAAAATGTTACTATTGTTATTAAACATAAAAAAACGGTCCAATTATACTTGGAACACAGTGTAGTAAAGTATATACGATCTTAGTTGAGACAGACAAAAAACTAAAAAAAATTTGATGACAGACTTGTCAAGTCTACATCTGTATAGGAAGCGATCAATACAAATTTTGTTATAATTGTATTGTAGTTTCTACGAAGGCGCAGAAGGGCCACAATTTATAAAAAAAAATGTACACCCAAATTTCGAGTTGTAACTCGGAATTCCGAGTTGCATCTCAAAATTCCGAGTTGCATCTCGGAATTCTGAGTTGTAACTCGGAATTCCGAGTTGTATCTCGAAATTCCGAGTTGTATCTCGAAATTCCGAGTTGCATCTCGGAACTCTAAGTTGTAACTCGGAATTCCAAGTTGTCGGTATGTTTGCAGTGTTGCCATTTGGGGCGGCAAGTCGCCAAAATGACTAATTTTTGTCTCTATGAGAGTGTGGCGGCGATTTTTAATAAAAAGCTTATTTTTGGCGACTTTTTACAGGTGAAAAAGTTGCATATAGGAGGTACACGTTGTATACAATACCTACGTAGAAAGAAACAACGTCACAATAATAATCATTATTGCACCGAAGGATTTCTCAAAGAGAATATCTGAACGCGCCACGAATTGTACGTTAAATTTTGGGGATTCCCCGATAGCCTACTTGTCGGTTGGTCGGGTTTGTTCGGGTTTGTTGTCGAATGTCCATATCAAAGCCAGTGCCATTAGGAGGCGATAACTAGAGGAACAAATTCCTTCTAAAAGGTATATTGGCAACTGGTTTGTTCGTTGTTACCCAGAGCATTTTTTTTTAAATTTATTGAATTAAAATATTGAAAAAAAATTAAATTAAAAAATGCCCTGGGTAACAACGAACAAACCGGTTGCCAATATACCTTTTAGACGGAATTTGTTCCTCTAGTTATCGCCTCCTAATGGTACCCACTTGCCGCCCCAAATGGCAACACTGCAAACATACTGACAACTTGGAATTCCGAGATGCAACTCGGAATTCCAAGATACAACTCAGAATTCCGAGATGCAACTCGGAATTTCGAGATACAACTCGGAATTTGGTTGTACATTTTTTTTTATAAATTGTGGCCCTTCTACGCCTTCGTAAGTTTCAGTGTGTGATGCAGTAAATTGATCGTACCCCCAATATTTACGTTATCTCAACTGACTTCGTATGAAGTATATACCTAGTAGTAGTTGCAGTATTAGTTTGCTGCTAAAGTTATACGACAGTTTTATAATGTTTTTAGTAGATATTACTTATTTACCTGTATACATGTAATTTTGAATCTCTTATACAAGTTATTTAGTTTTGTCTAGTATGTAGGAATAACTGTGAATAATCATGTCAAAAGGAATAGTCATTATAAAGTTTAAGGTGATATTTTGTAAATATATTACAACCGAAAGGAGCACCAAGTTGTGCATTATGTCAGATAGAAAGCAATAAAGATTTACAACGTAAATATAATAGCCAAATAACTTTTTTTACGGCTAAGGCCAAATACATTATCGGTGCTTACTTCGTTAAGAATCACGTAATATACTATTTATTTAAATGCTTTTTTATGCTTGTTAAATATTAATTAATAATATTATTTACTTTATTTAGTATGAGAGTTATTATTATATTTCTGATTTTTTATTACTAAAAATTATAGATTATATTATACAGATGTTGTTTTATTTATTATTATTTATTTATAAAACGATAATATTTATGATCTAAAGAAATCAGAATTCGTTACTACATACCAGGCGCTGCAAAAAATGCAAAAGTCTCATACTGTGTTGTGTAAAAACTCCTCAATATGGGCGTTTTCTCATTTGCCAATAATTGCCGGTGGACGCGAAATTTCATGTGAATTAAATTAATGCCATGCTTTCACACTTATCGGTATCGTGTCATTACAGACGCAGGCTTGCCGTCAAGGAGCATCCACCCACACCCCACTCGTGTCGTCGCCGATTTTTCATAATTCGTGCGGTGTTTGGTTTTATGCGTCAAAACACCAAGGTTAAGAGCAGTAACCCCCTTTACCACAATGAAAATTGCCGAACGTTTTGCTGGTCAAACGAAAGGAAAAAATAAAAATTGGTATTTAGAAAATAAATTCTACTTTAAATACCCCATCCAGAAAAGTAAATGACGATCGAAAATATTTCCAAAATTTTTTGTGTACCAAACAATTTTTCTTAAAGCCATTTTTCAATATCGGCCTTACTTTTTTCTCAAAAACTTTGGGCGCGTAAACCCACTTTACACGCTTAAATTCACTTTACGCGCCCAAAGTTTTTAAGAAAAAAGTAAGGCCGATATTGAAAAATGGCTTTAAGAAAAATTGTTTGGTACAACATTCTACACCCGGGAAAGTCATTTTGCTTTTGACCAATAAAGAATTGTTTAAAATATTACAAAATTACTAAAAATAAAAAAAAATTCTAAAAAAAATTTTGGAAATATTTTCGATCGTCATTTACTTTTCTGGATGGGGTATTTAAAGTAGAATTTATTTTCTAAATACCAATTTTTATTTTTTCCTTTCGTTTGACCAGCAAAACGTTCGGCAATTTTCATTGTGGTAAAGGGGTTACTTCCTCTTAATTATTTCAAATTGCTGCTTAGTTTAATCGAACTTGCGTAGTCAAAACCCTGTTTTTTGGGAAAAAACAAAAATGATAATTATAGAAATTAATTGGAAAGTAATCTGCTTGACCTGGCAGCTGTGAAGGGAAGAGCTACTGCCGTTGTCGTGTCGGTGTCGGTAGATGTAACAACGTCATATAGATCGAAGCGCTCGACCGTATTTTAAGTTGACTGGGTGGGTTGATATCAAATAGAAGATTACATAAATAAATTGGAAACTAAGAGCGAAAGTTAGGTTAGGTTAGAGTGACAGACTTCTGGCATTGTCCAAACAGTCACACGTAGTCCTATAAGGACCGTTGCCACACTTTTTCCGTAAATATCCATAGGTATCAGATGCAGCATCACTTCCAGTGCCGCCGTCGGTGCTGAGTGAAGGGCACCAGTCACTGCTAAATAAGTTGTCCGTTGTACCTTACTTAGTTTCTTCATGTGTATTGCTTTTTCCAAAGCGGTCCACTAGACCAGGACCCCCGTTGGTTAGTATATAGGGCTTACAATGGCTGTATAAATCCATTGTACTATGTGGGGTTTCAATCCCCACTTCTTACCAATAGCTTTTTTGCAGGCATAGAATGCAACTGACGCCTTTTTGACTCGTTCTTGTAAGTTCATGCCCCAGTTAACCTTGGAGTCGAGTATCAATCCTAGATACTTTGCTTTTTATTCAGCACTAAAGTACTGTTGTCCAGGACTGGGAGCCTGAAGTTCTCAATCACCCTTCTGCGTGTCCAGCTTCGTTTTTTCTTGGTTGACTCTTAAAGCACATTTCGCAGCCCACCGTTCTAGTTTTCGTATCGCTGTTTTTGTTAGATCGCTGATGGTATTTAAGTATTTTCCCGACACAAGTATAACCAAATCGTCGGCATATGCAATCACCTTGAATCCAGCCCTTTCTAACGCTATGAAAATTTTGTTTATTACTCTTAGCCACAGAGTTGGCGACAGCACCCCCCCCCCCCCCCCCCGCCTTGCGGAGTTCCTCTTCCGGCAATCCTGGCTATCTTACTGCTTCCTAATTTAGAGCAGATTTTACGGCCTTTCAACATCTTGCGATCCAAGAGCGAAACAAACATACGACTTCGCCTGATCTCAGGTTATTTCGTGCTCGGTCAAAGACGATTCATTAGGCATTTATCGAATCACAATCGAAGTGCTTCGTGAATTATTATTATTATTGCAAGCAAAACTATGGATTAGACAAGGAAAAACTCATTACCAAATATGCGGATTGTATTTGCCTAAACAGTCTCTGTCTTTAGATTATTAGGTACCCCGATGCCGAATCGCCCGTATAACCCTTATGGAATTTGTTTAAGTTTGCATTTTTGACTTGTAACTTGTATTAAAAAACAATGGCTTTAACAGTCCAAGAAATATTACAGTTTAAAACGAGCGGTGCATTAAAATTTGAAAAACGTTTAAAAATTAAAGAAAATGGACGTCCCAATGCGCCCTGTTTTGGATCTGAAACAGACAACAGAAGACAGAGGGAAAGACATAAACAGGTATTTTAAGCAAACTATGTAGAGAATTATATAAAAAAGATAATAATAAAGTAAAGCTGTTTGATGTAATTTTTTGAAAAAATTCACAGCAAAAATTCAATTTTAGTATTTTATGTTTTTGCTGCGTTTATTAGTAGGTAGGTAAATAATTATTCCTTAGCGAAAGTATGCACCAAACTGCATTTTGCTTGTAACATTACTGCCATCAAAATGTATCCCCTCTGTAAAAAAACTCACGCACCTGCTACATATCAAAAATATATCAAAATTCAAAATAGACCAAATACGAAAAACGTTTTTTTTTACACAAACGTTTAATTATACAAATCGAATATTAAAAGTGTTCCAAACGTTTTTATATTTCAACCAATCAACATCATTATCAACACGTCTATAAACTATTCATATTATTACACAACTTTAAAAAATTATTCATCTAGCTCTTCAACACAAAAGTATCGGTTATATTGTCGAAATGTATATTGTGACTATCGAAAATAGCATCGATTTACACACGTCAATCTAAAATACAAGTATATTATAAAGCACCTTGTCTAGAATAAAATATTACAAACATATAGGTACCTACACACTAGTTTTATTTAAAATTAAAAAAAAAATCTTAAAATTAGACTTTTAGACTACTTGTTATGTTTCACAAATTTGATCAGTTTTCTGACAAGTGTTTCAGCCCTTGCGGGCCATTGTCAAAGGAGTACAAAAAGATACTAAATTCTACGTGACATTACAACGATATTTATAATGATATAACTATGAATTATGGTAATTATTACTATGTCATAAAATTAAAATTAGAATTAGAAGATTGAATGGTCAGCTGTGGGTTTTTCTAACTTTTAAAGGTACCAACAGATACATATTTAGTCCTAAATTAGTGTGCTATTAAGAATTAGGGAAGCGCCTGAAGGTATTTCGGTTTGATTATTAACAACATAACATTTGTTTTTATGGCTTTTTTGATAGCTATTGTTTCTAGTAAATTTAGTTTTCTGCTTTTATTGTGTATATATATATGGGTTTTAGCTACACAACAGGGAACATAAGCCAAAAAATCGCCAAAAAACTTAAAAACCTTAATATCAGTCCTATACAAGTCAATAAAAACAACTTACGCAAACACATATCCAATGCTAAAATAGAAACTAAAAACAACTTTTACAAAATGGTGTCTATCAAATAGACTGCGACCACTGCGAGGCTATCTACATTTGACAAACATCAGGACTAAATATTTATCTGCTCCTTTAAAAGTTAGGAAAACCCACAGTTGACCATTCAATCTTCTAATTCTAATTTTAATTTTATGACATGTTTATAATTACAATAATATGATATAAATACCTTTGTAATGTCACGTAGAATTTAGAATCTTCTTGTACTCCTTTGACAATGACCCGCAAGGGCCGAAGCACGTGTTAGGAAACTGATTAAATTTGTGAAACATAACAATTAGGTAGTTATTATTTTTTCTTCCTGTGCAATGTAGCAACAGTTTCACCGAGCATGTAGCCAAACACACATTTATTATACAAAGATTATATTATTTCGCGAGATTTTGGATGAAGAGTGGTGAACATGTTTTTCATGAAACAATGGCCACGCTAGATGGAAGATAATTTTGTATTAAAAATACATACTGGTTTAATAAGAGCCAAAAGATCCACTGGAAAGCAGCACCTAAACTACACCCAATTAAGAAAATTTCAGAACCCTTTCATACGCTTCATCTAGAAATCTAGATGATGTAGGACCATTTTGTAAGACCCAAGTTGAAAATACGCAAACTAAATTTATGTGGATTAATACAGCGCTCACCACTGCCAAAAGTCAGTACGTTTGCTCTCCTGTGGAAAAATTAATCAAACTTATACCGTGCTAGCAAAAATTAGTTGCATCAAAGAGGACCTTGCATCTAAGGACGTAATGCTTAGCCATAGAGCTCAATATCTGTTGGGTGTCAGTAACTACCTGAATTAACAATCAATCAGTTATTCCGTCATCTTTGATAGTCGTTACAAGTAATTTGATTCATCGCTAATTTTTCCAATTTCTTGAACAATTCACACAATGGGTTTTACGAAACAGCACAAAACATTCATGGTTGAAGCGTATTTTCGAAACGGGGTTAGAGTAAATGGTGAGTGGCAATACAATCCGGGTTTGTGCATGGACGACTTTCACGAACATTTTCCTAACGTTGCTTTTATTGCTGGGGATTTTTATCATTGCCTAAAAAGAACTGTGGCAATGTTTAGGGAAACAGGTTCTATACAACACAAAAAAGGAGCAGGAAGACTATCTGTAAGAACAGAAGCACTTGTTGAAAACGTTCGTGAAATAATTCAAAATACGCCAACAAATTGTATAAGACGCCTCTCCCAAGAAGTGGGAAGATCTTATGGACCATGCAGGACTATTCTTAAGATGCAGCTAAATTTATTTCCTTATAAAGTGCAAGTATTCCAAGAAATACAAGCCGCAAATTTTGAAAGACGCAGGAATTACTCCCAATGGTTTACCCAAAATTTATTGGGAAGAAATGATTATCCAAGAATGTGGTAACATTTCTCCAGAGATGCTGGTCAACACTTTCGAAAATATGAAGAGACGTGTGAATTTATGCTTGGAGCATGGCGGTGGCCAATTCCAGCAATTTATGTAATTAGTTTTCTCTTTCTTTCGGTATATTCTTACTTTGTTAATTTTGTAAACAACAAAAATAAATTTGTATTTGTCTACTTATTTTATTACTCCTTAGTTTGGCATATCATGTCATAATATGAATTTGACAAAATGTTAACCTAGATTTGGTTAGATATATATATATATCGTTTCCATATCATTGTGATCTAAACCAAGCCCTACGTTTTTAATCCAAGCCCTCTTTGATGCAAATAATTTTTGCTTGCACGTTACATGCCCCTGCGGGAGTAATAGCAGATTGTTTTCCTTAAGTACGCTACTGGCAGGTACAATAACGTATTTGGTAAGTAGTGCGTAAGTATTTTGTGACTATATTTACTCTTAATATTTGATATTGTTTTTTATACTTAAAAAAATAAATAAATGTCAACACCAAATTGCTGTTATCAGCCCGCGCAACCCAAATACAATTTTTATTGCAAATTTGTTTAAGTTTTATGACGTCTACTAGGTAGCGCAAAAGCACCAAAAAATATTTGTTTATAACTGTGTATGTGCCAACGAAACATAAGTATAATAATTACAGATAATATTGACTTTAAAAACGCAAAAATTTTTATCTTTAAATAATGACGAGTTTTTTTTAACGATTAAGCGATAAATACATTTTTTTTACTACTAACTTGAATAATTGAAATTATTTAGTCCATTTTTCTAATGAGAAGTGGAATTTCTCCACCTGGAGAAATAACAACAACAACAATACATAATCACCTACGTAGGTGAATGATGCAATACTTTGTGTGTAATAAGATTAATACACGATATATATCCGCATTCTAAGGTTGGGCTGTACAGGGTGTTTTATTAAGGTCGAAGAGCGGCCATATCTCGGAAACTACTGGGCATAGAAACTCAGGAAAAGAAAAATGATAAGAAAAGTGGCCATGAGAAAATTCTGGAAATAATTTTCAAGTTCCGCATTTTGCCGCAAGAGGGCGTAATTGAAAAGTAAATTTTTAAATTTTACATAACTCCGAAAATTCCACATTAAGGTATATGTTTGATAACACCATTTTAAAGTTTGGACAATTATGCATCATTTTGGTCTTATGCTCATTGGCGTACCGACTGTAATAAGAGTGGGGGAAGCTGTTGAAAGTGTAATCATTTAAATCGCTGTAACTTATAAACGACTTATTCGATTTTAGCAAACTAAATACTGTTTGGAAGAGAAATGTATGCACTTTGACCAATCGTATTTAGTTGTCCAAAATAAATCTCAAAAAAAATGCTAGAGGGCGCAATTTGCAATAACAATACAATTTTTGATTTTCCTTCGAAAAAATAAATCATACGGTATAATTATGATACCATAATCGAAAAGTAGATGAATTTTGCTAGAAAAAATATTAAAACCGCAGCTCGATATCTCCGTTCGTTTGTGAGTTATTGCCAAAACAATAATTTTTAACACAAATCGCTAGCAATTTTATTAGAAACTATCTTGTACATTGGATACGACAATTAAAGGTACTTACCTTTCTCTTCCAAACAAGCTTAAATTTAGTAAAATTGGTTGAGTCGTTTAGAAGTTACAGCGATTTTAATGTTTACAGTTTCACTTGATAAGAGTGGGAGAAGCTATTGAAAGTTTAAACATTAAAATCGCTGTAAGTTCTAAACGACTTATCCGATTTTACTAAATTTAAGCTTGTTTGGAAGAACCTTCAATTGTCGTATCTAATGGTACAAGATAGTTTCTGATAAAATTGCTAGAGGGCGCAATTTGTGTTAAAAATTATTGTTTTGGCAATAACTCACAAACGAACGGAGATATCGAGCTGCGGTTTTAATATTTTTTCTAGCAAATTTCATCTACTTTTCGATTATGGTATCATAATTATACCGTATGATTTATTTTTTCGGAGTGAAATCAAAAAATGTATTGTTATTGCAAATTGCGCGCTCTAGCATTTTTTTTTAGAACTATTATAGACAACTAAATACGATTGGTCAAAGTGCATACATTTCTCTTCCAAACAGTCTTTAGTTTGCTAAAATCGGATAAGTCGTTTATAAGTTACGGCAATTTAAATGATTACACTTTCAACAGCTTCCCCCACTCTTACTAAAGTCGGTACGCCAACGAGCATGTGACCAAAATGATGCATAATTGTCCAAGCTTTAAAATGGTGTTATCAAACATATACCTTAATGTGGAATTTTCGGAGTTATGTACAATTTTAAAATCTACTTTTCAATTACGCCCTCTTGCGGCAAAATGCGGAACTTGAAAATTATTTCCAGAATTTTCTCATGGCCACTTTTATTATCATTTTTCTTTTCCTGAGTTTCTATGCCTAGTAGTTTCCGAGATATGGCCGCTCTTCGACCTTAATGAAACACCCTGTACAAAGATTTTTAAAAGAATAATTGTCTGATCTGATTCTTTTAGATTTTAGTAAAGCTTTTGACACGCTGAACCACAGTGTTTTGTTTTCCAAATTAAAATTCTTTGGTGTAGGTAATGATGCACTTAATTTTTTTTAAAGTTATCGTTCGGATAGGTCTCAGCAGGTCCTTGTAAACAATTCAATGTCAGATTTTTTGTTACTGAATAAAGGCATCCCACAGGGTAGTATTATTTCCCCATTATTATTTGCCTTGTATACACCCGATTTTAGTAAGTTCTTGAAAAGATGTAGTAAGCACCAGTACGCAGACGATATACAAGTCTACTACTCATTTTTTCTTTATGATACCTATGAGGCCTCCGAAGCTATCAAGGATCTTAAAATTATATCTAATTATTCAAAAGCACATGCTGGTAAGACTAAAATGATAATATTCGGTAAACAAAAAGACTTGTTGGTCAATAATGCTAATTTTCAAATAAAAGTTGATGACAAATTGCTTGAAGCTACAGACAATGAGACGAACCTGGTGGTTATGGATAGCCAGCTAAGGTTTGACAAACATACTTCCGGTCTTCTTCAGTAAGGTTATACCAAACTTAACGTATTGTATTTGCACAAAGACTATTTGCCTTCAGATATTAAGATTAAACTATGTGACACTTTGATTCTTTCAGGTCTATCATAATGTTGTTTACTGGCCGGCTCTGTTGCCGAGGGATAGAGAGGGTTTACAGAAGCTACAAAATAATTGTGTAATTGATTCGATCGTTACTTGATGAAGATCCATATTAAATAAATACGTAAATGAAACAACATTAAGGTTTCAAATCTTCACAAAAATTACTTTATTTTTATATTAAAAATAAAAATAAAAACATGACATGTTTCGTAGCACTGCTACTTCGTCAGATGTCGAGATGGAAATGACAAACAAAGTTGTAGGTGTAGAGGCATTTACCTGCTAAGTACTAATTATCTAAATATTCCTTATCTTACGGGTTTTGGAAAAAACCAAGTAATAAAGTATACTTATAAATACTGAACAATAGGAATAAAAATGGTTGGAAACTACAATATTTCAAAACAAATTTAATAATGGTGAATTGTTAACATCTAATTGATCGTTTAAAATTTTGCCTGCTTTTTTAATTTTGTTAATTTCTAGAGATTCCAATAAAGACAACTTTTTGCTTTTATTTTCGACATGTAAAATTTTAAAATTATCCTGAAAAGTATGGTTTTCTGATAGTAGATGAGTTGCGTACGCTGAATTTTGTTTTTTATTTAGAAAGTCCCTTCTATGTTCCTGTAGTCTAACTTTAAAAGTGCGTCCTGTTTGTCCTATATAACTTTTTTGACAAGAACCACAGTCTAATTGATAAACTCCGCATTTTTGTTCTTTGTCGGTCTTGTCTTTATTGTTTTTGATGTATTTACTTATATTGTTGTTTGTTTTAAAAGCTATATTAATGTTTTGTCTCTTTAAAATGTTGCTAACCTTGTCTGAAGTGTTTCCTATATAAGTCATTGTTTTATATGTTTTATGTGTGTCTTTTACCCTAGGATAAATTAGTGAGAAAGTTTTTTTGTTTAATTTGTTTTTGAGTATATTGTCTATTGTTTTGGGCGAATATCCGTTATTTACAGCAATTTGTTTAATAATGTTAAGTTCTTTGTTATAATCTTCCGAGACCATCGGTACGGTGATCAGTCTATGGATCATGCTATGGTAAGCGGCTAATCAACTATCAATCAACATCAACTATCATCAACGCAACTCATCTACTATCAGAAAACCATACTTTTCAGGATAATTTTAAAATTTTACATGTCGAAAATAAAAGCAAAAAGTTGTCTTTATTGGAATCTCTAGAAATTAACAAAATTAAAAAAGCAGGCAAAATTTTAAACGATCAATTAGATGTTAACAATTCACCATTATTAAATTTGTTTTGAAATATTGTAGTTTCCAACCATTTTTATTCCTATTGTTCAGTATTTATAAGTATACTTTATTACTTGGTTTTTTCCAAAACCCGTAAGATAAGGAATATTTAGATAATTAGTACTTAGCAGGTAAATGCCTCTACACCTACAACTTTGTTTGTCATTTCCATCTCGACATCTGACGAAGTAGCAGTGCTACGAAACATGTCATGTTTTTATTTTTATTTTTAATATAAAAATAAAGTAATTTTTGTGAAGATTTGAAACCTTAATGTTGTTTCATTTACGTATTTACAAAATAATTGCATAAGGTTTTCCTACGGGGCCCGCAAATATGATCATATTACACCTTTATATAATAATTCACTGTTTATTTTATTTTCAATTTTTTACAATATTTAAATTAAATGTACAATCTTATTAGAACAATTTTGAACAAGAACAGGGTGCTGTAAATTTGATTTTGAGGATGTGTTATTATTTTTGTTCTCCGTTATGATACTATATTTCTTTTTTTCCAATGTTGAACTCGATTGGAAGACGAATTGCGATACCTGAGTCGGTACTGATTGCAGTTCAGGTTGTGGAATGTTGAATATTTTCTTGGTCAGGTATAACTTATTGCTTAGGTAATTATCTATGTAGCCCTCGGCTACTCCAGAAGACAATATGTGGCCGATGTTCTTCGGAAACAATGTCCCGTGAATTCCTTGGCATTCAGCAGTTTTAGGTAAGACGCTATTTCCTGATGTATGGAGCCAAATTTGTGTATACCGACAAGTGGCTTATAGCATTTTCCATTGCGATAACACACAAAAAATTGCCCATCGCTCATATTTGTTGGAAGTAAAGCCATATAATTTCTATAATACTTTAGATATTCTCCCGTCACCGTATGATCTCGGTTTGTTTGATTTATTATAGGGAATTTTTATTACCAAAGTCGTTTCCAAATCTTTTATGTAGTCTTTTAGTAAGAAATTTAAAATAAAATTATATAGTTAAATTTACCTTCAACATTAAGTATTTGTCGTCTCGAACATGGCAAAGGAATTTTTGAAACTCTTTTTTAGTTAGGGTCTTCCATTTCTTTGGACAATAATTACCAACACTTTTTCGTTTCAATAATGCTCGTAACCTCATGTATTTTGATATATCAATGTTGTGTATAACATTTACCACTGCATGTAGCATGGAATACTGCGACCACAAAGTAGATGACTTCACAGTTTTCGATAAATCCGCCATCCTATACACTAAAAAAACGTTTTCCGAGAACGACTGTGTACTTTTTTCTTGCCGGTAATCCATACATTTTTTATAAGCTCTTTTATATATTTTCTTAGATTTTTGTGGCAACAAATGTAACATAACTTCATTGGCAGTTTCTCGAATATTAGGTGGCGTACCTACTACAAAATCTTCACTATCATTTTCTATTTCCATTTTTGTGTTTTCAAGTTTTCAAAATATCGCCTGATTGACAAAACGTCAAATGATATTATTAATTTAAGTAATTATTTGTTATATCCATAGATAAG
Source organism: Polydrusus pterygomalis (assembly GCA_963969555.1). Lineage (NCBI taxonomy): Eukaryota > Metazoa > Arthropoda > Insecta > Coleoptera > Curculionidae > Polydrusus > Polydrusus pterygomalis. The sequence goes on along the minus strand of OZ018381.1, from coordinate 15,136,743 downwards.
CATATTACAGGTTTCATTGTTAACCGACAAACATTAAAAGCGACAAATTACCGTGCAAGATGAAATGTATTGGTTTACTTTATTTCTACATCATTTTATAATCGAAACAAAGCCACAATCGGATAAAAAATATCGTATGTCATACGGACGAAAAATGTATTTCGGACTATGCGGGTTACCGACCTCGGCTTTGCCTCGTCCGGTTATCTTCCGCATTACTATAAAATTCCAAGTGCATATTTAAAAAATTTTGACTTTACGCTGGGATCTGAAAAATAAAAAGTCGAATTTCTGTATGCTATCACTGCCATAATCAGGTTGTTGTTTAAATAAGGCCATATATATTTCCTTTAATTTTTGTACAGGGTCATCCAACGAGGACTGAACATTTTTGAGCTTCCTTGTATTTAAAGAAAAATCCAAAATAGTCAATCGATGTACTTTTTTCTGCAGAATTCAAAAATGAAACCAAAAATGTATTTGAACCAAAAACAAAAGAGTTACGATATGGATAAGGTGTTTTTTAAATGGAACATAGCTTTTTTTATACGATTTTTGGAACGAGTGATTTTTTTTGTCCGTTCTGATTAAAATATTTAATATTGTGACAGCTATTTTTATTAAATTTTAATGTTTTATCCAGTATAATTTAACTTTAACCTGTTTGAAACATACACTAGGTAATAAAGGTATAATCACCTTTGAATCCTTCAAAGTCATTTCGGCAATATTATAGTAAATTTGTCAAATTTTTTGACTTTGAAGGATTCAAAGGTGATAATACCTTTATTACCTAGTGTATGTACAAACCCGAACAAACAGGTTAAAGTTAAATTATACTGGATAAATCATTAAAATTTAACAAAAATAGCTGTCACAATATTAAATATTTTAATCAGAACGGACAAAAAAAAAATCACTCGTTCCAAAAATCGTATAAAAAAAGCTATGTTCCATTTAAAAAACACCTTATCCATAGCGTAGCTCTTTTGTTTCTGGTTCAAATAAATTTTTGGTTTCATTTTTGAATTCTGCAGGAAGAAGTACATCGATTGGCTATTTTGGATTTTTCTTTAAATACAAGGAAGCTCAAAAATGAGCCCCTGTTCAGTCCTCGTTGGAAGACCCTGTACATCTCAGAGTTGTTTATTCAATTTAAACGCGATAATAACCCCACAAAAAAACACAGACGTTAATTTTTGGCGTTTTACAAATATCTTTGGAACCAGAAATTTTTATTTCATGTTAGTCGATCCCGGATTGTGCATCTTTCGCACCATTTAGTATCGCCTACCAAATTTTGTGGTCTAAAATTATCCTCACCATTTTTTTTTGACTAAAAGACCCCAAACATTTTCCATCACCTACTATGTTAGTTGATTTAGCGTCTATAATACTTTAATTCTTTCAAGGTATTAGTTGGAAAGAGGACTTCAATTAAAACACTTTTTACTTTTTACTCCCAACGTTTCAATTTATTTTTTAAACCTTTCTCAAGGGTATAGAAAATTGTATAAAGTGTAGAAACTTATAATTAACTGACATGGCATTATGCATTATCTTTAATATTTATTCAACTTATTATTATATCAAAAACATGGTTAACCAATGTCAGTTCATTAAGTGTCTACACTTTATACAATTTTCTAGACCTTTCAGAAAGGTTTAAAGAATAAACCGAAACTTGGGAATGAGTAAAAAGTAAAGTGTTTTAATTGAAGTCCCTCTTCCCCACTATTACCCTGAAAGAATTTTCCATTACATTTAAATCTGGACTCCGTGAAGGTAATTGTAAAATGATTATTTTTTCCTGTTCCATCCATTCCCTTGCTGGTCGAGCTGTGTCAATTAAACAGTTATCTTGCTGATAAATTAAATTTATTTTCGAAAATCGTTCTAATACATACGGTAACATAGTATTTTGGATAAAACTTAAAGATGTTATTACGGGGGTCGAAACGTTGATATTTGATTAAAGTAATATTGCATTATTATTTTTTTAGATACAGGGACTATAAAAGAGTAATAAAAAATGCAGGCCCTCATTTAAAAACACATGACCTGAAGATGGTACTCGAAAGACGAAATATCGGAAAATTGTTGCTAATTTACCATGAATAATATTTCAGAACATAAATTGTATTTTTTATTTCTAATGTCATTGTACTGAAACTATGTGAAATTAAATAATATTATGTACTTAAATGCTTTTCTTTTCCAAATTAATGACTACCTATGCAATGTTATTTTGTAATGGTAAAATGCATAATGCTAATTTTTCGTGTGGCTTTGGAGTTAATAAGGGTTATCGAAGTTAAGGTAAAACTTTACTTAAATCACCTTATTGCATAATAAATCAATTAGGTTCCTTATAATTTTTTGAAAACAACGCCCAATAAAAAGTCAGAAGTAAAATGAAATATTTCTACTGTATTAGAATACAGGGTGTCCTAAAAGCTCTGATCAATAATTTGGGATTAAGTACCTAGTTAATTAGGTAAAAATAAAGTAAGAACATCATATAAAACTATGTCCTATATCCACTTACTACGAAGCAACAGCCCTCTAAAGGGGGTACTCTGCAGATGGATTTTTCTGAATATTGTCAAAACCTTAAAAAATTGCATATTTTGGTAAACTTTGTACGCTAAATAGAACGTGGTCTTAAAAATGTCGATATTTAAGAAATGGGGCCAGAAATAGGGGATAGCCGGGTTAAAATAAACATACTTTTTTTTACGCTACATTTATACGGTGCGAGCAAAAATTATTTGCATTAAAGAGGGCCTTGCATCTAAGAACGTAATGCTTAGCCGTAAAGCTAAATACCTATTGGATGTCAGTAACTACCTAAATAAACAATTAATTAGTTATTCCGTCGTCTTTGACAGTCGTTACAAGTAATTTGATTCATCGCTAATTTTTTCAATTTCTTGAACAATTCACACAATGGGCTTTACGAAACAGCACAAAACATTCATGGTTAAAGCGTAAATACGCTTCGAAACGGGGTTAAAGTAAATGGCGAGTGGCAATACAATCCGGATTTGTGCATGGATGATTTTCACGAACATTTTCCTAACGTTGCTTTTATTGCTGGGTTTTTTTTTATCATTGCCTGAAAAGAATCGTGGCTGTGTTTAGGGAAAGAGGTTCTATACAACACAAAAGAGGAGCAGGAAGACCATCTGTAAGAACAGAAGAATTTGTTGCAAACGTTGAAGTGGGTAGATCTTATGGTACATGGACTATTCGTAAGAAGCAGCTAAATTTATTTCCTTATAAAGTGCATGTATTCCAAGAAATACAAGCCGCAGATTTTGAAAGACGCAGGAATTACTCTCAATGGTTTACCCAAAATTTATTGGAAAGAAATGATATATAAGACCTGACATTTTTTCGGATGAAGCCTGGTTCTACCTCTCCGGTTATGTGAATTCTCAGAATACACGCATGTGGAGTAGTGAAAATCCGCATTTTTTTGTAAAGTCCACATTGCACCCTCAAAAAATTGATGTCTGGTTAGCTGTTTCCCGAAGAAGAATTGTTGGTCCTATTTTTTCCAGGACACAGTTACAGCACAGCGGTATAGAGAAAATATTTTGAATCCATTTGTGGAGCAATAATTACTTGATGACGAATTACGTTTTGGATATTTTCAACAAGACGGTGCAACCGCCCATACAACCGCCGAAACTATTAACTACTTACGCAATTTTTTCGACGACAGATTGATCAGTTTTCGATCAGACATTAAATTCCCACCTAGATTGCCTTGTTTAACGGTTATGGATTACTTCGTTTTTCCTCATTTATGCACTATTTTTAAAACACCAGTTGCAAATTTAGAACAATTACAAAAAAGGATTATCCAAGAATATGGTAACATTTCTTCAGAGATGCTGGTCAACACTTTCGAAAATATGAAGAGACCTGTGAATTTATGCTTGGAGCATGGCGGTGGCCAATTTCAGCAATTTATGTAATTATTTTTCTTTCAGTATATTCTTACTTTGTTAATTTTGTAAACAACAAAAATAAATTTGTATTTGTGTACTTATTTTATTACTCATTAGTTTGGCATATCATGTCATAATATGAATTTGACAAAATTTTAACCGAGATTTGGTTAGATATATCGTCTCCATATCATTGTGCTCTAAACCAAGCCCTACGTTTTTTATTCCAAGCCCTCTTTGATGCAAATCATTTTTGCTCGCACGTTACTTTTTTATGTCAAATTAGAAAAATCTGACATATTTTACGAAAAAAGTAGTAGTAGTGATTGGATCACTAATAGATAAATTTATTTAAACATCACTTTACATCCGAAAACTACGAAAGCATACGTAGTACAGGGATATGGATAATTTACTTAACGTTAAATCGTTTTAAGGTATTTAACTTATTTGTTTTATTGATTAAATTAAATTGAATAAAATTTTAACATTTATTAATACTAGTAAATAACATAAATTAGCGATTTTTTCAAATGTGAATTAATTTTTAAATAAAATTTACTTTTTAATTTTTTCGTAAAATATGTCCGTTTTTTCTAATTTGACATAAAAAAGTATAAAAGTTAGCGTAAAAAAGTAATGTGTATGTGTCCCCTATTCCTGGCCGCATTTGTTAAATATCGACATTTTTCAGACTACAATTCCATTCAGCGTACAAAGTTTACCAAAATATCTAAATTTTAAATTTGTATCTACCAAAGTCTCGAAAATATTTAGAAAAAACCATCTTCAGAGTACTGCCATTAGGGGGCTGTTGCTATGTAGTAAGTGGACATAGGACACAATTTTATATGAAGTTCTTACTTATTTTTTTAACCAGTCTACTAAATCCCAAATTATTTACTATATCGTTTAGTACACCTTGTATATGCATGTAAAATAATGAAGTGATTCCATATTGAACATTTACTTTTTATTGTATTTTCACGAATAGAATTTTCAAATTTGGCCTTTATTTCTTTCCCATCGTCTGTTCCAAATCAAGACATGACTTAAAATAGTAAACTCAGTTCCAAAAAAAATTAACGCACCTAATTTTTGATGCAACTTTGGAGCTTTGTCATTTCTGAACGAATGGACCGATTTTTATTGTCTATCATTTATTGGTAGGTAATTCCTTTACCTTTAAGGAAAAAAATAAACTGGTAGAAATTTTTTCAAAGCCCCCTGGATGATAGTGGAAAAACTCAAGCCATGTTATTTTCTTATTTTTTGACTCACCCTGTGCGTTAATTAAGTAAATGTATAGAAAGCGCCTACACTCTATATAAAAGTCGCTTCTTTTACGAGCATTTTGATTTTTTGTTCATTAATTTATCTCTAAAGTTGTCCAAATTACAGCTTTTTTGTTGAAACCTTGCATATTACCAACTTTATGAATTTACCGAGTAACAGTTTTTAACAGATACGAATTTTAAAAGCATTTTTATTAAACACAAAATTATAACCTAGGATAACTGCTTAATACCGTGTATTGCCTCCCCTAGCAACTCTGAGAGCTTCTAATCTACGTAGCATACTAGAAATTAGGTAGAAACCTATCGTTTCCATTGGTATACGATTCCATTCTTCCACTAATGCATATGCTAATTCTGCGAGATTTTCAGTAGGCCTCTGGCGAGAACGTACCCGTCTCCCTAGTTCATACCACAAATGTTCTATACGGTTCATATCGGGGCTTCTGGCAGGCCACTGTAATGTGGTAATATCCGTAGCTTCTAAGAAGTTTCGAACAATTGCTGCGGTGTGTGGTCGGGCATTATCCTGCATCAATATAAAATTATTGCCCACTAACTCTGCACGAGGTTAGACATACTGCTGTAAAATATCAATATAGATTAGCGCTGTCATCGACTGCCTCAATGGAAAAACATGAAGGGGTGTCTTTCCATTCATTGAAATCCCTCCCCACACCATAACTGACCCACCATTGTAACTTTCACATTCTGTTATTAAATTCTGATTACACCTTTCACCAGTCCTTCTCCATACTCTTTTCCTTCCATCCACCTTGTTAAGGCAAAACCGTGATTCATTCGTAAAGAAGACATTCCACCATTCACGAATATTTCATTGTCCATAATTTTCAACAAAGTTTCTTCTAGCAGCACGATGTTGTGGCAATAATTTGGGACCTTTTGCAGGTCTCCTAACTTTCAAATTAACTTCGTTTAGACGTCGACATACCGTTTGCTTACTTATTGTAACACCCCGAATTTGGCGAAGATCTTGCTGAACATTTACCGCAGTTTTTGATCGATCACGTAATATCCTCAATCTCAAGAAGCGATCATCTATTGGAAAAGTTTTTCGAGGGCGACTAGAAACAACCCTTCGAGCAGTGCTTCCTATTTGTTCGTACTTGTGGATTGCTCTACGAGCAGTTGCTTCATGGACACCCACTGCACGAGCGGCGTAACGTTTACTACGTCCATCGTTAACTAAAGTAACTAATGCTGCTACTTGCTCTAAACTTATTTGAGGCATTTTATGTCATTTTAGCCATTACAACTTTTATAATGACATTGACTTTTTTAATGACACAACGACAAAGGCTCAAATAATATGGATTAATTGCTATGGCAAGGGCAATAATTGTTTTTCTGGCAATGTGACCCTACAATGAATTACATTTGTGGAATAAACGTAAGGTTTCAGCAAAAAAACTGTAATTTATACAATTTTAGAGATAAATTATAGAACAAAAAATCAAAATGCTCGTAAAAGAAGCGACTTTCATATATAGTGTAGGCGCTTTCTATACATTTGCTTGAATAACGCATAGGGTGAGTCAAAAATTAAGAAAATAACATGGCTTAAGTTTTTCCACTATCATCCAGGGGGCTTTGAAAAAAATTCTACTAGTTTATTTTCTTCTTAAAGGTAAAGGAATTACATACAAATAAATGAAAAGAAAATAAAAATCGGTCAATTCGTTCAGAAATGACAAAGCTTCAAAGTTGCAACAAAAATTAGGTGCGTCCTTTTTTTGGAACTGAGTGTATAATTAAAAATTATTTGATTACAGCACCAACTGATAAACTTTTTAGCAAAATTCAAAAAAACTCGAATTAATAAAATCGTTACTGTGGTAAGTTTCCGGTTTTTTTTTAAGTTATTAGAACACTACAATTTTTTACATTTTAAACGTCATTTTTTTTAGATGAGTAGAATCGTCCAAAATATGTATTTTGTATTTATTATTATCTTAAACTATAAACAAAATGACATATTAAGTTTAACAATTTATTGATTAAAATGTATCATGCCACGTGTTATTGGTAAGACTTTTAAGTTTAATTGTCCATCAAACATGTAATCAAATGTCTAATAATGATAAATGATGACATTTTTATTAGCACCTTTATCCTACCGATTATTTAATAACCATGAGATGGTTTTCTTGGAAATTATTAAGCCTTTTGATGTTTCGGGCTTCACAAAGATTTTAAACAATAATTACCGAACGAAAACAGCTATGACTGTTAAATAATTGAGAGGGAATAATTTACTTACAATTAAATTTGTCTAGTTAGTAAATCAACGATTAAGCTAATCGAGCCACTTTGATTGTAATAAAACCATTTCCGCAAGTAGCATTAATGTCACAGTCAAAGTTATCTGGTAACCTAGTTACTTCTGTAAATAAAACCTTCTTGCAATCCGACAACGATTTATTTGTTGTTTATCTGAAGGTGGTAGACAATGAAGTAATATAAAATAATTACCTTGTCGGACTTCCATTGTCTTTATTTTGTTACTAAACACAACGTTTCGGTCAGTTAGTATCTCTAACCGTTTTCAAATGTAAACTAAATTATAATTCTAAGGCTACTGTCTTAAATACTATCCATGTGCAATGAAGCTTGATGACTCCGCCTACACTGAGAAAATCTCCAGCAAAAACATCTTTACTGATGTATTTTTGGCTATCCCAGCTAAATTATTTGCCAAAGTTGCAAATTGACTTTCTTGTAGTAGAAAAATAAGGTTTACTACTGTCTTTTTATTGATTTTAATAAGTACTTTGTTGTTGATAATAAATATTTTCTTAAATATTTCGCAATAGCAAAATACGTAATTGTAACAGAAAAAGTTTGTCAAAAGGATTTTTACTTATACTGAGAAAAATTTTTGCTGTCCCAGCAAAGAAAATTTATAAGATCCGGTATTCGGGTGTTTCCGTGTCGCCATTCGGTGTCGTTACGAGCCAGTTTCGAGTATTTCAGCCCGTCCGAGCCTATTGTCGCGCCGTTCGCGCATCATTTCGCTAAGTTTAGTGTTGAGGGAGAGGGTGCGCCACAAGAGTGAAGAATATGGTCGTAGACAAGGGGAAAATGTCGCGAAAATTAAAATTAAAACAAAATTTTTTTTTTTTTTTTTTTCTGTGTTTGTGACCTGTGGCTAACTGTATTTTGATGGAGTACAAGAAAAGTTAAAAGTTGGAAGGCCACCTTTAAATTAAGAAGAATACTATACCTACGTTAATGCAAATTTGGGAAAAATGTTTGATGATTTTCCATGTCCTTATAGTTGAATACAGGCATTGAATTGGTAAGTTTTGTTTGTATAATCTTACACATAATATACTTTCTTTTGTTTGTTTTTATGCATATTTCGATAAATCATATATTTGTGTATTTTTAGATAGAAACAATTTAACAAAAGGTTTCCTGATTGTATTGACGTCATATATACCAGTGGAAAGTTTTGTGCAGGAAAATAGCAACGTTGAAGAACGAAAAATCAGCGGATACCTACTGCCTTGAAGAAAATATTGGTAAGTTAAAATGTTTAATTTTGTATATAAAATGTTTGCATATTAAACAGGTCTTATAATAATAATTGTGATTGAAAATTAATGAAATAATTATTTTTAGACATTACTGCTAAGGCACTACTGATGTTACCATATTTATTCAGCCCCATAACCATTAAAAATGCCCGAAAAGCTTGCCTATGCCCTATGGAGACCAAGCAGGAGTGAGGTGCAAGAAAGCTTGTTCTTTAACCCGGAGGTAAATATTAACTACTATTGGCTATGCTTGAACTAAGAATTGTACAAACATAACCTTATAGTAACCTGAATGCTCAATGGGAAGCTTAACTGGTAATAGTGTCTACTTTTTTTGACATTTTAAAGTCTAAACTTTTTAGTAAAATTTAATAATTGCAGTCGTGCATACAGCATACATTGGTGTTACAATGATAAACACCGAGAAGTTGTCTTATTCTTGACTTCGCTTGGTTTCTACCTGGTCCTTCCTTTCCAGAATTTTTGATTACCTCTATTGTAGTTATTTAATCAACATTTTCCGTTCCAGAATGATCATCTCACAGAAAAAATAAAGGCAAAATGTGAGAAGCTACAACTGTTTAACCTAACTGTTCAGTCGTTCGGAGTCATATGTAGTGGGAAACCTTAGGGGAGGGTGGGGCAACTTAACCACCTTAACCTTTCAATGGTGGTAAAATACTAAAAATAAAATAAAAGTCATATGTTTACGTTTTTACTCGACTCTTTGGTATGATAATAATTAACTGGAGCAGTAATCTAAAGCAAAAAGCAATATCTAAAAATAATATAAAAACAAAACATATTTGTTGCAAAAAACGTACTTGCCCCACCTAGTGGGGTAAGTTAGCCAATGATCTAATGTGGCACTATATGCTTTCTCAAAGTCAGTGCAATCCTCATGAAGCCACTGCTTACACTCGCCACATTGTATCCATTCTTCTTGCGTCAATCCATATTCCTCTCCACAATATGGACAGTAGATATTCTCTTCCTCGTTCTCAGCTTTTTTTCCTTTCTTTTTTTTGTCTTCGACTTTGGACTCCGCTACGATTTTAGCTACCTTTTGTTTCTTTTGTTTGTCACTTATTTCTATTTCTAACTCTAATTTGTATGGAGAAGCAGTGATTTCTTCATCGGTGAACTTGCCCCACTATTCACGGAGCGATTTATTTTTCTCTCAGAATACAGATTAGGTATACTTACTTACTTAGCTCCGTAAATCGTAAAACTACTTTGTCAGCTAACCAAAAATCAATATTAGCACTGCTCAAATAAATTTTAAAACTGTGAAACTAGTTCTAGAATATTTGTAAACTCTTATATCGAAAACTTCGGTATACGAAAATGCTCAACTGTAACCACGTGCGTCTGTCTAGGCCAACGGTTTCTTTTGAATTAACATTGGGTGATCAGATGCATCAGTTGACAACATCCGGACTTTCCCGAACTGCTCCGATGTTAAGAAAATCGCATTGGCGTACTTGCCCCGTATGGCGACCTTGCCCCACCCTCCCCTACCTCTTTAAATGTTATAGTGGTATCAGTGCTGTATCATTATTATTATTATTAATAATATTATTAATATTATTAGGTGCATATAGTCCTGTTTTTGTTATTTCATGTTATAAATGTTAACATAGTATAAAACAAAGTCGCTGTCCCCGTCTGTCCGTCCCTATTCTTTTATGCTTAAATCTTTAAAACTACGCAACGGATTTTGCAGCGTTTTTTTAATAGATAGAGTGATTCAAGAGGAAGGTTTTATGTATAATTAGCGACCCGCTTGGCTTCGCACGGGTGCAATTTCAGAAAGTGGCATGCCGGGTACTAATATATCGGGTTTGTTCGGGTTTGTATTTATACCAGCGGGTTGCAACGCATGCCGGGTACACGCTAGTAAGTTTCTATAAATTCTCTTTCTTTTATCGCCTGGTAGGGTATAATTATTTTTTCTTCCTTATCTCATTTTTTATAAAAAAATATTTGTTAACGTAAACTTTTATTATTATTAATAGGTGCTTTAGGTTCCTGTTCTTTAATGTTATAACTTATAACGCTCATATAAATCGTTTTTTGCATAACCTGTAATAATGTTTGGCTCTTGTCGTATTTTTTTTTATATAAAGAAATGTTAATTTCATTTAGCTTTTTTCCTTTTATTCCTATACCCTATATTTAAACCTTATCCTCACGGCATTAATATTACTACATGCTTAATGTACTCTATTTTATTAGCCTCTAAATTGTCTTTTTTATTGAAGCAAATTTTATTTTGTTTTTACCCCGGGTGAAAGTGCGCCTGTTTCACAAATTCGAGTGCATGTATGGGAACCTTGAACATTGTAAGAAATACATCAAAGTCGAAATCAAAAAGTGCAACTGCTTTAAATTTTACTTATGTATTTCTTACAGTTTTTAAGATTCCCATACTAGCACTCGAATTTGTGACACAGGCGCACTTTAACCCAGGGTAAAAACAAAATAAACTTTGCTGCAATAAAAAAAGAACTTTTTAAGGGTAAGAAAGCACCCCCTTGTGCTAGCTATATAATTTTATTTTAGAAGGAGAGACATTTTTTGTTATTAGAAAAAGTATTTTTACCAACAGCAAAATATTTTTAAGGTACAAGAAAGATCCTTTCTTCGCTAAATAATCTTATTTACTACTGCAAGAGAGACGTTTTTAAGTACAGCAACGTTACTTTTTAGACATAGCAAAATTACTTTATAGGTATAACAGAATTATTCCTGCAAAGTAGTTTTATTACCACAGCAAAGTATGTCCAGCAAAGTGCATTCTCCTGGTAGAGTAATGTGCTTGGCTGTCCCCCATTCAACAAAATATTTTAGCTATGTTAGCTAAAATTTTCGCAAGGAATGAAAAGATATTTTCTCAGTGTACGTGCTAAACTTTGACTTAGATATGTTGATAATACTTGTTCCTACGAGCGTGCGCAAAGTAGTACTTTGCGCACGCATTTTTGTGTGCAAAGTTACACTTTTCCGCACTAGTGCGGATAAGACTTTTATCCGCACTGGGTGCGGAAAAGTAAAACTATTCAAAAATCTCCTTGGTAGGGAATATTTATATTTATTTTAGTAGCTGTAAACTATTTTATGGCAATGTGAGAAGCCGTTGCAAGAGTATTCTCTTTTATCTTTTAATCGTAATTCCCGATATTTGTATTTCAGCTTAAAACGAAAAATTTAGTTTCCTATTATTTTTTTTATTGTTATGTAATTTTTTAATTTTCTATTATTTTTTTTTGTTATGTAATTTTTAGTTGTAAGTATATTATAGTTCTTTCTTTAAAGTCGATTTAAAAATTATTAAATAAATGATCATATTTTTATTTTTGTTGTTATCTGATATGAAGCTCGTAGGAAAAATGTTGTTCCTAACAAGTGCGCAAAGTGCTTTTCCGCACGCAAGAACTTATCCGAACTCCGCTTCGCGTCGTTCGTCCAACTGTACTTGCGTGCGGAAAAGTATCACTTTGCGCACTTGTTAGGAAAATAACTATTATTATCTGGACAGACAGCAACGAAGAGCTGATATGGTTTCTGAAACATATTAATAGTATAAGATAATCCATTAAATTTACCATGGAAACAGAAAAACATTCCACTTTACCTTTTCTGGATGTTCTTGTCAAACGAAGTGCTGAAAACATAAATACTTCAGTATACAGGAAACCCACTCACACCGGGCAATACCTTCATCACGGATCGAACCATTCAAACTCCATAAAACAGGGCATAATTCAAACTCTTTATCACAGAGCATCTAACGTTTGCAACAATCTGAAAGGCCTTAATATTGAAATTTCAAATATCAAAAAAGATTTAAAACAGAATGGTTACCCTGAAACCCTTGTAACTAATACCATCTCAAAACTTAAAAATCGCGAAGTAAAAACTAATACTGAAACGAAAGAGGAGCAAATACTTCTTACAATACCTTATGTCGAGGGGATTTCTAAAAATATTAGAAGGATAACCAAAAACTATAATATCAAAACAGCCTTCAAATCCGGAAATAGGCTTAGAAGCTTTCTTACAAAAGTAAAACCACCCCGTAATGAAAACACAAAAAATTGTATCTATCAAATCCCTTGCGAGTGTGGCGAATCGTACATTGGGGAAACAAAAAGACCTCTTCCCGTACGAGTTAAAGAACATCTGAAATATCCTTTACTCTATTATAATGCTGTATTCTTGCTTAATATATTTGTTTAAACCTCGGTTTGAACATCCTGAATTTTCAAAACGACATGTACAGGGTGTCCCAAATTCGAGCCTCATCATGGGGATCTCGGAAACTATAAGAGATACAGCATCGGTTAAATTGTGGCAAAGTTGCGCAATTTCGTACTGAGCAATATCGCAAAAAAATATCTGAGCTATCTTTTTTAGTTTTTGAAATTTTGGCAAAAAACTAAAATTTAGAGTTTTTGTTTTTTTAAATTGCTCGACTTATTTTATCCGCTACAGAAAAACAAGCACAACATTGTTAAGGCAACTTTTTACGCTCCATATTGTGACGTTTTTAGAATTTTGTTACAACGTTTCGTTTTTGTGGAACTATTATCAACTTTAATTTTTTAAATACGGACCTGCATTTTTTATTTTATTTTTTGATAGCCCTTTAATCCCTGAATTCAACCATGTATCACATTTAATTATATTTAGACGTTTTGATGTCATTATTACATCTTCAGGAATGGGATAATTATTTTTTAAAACGGCCCTGGTGTATATTTGACTCATGGATTATTAAAACTACCATACTGGTCTAAATTAGTATCAAGCGTACCAAAATAACTATAATGAGGCTGCAAGCGTTCAGGATAGTCCTGTAAATAACGGTCACAAGAAATTTGGGAATTCCTATTGGAAGAATAATAAACTCGTATTGTTATTCCAAAGTCAGTGTGATGACATTCCATACGGCGGTAAACAGTCTCAAAGAGACCGACGTTTACCGCCGTATGGAATGATTGGAATGTCATCACACTGACATTGGATAAATTATAACATGTCGCGCTTTTCTAAAGCAGCAAACATAATTTTGCTGAAATATTCAGTATAAATGGTGACTGCAGTTGTCAAGATAATTAAGGTGGAAGTATCAACATATGCTTGCTAACATATAACCTATTTCGCGTATATTTATTTAATTTTTCTAGCTTTTACACAAAATTTAAATAAAATATATTTTATTATCGTCTTCATATTTTATAGGTAATAATTGACATATTAAATAAATATCAAGGAATTTCATTAAATATTTTAGGAGAATTTTATAGCGAAAAATGTCGGGTAAGATTTTTTTTTACATTATTATGTCATTCTTCTTTCACTATACAATTCTCCCAAAATTAGCAATTAAATAAATTGATATTTTTGTAATATGTCAGATTTTACCTAAATATTGTACCGACGATATTGATTTTATTTAAATGTTAGTTAATCAAATAATAAACTAAAAAAAGCAACGCGAAATAGGTTATAGGTTGGCAATAGATGAAATGACGTTGAAAATTCCACCTTAAGCCAAACAATCAAGTAAAAGTTCGTGTCATAGCAACCTTTGTTTTGTTTGGTTTTATTTTTACTTTGTTACAATTTATATAAAAACTTGAATATAGTAAATTATTTGTATAAAATTCCGGATCCATTTACATGTTGTATGTGGTAAAAAGATTAAGTAACTAACACCAGGGCCGTATTTAAAAATAATTATCACATTCCTGAAGATGTAATAATGACATCAAAACGTCTAAATATAATTAAGTGTGATACATGGTTTATTTCAGGGCTTAAGGGGCTATCAAAAAATAAAATAAAAAATGCAGGTCCGTATTTAAAAAATTAAAGTTGATAATAGTTCCATAAAAACGAAACGTTGTAACGAAATTCTAAAAACGTCACAATATGGAGCGTAAAAAGTTGCCTTTACAATGTTGTGCTTGTTTTTCTGTGGCAGATAAAATAAGTCAAGCAGTTTAAAAAAACAAAAAACTCAAAATTTTAGTTTTTTGCAAAAATTTAAAAAACTAAAAAAGATAGCTCAGATATTTTTTTGCGATATTGCTCAGTACGAAATTGCGCAACTTTGCCACAATTTGACCGATGTTGTATCTCTTATAGTTTCCGAGATCCCCATGATGAGGCTCGAATTTGGGACACCCTGTACACGCCTATACAGGGTGTAACAAATTCGTTTATCACTACAGGGATCTCGTAAACCGTAAGAGATACGAAGATGGTTAAATGGGGGCAAAGTTGCACAATTTGATGCCTAATCATAATTCAAAAAGAAATTATTTAGATTCCGAGTACTTCCGGAGATATTCGAAAGAAACCGAAAACCTGTCAATAAGATTTTTTTGTTTTGCGCCTTTAATGTAGGAGATAAAAGAAAACCAATCACACCTTTTAAGGGCCACTTTTTGTCCTTTCTTAGAACATGTAATTAGTTTTGCCATACAACGCTTCATTTTCCTGAAACTATCATTAATTTCACTATTTTAAATACGGACCTGGATTTTTTCCATTTTTCAATAAAATACCTAGGACATCTTTATTCAAAGCCTAGGCTAAATATTAATTTAAAAAAATAATTAACGCTCTAATGTAGAGTTTATTAAGATTTTTCTAATCCGACGCTGTGTTACACAATACCATTTCGTTTTAATAACGACATCTTCTTTATGTAATAATTTAAACTAGCTTCTTTAAAAGAATAACAAAATTAAAAATCTCCATTAACATAATATTCAAAAGAATACCTTAAAAATAATTTACATCTCAGTTACTACTAGGTATTTATAAGCATCGAAATACAAAAATTTTTAAAAATCGCACGGATCTTACCTTCTATTTATTTACCAACATTGATATAATAACTGATTAATTAATCGGTGTCGCTGTCCAGGGAAACATTTTTGAACATGTAATTAATAATTAATTTTTATATGGCAACTTCTTTTATTCAGGAGTATTTTTTTTTTATTTTGCTAATATTGCTTATAATGTTTTTCGTAAAGTTTTAATTCATTTTATTAATATTATAAAATATTATTATTGTTAATTAAATAAAATCTAATATCATTAGCAAGAATTTGTATTACGATTATTGTCAATTTACGAATTTTATAGTATTCTTTTAAGGAGCTAGTTTAAATTGTTACACAAAAGATGACGTGGGCAATAAAACGAATGGCTATTGTGTAACACAGGGTCGGATTAGAAAAATCTTAATAAAATCTACATTAGAGCGTTAATTATTTTTTAAAATTAATATTTAGCCTAGGCTTTGAATAAAGATGTCCTAGGTCTTTTATTGAAAAATGGAAAACATCCAGGTCCGTATTTAAAATAGTGAAATTAATGATGGTTTCAGGAAAATAAAACGTTGTATGGCAAAACTAATTACATATTCTAAGAAAGGATTAAAAGTGGCCCTAAAAAGGTGTGATTGGTTTTCTTTTATCTCCTACATTAAAGGCGCAAAACAAAAAAATCTTATTGACAGTTTTTCGGTTTCTTTCGAATATCTCCGGAAGTACTCGGAATCTAAATAATTTCTTTTTGAATTATGATTAGGCATCAAATTGTGCAACTTTGCCCCCATTTAACCATCTTCGTATCTCTTACGGTTTACGAGATCCCTGTAGTGATAAACGAATTTGTTACACCCTGTATATAACACTCGATTTGTAAAAAATAACAATAAGTTCCATACCCAGAAAACATTGATTTATTTTGGAGCTAAGTTGTTTAGTTGTCTATATTAAAAAAAAAAAACATTTTTAACTATAAATAATGTGAAACAAAAAAAATTGCATTGGAAAAAATTTAAATAAAAATTAGCACAATAATTAAGAATCATTTTGGCTTTTAAAATTTTGTTTCGTCTGTTCGGTGTCGCTAGTCTGCATTGTGCTCTTCCGTTTCCCTCCTATTTTTCTTAAAGATTTTATTTTTATATTCAAAACTTCTTAGCTTAGAAACAGTAATATATCGGTTTCGATTTTAATTTATTTAATATATTTTTTGTATAAGATGTGAACAAAGAAGAAAGGGAGAAACTTTATTTTCTATGCCTGAGGAAGGGCAGAAGGACAAGCTTCCTGTAAGATTTAAAGAGTGCAACTCCCGTCAACATGATGCATGTGGATCTTTAACCGGAATTGGTTATTAGTTAATTATTTTTACTTACCATGCAAAAAATAAGGATTCTATAATAATAATAATAATAATAATAATAATAATAATAATAATCTCTTTATTTCAAAATTGTTACATGACATAATATAACAAAGCGAAACAACGTCACAAAAACAAAATCCTAGAAACAATAACTTATATACCTACTAGATGTATTCACCTATTGAGATAATCTTCCAGTTCATATGGTTCAAGTTCAATTAGCATTTTCTTGATTTCCCGTTTAAACATACGTTTACTTTTAATTCTTTTAAGTTGCGCAGGTAAGGCATTAAATATTTTAACACACATATAGTGTGGTTGTTTTTCAGTTATTTGAAGACGGTGTAACGGGTAGTTTAAATTATCCGTTCGGGTAGTGTAAGTATGATTAGTTTGCACATCAAAAAAATGCTCATTTCTAAACAGGAACATGAGACATTCATAAATATACAATGCATGGACAGTCATTATCCCTAGCTCTTTAAAACTTGATCTACACGATTCATTGTAATTCATTTTCTTAATGACGCGTATTACCCTTTTTTGTGCTACAAAAGTACTTTGAATTAACCTGTCTCGACCCCAGAAAATAATCCCATACCTTAATATGGATTCAAAGTTAGCAAAATACATAATTTTTGTTGACTTTCTATTCATGTACTGTCCGGTTATTCGAATCCCATAGCATACCGAATTCAGTTTTTTTACCAATGCGGTTATATGATTTGACCAATCCAAAAACTCATTAATATGTAAACCCAGGAACTTTGTGGTTTCAGTCACCCTCACCATTCCCTGGTCGATAGTATCTAAATACTCGGGAGTTTCTGATCTAGACTGCTTTGTTCTAAACATTACTATATTTGTTTTCTCTGCATTTAAAATCAATTTATTTCTAATAAACCAGTCAGTGACTTGATGATGAAGATCTTTACTTTCTACCTGTAATTGATTAATTGATTTGCTTCCGATTATTAAGTTGTTGTCATCGGCAAAACTAATAATTTTTTGGTTAGGATTATTTACTGCTGAGTACAGGTCATTTGTAAATATAATAAATAATATTGGCCCTAATATACTACCTTGTGCGATTCCTGTCGAATTTAAGAGTAAACTGGATTTATGCTCTCGGCTGTCTCTTCTCACACTCACCAACTGCAAACGATTGTCCAGATAGGAAGACAGTAACTTTAATGCATTTCCTCTTACACCGTAGAGATCCAGCTTCATTAGCAATATTTCCCTATCGAGACAATCATAAGCCTTCGACAAGTCCAAAAAAATGCCAAACGCTATACTTCCATTTTCAAAGAAATTCATGACTCAATAAAATGAAAAATTGCTGTTTGTGTTGACCTGCCTTTTAAATAGCCATGCTGATTTTTATTGAACAAATTACATATATTCATAAAACTTATTATTCTACTACACATTGCTAATTCAATCAGTTTCGAATGTATATGTACACAAAAACCAGAAAAGTTAATTTAGTTGGCCAAAACAATACCGGATTAGTTTTCATTGATGGAAACCTCAGGAGTAAACGTTACTTGCAGTTATTACATGAACAGATTATGTATAACACAATTGGAATTAACTATTCTCTAAATAACGATTTCTATGCTCAAATGAAAGAAGTACTTAAAAACGTTAAAGCAAGAGAGGTAAACGTAATGATGGGGGATTTCAATGCTAAAGTCGGACACGGAATGGAGGATGATATAGTGGGTGACTTTGGTCTGGGACAGAGAAATGAAAGAGGAGATAGACTAGTACAGTTCTGCAGAGAAGAAAGCATGTTAATAACAAATACATTGTTCAAACTACCACCAAGGCGCTTGTACACTTGGAAAGCACCAGCGGACAAGCCAGATAATATCATAAGAAATCTAATAGATTTCATCCTAATCAACCAGAGGTTTCGAAACAGCATAATCTCTGTCAAATCTTACCCAGGGGCAGATGTTCCATCTGATCACAATCCCATAATATGCGTACTGAGAGCTAAACCACGAAAGACTCAGATTCCCCAAATCACACAGAATAAGAAAAAATATGATATCGGCAAGCTTCAGGACAAGGAAATACAACATGCAATGGAAAAGAGGATAAGTGCAGAACTACAAAAGACAACACTAGAAGATGCTCAGATAGAGGACACGTGGACAACTTTTAAGGAATCGGTGACCCAAGCTTGTGAACAATTTCTGACTTCCGCTAAAAATCAATAAAAAAAGAAACAGTGGATGACTGACGAAATCTTACAGATATGATGGAAGATAGACGGAAAGTAAAAACTGCCAACCCCATAGTTTATCGACAAATTCATAGGGCCATTAAACAAAAAATCAGAGAAGCTAAAGAAAGATGGATGAGCGAGAAATGTCAAGAGATTGAGGAACTTGATCGCAGGCATGACTCGTTTAATATGTACAAAAAGATAAAAGAAATCACAGGCAGACACAAAAGAAGAACAGAAATCATTATAGAGGAACAGGGCAAGCTTGTCTACGAGGTTAACGAAAAACTGAAAACATGGCAGAAATACATACTTGAACTCTTCAAAGATGATCAACGTCCAGAGAATCCCGATCAAACTAAGCATATGGAAGGACCAGTTATATCAGTTGACGAAGTTAAACATGCCATCGAAATCGCTAAAACCAGAAAATCTCCTGGTCCCGACCATATACCAGCGGAAGTGCTTAAGATTATGGATCAGCATTGTATTACCACCTTGACGTCACTATTTAATAATATATACGATAGTGGCACGATCCCAGCTGACTGGGTTGTTTCGTCATTTATCACCATACCGAAAAAAAACAGCCCTAAATCTTGTGGTGACTACCGCACCATCAGTCTTATGTCACACGTGTTAAAAATCTTTCTCAAGGTAATTCATGCCCGCCTATATAACAAATGCGAAGAACATATGGGTGAGTCGCAGTTCGGATTTCGCAACGGCTTCGGTACTCGAGAGGCATTATTTGCCACACAAGTTCTTATACAGCGCTGTAGGGATGTGAACTGCGACGTTCACATATGCTTTATAGACTATGCTAAAGCTTTCGATCGATGTCAGCATAAAACAATGGTAAAAGTTCTACATAAAACGGGCTTAGATGGAAAGGACATAAGGATCATTGCCAATCTGTATTGGAATCAGAAAGCAACCGTCAATCTTGAAAACAGTGAGTCGGAAGCCTTAGAAATCAAACGTGAAGTCCGACAGGGATGCATTTTATCACCCTTGTTGTTCAACCTCTACTCCGAGAAAATATTTAGGAAAGCACTAGAAAACACTACAGACGGCGTTAAGGTGAATGGTGAGTTAATTAATAACATCAGATATGCCGATGACACGGTTTTGTTGGCTGATAGCTTGGATGGGCTACAAGAACTTACCAACAGAGTTACACAAACAAGTGAACAATACGGGTTGGAACCGAATATTAAGAAGACTAAACACATGGTTATAAGTAAGTCCCCTAATCAACGAGGTGTGCTGTATTGTAAAAACGAAGCTATCGAGAGAGTGGGCAGTTTCACTTACATTGGTTGTAACATTAATGAATCGTGGGACCACTCCAAAGAAATAAAGTGTAGAATAGAAAAGGCCAGAACAATGTTCACACAAATGAAGCACTTTCTCTGCTGTCGAGATCTCAGTATGACGCTCAAGAAGAGAATGATAAAATGCTATGTTTTCTCAGTCTTGTTGTATGGTGTCGAGGCTTGGACGTTGTCCGAAGCAACAGAAAAATAGATTAGGAGTTTTTAACTATGGATTTATCGAAGACTCCTAAGAATTTCCTGGTTTGACCGAGTCACCAACGAAGAGGTTCTCAGAAGAATAAACTGCCAACTTACCCTCATGCATACCATAAAACAACGCAAACTTGAGTATTTGGGCCATGTCATGAGAAACCCCGTCAAATATCGTCTACTACAACTGTTCCTGCAGGGTAAAGTGGAAGAAAGAAAGGGACCAGGTAGAAGGAGAATCTCCTGGCTCGCTAACTTAAGGAAGTGGTTTGGCGTGACTTCCATTGAACTATTTCGCGCCGCAGCCAACAAAGCGCGAATAGCCATGATGATAGCCAACATCCGGAACGGATAAGGCCGACGAAGAAGAAGAAAAAATAACAATTATTGCAAACATATTCAAAGTAGGTACTATGTTATATTAAAACCAAATCCATTTATTCGACTAGGTACCTATTTGTAAGTATATACCTTATTCTTCAATAATATATAGGGCATTTTTAATATTTATTATTTTTTTTGACTAACAGTGTACAGTTACCGAAAAGATTGGTGTGCCGTTTTTAACTTAATGGATGCGATATTTTTCAAAAAAATACATTGAGTTGTGAGTGAGAAGTATTTTAAATATTCCAAACTTCTTTGACACCCTATATGTGTACAGCTCTATTTATCTATAGTAAAAAATAAAAATTGAATCATAACTAGAATTGTTATTATGACAAATTTTAAAGACGAAGAAAATCTAAGGTAAACAAGATTTATTACAACCTATAATCCTAAGCTTATAAACATATGCCTCATAATGTACATATCTATGTATCACCAATTTATTCTAGTTATATTATCTATTTTTCCAAAATTACGCCTATACAGAACATGTAACTACTTTTATTATAATTCGAAGAAATAGTCCATGCTTAAAGTGGAGTTAAAAGTATGAGAAAGAAAGAAAAAACCTAAAGTCTTCCTTCACAAAATTTAGTAGAATAAAAATTCTCTAGGGGTCTCTACATGTTTCGAACGCAGAAACGTTCATCTTCAGGGGACAGAAAGTTTTTTAAGTTTATGCTGATGGTGTTAGCAAAGAAGGGGTGTAAACCAACCAAATAAATTGGGGAAAAAGAAAACCTATCTAAGATGTCGAAGCTTATTTAAAAACATTTAAATGAACTTATGGATATAAGACATTATTGTGAAGGTACAATCGTTGTGTTTTCACATAAAATTGTTGTAGTGAAAAGAATTTTTGGGGTCCTGAGGACTAATTATAGGAAAAATTCTTTTCACTACAACAATTTTATGTGAAAACACAACGATTGTACCGTCACAATAATGTCTTATATCCATAAGTTCCTTTAAATGTTTTTAAATAAGCTTCGACACCTTAGATAGGTTTTCTTCTTCCCCAATTTATTTGGTTGGTTTACACCCCTTCATAATGTTTTAAACACTCTATGGTTTTACCATTATCAAATCTTTTGTTTCATGTTTCTTCTATACTTCAGTTTTAAATCCATAAAAGCTCCATTAAGGTTCTAAATTTCAATTTATCTTTTGCTAACACCATCAGCATAAATTTAAAAAAAACTTTCTGTCTTCTGAAGATGAACGTTTCTGCGTTCGAAACATGTAGAGACCCTTAAACTTGGAATCCTTTCCATTAAATTTTGTGGAGAAAGACTTTGTGTTTTTCTTTCCTTTTCATACTTTCAACTCCACTTTAAGTATGGACTATTTCTTCAAAGTAAAAATAATTATTATTTTAATTAAAATGAAATTTGTTTCCTAAATACATATTGATTGATATTCAGTTTAACAAAATAGGAAAAAGTAAATTATATAGCAAAATGATCCAGATGGAAATAAATCAAATGGTTAGAAGTGTACAGAAAAAGCATCGAATTAGCCTTTTTTTATACACTCATGGACAAAATTATTGTGTATTTTTAAATTTTCATATTTTTCTTTTGAGAAATTACTTTGATGGATAAAGTCACTTGGTTTTAAAAAGAACACTTTATTTTGCAAATTTTAAGTTAACAACAAGTTTTTATGAGTATATATTTCTGAAGATAAATTAATACCAAATTCTTAATCAAATATTTATTTTAAACTCTAATGCTATTAAGAAGATTTATGCAAATACAAGTATTTCGATTAAAATAAGAACATACATAGTAAGGAGTATTTCCTCCTCGAGCTGTAATTACTGCTTGCATCCTTCTCGGCATGCAAGTAAATAAGGTTGGGACGTACTCTTGGGGAATTGCACTCTATTTATATTGTACTGAAAACCTCAGCTCTTCTATTGTACTTGTAACGGGATTTCTTTGTCGTTTGCGGCGTTTTAGCTGATCTTACATATTATGTTCTATGGGCTTTAGGTCTGGGCTATACGGTGGCCAAAATAATCATTGAACCCGGATTGCATCGAGATAATTAGTTACTATGGCAGCTGCATGTAGTCGTGCGATATCGTGCATTAATACGAATATTTCGTATCCAATATGACCAACACGTGGTAAAACAAGATCTTCCAGTATGTTTTCGATATACCTACAAGTCACTAGTCATTCCTCCAATCACTTCCACGAGATCGGTGAGTCATCATCATCATCTTCTAGCGCTACGCTACAACCCTGGGTGGGTCTTGGCTGCCTGCACAACTTTCTTCCAAATGGCATGGTCTTCCATCAGTCGGGGGTCAAAGGAAACATTGCTTTTTTGCAGGTCTGATTTAATATTGTCTCTTCAACGCATTCTGGGACGTCCGAGTGGTCTTTTCCCTGTTGGGACCTCTTCCCATGCTAGTCTTACCAGCCTGTCCTCATGAAGCCTTTGCACGTGGCCTGTCCATCTTAGTCTTTGTGATTTAATATATTGTACAATGTCGCTGTCATTGTAGAGCTCTTGGACTTCAGCATTCGTTCTGATACGATCCGTGGTTAGATCATGGTGAGGTCCAAAAAATTTTCTAAGGATTTTCCTTTCGAAGCATCTGAGTTTTTCCTCGTTTGCTTTGGTCATTATCCACGTTTCGCATCCATATGTTATTATTGGCCTTATAATGGTTTTATATATTTTGACTTTTGATGTTCTTGTTAGACTTCTCGACTTTATGAGATTGCCAAGTGTGTACAGATAGAGTCGAGAGCAGTTTGCAGATTGGATTCTACCTTTGATTTCCTCGGTAACGTCATTATCAGCCGTGATTGTGACTCCAAGGTATTTAAAACGTTCTACCCTTTCAAAGTTATAAGTGTTAACTGTAACGTTTTGTCCTATTCTGTCTCTTCGTCCCGTTCTGTTTATACAAAAGTATTTTGTTTTTTCTTCGTTGACCTTTAGTCCTACTTCTCTTGTTGTTTTTTCGATTTTGTTGAAAATGTCTTTTACGGTTAGGATTGTATTTCCGATGAGGTCAATGTCATCTGCATATGCTAAAAGTAGTTAGGGGCCTTTCGCTGTTAGCAGTTCTGTTTTTATTTCGGCTGCTCTAATAGCTTTCTCTAGGACTAGATTAAAAAGTAGTGGTGATAGGGCGTCGCCTTGCTTTAGTCCGCTGTGTATTTCGAAACTGCTGGATATGTTGTTGTTTACTCGCACTTTAGATACTCCTCCCTCCATGCAGACCTTAGTCATTCGAATGAGCTTCCCTGGTATCGAGAATTCCATTATTGCGTTCTATTGTATTCCCATTCTTTTTCAAGGAGCTGCCTTAGTGTAAAGAGTTGGTCTATTGTTGACCTGGAGGTTCTAAACCCGGCTTGGTACTCGCCTAGGATATTTTCTGCATATGGGGTTAGTCTGTGTAATAGGATGTTTGAGAGTACTTTATATGCTGTGTTTATTAGGGATATTCGTCTATAGTTGGAGCATTTTGATTTATCCCCTTTTTTGTGTATGGGCACGATAATACTTTCCTTCCATCTTGTTGGGATTTTTGTCCTCTTGCCATATAAGAGTTATTATTTTATGAATTTGTCGATGGAGTGCTTCTCCCCCGTATTTCAGAAACTCTGCAGGTATCGTATCCGAACCAGGGGCCTTGGAGTTTTTTAATTTGTTTATTGCTTTCTGCGTCTCTTCTAGGGAGGGTTCATTAACTGGCATGTCCACTGTAATATAAGTTTCCTCCTTGTGTGGTTCTTCTTGTTTTATGTTCAGCAGTTCCTCAAAGTATCTCTTCCACTCTTTAATTAGTTCTTCCTCATTGTGTCCTTGGTCATTTTTGAGTGCCGGGATGGATTTGGGCTTATAACCTTTCTTTTCTAAAGAGATTGCCCTATAGAATTCTCTGGAGCCTGGTTTAGGACGTTCTCTCTCTATCGTTTCATATTTTTGTCTTTCGTGTTCTCTCTTTTTCATTCTTATTAGTTTTCTCGTTTCTTTTCGGCAGTTCGCGTACTTCTCGTTGCTATCCTTGGTTTGGAGTTGTATCTTTCTCTTCTTTGCTATTTGTCTCTTTTTTAGTTGTTTCTGGCATTCTTCGTCAAACCATGTTTTTTTCCTCCTTCCTTTACTCTTCCCAAATATGTTTTCGGCGGTCTTTGTTATTATTTCTGCAGTTAGCTCCCAGAGATTTTCTATTTCATTATGTTCTGTTTCAGCGTCTAGTGTCTGTTCTAGTTGTTCTCTATATTGTTGTTGTTTTATTTCATTCTGCAGCTCATTTATACTCCAGTGTGGGGTTGTGTTGGGTCTGTTGTATTTTTGCGTTGATATTCTAATTCTGACTATTGCTCGGACTAGGTAATGGTCTGTGTCTCCGTCTATTCCTCTGAGGCTTCTTACATTTAGGATGTTGCTCCCGTGGTCAGCATCCACAATAATATGGTCGATCTGGTTTTGGGTTTTATGATCATTTGAGACCCAGGTATGTTTGTGTATGTCCTTATGTGGAAACATGGTTGACTTTATTAGCATATTATTGGATGGAAAAAATACGACCGATTTGCTTATTTTTATGTTTCCGTCTCCTGGCCATCTTATTTCTTGGACTGCTGTTATATCCATTCCTATATTTTCGAGTTGTTGGACGGCATTTGTAGAGGCTCTGGATCTGTACCAGCTTTGAACGTTCCAGGTTTCAATATTCATAGTCCTTTTCCATTGCATTTGTCGTTCATCCTTAATTCCTGTCCGAGTCCGAGGCAAGGTTGTGGTTTTCATAACTGGGTTTTTTTTACGAGGGTGGGTTGTTGGCCCCCCACTCCACCCTCCTCCTTTATCCGGGCTTGGGACCGGCACCGTCACCCGACAGACTACTCAGTTTATCCATCGTGGACGGAGGCGGATAGATCGGTGAGTCCCTTCCAACCAATACCTCTCCATAGCATTATGCTGCCACCTCCAAAACTTACAATCTGAAATGCATTCTTTTTA
Organism: Polydrusus pterygomalis; assembly: GCA_963969555.1. Taxonomy (NCBI): domain Eukaryota; kingdom Metazoa; phylum Arthropoda; class Insecta; order Coleoptera; family Curculionidae; genus Polydrusus; species Polydrusus pterygomalis. Next base: position 15,110,553 of record OZ018381.1, on the reverse strand, counting down.
AAAAAATATATAATATGCATATAACATAAAATGTTACTTAAATCAACTTTTATTTTTTTATAGGAAAGAAAGAAAAACTAAAGGTCTTCCTCCACAAAATTTAATAGAATAAAGAAATTCTTTAGGGGTCTCTACATGTTTCGAACATAAAAACGTTCATCATCAGGAGACAGAAAATTTATATAATGCTGATGGTATTAGCAGAAGAGAAAATGGTATAAAACCTTAATGGAGCTTTTATGGCATTGAAAAATTGAAATGTAGAAGTGACATATATAAAAAAGGTTGAGGAGAGTTAAAACATGCTAAGCATGTAAAGAAAGTTAGTAAAGGAAGTCTCACCAACCAAATAAAATAAGGAAGAAGAAAAAGGCCTTCTAAAGAGAAGATGTCGAGGATTTTTTAAATTTTTTGTTAAAAAATTGATATGTCTGTAAGACAGTATAAAGATAAGAATTGTCATTTGTAGACGTCATAATGTCAAAATGGTTTTACCATAGGTACCCCAAAAACCATTCTTCAACAATTTTGACATTATGACTTCTACAAATGACAATTCTTATATTCATAGAGGAAGAAGGTTAAAACATGGTCACAACTTAATTTAAATATCAATTGACCAATAGTTAATTTTCTCAAATTAATTAGCTGCCCTTAAATCAATGGATCGATGGCATTCACTAATTAACCGGATAGGTACGTCAATTACTTAAGTATTGGGAAAAGTACTTAAGAATTTAAAAAAAACTTCATAAATTTAAAAAAAGACTTTCATCCGATGGCAAAATAAAGTATCAGTATCTATAAGTTAATATTTAGAATCAAATGTTTGATACCAAATAAATATTACCACTTGTACTTAATACTCCGATATTTTATTATAGTACCTACTTGTACTGGATGTACTGAATACGCGAATTTTACAAGTAGTACTTACAACATCTGTGGGTATTTTATAAAATGATAAATTTTATTTTAATAGGGTTATATACAGTGTCAGGGAAAATGTGGGAAATCTCCCGGATATGAAAAAAACACTTGAAAAGAATACCACAAGTTCATAAAACTTCTTTCGTATCGGCCTCCTCTTCGGAGATATGGGCTCCCAAAGAGCTCCCATGAAATAAAGTTTTTGACACATAATTATTAAACCAACAGGTATATTTCAATTTTTTTTTCATATGATGTATACCAGGTAAGACCCTTCAAATTACTATCCCAGAAAGTGTTGCGAATTACTCACAGCTGCAGGGACGGACGAACTGTGACACTAATGTGCCCATTTTTTCTACGCCTTGTATGATAAAAACTTTGGACAAAGTTTTTTACATACATTTAACTATTGTCTAAAAATTAAGTACTCTTCATTTATGTCGCTAATCCTAACCGTTTTCGGAAAAATGTCATTTTATTGCGATCATGTATTAATATTAAGCAGTTAAAAGTGAACATTTATAATTTATAGGAACAAAGATGTATATTTTATTGAAATACGCTAAATATACAAGACATGATGTAAATATATTAAAAATGACGTTTTTTCGAAAACGGTTAGGATTAGCGACATGAATGAAGAGTACTTAATTTTTAGTCAATAGTTAAAGGTATGTAAAAAACATTGTCCAAAGTTTTTCCCATACAGGGCGTAAAAAAATGGGCACAGTAATTCGCAACACTTTCTGGGATAGTAATTTGAAGGGTCTTACCTGGAATAGATCATATAAAAAAAAATTTATATTTACCTGTTGGTTTTATGTGTCAAAAACTTAATTCCATGGGAGCTCTTTGGGAGCCCATATCTCCGAAGAGGAGGCCAATAAGATAGAAGTTTATATGAAGTTGTAGTATTCTTTTCACCTGTTTTTTTCATATCCGGGAGATTTCCCATATTTTCCGGGACACCCTGTATAATGTATTTTAACCTGAGTTGAAGATATGCCAAATTTACATTCATACGTTTCAAAATAACTACCGATAAATTGGTTCACTGACTTCTAAAGTTTCTCCATTATAATTTGTGACCCGTTTAATATTTTAATTTTTTTTATTGGATTGTGTACCAGTGGTGGCTTGTGGTTATTAAATGGAGGGGTAATTAGTATTCTAAGCAAATACGAAAAGCGCCGCAGAGCAATCGCCAAAGACGAAAAAAATTGCCACTACCATAGAATTTTTTTTATTAAAATGTTTATTACCTAATTTAAAAAAATAATAAAAATTTAATATGCTGTCTTATTTTTGTCTTTACTTGTTTGTGTAATTAATGAATTGGGTTGTGGACGACCATTTTACACCTACTTACAACACACACTTACTACCTAATAAAAAAATCTACAAATTATCAAGCCCGGCCGGCACCCTTACTTAAATTCGGTAATTAAAAATTAAATGTAAAGAATTATAAACTGACAATGAATATTTGAATATATGTAGGGGAAGAAGGGGCACAGTGTTACACGGGGTACAGTGTTATATTCGGAATTATAAACTTACACGAAGTAACACGACGCTGGAATAATTGCCACTTTCAGTTAAGACTATTACCTTCAATTATCCGAACGCGTGGTGGAATGTGAATTGTTTATACCACCCAAGTAAGTTTTTTATATTTTTTAGTCAAAAAGTAAATTTTTTATACTGTTTACAATTGTCTTGTCATTTTTAAGGAGCATGTTTGTAGATTAGCATGCCATGTAAAACATAACCTAGAAAAATTTTGTTTCCTAAAAACTAGCATTTTTTTGGTAAAAATACGATTGGGGCACAGAGTTACACTATACTGGGGGGGGGGGGGGGGGAACAGTGTTACATGTAAGTAACACAAAAATAGAAGATCAGAAATGTTAATTTTTCCTGTTGATTTGCACATATACTATAATGAATTAAAATAGTGTTTAATGTGTACACTTCTCTGGTATTTAATACTCATTTAAAATTCTGAATTGAAACATTTGAGTTTTTATTTTTTAAATCATTACATTTTGAGATTCTGTGAGTTTTCACTTGTTTTTTATTGTTTAGACTGATGTTTATTTTTTTCTTGTTATTTTTTTTTGTATTTGTAAATATTTTGAATAAAAAGAGCACTCTATTAGTATAGGTAATCTAAATTTATTTGAACCTTAACATTGTTCCCCCCTTTGTGTAACAGAGTGCCCCGCTAGTGGGGTACAGTGTTACATTCGACACGTGTAGAGATAATTATTTTTTTATAAAAAACCTATGTATTTAGGGCAACAGACGCTCCGAAAATCAGTTGCTAAACATCACCCAATCTATGCAAAATTAAATTGTTATTTTAATTTGACAAATAAAAAAATTATTAATCGAATTGTTTTTTGTTTAACACTGTCCCCACCATCCCCTACATTATACATCTTTACTGCAGAAATCGATTGACCACTTGAGCCAACAAATGTTCCTAGAAAAATAAACTAAGAACTGCTGCCGCAATGTCACTCCTAGGCTCTTCTTCTCACACGTTTCTGCAAAATGGCAACGTTCGTCGGAACCTCTTCGAAATTTTATTTGGCATCTAGACCTTACAAATTTTTTTTCTTTGTTTTCGGTAATTAACATCCGTTTATTTCTCTCTTGTCCGCATGCGCATTAAAATTGTCAAATATAAAGTTATAATGATTTGACTTCTTCTAATTGATGTAGACGTAGTGATTTCAATATAACTTTTATTAGTTATTATAATATTTTATTTTAAATTCAAATAATAATTTCGTAAATTAAATTTATCAAATACTTTTTGGTATTAAAATTTTGATTTTAAAAAACATACGTAAACCGATTCAAGGATTTTGTTGTAGAACTATTGTAAATAGTTTTATATGGTGGAATATATCATGATACCATTTTAATATAATATAAGTAAAGTATAATCGCTAAAATTGACACATTCCAAAAAATAATTTAAACAAAATATTTGCCAACACAATAAAAATGAACGTGTAACCGAAATTAAACACTGAAAAAATCTTAAACAAACAATTGGATTATTATGACCTATAATATAATCTCATACTAACACCATTCATATATCACCATCTATGTTTTTATTTGTACCAATTAAGCCTAGTCTTTATTTTATCTTTTAACACCTTGGCGAATCAGAATTAATAATGTGATACAGGCGCGGATCTAGGATTTTGCCCAGGAGGGGGCACGAAGAAAGTAGCGCCTAAGGCGCAAAAAAAAATAGCGAAACGCGAAAAAAATTTCGGTGCCACGCCCTTTTTTGAATCATGGTGCTTGGTTTTCAAGTGGGAAAAATAAAAAATACAAAACAAAATTACACAACCCGGTGCATTTAGGAGGGGGTTAATTTTTGTGATTTTTCCTTCCAGAGAATTCGTTCTAAATAAAAATTTCATACAATTTTAATTTGTTATCCAAAAAAAATATGAAATACAAAACACATTATATACGTATTGTTATGCATTATAAAAAAAATACTAAAATTTTACGAATAAGAACCAATAAATGTTTCACTACTTCCTATTCGTGTATCATGTGCTCCTTATGCAGGCGCGCTTTCGGGGGCCTTCGGGGTTTTGATATGCGCTTTGAGTTTTATAGATCTAGCAACTCGATTACAATTTTATGAAATCATATTTTTTTATTATTCCTTAAAGTGGGACATACCTACTAAAATGTTAGTATTTTATTTTTAGAAATCATGGATATTTTATAAGAACATTGTTTGAGAAAAAAACTGACAGTAGTGAAAAATTTCAATACATAGTCGATTTTAAAAATTTTGCTCTAAATTATTGACCAAATTTGTTAAAATTTGGACGTATAGTTAAAAAAAAATGTTCGGGATTTTCGCCAACCCCCACTGACAAGGGTGCCCCGAAATTTTTTTGGTTGCTCAGGGAGGGGGGGGGCAATTGTCCCCCCCTGTATCCGCGCCTGATGTAATTAAACCTGCTTTGGTAGCTACAGTAAAGCTGTAGGAAATATTGTTTATAAGTGATTCGTTTTATCTTTAATTTGATTTTGATCAATAAAAAACCTAAACAAATCGATTTTTCTCATAATCACGATGCAATTTTTGGTGTTTGCGGGTATATTTTGCGTTTATTTATTTATATTTTCGATTAATAGTGCACAATGTGATACAAGGTAAGTGACGTATAAATCATTGGTGAGTTTCTTGTGTCTGTATATAGGAATAGTAATATTTTTGAAGAAAAATACTATTTTAAAAAATGTTAAAAATTAACTTTATTCTGTGTTACAAACAATAATTTTTTTACAAGCTTTACAGAAGACTTGTTCTCCACTAAACTCTAACTTTGGGAAATTTTTAATCCGCGAAGACCTTTTCGCCACCTTAGACATTCTAAACACAAATTTGAAATTACTAGTTTCACACTGACAATACTAAAATCTTTCGACAAACTAAAACAGAAGTATGTATTACAAATCGATAATAAGCAGATAATAATAACACATTATTAAGTGAAATAAACAACCCCTAACTATATAGGTAATTGTGGCATATCGGACAAGTGTGTAACTGTTTTTTGTATTGGAATACACAGGGATCTATGCACAAGAGATACCCTGGGGCAAGTAGACCATGACGGCCGTTTCGTCCTTGCTAGGACTCTACGGGCAGCCATAACTCAAGCAATTCCCACAACAGCGGTAAGATGTTTTAAAAGCCTTTTTACAAAAGCAAAGCGGCCATCAACACATCGTAGCGCTATCCCAGCGGAATTAACTCCAATATAAAAGGCAGCCACACTGGTATAGGTACTCGAAAGGTAGATAAGTCAACCACTGGAGAGAGATTTCAGCGAACAAAAAGCCCACAAACTTTTTTTAAAAAGCAGATATTTTGACATGAGAATTTTCAATTGAAAATTAGGCTGCTTTTCCGATATTAAGTCAAAATAAGGTGAAAAAATAAATATTTTAAATCAAAACAATTACAGTGTGTTTGGGACATAAAAAGATACGTTTTCACCAAATTTCGTGCAAAAAAAAATTTGTAAAAGATAAAAATAAAAAACCAAAAACTTGGTTTGGTATTTGAATTTTTCACATAAATTTTGAGGTTATGTGAAAAAATTGTAAATACAAAAGTTGTAGATCTTTTTATTACCTACAACTTTGCTATTTAACGTTTTTCCGTAGAACTTGTAGGTTTGCCGGAAATCGAGATAAATCGTTTTCTACCCTTAAAAACTCACCCCCTTCCACTTCCCGACCTCGGATCGCCCGTAAATTATTTTTCCTTTCATTTTTGTTATATTCTCTTCCTTTTCCAATGGGTTTCATTCTACTATTATTTTTTTTTACTTTGTACCATTTTCTAAGGCTTCAGCCCTGGTCTCTAAGGACTTTACGACAATTGCAAAATGGTTGTCACACTGGTAAAAATATTTTGTTAATATTGTTTTCTTTTGAATGCGTGTGAAATTCCAGGGGAGTTTTGAACTTAAACACAGAAAAACCCTTCTATAGTCGGCAAAAAGTATAATATTTTTAAACGTTCCTCTATATCAATATTCCATCGCACGTTAATGCTCTCTATCTAGGAGATATTATCATAAAGAAAATGAACTAGATGATCTTTTTTGTTTGCAAGGACACCTTTTACTAGTTTTTTTCAGATCAATACATCCTCCTCAACAACAGGCTCGAGTAAGAAAAGCGGCCGATGAGAACTGCCCACCATTAGAACCTTCTTTAGACAGCCTCACCCAAAAGGAGTTTATGTCGTTGCTAACGGACAGTTGCAGATATGACAACCTTGCAAAACCGCCCTCCGATTCGCCTTTAATAGTGGATTTTCAGATAGATGTAAGCCATATTGAAGGTGTGGATAATACGGTAAGATGAGAAAATGTTTTTAAAAAGTTTGGCCGCATTTATACGCATGTTGAAAATGGTACGGAAAATGAAAACAAACAAAATGTCTTACGGTATATTATATTTTTTGTACAAAATCACTTTACAAGTTTAATTGCACAGGAAGAAAAATAATAACTACTTGTTAATCATCATCATGAAGTAGCCCTTTGCATCCATTGTAGGACATAGGCTTCCTCTATTCGCTTCCATTCACTTCTGCTTTGTGCTGTCTGGATCCAGTTGCTGGCCATTCTCTTAACGTCGTCTGTTCAACGTGTGGGTGGTCTTCCTCTACTCCGTTTATCCATTCGTGGCCTCCATTCAAGCAGTCGGTTTGGCCATCGATCACCCTGCATCCAGGATACATGGCCGGCCCAGTTCCATTTAAGCCTTGCCACGACACCAGTGGCGCAACCGAAGGGGGGGGGGGGGCTTCCGGGCTGCAGCCCCCCCCCCGAGCTTAGAAACTTAGCCTATTCGTTTAATTGCAAACCAATTTTTCATGTCACGCCTTTTACTAATATTTTATATTCAGCCACATAATTTACATCAATCATATTATCAATAGTGAAATTATACTACGTCTGACTGAATGGACCGACCGAAATACTTCCACTGAGGCATCTGGATTACTGGCCAGCATTATATAAGTCCCAAATTTGTGATCGCACTAATGTGTACAGAAAGAATATATGCCGCAAGATTCTACAAACAGTCGATTTAAACCTTTTTTAAGCATTACAGTTAGCTAATGACGTAACAGATCAAGTTAAAGAAATAAGAGGCCTGGCAGATGATAATTTTCAAAATATTTTTAAGGAAACTCAAGATCTACTTTCGGAATACGATATTGAAATCACAGTACCTAGACTACCGCCAAGACAAACGCAAAGATTGGTTATAAAAACCGATTCCGCTGCTGAGTATTTTAAAATAACAATTTTTATTCCGTTTTTAGATGGCCTCATAGCAAATCTCGAGGATCGGTTTTTAAAACATCGAGAAACCCTTCAAAATTTTGAATGCCTCTTTCCATATGATAATCAAGATTTTGATAGTCAATTTAAATGTTTTTTGAAACTTCACAGCTTCTACAAGAATGAGTTCCTTGAAGAGTTTTCCATTAAAACGATGTTAAAAGCTGAACTTGAGCTGTGGTATAAAAAATGCAAACACAAAAACTGAAGGAAGATTTGGACAAAGTGTATTCCGAAAGTGATGCCAATATATTTCCTAATATAAAGGCTTTTACAAATTTTTAACTTTGCCTATTACAACCGCCACATCTGAAAGGTCCTTTTCAAATTTAAAATATTTAAAGACATATCTGCGTAGCACCACGGAAGAGGACAGATTAAATGGTTTGGCAGTTCTTTATGCGAACCACGATATTGCTATTACCGTGGCAGAAATTCTGGACGAAAAGGCAAAAACAAAACGAAGAATTTTACTTTAATATTAGTATTATTAGTGATTACTTACCACTTAGTGTATAAGGTTTTTATTTTGTTTTAGTATAAGTATGATTAATATATGCGTTACTTATTTTAAATACATTTTTACTAATTAAAATAAAATCTCTAAATTTTTTTTCATAAATATTTAGTTAGGGCCAGCGGCGTATTATTGCAGAAGTTTTAGGGGGCTGTCGCTCTCGTCAATCATACGTATTTTACCCAAAAAAGGGCGTGGCACCCAAAATTTTTTTCGCTTCGGCGCAAGAAGTTAAAGCCCCCACCCGAACTGAATTTCTGGTTGCGCCACTGCACGACACTGATAACATCGTTAACGCCAGTTTCTGTGTAGATCTTCGTTTCGTATGTGGTCTCTCAGGTTAACGCCAAGCATCGATTTCTCCATCCCTCTTTGTGTCACTCTAAGTTTCAGCGGTTGCAGTTGTTAACGTTAGGGTTTCGGATCCGTTCGTCATTACCGGTATGACACATTGATTAAAGACCTTTCTCTTTAGGTGGACTTGTTATGGTTGTATGGTTCGCAAATTTAATCAGTTTTCTAACACGTGTTTCGGCTTGACTATGATATTCAGGCGCTTCCCAAATTCTTAATAGCACACTAATTTAGGACTAAATATGCATCTGCATCTTTAAAAGTTAGAAAAACCCACGGTTGACCATTCAATTTTCTAATTTTAATTTTATGACATGTTTATAATTACCATAATATGATATAAATACCTTTGTAATGTCACGTAGAAATTAGCATCTTCTTGTACTCCTTTGACAATGGCCCGCAAGGGCCGAAACACGTGTCAGAACTGATTATATTTGTGAAACATAACAAAGAGTTATTATTTCTCTTCCTGTGCAATGTAACAACAGTTTCACTAAGCATGTAGCCCAACACAAATTAATTACAAGTTTAAGCCGCTGAACGCATCTGCAAATGATTTTCTCAGAAATTTGCAAAATACACATTTTATTACAGCATGGAATATTTCTTTTTTGGTTTTAAATTTCTAAATTTTACATGCAGATGTGACGGCGTTAAATCTAGTGAATAGGGTGGATGAAAAAAATACACTTGCGTGGATTGGTACATTGTCTTTGTGAAGCAAATGTGATTAACCTGGGAAGAAAAAATATATTTTATAGAAGATTTCCGCCGATCATTTCTAAAGAAATTTAGTTGAAAAATAAGTTATATATTTAATCTAGGGGCTGCCAAACTTGCAAACAGTACATACGTGTATAGTACAAAATTCATACCGTGCGAGCAAAAATTATTTGCATCAACGAGGGCCTTGCATCTTAGGACGTAATGCTTAGCCGTAGAGCTTAATACCTGTTGGGTGTCGGTAACTGCCTGAATTAACAATCAATCAGTTATTCCATCATCTTCGACAATTGTTACCTACAAGTAATTTGATTCATCGCTAATTTTTCCAATTTCTTGAACAATTCATACAATGGGCTTTACAAAACAGCACAAAACATTCATGGTTAAAGCGTATTTTCGAAACGGGGTTAGAGTAAATGGTGAGTGGCAATACAATCCGGGTTTGTGCATGAACGATTTTTACGAACATTTTCCTAACGTTGCTTTTATTGCTGGGGATTTTTATCATTGCCTGAAAAAAACCGTGGCTGTATTTAGGGAAACAAGTTCTATACAACAAAAAAAAAGGAGCAGAAAGACCATCTGTAAGAACAGAGGAACTTGTTGCAAACGTTCGTGAAATAATGCAAAATACGCCAACAAATTGTATAAGACGCCTGTCCCAAGAAGTGGGAAGATCTTATGGAACATGCAGGACTATTCTTAAGAAGCAGCTAAATTTATTTCCTTATAAAGTGCAAGTATTTCAAGAAATACAAGCCGCAGATTTTGAAAGACGCAGGCATTACTCTCAATGGTTTACCCAAAATTTATTGGAAAGAAATGATTTATTAGACCTAACATTTTTTCGGATGAAGCCTGGTTCCACCTCTCCAGTAATGTATAAACAATAAACAAATAAAAAAATTATATACAACAAAAATAAATTTGAATTTGTCTAGTTTTTTTATTACTCATTAGTTTGGCATAATATTATGTCATAATATGAATTTGACAAAATTTCAACCTAGATTTGGTTAGATATATCGTCCCCATATCATTGTGATCTAAACCAAGCCCTACATTTTTTAATCCAATCCCTCTTTGATGCAAATAATTTTTGCTTGCACGGTATAAAAATAATCAAATTTTGTGCGAATATTGAAATATTAAATCTAAAAAACATATTCCATAGAATCAGTGAACCGCTATACATCATCTAGTAAAGTATAAAAAATACCAATGAATGTTTAAAGTTTAAAAGTAAACTATATAAAATACAGTTTTATGTGAAAAAAAACTATTAATTTTAGCAATTTAAAACTCACTTATTGGTAAAAACACGCTTTATGGATACCAGACTAATATTCAATGAAATATCGCCTAATAGAGGCAACATCATGGGTCAAGAAACGTTAAGAAACCAACTATGGGTGCCGCATATTGTGATCAAAAATGAAAAGCAGTCTAGCTTAATGGGGCTAGATAGGTAAGTAACTTACTTATCAGATCTTAAACTATTGTTACACCCAGGTGGGACGAGGGCGTAAAGGTAAAGTATGTTCAATGACCGCTGAACGTTACGTCATATTCTCCATATTTGCGGTACGTCGTAAATTAATTCAGTTCGTTTGACTTACCGGTGGTAAAGGTTATGATTTTTCTTAGACTTGATCTACATAAAAACGGATGCATTTGAACAAATAAAATACAAGCGCGTTTTTATTATTTTTATATTGTTAATGAAGTCAGCAATAAGTAGTCTAATTAGGGTAAAAGGTATCATTGGATGAAACATTTTGTTTTTGAAAATCAGTATAAAAGTTATTTTTATTTTACTAAAAAATAAGTAAAACTTACTTATAAAATTTAAAATTTAATCATATAGGTACAGGGTGTTCATTTGAAATCTTCCCACCACGGATTTATCGAAAACCACTGATTAACCCATTAGGTACTAGCGTGCCATATATGGCACGCAAATCCCCTAATCACTAAACGCCCTCTATAACTATTTGAATAACTATTTTATAATATTTGCCAATGTTTTTACGTTTGGTAGTATCCGAAGTATATGACAATAATAGGTTGGGTTGTTGCACTTGATTTTACTGTCTCATTTGATTTGTGCTTTGTGACGTGTGAAAACAAAATTATAGAAACATGGGTTCCAATAAAACGTAAGTAGAATTTTGACAAATGTAATATTAGAATGCAAATATTTTATAAACTGTTTACTGTCTTTTTATACATATAAAATTTCTATCATAATCAATTCTGATAAAAGTTTACAGGTTTTTAGTAAATAGCGTGTTTTGGTTGGTGTGCCTTATATGGCACACTAGTCTCTTGGGCAACCTTTTTTGTTGAAAATGTAAACATATTTTATTTTTAGGTTATCTGTGAGAGAACTAACGGATATAATAGAAACCGAGGAATTTTGGAATGACCTTGAGATAGACAATGTACAGGCCATGTATATTGAACCTCCCGATAATAGGTATCAATCTGACGAAGATTCTGGTGACGAAACGGGTGGGCTGATTGATAATTTGTCGGGAAAGCAATTACAAGCTCCTGCTGAAGTAGTTTTTCAAAGTGGGCGTCGTATTGGAAATGAAGATGTTGAACAAGACGATGAAGATGTTGAACAAGACGATGAAGATGTTGAACAAGACGATGAAGATGAAGATAATCTACCGCTTAGTCATTTTGTTAAAAATAGCCCTAGATCATACTCTTGGGTACCAGAAACTGATTTACCAGGTAGGAATGACGACGTGTTTCCACAAAAAGATTATTCAAAGTATAAAGATATGTCTCCAGTTGAATTATTCGAACTTTTTGTTACTGATGATGTCATACAGTTTCTTGTGGAAGAAAGTAATAAATATGCTCTCTTTGTAAATTGCCAAGATCCTAAAATAACATCTAATGAGATGCGATGCTTTCTTGCAATTTTATTAGTTTCGGGCTACGACCCAAAGCCATCGAAAAAAAGTTATTGGGATTCAGGTGACGATTTGCGTAATGTGTCAGTTTATAATTCCATGCGAAGGGATCGATTTATACAAATCATGAGATTTTTGCATTGCGCAGATAATACGCAACTAGACCCTTTAGATAAAATGACAAAGTTGAGGCCTCTGATGAAAATGATGAAAGAAAGGTTTATCGCTAATTACATCCCAGACCAAGAACTGGACTATGACGAGAGCATGATTGAGTATTATGGTCGTCACGGGTGCAAACAATTTATCCGTGGCAAGCCAATACGATTTGGTTATAAGGTGTGGTGTATAAATGCTAAAAGTGGCTACCTTGTAAATTTTGAAGTGTACCAGGGGTCCATACCTAATTCAAATTTAGAGCACCAAAAAAAATTTGGAAAAGCTACTGCTCCCCTAATACAGCTAATTGAAGATTTACCACCTGAAATAAAGTGTTTGTCACTTCGTTTTTATTTTGATAACCTCTTTACATCAATTGATTTTCTTTATTATTTGAAAACCCATGGTTACAACGGCACAGGTACAGTTAGAAAAAATCGTCTCCCAAAAAGTTGTCCAATTCGCAACGTCGCAGAAATAAAGAAAACTAAACGTGGAACATACGATTATGTTTCAACAGATGACAAAGCTATTGTGGTAGCACGTTGGATGGACAACTCTGTCGTAACTGTAGCCTCTTCAGTGCATGGCATATTTCCTTTATCTACCGCAAGCAGGTATTCAGCGGCAGAAAAAAAGAAAATTGGAATCCCCAGACCTAATTGTATTGCCAAGTACAATGAGTTCATGGGTGGGACAGACCAAATGGATTCAAATATTAACGTATATAGAATTGGAATAAGGGGTAAAAAGTGGTGGTGGCCAATTTTTACATGGCTAATTGATACCGCGGTTCAAAATGCATGGATTTTATGGAGAGCTCAAAACCCAAATTCATCCCAACTAATCTTTAGACGAGAAATAGCTCAAGTGTACCTAAAGATGTATCAAAACCTCCCTAAATCAGCTGGCCGACCATCCGTTTATTCCCAGGAGAGCAGGGTGCCTTTGGATATCAGGTATGATAGAATTGATCATATTGTGGAATATGTTCCTAACAACAAACGAAGAAGATGTGCTGGAAATCATGAATCTGCAAGTGCTGTGAGAACACAATGCCACAAATGTAATGTAGGCTTATGTATAAGTTGTTTTTCTGCTTACCATTACAGAAATTAAGTGTAAATAAATTTTTAGTATTTAGTGTTCAACATTACTTTGTGACTACTTAGGGTACTAGCGTGCCATTTATGACACGGCCTATATTTTTGTTATAAATAAATCCAAATTAAAAAAAACACGTAAATACTTTATTTTTATGTATACTAAATACAAAAACAAAATAAAAAATAAAAAATTATAAAAATGAATAATTCAGTCCCTAATGGGTTAAAAGAAAAAACGCCGAGACAAGTCAAAAGATTTGCCAAAGGGACAACTTTTTAACCAAAAACTACTTCACCCCCTTTTACCCTCTGCCCCCCGGGGTCATCCCCTTAAAAATGTTAAATGACAAGCAGTATCAAGTAAGAGCTTGTTTGAAAGGTCTTTCAAAGTGCTTTATTTTGACGTTTGATTTTTTAAAATCGGTCGATTCGTTTTCGAGAAAATTAGAAAAATCTTTATTTATCTTAATTTGTTCAGATACAAAAAAAAAAACACGAAAATATCACTTTTTATTTTAATAAGTGTTCAAAATGTTGCCCGTTATTGGCCAAACAATGATATAGGCGATGTTGAAATTCCTGACGGACATTTTCAAAAACATGTTGTGGGAAATCATGGCAGCTTTCGATGATGCGTTGATGAGGTTCTTCCAAACTTTCAGGTTGGGAAGTGAACACAATAGACTTCAAATGGCCCCATAGAAAAAAGTCTAATGGCGTCAAGTCAGGAGATCTAGCAGGCCATTCTATAGGCCCTCTTCGCGCTATCCATTTATCTGGAAACTCGTCGTCTAGCCATTGCCGAACCGGAAGAACATAGCGAGGAGGAGCGCCGTCTTTCAGCCTCATCAAGGGTTTCCATCGTCTTCGATTTGGTTTTCAATGGTTTCAGTGATAAGCGGATTGATGGTATTTTCCAACATATCTAAATAAATGCCTCCATTTAAATTCCCATTAATAAACAATGGCCCAATCACTTTGTTTCCTAAAATGCCTGCCCATACATTAATTTTTTGGGGATACTGAGTATGCCCTTCTACAAAAGCATGAGGATTTTTATTGCTCCAATACCTGCAGTTATGCTTATTAGCAAATCAATTTAGGTAAAATGTGCATTCATCACTGAAGCAGATATTTTTTACATGAATGGTATTACCATTAATCGCTGCAGTTATTTGTTCACAAAACTCAACTCGCCTATCGAAATCATCTTCGGTTAACTCTTGCAATATTTTCATTTTGAATGGGTGAAATTTATGCAATTTAGTAACTGTGTGTACAGAGCCTAATGAAATTCCAGTCGCATCAACAATTTTGCTTAATGAAGTATTAGGATTTATGCCAAAATGACCCAAAACTTTAACTTGAGCGGCTTCATCCAAAACTCTACGATGATTACGTTTTTTATTTTCAACAGATCCAGTTTGAGTAAATTTAGTAACAAGGTCCAAAACATACCTATGCAAGTTATCTTTTCTGGATGTCTGGCGTTAAATGTGACGGCAGTTTGCCGAGCATAAATTAGAATCATTTCCACTCTTTCGGCTAGTGTGTAAACCATTTTGGAAGTAAAATCTGAATCAATAAATTCATTTTCACTATCCCAAAATTGTCACAAAGGTAATTAACAGCAAATTAAATTCTTTCTTTTCCTTAGCCACTATAAAAAACTAAACAGGTATAAGAATAAATACATGTTGATAAAAAGAAGGCGGAAAAAAATTCGAGTTGTTATTTGGTTGCTGCCACGTCTAATCTTCCGAATTGCTGTTTATGTTGGTTTTTGAACACTTATTGAAATAAAAAGTGATATTTTCGTGTTTTTTTTTCTATCTGAACAAATTAAGATAAATAAAGATTTTTCTAATTTTCTCAAAAACGAATCGACCGATTTTAAAAAATCAAACGTCAAAACAAAGCACTTTGAAAGACCTTTCAAACAAGCTATTACTTGATACCACTTGTCATTTAAAATATTTAAGGGGATGACCCCGGGGGGCAGATGGTAAAAAGGGGTGAAGTAGTTTGGTTAAAAAGTTGTCCCCTTTGGCAAATATTTTAACGTGTCTCGGCGTTTTTTTTCCTTTAATCAGTGGTTTTCGATAAATCCGTGGTGGGAAGTTTTCAAATGAACACCCTGTATGTATTTTTACGTCCAGTGCATCTCTAGTGCATCAGTCTATAAATCTTGTTTTAAATATTTTTATCTGATTTATAAAATCATAAAGAAGAAAATATAATAAAAATTACAACACAACAAAATACAGTTTTTCAATAATTAAAATAATTCATCTCCGCAAGGATCATCATTATCAGATTCGTCCAAGTTAATAATAAGGAGAAGAGTCCTTTAATCATCGATAAATCTTTCCTGTTCCTACACATCATTTATAATTTTATTAGTGTGTATTACATAATTTTTCCATTATTCCACTGTTACATTTTATATGGCTTCATTCCACAGACCCAAAACTACGTCATTGGTTACAGGATGCTTAGAACATATTTTTGCATCATAATAGCACTTACATTCTTACCAACCCATTTCAATAGGATTACAGTAGCAATGATATGGAGGAAGTCTTCAAACTTGTATTTGGATTTTTTTTTTAATTAGCCCAGAATGATAGGTGGCGTTATCCATGATGACGGTTCTTCCTACTTTGCTAATAATTTTTCTTTAAACTATTTCTAAAATTTTCACTATTCATCAAATCATGATAATCACCAGATATCAGGTCATACTTGAATATCAAAGTTGCATATAAATTTATTTTCTAAACCAGTATGTAGAATAATAGTATACCGTAACCGATTTTTTTTTAACTGTATAAAAAGTATCATCTTGCCAACATCGTCTAAAAGCGCCTTTACTGTAGGGGGAGATTGCCTAAGATGGGGTGGACGGCTAAGACGGGGTACGTGGTTTTTTCTTAAAAGTACTGGCGACATCTATACTAAAATAGGCTAAATAGGTTTCTTAACCCAAACGCACCATTGATAAATCTTTCTGAGAAGATATCTTTGTTTATGTATTTAATATGGCCGAAATTAAAAATTCAACGGTATCGCTGTTTTGTTCTGTCGGTGTTTTAAAAGTGCTTGTGAAGTAATTTTAAAGAATGTTGATAAGATAAATACTAAATATAAGACTCTAAGGTTTCCACAATATGGTTAACTTATTATTTATTTGATTTTAAGCTTTTTTTAATTAAAAGTTGAAACAATTGCAAAATTCTATAGTGCGGGTAAGATGGGGTGAATAGAATTCGGGTAAAGTGGGGTACCCCGTCTTATCCGACTTTATTTTAATTTTTTATTTTTCTCCAAAACGGATTTCTGTTGGAACAGAACCTGGTACGGAATAAGCCTATAGAGACTAATACTGAGCAGACCCCGCCAAAGGTAGAATAAAAATCTTTTTTTTTTAATACCTCCTAAGGACCTATAGTCGGATCTGGTCTTATCGTGCGGGTCATACGATTCAAGAAAGACATACTCTCAGTTTTTGTTTTCTTTACTTGCGTTTAATTTTACCCTCTAAATAAAATACGTAAGATAAATGAGACAGGCTTATTCCATTTTGACATGAAAAAAAAGGATATGTATTTACTTTCCAGCGATTCTAAAAAAGCTTATAATAGCACCATCAGCTACGTTTTATTTTAAATATGCCAGTTTTGTGACTTTGACAGTTTGTGACAAAATTAAACAATTTTCTGGGTTTTTGCATCCCCAATCAAAAAAAATGGTACTTAATCTGATAAACTATTTCGAAAATAAAAGAAAAAGTGGAAATTCGCCAACCAATATTCAGGAAACAGTAGTCAAAGCACTGGGAATTAGTTTAAGGACTGTGTAGAAAATTGTGCATGAAACAAAACATAACATAATACCCAAGAATACTAAAAAGTGTAAACGAAGAAAGCCAAAGACTGAGGATTTAAAGCAAAAATATTAAAATGGGAGTTCGAAATGTGATTTACGATTTAAACAAATCAAAAACCCATGTAACTCTTCCAGTTTTACAAAAAACATGAAAAATTCGGGGTGTTTTGGAAATTCGACTTAAAGCGTTATCAAAATTAAAAAAAAATTTAGGTTTTCGCTATAAAAAAGACTGTAACCGAAGATTTTTATGTGAGCAGCCACAGATAGTGAGTCAGCGTGTTCAGTTTTTAAAAAAATATACGGACAATTACAAATCGAAATTTAGAAAAGTGGTATTTTTAGACGAAACGTGGATATTTTCGAATGGAAGTGGTTCAAAATCTTGGCAAGATGACTCTGTAAAAAGTGTTAAAAGGAAAAAGGGGTGCGGTACGGGAAAGCGTTTTATTATTTTGCATGCCGGTTCTGCAACAGGATATGTTGCAGGTGCGAGTTTAATTTTTTCTTCAACATCAAAAAGTGCTGACTATCATGATAATATGAATTACGAAATGTTTGAAAAATGGTTAAAAGTTCAATTGATACCAAATTTGGATTCTCCGTCTTTAATTGTATTAGATAATGCATCATATCATTCAAGAATTTTAAATAAATAGCCTACTTCCTCTTGGAGGAAAAGTGATATTTATGAGTGGCTGGAAAAACACAACCAAAATCCTTTACCAAATATGCTTAAATCGGAACTCCTATCAATAGCAAAGTCTCTTAAAAAACCCAAAATATACGCGGTAGATGAAATACTGCGTGAATATGATCATGAGGTTCTACGACTGCCGCCATATCATTGCCAGTTTAACGCAATAGTATTAATATGGGCTGGTGAAAAGTCTTATTATGAAAAACATGTAGGTGATGGTCTTAAATCCGACCAATTACAAATAGTTTGGCAAGATTCGTTAGATCATATTACACAAGAGTACTGGAAGAAATCGGTGGAACATGCAGAAATATTAATAAGGGATTGGTGGGATCGAGAACAAGTACTAGATGTCGAAGTAGCACCAATGATAATTGCTCCATTCGAATAGGACTCAGACGACGAATACTTTTCAGATTTTATAAGTGACGATGAGAGTTTTTAGGCTATAATTATAAACGGTGTTTTTCGTTTACATTTTTTAGTATTCTTGGGTATTATATTACCGTAGAACCGGGTGACTTAGGACATCCGGGTGGCTTGAGACAAAACTTACAATCGATTTGTTAATTGATCTTGGCAACATTGTGTATAAAAATGACAGAAAGCACAAGGCCAACGGTTATAACTGGCGTTCAGTATACTTTCAGCTGCTTTGAGACCTGTATATACTTATTTTTTACCAGGGCCATTTTGTTCTCATAAATTCGCTATAAATATGTGGTGGAAAACTTTATACATAACTTCAATACTAGTTCTGATTGCAGACTTCGGTTATTAATTTATCAATGTTTAGTATAGTTGTTTCCTTAGGCAGCACTTCTTAATATTATTTTTTGGTTAAAATATTTTATCAAACACCCAAAAGTATGTTTAGTGCGGATTACTTGAGACAGTGTCTTTTTTTGTTGGTTATAAAAAACTTTGCTGATCTCTCTATTTTTTTTTTATAAAAAATATTTTTTAGTTAGGTGCCTATATCTTGTTTAGAATAAGCTTAATTTTTTTTTTGAAGAAGTAGTCCATACTCAAAGTGGAGTTGAATAGTATAGGGAAAAGAAAACCATAAAGTCTTTCTCCACAATTTTAATTCAATAGCTACGCTATAATCTACATGTTTCGAGTGTAGAAACACTCATCATCAGGATGTTGAAGTAAAAATTATGAACAGCTGATGTTGTTAGCAAAAGAGAAAATATAATAAAGTTAAAGGTGGAACTAATCCATAATGGAGCTTTCAATAGCACGTATAGGGAGTGAAAAAATGTTTGCAGTCAAGAGGCGGAAAATCTATCAGCACGCTGAAAGGTCAGGGACCAGTAAAAATCCACTATGGGCGGGAAATGAAGAGAAAAACAGGACATATCAATACAATTCCATGTCAAATGAAGTGTTTTGTGGAAATCAGTTCAAAGTGTGTGTGATGAAAACATTATAGTTTGATTTGATTTAAAAAATTCACCTATGTCGAGGAGGTGTGAAAGAATAAGTCAGATATGAGGGGGGAGAAAGAAAAAAATGTGTTTTTTATATTTGAGTATAGATGCTTTCATTTAGCTTGAAGAAAAATGCTGTTGGGGCACTATAAGCTTGTTACGGCCCAGTTACCCCAGCAGGAGTCAAAACTGACACATATTGTAGAAAAGAAAATAAAAGTTTACCACATTTTAGAGAAACTTTTTGATATTTTTTTAAAAAAATTTTTAAAAAATTTTGACTGCAAAAATTTTTTCACTCCCTATACGTGCTATTGAAAGCTCCATTATGGATTAGTTCCACCTTTAACTTTATTATATTTTCTCTTTTGCTAACAACATCAGCTGTTCATAATTTTTACTTCAACATCCTGATGATGAGTGTTTCTACACTCGAAACATGTAGATTATAGCGTAGCTATTGAATTAAAATTGTGGAGAAAGACTTTATGGTTTTCTTTTCCCTATTAATTTTTTTTGATATCGGGTTAATACCTACGCTAGAACCTAAGTTGTTTGTTTTTTAATAAATATCATGTTTACTTGCCATATTTTCTTTATTTTTTGATAATTTCATATGTAAAATTTTTTTAAAAGCTTCTTTTTCAGTCCCAAGTCGTCCAAAGTGAAGTTTATTTGCGTTATCCCTTTAAAACCACGACCGTCCCAAGTCACCCGGAAGAGCGGGTGACTTGAGACACTCGAAAAAACAAAAAAAATATTTCTAATCTTATTTATTAAAATCTAAGTAGGGTAACTCATTCTATTAGTCACGACTCACCGATTGCTACCATCTGTAGCCAAATCGGATAAATGGTTCTCGCGATATCGTCTGGCAAATTTCAAAAGTGTCTCAAGTCACCCGATTCTACGGTATGCTTTTTTTTTCATGCACATTATTCTGCATAGTCCTTAAACTAATTCCCAGTATTTTCATTATGGTTTCCTGCATATTGGTTTGCGAATTTCCACTTTTTCTTTCATTATCGAAATAGTTTATCAGACTAAATGCCATTGTATTTTTAGGTTTTAGTAGTAAAATTGTTAAAATAAATTGCACTGTTTATTATTGTCGTTTTTAATTAAAGGGTACAGTAGGTATATAATTAACGATTATATAATTTTTTTGTAACTTTTTCAACTCCTCTGTACATAATTTTTACAAAACTAATAATATTATGTATATGTGGCTATCTTCGCGATAGCTAAAATAATGAAACTATTTTTCCTTCCTTCGGTATATTTGTAAATAATCTCACATTTTGATAGCCTCTGTGTTGTCTGATTTGACGCATATGATCAGTGACCTTTGGACCCGCACGTTAAGACCAGATCTGACTATATTGAAAGTGCCTGAAGCACCATATAAAAAACTAGAAAATACAAATCGTCGCGGCAAAACGGCAGTTCTTACTTCAACGCCATATAAAAATGAATTAGAGAAAAAATAAATATAGTTGATAACAATAAAAAATAGAAAGTAAAAAAGGTCTTAAGTAAGGTAGAAAATCATATCGGGAGCAAAGGTAAAAGAAAAATGCCAAAGAAAAACACAAAAACAGAAAGTTCTTCTAGGGGAAACAGAGGGAAATGCCTTCTGCCTATACTGCGACGACTTATTTTCCAACTCCAGAAGTATGGAGTATCCAGTGTGAGAAGTGCAAAAACTGGGCACATGGGGTATGTGCAGGAGTTGAGCCAAATAATTGCGATACTTTTACGTGCGATTTATGTCAATAATTTAAAGACTTTTTTTAAACATTTGAAACCTATATTTAATTAGGTATTTTTCGTTGGTTGTTAATATTAAGACTATCTGTTCCAGTATTCTATTTAGTAGTAGTAAATTTATAAAAAAAAACAAGCTTTATTTAATATACCCCATTTTACCCGACGGGAAATCCCATCTTATACGCACATTCGGTTAAGATGGGGTAATAGACACTATTTTAAGAAAATGCATTTTTACTCTCCTTTCCCTTAAAATAGTTTAGTTTAACAATGATTTATAGATAGTATATAGTATTTATAGGTAATCTACTGACATCAAAGGACATAATTATTAAATCCGGACATATAATATACCTTTTAATCCTAAGTAACCCATCTTAGGCAACTCTCCCCTATATCCAGGTTTCATCCGGAGAAACAAGTTTTAAGGGAAATTGAGAGTTACCGTTATTCTTTAATTCTCTTTAAAATTATACTCGTTTTTGGGACATGGGGTTGCTCTATTAAACAATGTCTGTTTGATACAGAACATTTCCACCATTTAAATTAAAATTTTTTTAAACAGTCCGATATTAACCCAATGATATTTCAACGCCATCAATGATTTTAAGGTTTAATTGTATTGAGCAAATTGTAACGTGTTCACCTGCTCTATACATCCCATAAATACGCTCTCTTATGGTATTTCATGAATTTCGTGAAGTTGTCGACCACGGGATGACAAAATAGCTCCATTATCGCGTATCTTAAAATCTACACCGTTCTCTATCCCCTTTGCCTTAATCCGTTGGTTTGTTGAACCAGAAACTCCCAAAGCATCAGAAACTCCCTAAAACAGATAGGTTTGTACAAGCATTGCCATATTATATTTTTCATGTTTATTATTTATGTTTTCACAATTCCTGCTTTATTAAATCTATTTACCTCGTAAACTGCGTTAAAGGGTAAAATGTTCTTTCCGGCATCACTTTCTTTTGGAAAATAATCAAATAATTTTGAAATTAATGCTTGTTTTTTTCACATTACCGTGACTTTTTTGACATAATATCGATTAAAAATGTCACCGTCAAAAATGACAATAAAACTTTTGTGACTGGTAAAATTATACGACATTCATTATTGACGCAAATTTACTATCTCATCTAGTTCACGAATATTAGAAAGATAAGCAATAGTTACGTAACGGTCAGCGGTCATTGAACAGAATTTAACAACGGGACCTTAAAGGGAAACGAGGTTATTCGGAAAATAAGTTCATTTACAGGTCAATATTATAGTTAACAAACGGGTGTATATACAGTGTGTGTATAAAGTCTGGAAACGGCTTAATAACATCACAATTTACTGGCCGATTTAAACCAAATTTTGGTACAGTTGTGTAAGAGGATCTAACGCACCGAATGACGATATTGGCGTTGTTGCCAGCTTTTTAGTTTGTCTGGAATTCGAACGAATTTTATATTTTTAAATATAACACCCAGTATATTTTTACATTTTTAAATTCCACATAAAATTATAATTATTTTTTATTAAATGCATTATTAGTCTATACTTCATAGTTTCCGAGATATTGACTCTCGAAAAGTGACATTTTTGAACTTTGACAGCTTATAACTTTCTAACAGTACGTCTTAGAGCAAAACGGCTTACATGTCCCTATCTTCAATTTTTATTATCTTCCCAAAAAAATCAACTTCCGGTTAAACCGGATGTAACTCGAAAGCAGGAAATATAGTTGTTCCGGTTTAACTGGAAGTTGATTTTTTTGGAAAGATAATAAAAATTAAAGACAGGGACATGTAAGTCGTTTTGCTCTAAGACGTACTGTTAGAAAGTTATAAGCTGTCAAAGTTCAAAAATGTCACTTTTCGAGAGTCAATATCTCGGAAACTATGAAGTATAGACTAATAATGCATTTAATAAAAAATAATTATAATTTTATGTGGAATTTAAAAATGTAAAAATATACTGGGTGTTATATTTAAAAATATAAAATTCGTTCGAATTCCAGACAAACTAAAAAGCTGGCAACAACGCCAATATCGTCATTCGGTGCGTTAGATCCTCTTACACAACTGTACCAAATTTGGTTTAAATCGGCCAGTAAATTGTGATGTTATTAAGCCGTTTCCAGACTTTATAAACACACTGTATATAAATCAATGAACAACTAGGATTTAAACCTTTTACAAATTGAAATTTAAACTTTAATGATTAAAAAAAACTTAAAATAATTTTTTCGTTTAACTCTTATAAATTATATGAGCAGAGAGATATTTTTTCTATCAATAATGTGCCGTTCGTTAAGTCAGCAGTTTTCCCGTCTTTTAAGCAAACTCCGATCGTAAACCTTAATTCTGCTGAATTACCCATTGATATATCGGGAAGCTCCGATAACTTCATTTTGGCAGCTTTTCAAATTTGTTTACTGAATTTAATACAGGTATTATGTTACGTATAAATGACCTGGGTTTAACATTAACTATAGAAATCCATTTAAATTCGAATACTAAATTGTAAAATATTTTCCAAAATTTTAAGTAATTTACGATCCTATAAGGGCTTGTTCACATATGCCGTCGGCTCTAACAATTTAAGGGTTGTGCAATATTTATATTTTGCTTAAAAAAAAAATTCTAATATTGTATTGGTTTGTGAGGCTGCAATAATAATCCTACTTTGGCGATGAGAAATTCAGGAGATTTTACCGAAACATGGTAGTTTTAATTTTTTTCTAATGATCCATGTTATTTCTACGATGTTTTGGTAAAACTGCTGTATTCTGATCCAAAAATACACGAAGAATTATAGAAGCCGCATGATCTTAAGTAACTTCTGTCTTGTCACATAATACATGCCATTAAAAAGCAAACTAAAGACAAAAATCGCCAAAAACAATAAAGATGTGAAGCATGCATTAATATTAAAATTTATGTCAATGTTCTATATCTAAACAAAAAAAAGTGTATAGAAAAAAGAAAAGCACAAAGTCTTTCTTCCCATTTTTTTATTCGAATAACTAGGCGTACCTAGAATGATTTATAATAAATTGAATCGACATGTTTCGAGTGTAGAAACACTTATCATCGGGAAAACGAAGTAAATGGTACAATGCTGGCTGATGTTGTTAGCAGTAGAGTAAATCAAGTGAGACTAAGCCGTAATGGAGCTTTTAATGGTACATACGAGGAGTGAAAAAATTTGAATAAACAAAAGGCAGAAAAGATTTCAGCATACTGAAAAGTCAGGGACTAGTGCAAAGTCACTGTCTTGGGTGGGAAATGAAGAAAAAAAAGAGAAATTAGAGAGTTTTAAAAAGACTTGTCTCCGACATACATTAAACTAAAGATTTTTCATTACTTACACTTAAAAATGATTTTTACAAAGTATTTTTAATTTGATTTTCTCTACTGCTAACATCAGCATTGTACCATTTACTTCGTTTTCCTGATGATGAGTGTTTCTACACTCGAAACATGTCGATTCAATTTATTATGAATCATTCTAGGTTCGCCTAGTTATTCGAATAAAAAATTGTTGAGAAAGAATTTGTGCTTTTTTTTCTATATCATTTAACTCCACTTTGAGTATGGTACTTCTTCAAAAAAAAATTGTTTTTAGAAAAGATGTTATTATAAAAATCAGTCCCATGGGCGAAGTGACATATTCCTATAGGATGACAACAACATTCTATTGCGCCATGGATCTGAGGAAATTTCCCTTTGATCATCAAACGTGTCGGATCATTTGGACTAGTTGTAAGTAAATTAAAAATAAAGTAGTAAGTATGGGAGAGAAGGGGGAGGGGGAAGAGAGTATAGAGGTTAATTATACATTCCCTCTCTCAAGATCCAAGAATATAACAACCCACCAGACACCTTATTTGTTTACTTTACACTTATTTCTATTTGTGGTAGTGGGATTTCATCACCTGTAAACCAATTTCAATATCTATTATTCTTATTACATGATAAATTACCTACTATGTACTTATAAGAAATAAATATAGTTTCAAAAAACTAAAAAAACAAGCTTTACTAATTAATCAAACTAAAAAGCGAAAAATAAATATAGTTTAAAATAATTCTTGAAATTCTTAATATAGGCAAAAAATAATAATGAACGATAAACATTAGTATCATTGTGAAAAAAGCTTGGGGAGCTTTGTGCTATATTTTTCTTATATCGAGCACCCCACGCTTTTTTCACAATAATACAAAAAAATGTTTATCGTTCATTATTATTTTCTGGCTATATTAAGAATTTAAAGAATTATTTTAAACTATATTTATTTTCCGCTTTTTAGTTTGATTAATTTATTATTAAAGCGTGTTTTTTAGTTTTTTTAAACTAATTATATTTATTTTTCATTTTTTAGTTTGAGTTATTGTTAAGAAAAAAATTTTTTGAGTAGATTGAGCTAGATTATTGTATTGTCAGCGGTTCTTGATAAGTCTACAAAATTTAAATTAAATCTGACCGTTTATGGTGGGCCAAAATCGGGTTTAAAGAAGTCGGTTACAAACAAACATACATACAAACCCGAACAAACCCGATCGTCTATGCCGAATTATAAGAAAAGAACGATATTTGCAAATTTTTTTAAAAATTTTAAGTTTCCGACATTTTCCATACAGGAAAATTTCGTGATATTCATAAATTGCCATGTTTCTCAGAAAGTATAAACTTTAGAAAAAAAGTCTATATAGCTAAAAAGTTGTATCTCAAAAAAATCTACATCTCCGTTTGTTATTATTTTTTCGTATCTCTTACGACTTTCGAGATATCGGCCAAAATATGGTTTCTATATTTTGCCTCATATCTCGAAACTGATAGTACTTTTAGTACTTTACGAATACGAAAATTTTTAAAATAAAAAAGACGCGTCTTCGAACGTTCCATAATTATAGTTATATAACATTTTCTCTCAAACTTACAATGACAAAAATTTTCAAAATTTTTTAGAAAAATTTGTCAAAATTTTATTTTGGCGGGTAGAATTTTTTTTATAATTTTACTCCATTCTTAGCAATAATATCTATACGACCCCACGTTTATTTCATCACTATCGGTTATTGTAATAATTCTGACATATTGACAGGTGTCAAATTTTGACAAGAAAATTTTTTACGTATTTTTTTAACTTTTCACCGTCAGTATACATACGACTTTATAGTTTTTCCATTAATATAATTTTTTTTAAACGATTTGCCATATTGACTGCTGTCAAATTTTGACAGGAGAATTTTTTGCTTATTTTTTCCGAAGTCTTCGCTATACGACCGCATCATTTGTTTTGTCAAAATCGCATCTTTATTTTATACTTGACAGCTGTCAAAATTTGACAGGAGAATTTTTTGCGTATAGATTATTATATTGTCAGCGGTTCTCAATATCTATTATTCTTATTACATGATAAATTACCTACTATGTACTTACAAGAAATAAATATAGTTTCAAAAAACTAAAAAACAAGCTTTACTAATTAATCAAACTAAAAAGCGAAAAATAAATATAGTGTAAAATAATTCTTGAAATTCTTAATATAGGCAGAAAATAATAATGAACGATAAACATTAGTATCATTGTGAAAAAAGCTTGGGGAGCTTTGTGCTATATTTTTCTTATATCGAGCACCCCACGATTTTTTCACAATAATACAAAAAAATGTTTATCGTTCATTATTATTTTCTGGCTATATTAAGAATTTAAAGAATTATTTTAAACTATATTTATTTTCCGCTTTTTAGTTTGATTAATTTATTAATAAAGCGCGTTTTTTAGTTTTTTTAAACTATATTTATTTTTCATTTTTTAGTTTGAGTTATTGTTAGGAAAAAATTTTGTTTTGAGTAGATTGAGCTAGATTAGTAGATTATTGTATTGTCAGCGGTTCTTGATAAGTCTACAAAATTTAAATTAAATCTGACCGTTTAAAGTGGGTCAAAATCGGGTTCAAAGAAATCGGTTACCAACATAGATGCGTACAAACATACAGGTGAAGCTAATAAAAGCGTGTTGAAAAAGAGTTCGAAACCGGTGATATCGTTCCAATATTTATGGCACTGGTACTACCAAGCATTCCTTAGTAGTATAATAATTTCTAACAGTACACAAAATACTGCCAATTTTGTTCTCTATATTATAGTATTATTTATTAAATCTCGCCTTTAAAGTTGTTATTTTAAATTGTTTCTGTTTATACGGCAGAGTATGGTTTACAGTTTGATATTTTAATTTTTCCATTTTTAGGGGCATATAATGTCACTCACCTGCAGTTGGAATGGGTTAAAACTAATCCATATATTATTTCGGAATCTCTACACCTACCGGAGTTTTCTCTAGATACGATAGAGATTGATTATATAGCAACACCCATAAGTGACTCTAGCAAAGGATGGGGTATGTGTATAATAGTATAATATAAAACAGTACAGTTTTACGTTTCTTATTTTCTAATATTACCTGGGGTTGGTTTTGTAAGGTATTTATTAGTTCAGGGAATAAGTTTTCTTTGAGTGCGAGTTCTTAGTGAAGTATTAAATTGGAATACCATTTAAACTTTAAATCGCTTTACCGCTTTTAATAAATTGTAGGGAGGTAAACTTGATCAGCTTGACGTGAATTTTATTATACATACTAATAAATAACGTGGATAAATCGAGCTGATTCGTTAAACGGCCTGCTAGGTCCCCGGATTTGACCCCCCTTGACTTTTTCCTTTATTTATTTTTTATTTTATAGAAGATAAAGTGATAGCGGCTACACCTACAACTTAGGACTATATGAAATAACGAATCCGCGTTGCATGCTTATTAGTGAGACTTAAAATGTTACAACGGGTACGATATTTATTCTGAAAAAAAGTGACAAAGTGTTTGGAAGTTGAAGGGAAACATTTTGAACATCTTCTGAAGCGTGACAGACGATAAATAAGTTGAAATAAAGTAGTAAACTATTTTTTGTGTTTTATAACCTAATATAGTATATTAAAGTATAAGTGGATACGCGCGATTTTGCAAGCACGACGGCGCAGCCGGAGTGCTTGAAATAGAGCAAGTGTTTTAAAGACCAGTTATCCACGAATACTTTACATTCTTTTTTTTTTATTGGTACACTTATTGGTATTTATATTACAAAAAATGGGAATAATAACTTAGTAAGTAAGTGAAATGGTCGAATTCGTGATGTGATATACCTGTCGTTGTCATGAAAATGAGGAGAACAAAAAATAACTTCCAATCTGTTACATACGTTTCACTGGTTGTTGATGTTGCCAATGGTAACTTTAAAACACGCGCGTTTTTGAAAGTGGGATTTAAACACGCTGAGGCGTACTTTAAATAAGCGAAATAGGGTATCAATAAAAAAAAATATCATAATTTCGTAACAGGATAGCAAATCAAAACATTTTTTGTATACGTACGTAGTTTTTTACGTAGGTTCGTATTTACCAAAAAAAAAGTACATTGTGTCATTTAAAATTCCAAAGTTACCCCCACCCCTCAAAATGGGGAAGGGGGGTAGACGTCAAAAATATGTTTAAATATGTCCCCCCATCTCCCCATTCCCTCACTCAAATGTCAAGAAAATATTTTGAACCGTTTTCGAGATATCGCCTTGTAACACTTTAAAAAACTCACCCTGTAGACATTGAATGTTTCTGTATAGTATAAGTTTGCAGGATACTTTTTCTTCTTTTTAAAAAAATTATCCCTGGTCTTCATTAATCTTGATATTTTTTCTGAAAACCATGGTTTGGAATTTGTTTTCATTTTAACATGAATTTGATACATACATGTTTTAAAAACATCGACAATCGAATAATAATTGTAATATTCATTAACATTTTGAAATTTGTATTTATTTTCATTTAAGGTGGTTAATTTACTTTTTAATTTTTTTTAATGAAATATTTTTTTGGAAATGGGTCAAAATCACCAAGGTGCCAAATTCCAAATTTTGTTTTATGATAAATATACACATTACAGAGCATACTTTGATGATTAGCTAAAATGATCACTAAACTTATGTTTAAACAATATTTACGTTGGCAGAGCATAGAATTAATAACTTTTCTTGTAATTTTATTTTTAAAGTGAGCCATCGCTGAAAATAATCATTCCGGGAACGTTTTTGTGAGGTTATATTAAAATTAAAGTATAATTTAAGTATTTCTTTTTTACCCTTTTTAATAGCGGACGTACGTAATTAATAATAAAAAATTAAAAAACTCTGAGGAAATTGCAAATAAAAATGTTTAGAAGCAAAATATCGCTACAAATGGAGCTATATGACAATTTCTTTGTATTAAGTTATCTAAATATGCCAATATCGCTGACTTATATATAAAATAAAAAGGCTTGCCCGCCTTGTTTTAATATTACCAGGGCTTTTTTTTAAATATCTAACATAATAATGTGTTATCTGTGATTTTAGTGATGTTCCCCGAAATGATGAGGTGGTCACGAATGATGCGTATGTTCTCTAAATGACGATATAGATACAATTTAGGTTTAATTAAAATATCTTATTTTTTTCGGTCTCATGAGACTTCATATTGCTAAAAAAAATAAAACATTTTTTAAAAACTATGTTAGCACAACATACACTAAACCAATTAACCAATGGTCATAACAAATATCACTTTGATATATATACAGGGTGTTTCAGAACATGTGGGCAATCTCTCGGATTCATATAGATTAGGTGAAAATATAATGATAAGTTCATATAATATTTTTTCCTAAGAGCCCCCCTCGAGGAGATATATGCCCCTAAAGACCGGCCCTGAAAACTAGTTTTTTATTGATAGCCTTTGAATCGCCCTGTATATTTTGATTAAAATTTAGTATAATCTACACTATGGAAAGCTTTATTAAATAGGTTAACAATAAAATGTATATTTCATTCTGTGGGTCAGGGACGGACTAGCTTGGGCATAAAAATCTTACATCTTTGACAGGTGTCATGCAATCGGGATTTTTATATTATTTTTGGATAGCTTACGTATTTTAACGCAAAATAGATACTCTTCGCAGATTTCGATAAGTTGAACCGTTTTCGAGAAAAAGACAATAACGTTAATAATTATTATAACTATAATAATAGGAAAATGAACGGATTTTTACTTAATTAAAAAATTTATAACAAGGCTCAATGTGGGCTCCCTCTACTCTAACATACTCCCGGGCATGATGTACTGGAGACTGCTGCACCCTCCATAACACCCCTATTATAACGAAAAAACACGAAATAGATTCGGGTACGATTAAACCTTTTTAAAGTATGTTAACGGTCAAGTTGATTTTTCTCGAAAACGGTTCAACTTATCGAAATCTACGAAGAGTATCTATTTTGCGTTAAAATACGTAAGCTATCCAAAAATAATATAAAAATCCCGATTGCATGACACCTGTCAAAGATGTAAGATTTTTAATGCCCAAGCTAGTCCGTCCCTGGCCCACAGAATGAACTGTACATTTTATTATTAACCTATTTATTAAAGCTTTCTTTATATAGTGTAGATTATACTAAATTTTAATCAAAATATACAGGGCGATTCAAAGGCTATCAATAAAAAACTAGTTTTCAGGGCCGGTCTTTAGGGGCATATATCTCCTCGAGGGGGGCTCTTAGGAAAAAATATTATATGAACTTATCATATTATTTTCACCTAATCTATATGAATCCGAGAGATTGCCCACATGTTCTGAAACACCCTATTATTTCGGGAACGTCATCATCATTTCGAGAACGCTCCGTCAAGTCCGGGGACGTTCCCGAAATGACCGTTCCCGAAATAACTTTTTCAAATAAACGCGCCCTTTTTAGGCGGCAGCTATCTTTGACGTTATGTTTGGCTTGGGCAATGGAAAATATTTGAGGTTATTATTCGATAATAAACACTATAAAACGTATCTTTTGAATATTCCGAGTTAATAAACGCATTCCCGATATAATGTACGCTCTGTAAATAATAAATGGAAGGGTACTTACCACTTATTTTCAATTATTTTGGCGAAAAACTTTCTTGACACTTACTTTGTTTACGTCTTTTACTACACTGTACCATAGACATCTAGCGGCTGCGTTCAAAACACACAATTTTTTCGGGCAATCAAAACTGCGTTCACTGAAATGATGCTTACAATGTCGGACATAATATTTTGAGTTGATTTTCTTTCATTTTTTTCTTTCTTTAATAATGCATACAATTCCTTAATATCAGATAAAATTGAAGGCCAATAGGTAAGAAAAACTGTTAAATTTATTTTATTTTATGAATATTTCCGGTGTTGGTTACTAAAGATTGCTACTTAGGACGCGTTCTCGAAATGATTTTTTCTAGTTATTTCTTCAAATAATAATGAATACGATTTACTTTTGAAGTACAACATATTATGTATAGTTAATATGAACAGAGTTAAGTATTTACAAATGATCATTTGTTTAAAAAAAACTGAATTTGGGCATTTATTTGCTGGCAAAGCTAATTTTCCACCTTGGTGATTTTGACCCAAATATTTTCATATCTTGACTATCTTATATTTGATTTAATAAAAAAGTTTACAACTTGAATTTTGTGACTGCTTCTTTTTCATTTGTAGTAAAGTGGTCTATAAGAGTACTACTAGCTCCTGCATCTCTAGTTGAAATTCTTTTTGTTACACAATTTTAAATTATTTGAAGAATAAATTTCCATTAGTGACTATGCTTGTTGTCTTCTAAAATATTAATATTTACGTCTCCGATAAAAATGTATTTCAGTTTTGATTTTGCTAAATTTTCAAGTTGTTCATTCAAAAACATTCTAAAGTATAAATCAGTATATTATTTACCAAAATACTAAATTGATATACTTATTGAACCCAGCGCTTTTGTTACACAATTTTAAATTATTTGAAGAATACATTTCCATTAGTGATTTTGCTTGTTGTCTTCTAAAATATTAATATTTACGTCTCCGATAAAAATGTATTTCAGTTTTGATTTTGCTAAATTTTCAAGTTGTTCCTCAAAAAACATTCTAAAGTATAAATCAGTATATTATTTACCAAAATACTAAATTGATATACTTATTGAACCCAGCGCTTTTGTTACACAATTTTAAATTATTTGAAGAATAAATTTCCATTAGTGATTTTGCTTGTTGTCTTCTAAAATATTAATATTTACGTCTCCGATAAAAATGTATTTCAGTTTTGATTTTGCTAAATTTTCAAGTTGTTCCTCAAAAAATATTTTAAAGTATAAATCAGTATATTATTTACCAAAATACTAAATTGATATACTTATTGAACCCAGCGCTTTTGTTACACAATTTTAAATTATTTGAAGAATAAATTTCCATTAGTGATTTTGCTTGTTGTCTTCTAAAATATTAATATTTACGTCTCCGATAAAAATGTATTTCAGTTTTGATTTTGCTAAATTTTCAAGTTCTTCATCCAAAAACATTCTAAAGTATAAATCAGTATATTATTTACCAAAATACTAAATTAATATACTTATTGAACCCAGCGCTTTTGTTACACAATTTTAAATTATTTGAAGAATAAATTTCCATTAGTGATTTTGCTTGTTGTCTTCTAAAATATTAATATTTACGTCTCCGATAAAAATGTATTTCAGTTTTGATTTTGCTAAATTTTCAAGTTGTTTATCCAAAAACATTCTGAAGTATAAATCAGTATATTATTTACCAAAATACTAAATTGATATACTTATTGAACCCAGGGCTCAGCAAGTGGAGTTTATTCTCGGGCGCGAATCTAGGATTTTGCCCAGGGGGGGCAAAAATAAACTAGTGCCGAAGGCGCTAAAAAAAATAGCGCCGCAGGCGAAATTTTTTTGGGTGCCACGCCCGTTTTTAAATCATGGTGCTTGGTTTCAAGTGTTCAAGTTAAAAGATACAAAACAAAATTACAAAAACAACCCGGTGCATTTAGGAGGGGGTTAATTTTTGTGATTTTACCTTCCAGAGAATTCGTTCTAAATAAAAATTTCATAAAATTTTAATTTGTTGTCTAAAAAAAAATATGAAATACAAAACACATAATATATAATATCTAGGTATATGGCGATGGCCGTGATCGCCGACTTTTTCAAAGACTCACTGTTTACAGGGGTGCCAGATTGAGCGCTTAGTGGCAATGTGGGAGTTTTTTAAAGAAAATTAGCCCTTTAATTTTTATTACAGGTGTTTTTAGGTTCTACTCCCTGTGATTTATTACTTTTTATACGTATTATGCATTATAAAAAAAATACTAAAGTTTTAAGAAGAAGAACCAGTAAATGTTTCACTACTTCCTATTCGCATCATATGTGCTCCTTTTGTAGGCGCGCCTTCGGGCGCCTTCGGGGTTTTGATTTGCGCTTGAGTTTAATACATCTAGCAACTCTATTATAATTTTATGAAATCATATTTTTTTAATATTCCTTAAAGTAGGACATACCTACTAAAATGTTAGTAGTTTTTTATCATTATCGAGAGCAATCCCGTGAGGGAAGCTTTTCTTGCTGGCTTATTTATATATTTATATTTTAATCAATTTCCTTTATCTATATTGAAAAAAAAATATGGCTATAGGAACGATATAATGGATCTTATAAATAGAGACTTTTTAATTGCTTTACCACTTTTTATATTCAAGCCTTTTATCATTACCCTTAAAAGCTCCCGACCCTAGACATTGAGAAACATTTTTCCCCCTGAAAATATTTTTTTGAATGCCCAGGCAAAGAATGAAAAAACATAATTTATGGTTATTTTATACTTGGCTAATTTGTTTTTTTTTAGATGACGGATACAGCTCTTTAATATTTCAATTCAAACTGAAAAGAGAATCTGGCTATTACATTTTGGAATACTTTTTACCTTCAATCTTCTTGATACTCATGTCATGGGTGACTTTTTGGATACAAGCTGATGCTGTTCCAGCAAGAATAAGTTTGGGTAAGGCAATATGGCAGAATGTACCCGCCTGTATACAATTATAAACATTTGGTTCATTGCTTAATGTGGAGGTGCATTCGTTGGTAAAACAAATATTGCTTGGGAATTTCGTATCGTTATATTATAGTTTTAACCCACTTTTAATAATTTTTAAATCTCCTTTTCATTCTTTGAGAATTCTGGATGACAAGCAATCTAAGTTTTGTTTATATAACACATTTTTTTTTTAATATGAAATGAGTTCCAATTGGTTTTATGTCTATATACCTAACCAATCATCTAAAGTTTAAAACTTGAATAAAAAAAAACAATATTCTAAGTTATAAAATTGTTTTACCTTTTTAACGTTTTCCTTTATTTTAGGAACCGCATCTATGTTATCATTTATCACCCTAAATGGCAACCTGACCAGGAGCTTACCCAAGGTGTCCTATATTAAAGCGAGTGAAGTATGGTTCTTTGGTGGATCTGCCTTTATCTTTTTATCATTGGCAGAATTTACTTTTGTAAATGTTATTTGGAGAAGAAAGTAAGTTTTTTTAATTTACACAGGTACGAAATTGGTGCTGAAAGTATTGCGATCCCGTAAACTATAAGAGATGGAAAGACGGTTAAATCGAAAAAGTGTTAGGCCATTATGTTAGCCATTTATTTGTTTTTTTAGATATTTTGAATAAACTAAAATGTTGAATTTGGCGCGGGGCAACCATCAGCCTGTTGAAATCATACGTTATTAAATTGGTCATTTATAACAGTCTTACCTTAATTAAGAATAGTATAAACAGATATTTTTATTAAGTTTACTTTATCCTTAAGTCAAGGGGATCATCCGATATGTCGGTGTTGCCAAATATGTTTGAATTTTCCCTAAAAATGATATTTTTAGTTATTTTGAGGTTATAAATTTTTAATTTATTAAAGTGTTTAGTATCAAATTATGGAAAAAGTTAAGTACTTTTATAAATAAAAAATTTAAGAAAATTAATGATGGTTCCAGGAAACCAAAACGTTGTATCTATAATATTACCAAATATAGGCATGTTCTATGCATAAAGTTGCTATTAAAATGTGTTTACAGATTTTAAAAATATTGGAAAATAACATAGTTACAACCGATGTAAGGAAATGCAACATTTTAGTTTATTCAAAATATCTCAAAAACCAAAAAAACCAAAATCGATCCGCAAGCATCAATAAACTGCTAACATATTTGCCTAAAACGCATCTCATTTAACCGTCTTTTAATCTCTTATAGTTCCCGAAATCGCAATACAGTCAGCGCCATGCACCCTGTATTTTTCAAAAATTGGCAGCAAGATTGGTTTATACAGTGAAATGACATACATTATTGTGTCAAATCTTTAAATATCAAGTGTTTCACCGATGTAGTGCGGGCGCTGGATGGAGTTGAGTGTGCAAAATATGAGGACAGCATTATGTGCATGGTTTTGTACTCACAAAAGGTTGCAGATTATGATTCTGTATGTTGCCAGGGGGATTATTGGTCCATTTATTTTTTACACCCCATCCCCTTAGATATCAAGTAAATAGACCAAATGCTTTGGAACCATTTTAATGATTGTTTTAGTGACAATATCCAATTGTTTCTTATATTAAAGATTGTGATTGTGATTAATGATAGCTAGTCAATTGAAAAAAAAATTGAAAATAAAAACAAGAATTGTTGATAAAAAAATTATTTAATGCAAATTTAAACATAAGTAAAAAAAAACAAATAATTAATCTTATTTATTTTGACACTGTTTGATACATTTTCACAACGATATACAATCTAGTTGTAATTTTTTGCAAGAACAAGCCTTTGCTTCATCAGTTGTCATGGAAACAATTTACCATTTTTTTTTTCATACCCTGATAAAGTGTAATTAATAGGCCGTAGTAGTGCTTGGTGATCCATATATATGTTTATGCTGAAGCTCTTAACAAAAAATGTAAATGTAGAGTATCTGATGTGCAGAAATTAATTTAGGTATACCAAAGTTCATCAGCAATTAATTTTTTTTTGAGAAAAGATAGGCGCAAATGATTTCCAATTCTGTTATTGTTCGATACTTAGGTATGGATTTCCTAAATGCCTCAGAGCTTTTTGTACAAAATCCAACGATGCAGCTTTTAAAGCATTTTTTTTCGATCCCAATCTGCTTGTCGAATTGCAACCACTTAGAGAGTGTAATGCTGGCAAAATACGATAAATATTTTCTCCAAGGGATTGAGCAACCAAATAACATCCTGAAATGTATTTCTTCTTATAAGAAGCGTCGAACCATACACCTAAACAACCTAGATGTGCTAGCTTATTCCAGAAAAAATTCCCAGTATGAAAACATCTGTATCAGTGCAAAGGATAATTATATGGGCAGATTTGATTCTTACTGCGTAAAATATGTAACAAAACATCCTTGAATCGGCTTCTAAATGGTTCGAATTTAAGTCAGGTACTTTAAAAAATAAAGAGCCTTGTAATTTAAAACATTTTGTTGGATCATCAAATCCTCGACATATATAACTCACAATCTTCTTTTACTTGTGCATATCTAGGAGCAGCAGTACAGAGAAATCGAACGACCTGTAACTTATTTTCTTTGCTTGAAAATAAATTTTTACAATTGCTGGAATTTTTGTGTGATCATTTGGAATTATAAAACTTCCCATCATTTGACCTTTACTCCGTAAAGTTGACTCCAAATATTTTATCAAAATATCATCATATCTGTCAAATACAATATCTACTCGTTTTACATTTGGCTACAAGAAAAGATTATGGTTTTTTTTGAAGAATGCCAAAGAAAGCAAAATCGCCAAAGGTGCTAAAAAATTTTAATTGGATTCGATGAATGAAGTGCCGTACCATCAACAATATAAATTTTTGGAAGATGTAAATTTAAAACGTCCTGTTGCGTGTTTTGTACCACACTTATAATAATTGTTTACAATTTCAAGAGCGAGTTCCAATTTTAGAGATTTCCTGTAAAGTTCTTCTGCGTCAAAAAGGAACTTGCAGTAATTCAAAATTTTGTAAGATGTTAAAATTTGTGTTTAAAATTCACGTTTATTAGCCAGCATATATGTTTTTTAAAAGATACTTAGATCTGTAGCAACTTTTTATTAGAAGGACTTTTGCTTGATTTTTCAGAAGTAGGTACAAAGTTGTCTATTTTAATTTTTTGGTCGCTAATGTAACTTGTCATACAAGTTCGATGTCATGATGAACAATAATTATGTTCAGTAGTCTGTACTATGCTTTATTTTCTCACTATGTTATCTTTTCTCCGATCTGCGGCGCTTTGAATATTTTTATAAACGTTTTATCACAAAACAAACACGACATTTCGTTTAGTCTTCGCCTTTTTACATTTAGCACTTGTAGCGACATTATCCACGTTTTTGTTTAAATGAAACACGTACTACAGGAAAACTTAAATAATATTACGTGAAAACTAAAAAATTAACCAATACGCACTAAGAATTAATTTCTACTGACTATTCCGGGCGAGGACGCGGAGAAAAACGAAAGGGACCAACACAGCTGCTGGCAACATGGTTTTTTTTTATTGGTGTCTCAGATGAAAGAATTTGAGCATAGTTGCCGGTCCTCACATTTTGCATACTCAACTACCTCTGGCGCCTGCACTAATGCACTTAAAGTATAAAATTTTACAGCCTTATTCACTATAGAGGTCTAAATTTAAAACCGTCTTAAATTGACAGTTCTAGGTTTGAAATTAGTTTGCGGTTGAGTATAGGTCAACTAAGTATTGTTTTGTAAATATTTGTTTGGTTTGTCTTTAATTTCCTAAATAAAATAGATTGAATAGAATTGGAAGATACTGTTTTCTTTGGTAGAACTAAAACTATTTTGGTAACAACATCCTGGTAAAAGTATTTTTTATTGGTAAAACGATTAAATTGTAAAAAATCAAATTAACCCGGAAACGTTATACAGGGTGTCAATTTGAAAACTTCCCACCCTTAAGGTGGGAGTATCAACATGTTTGCCAATCTATAACCTATTTCGCGTAGATTTATTTATGTTTTCTAGCTTTTATACAAAATTTAAAGAAAATCAGGATTGACTTGGTATTCTATAGGTAATAATTGACATATTTAATAAATATCAAGGAATTTCATTACTTATTTTAGGAGAATTGTATAGCGAAAAATATCGGGTAAGATTTTTTTTTACATTATTATGTCATTGTTCTTTCACTATACAATTCTCCCAAAATTAGCAAGCAAATAAATAGATATTTTTGTAATATATCAGATATTACCTAAGTTATGTGTCGACAATACTGATTTTATTTAAATGTTAGTCAATAAAATAATAAACTTGAAAAAATAACGCGAAATAGGTTATAGGTTGGTAATGGATTAAATGACGTTGAGAATGCCACCTTAATATCTTTCTTGCAGTTAATAATATGAAAAATCGGAAAGACACGTCAATTTTATTTGTAAGGGGAACACTTTAAATAAATATTTTTGACCCTCTTGTTTTAACCCCCTAGGAGAAGTAGATGTCACCCTTAGAATCTTAAATAGGAATGGGAGTCAAGAGGTACACAAGGGCGTTTAATTCTCTTTTCAGTGGTATACTACTTTATTTATTTTTGTCCAGAGGTTTACGAATAATCGCGTTTCAAAGTTGCAGATACAATTAAACTTGCCTGCATTGAGATTTTTGTTTTCAGGTTAGTGTTTACACAAAAATTACTGTATTTGTAGAATTTGTTGAAAGAATAGCAAGGCTTTTTGTGGAATTTCAGTGATAAGTCATCAAATGAACGCAAATTAACTAGGTACTCGTAGTACCACCGAAATTTTATTAGATTACTTTTTGATTTAAATTTTTCGAGGTTTTCGAAGCTCGAGGAATCCCCAAATAAAATTTGAAACGGTGCCATGTATGGGCGTAGCGAGCGTGAGGCAGGGGAGGTCCATGCCCCCCTGGAAGTTGACACTTATTGGAATCTGATTTTTCATATTATTAACTGAAAGAAGGATATTAAGGGTGGGAAGTTTTCATTGACACCCTGTATGGCGTACTGAAACAATGACACGGTAAAAACACAACTGGGAGACTAGAAGATCTAAATATTTTGATGGACTAAAAATTTTTTTTGTAAATACGAGTTTTAAATATATTAAAGTACAAAGAGCTCACTTTTATGCGAGTTTTAAACTTTCTACAAAATGGCGGTAAACAAAAGTATTGCCGTTTAACTGTAAAACTATATTTTCTTTTCAGAAAAAAAGTTGAATTAGCAAAAATCAGCAGCAAGTATATCCTAAAGGGAGCGTTATCTCCCAGATTGGCACGAAAAGGTTTAAGAAAATGTGACTCATTTTCAAGTTTAGATTCGAAACATGCCCAAAACTACTTTTGTTCTGTAAGTATATTGCTAATACATAGTTTTTTATTATAAAACAATTTATAAACAAAACATAATAAGAAAACAGTTTAAATAAAAAAAAAACATTGCATTTAATTTTTTTCCTCTACAAAAACTATTTTTATTTACATTTCCATAAATAGCATCACGTATTCAAAATTTAATAGTATTTTTTGCTTACTTATTTACCTCGTTATCGCATAACTATTACCAAACAAATCGGGTTCGCTCATATTAAGAGATGTTTACCAGTCAAAAACATTAACACTAATAATTAAATTTATCTATAAGCTTACCTATTAGAGTAAGTACCCTAAATATGGACCACAGCAATAGTTATAATAAATAAAATTTCTAAAAAACACTTTACAAAGAGTTTTTTTTTATTTCAATTAGTTAAGAACATATGTGGTAATGTAATAAAATGGTTTTTCTCTCTAAAAATTC
Organism: Polydrusus pterygomalis; assembly: GCA_963969555.1. Classification (NCBI taxonomy): domain Eukaryota; kingdom Metazoa; phylum Arthropoda; class Insecta; order Coleoptera; family Curculionidae; genus Polydrusus; species Polydrusus pterygomalis. The sequence continues at coordinate 15,070,292 of OZ018381.1, read as the reverse complement.
ATTAGAACAATAACGACTTATACAAAATTCGCATATAAAAATGTGCTTTTAGCAATAGCTACCCATACACCAGCATTCATTTCCGCCGTTTTTTCCTTCCACGTTCTTTCCTTTTAAGAAACTGAAATGAAACAAAACTTTTTCTATACCTAAATAAAGCGTAAGGCCGTCATCTCTTACTCCACTAACGATAGATAATATTAAAAGGAAAAAACGTGAAAGGAAAAAACGGAGGGAATGAATGCTGGTGCATGGGTAGCTATGCTTCATGTGCCCATCACGTGCAAGAGACGCACTGAACCCATAATTCATTATAGCCCGGGAGCCAGTAGCAGATTGAGGTCGATCATTTCATCTCGACCGATAATTTGTGGAATGATTCAGGCAGTTGTGTCATGAAGCCTCGAGCACGTCAGCTGCGGTACCAGCGGTGGGTGGGCCAACGGCAGCCGCAAAATCACGTTAAATTTTTTTTTTTTATTTCATCCCGGTTGAAAGTTCGTGAGTCAATAGTTATTATAATACTGAAGTGAAAAAAAAGTCAGCTGGCTGTAACGCGGTGGATTATACGTCAGCTGCTCATACGAACATGAAAAAAAAAAGTATTTTTGGTGATTTCATCCTGATTGAAAATTTGTCAGATGATAGTTTACATAATTCTTTGAATAAAAAAAATCGTCAGCTGTGTATATGTCGGTGGAAAAACCGTCAGCTGACGCAGTGAAATGTGTGGCGCGATATGTATGGTCGATTCACTCAGTAAACCTGCATGATGGCCGACATGTCATATGACAAAAGTCATTGAAAATGCAAAAATTAATTTTATTTAGCTGGAATATGACTTTTGTCATATGACATGTCGGCCATCATACAGGTTTACTGGGTGAATCGACTATAGCTGTGAGTTCCGCTCGTCTATTAAAACACATCAGCTGACGAATTTCCCCCCGGCATACAGTCAGCTGATTTATTTGTTTACTTCAGCTACTATGTCGACTATTATCTGACAATATTTCAATCGGGATGAAATAACTTAACAAAAGTTATTTGACATAACTCTCATTGCACGCGCAGAAATAACATATATTTTAGAATTGTACGGTTTTATCACTTATTAAACCAAATTATATTTTCTATATTTCAAGCAATGTATGTATATACAGGGTGATTCACATTGAGTGGCCTATTAGAAGATATCGGAAACGACTAAAGTTATATTTTTAAAGATTCGGTAGCAGGTATGATTGGCTTTGAACTTTTAAAATATTATATTTTGACGTTTGTATTACTTCCGGTTATACCGGAAGTTATGGCCAACTTTGGTATTTTAACTGGAATACCCTGTATGTTTTAGCATTTTTGGATAACTTATTGAAACCTAAGTAATTTTTATTAACAATGATCTATACCTATCTCTAACCGTTTTTGAGATATGAATTATAAAAAGCATTTTTTATGTAAAAACCTTACCGAGAAGCAAGTTCAGTAATTTTGAAATGAATAAAGCAAAACATTTAAAATTTTTTAGGGTTTTAACTAAAACATAGATCTTTAGACTACATTACTTAAGTTTCATGTTTTGCATACAGGGGGTTTTTAAAAGTGTGCCATTTAGATAAATGTGCATAAGTCAATTTTTGCAAATGAAACACCATATTTTTTATTTTAGTAACGTGTAGAGAATAAAATTTCCCATCTAAATGTTTAATATGCCAGTATCAATATTTTTAGTTGTTTTGGAATTATGAGCAATTTAAAAAAAATATCTTAAAATATGTGTTTGTGTTAAGTTTGTAAGACATTATTTTTGTAAATAATTAAGGTGAGTGTCAACTTTAAAACAATTTCAGTCAAAGCCTACTTTACTAATTGGTAACAAAGCTCAAAGTCAAACAAAAATCGGAGTCAAAGCCTTCTTTACAAAAATAATGTCTTATGAACCTAACACAAACACATATTTTAAGATATTTTTTTAAATTGCTCATAATTTCAAAACGACTAAAAATATTGATACTGACATATTAGACGTTTAGATAGGAAATTTGATTCTCTACACGTTACTAAAATAAAAAAATTGACTTATGCACATTTATCTAAATGGCCACATTGGCACACTTTTAAAAACATGAAACTTAAGTAATGTAGTCTAAAGATCTATGTTTTAGTTAAAACCCTACAAAATTTTAAATGTTTAACTTTTTTAATTTCAAAATTACTGAACTTTCTTCTCGGTAAGGTTTTTACATAAAAAATGCATTTTATAATTCATATCTCAAAAACGGTTAGAGATAGGTATAGATCATTGTTAATAAAAATTACTTAAGGTTTCAATAGGGTATCCAAAAATGCTAAAACATACAGCGTATTCCATTTAAAATACCAAAGTTGGCCATAACTTCCGGTATAACCGGAAGTAATACAAACGTCAAAATATAATATTTTAAAAGTTCAAAGCCAATCATACCTGCTACCGAATCTTTAAAAATATAACTTTACTCGTTTCCGAGATCTTCTAATAGGTCACTCAACGTGAATCACCCTGTATATACATACATTGCTTGAACTATAGAAAATATAATTTGGTTTAATAAGTGGTAAAACCGTACAATTCTAAAATATATGTTATTTCTGCGCGTGCAATGAGAGTTATGTCAAGTAACTTTTGTTAAGTTATTTCATCCCGATTGAAATATTGTCAGATAATAGTCGACATAGAAGCTGAAGTAAACAAATAAATCAGCTGACTGTATGCCGGGGGGAAATTCGTCAGCTAATGTGTTTTAATAGACGAGCGGAACTCACAGCTACATATCGCGCCACACATTTCACTGCGTCAGCTGACGGTTTTTTCACCGACATATACGCAGCTGACGATTTTTTTTATTCAAAGAATTATGTAAACTATCATCTGACAAATTTTCAATCGGGATGAAATCACCAAAAATACTTTTTTTTTAATGTTCGTATGAGCAGCTGACGTATAATCCACCGCGTTACAGCCAGTTGACGTTTTTTTTTCACTTCAGTATTATAATAACTATTGACTTACGAACTTTCAACCGAAATGAAATAAAAAAATTGTTTTTTTTTAACGTGATTTTGCGGCTGCCGTTGGCCCACCCACCGCTGGTGCCGCAGCTGACATGCACGAGGCTTCATGACAACTGCCTGAATCATTCCACAAATTATCGGTCGAGATGAAATTGGTCGCACAAATCTGTTACTAGCTCCCGGGCTATTATTAGCGTCTTCCAAAAATAAACAATCACAATATAGGCATGCGGCATTTTCTTTGACTGAATGATCAGGATCTTCATCTTCATATCCTAAAATAAAATGATAGCTTACCACTGGTCCATATTTGAGACTTTAATTGGTAGTCCATCTTAAAAGAACATTAAGTTTTTTATTTAATCTGATTTTTTGAAAATATTAAGTCAGTAATTAAACTAAATATATAAGAATTTAATTTCCAGATAACTTCTTTGTGTAAAATTTGAAACCAAAGTTGTAAAACAAGTTATTGTTTATTACTCGCTATGAAACTTACCAAAAATTTACATTAGAGGCCGATAGAAACACAAAATGGTCGTCATTGTCTCAACTTTACTCTCACCCTGCTTGAGAACTACTGACGGTACGCCGGCACAGTGTATAGCGTTAAATCTGACATATTTCCGTCGAATGCATTGTTGCTAATGCAAAAAATTAGGGTGGTCCATATTTAGAGACGTTATTATTATTTTTAAACTAAATATATAAGAATTTAATTTCCAGATAACTTCTTTGTGTAAAATTTGAAACCAAAGTTGTAAAACAAGTTATTGTTTATTACTCGCTATGAAACTTACCAAAAATTTACATTAGAGGCCGATAGAAACACAAAATGGTCATCATTGTCTCAACTTTACTCTCACCCTGCTTGAGAACTACTGACGGTACGCCGGCACAGTGTATAGCGTTAAATCTGACATATTTCCGTCGAATGCATTGTTGCTAATGCAAAAAATTAGGGTGGTCCATATTTAGAGACGTTATTATTATTTTTAAACTAAATATATAAGAATTTAATTTCCAGATAACTTCTTTGTGTAAAATTTGAAACCAAAGTTGTAAAACAAGTTATTGTTTATTACTCGCTATGAAACTTACCAAAAATTTACATTAGAGGCCGATAGAAACACAAAATGGTCGTCATTGTCTCAACTTTACTCTCACCCTGCTTGAGAACTACTGACGGTACGCCGGCACAGTGTATAGCGTTAAATCTGACATATTTCCGTCGAATGCATTGTTGCTAATGCAAAAAATTAGGGTGGTCCATATTTAGAGACGTTATTATTATTTTTAAACTAAATATATAAGAATTTAATTTCCAGATAACTTCTTTGTGTAAAATTTGAAACCAAAGTTGTAAAACAAGTTATTGTTTATTACTCGCTATGAAACTTACCAAAAATTTACATTAGAGGCCGATAGAAACACAAAATGGTCGTCATTGTCTCAACTTTACTCTCACCCTGCTTGAGAACTACTGACGGTACGCCGGCACAGTGTATAGCGTTAAATCTGACATATTTCCGTCGAATGCATTGTTGCTAATGCAAAAAATTAGGGTGGTCCATATTTAGAGAAGTTATTATTATTTTTAAACGTATTTGTTAGTTTAACATCAGAAACCCAGCAAGTTGGGAATTTTTAAATGTATAAATAACAGGGGCAGTGACGTATTTAGGGGGAAGGGGGTCTGAACCCCTCCCGTCCCTCTACCCCTTAAGGCCAGAAAAACTTAATTATCTTACATTTTTTTTGTATTAAATAAATCTTATAATTAGGTACCAAGTAGTTGGGTGAATTGTTAATAAACTTTGGGCGTGGTCCGCAAAATTTTCACCTGCGGCCCATACTCTGTGATACTTTTTAACCTTCTTCCTTTCCATTTAATGTCAGGGTATTTGAAACGTTGTATCCTTAACTATGTACAAAAAAAAAACGCTTATATAGCGTAATCTTCCTTAACTTTAACACACTTGCTGCAAAATCCTGATCAGTTTAGCGTACCCAGACTCTAGAAGTAGAGAGGGCAAAATTATTTTTGTGAGTCATACTTCTGCGCTTGAAGCCTTTCCTATATATAAGTAAACCCCAACTTGTTTCTTCTTTCGTTTTTTTTTTTTCATTTTATACTAAAACTTTTCTTAATCTACCCCCAAAAGAGGTGTAAATTTCATAAAGACCCGAAAAAAGTGTGCCAAACTAAAAATAAACGCAGCCGGAGTTCTGTATTTTTTCAGCAAATAAATAGTCTTCCTAATACTGAATTTATTTCAGTTGAAAATTTCACCTCGTATAATAAGTATCTATATAACTGTATATTATAGAGTGTGTAAAAACATTTTTAAAGCAACTTTTTAAGTAGATTTCAGATCTTCAACTTTATTTTGAACACGACGTTTCAGTTACTTTAAAGCATCATCAGGTTCATTTTTTCTTATGGGCGCCCTATTGTATTTTATACTTAAAAGGTAGCTTATGACGTCAGCTTTTTAACGATGTATTATTTGTTGAAAAATAAATTAAATTTACTTGAAAAATAAAGAAAATTAATTTTCGCAACACGTCAAATTTGAGAAGAACACATTAGGCAGGGTTAAATTTGTTTAAAATATCATAATATTATAATACATTATTTTATTTTTTCCTTATGATTAAAAATCTCATATTAACATTTCAAATAAAGAAAACTAAAAACGCAATGAATAATAATTATTGTTTTGAAAAGAAAATAAGAAAAAATATCTAACTTACTATACTTTTTATACATTTTTGACACTTTATTAACACGTTTAACGTGTTGCTATTTATGCTGGTAAACACATTCCTCACTCTCTCTTCTAATTCTTGTACAGATTCCGGGGGTTCAAACTCATATACTTCATTTTTTACATAACCCCATAAATAAAAATCTAGAGGAGTTATATCAGGGGATCTAGCAGGCCAATTAACTGGTCCGCCGTTTGAAATTAATTTATCATCAAATATCTGTCTTAAGAGAGTTTGAACTTCCCGAATATTATGTGCGGGACAACCGTCTTGTTGAAACCAAATATTATTCAATTAATCTTGCGGAACTCTTGCTCTAATTGCCGGTAATATTTGATCTTCTAACAGCTCCAAGTATCTTTGGCCATTCAACGTATGATTATAAAAGAATGGTCCTATAAGTCGGTTGTCTAAAATGTAAGGAGAAAAGTAAAGCTGGGTTACTTAATACCTGCTATGTATTTAGCAAGCTAGGTGACATTACTTACCATACATACCACACCATACACTAAAACCAAATCGGGTTTGCAGTCTTCGTTGAGCCAATTGGTGAGGGTTTTCTGTTGCCCAAAAATGATGGTTATGTCTATTAAATACCCCGCAGTTGGTAAAATGTGATTCATCGGTCCAAATTACAAGACGACTGAAATCATGATTTTGTTCGCATTGGTTCACATACCAATTTGAAAACTGCATTCTTCTTGGATAATCCGTTTTTCTTAGACCCTGAACTATAGTTGGCTTGTACGGTCGATATTTACTTTCCTTAAGGACTCTTTATATGGTACTTCGCGAGGTTGGTAAGTCTCTTGCCGACGCTCTTGTAGATGATGTCGGAGCGGCATTAAAATAAGCTCTGACATTTTCGTCACGCTCGTTATTACCTGCTTTTTCGTAACTCTTGGGCAGCGGTTCTTCAAAACTTCCATGGTTTCTCAGGTTCATAACGATTTTTGGAAAAAGTCTGACACTTGGCTGCGGTCTTTCAGGAAAATTTTCAAAATACCTTTCTAATGCAAGGTTTGCATTTCTGTTGCAATGAATGTAACATTCTAGCAAATCAAACTTTTCTTCGTGAGAAAAACGCAATGCCATTTTCTTTTAAATTCAGAATACACAAATAAATCGTTATTATTAGATAATAATAATAAAAACTATTATACTTTTACTCGTTTTGACAAGTAATATTTTTGTTTCATTTTCAAACGGTAGTGGTTGGTCATAGGCTACTGGATTTTATTTTTGATTCATAGGTTATTGTAATATCGTTGATTCAAACAATGCAAGCAGTGTTTTGTGAATACTACAAAATGTAAACCTTTTAATTGGTATTCAATTTTGGGAGTTATAGTGCAATTGTCAAATTTGACGTGTTGCGAAAATAAATTTTCTTTATTTTTCAAGTCAATTTCATTTATTTTCCAACAAATAATACATCGTTGAAAAGCTGACGTCATAAGCTACCTTTTATGTATAAAATACAATATGGCGCCCATAAGAAAAAATTTACCTGATGATGCTATAGGGGAGAGGCGGGCATAATGACATATTTAGTTTTTTATCCATAAAACCTAATGAACAGATGAGCTTAAGTTAATTATTTTAATACATGTCGATGACCAGTGAAATACTCTACAACTTTAGAAATAAATTTATTCTTTTTTTTTATGAACTTTATTTGGGCAAAATGGTATACTTGCTTTTAACCAGCCCATTTCGCTATTACGGACAGCTTGTATGGCTCTTTCCATATCGACATCATTCCAAACTCCTCTATTTGTCGTTCTTTTATATGAATAAACCATAAAAAAATAATCCGTTAAAACTCTGAACAAAGCAGGCGGGCAAAATGACATACTATTCATTTTACCTGCCATTATGCTATGTCGTTTTGCCCGTCCTGATATTTTTTAAAAATTTGGGTTCAAAAACACTTAAATTGCAATTAACTTTCAAAAATGTGTTATTAATTTATAGTGTACAATTGTGTGGTCAAGACAATGTCTTAAAACTATGGTAAAAATGAATTTTAGGTAGTTAAATAATATTCCAAAATGTTACGTACCCTGAAGGTCAAAACCAGGCAACCACAAATAACACAATAAATCCGTCGGATGAAAGTCTAGAGAGTCCGTTCTAGAGCCAGTGCAGTGTTTCCGGCTCTTGAACGTTATCACCCGAATTGGGACTTATACTGCTAATAGATTTGGCATACTAGAAAAAAGTCATTATGCCCGTCTATGTCAATATGCCCGCCTCTCCCCTAAAGTAACTGAAACGTCGTGTTCAAAATTAAATTGCAAATCTAAAATCTACTTAAAAAGTTGTTTTAAAAATGTTTTTACAGATTGTCAAAATAGTGAATAATAAGAAAGCTACAGCATATTTTCGAAAATGCATCTTTTTGGTTTTTTAAAAATATCTTAAAAACCAAAAAAGATAGGGCCGCGTACTAAACGGTTTTCAGTTAGAAATATAATTGTGCAAAACTTTCCCCATTTAACCGTTTCTCTATCTTCTATAGTTTCCAAGATCCCCATACATGTAGGCCCAATTTGGGCCACACTGTATAGGGTGTTTCATTAAGAGTGGCCACCGGCCATATCTTGGAAAATACTAAGCATAAAAACTTGGGAGAAAAATTATGATTAAAGCGGGCATGAGAAAATTCTGGAAATTATTTTTAAGTTTCGCATTTCGCCGCAAGGGGGCACACTTGAAAATTAGTTTTTATTCTAAATTTTCCCGATAATTCCCATATTAGACAATTCTGCATCATTTTGGTTGAGGGTTTATTGGCGTACCGACCTTGATAAGAGTGGGGAAGCTATTATAAGTGTAATTATACAGGGTGTTAATAAATGTCATGCAGATATTTCAGGGGATGATAGAACTCGTCAAAATAAGAAAAAAATGCAAATATATGCATGGTCCAAAACGCCTTATTTTCGTTATACAGGGTGGCAAAGTTTAAATTTTTTTTCTCTTATTTTGCGTTTTCTCTCTTATATTCTGCGATAATTGTTTCAAATTAGGAACATTAACCCTTTTTTAAAATATCTACAATAAAGTATTAAAATTGCCGGTCGCAGTATACAGGGTGTTACATTTTCTTGAATCAGCTACAATTTTATCTTTCAGAACTTTTTTTTTTGGCTCCCTGTATGAATTCCGGTATGAAATTTGAAATCTCTGTTCCTTTGTTGAGCGTTCTGGTCTCTTGCACTATTCTCGTATCTGTGACCGTTTTCAATTTATTTGCAAAAATATCCATCAATGAAAATTAAGTGTCGGCGAAATAACGCTATAATGAATATAAGAAAAAAATATAGTGTCTGTCAGTCCATGAGGCGAAGACTTGATTCGTGCATCTTAGCAAGAGGCGGCCATTTTCAACAGTTTTTATAATTTTGTTTTATTTTTATTTGATTAACTAATAAATTGTTTTGATACACAGCTTTTTACTCTGCGTTATTTCGCCGACACTTAATTTCCATCGATGGCTATTTTTGCAAATAAATCGAAAATGGTCACAGATACGAGAATAGTGCAAGAGACTAGAACGCTAAACAAAGGAACAGAGAGTTAAAATTTCATACCGAAATTCATACAGGAAGCCAAAAAAAAAAGTTCTGAAAAATAAAATTGTAGCCGATTCAATAAAATGTAACACTCTGTATACTACGACCGACAATTTTGATACTTTATCGTAGAGATCTAAAAAAAGGGTTGATGTTCCAAATTTGAAACAATTATCGCAGAATATAAGAGAGAAAACGCAAAATACGAGAAAAAAAATTGAAACTTTACCACCCTGTATAACGAAAATAAGGCGTTTTGGACCATGCATATATTTGCATTTTTTTCTTATTTTGACGAGTACTATCATCCCCTGAAATATCTGCATGACATTAATTAACACCCTGTATAAATCACTGTAACTTCTAAACGACATCCGATTTTACTAAATTTAAGCTTGTTTGGAAGAGAAAGATAAGTACTTTTAATTGTTGTATCCGACGGTACACGATAGTTTCTAATAAAATTGCTAGAGGGCGGAATTTGTAATAATAACAGTTTTTTGGATTTTATCCCGAAAATTCAAATCATACGCTATAACTATGGCATCATAATCGGAAAGTAGATTAAATTTGCAAGAAAAATGGAAAGACCGCAGGTCGATATTTATGTTCGTTTCAGAGTTATTGCCAAAATAATAATTTTTAACAATTTAATCGAAGAAATTATTGTTTTTATAGTTCCGTAGGTATGTAGGTTAGATTAGTAATAATAAGTTTTCATTTGTCATTTCCCATGCCTCCCTTTACATTTTATAAAGGCCAACGGGCAATAACAACAGCATTAAAATAATCATGGAAAACTTTTTAACGAAGCGATGGAAATACTTTATAAATGTTAAAAATGACTTCAATTTTGCAAAATACAAAACTAATAATTCTTCTTCTAGAACTAGAAATAGCTATAGTGTAAATTTCAGCGTCTTGTGTGATTGGTCGCGTATTATAAACAGCGTCTTTTATTCGTCCCCAGAAGTAAAAATCTAATACAGTTAAACCCGGGGATCTAGGTGGCCATGGAAATAAACTACCCCTTACAATGCAGCGATTCGGGTATCTAACATGTAAAAAATCACGGACAGTTTGCGAAAGGTGAGCTGGGTAGCCATCATGTTGATGCCAGATGAATGTTCTTAGGTCAATAGGAACATCTTGTAAAAGGATTGGCAAATCATGTTGTAAAAAGTTTAAGTAGGTAATATTCGCCATTTAGATGGTCATTAAAAATAAATGGTACGATAATTCCGTGTTCTAAAACTTCGCACCATACGATTATACTTTACCTGTTTTGGTGATCCGCTGTTTGCATCCAATGAGGATTTGTTTGTGACCAATAGTGCATATTATATAAATTAACGCTGCCGCTGCTAATAAAAGTGGCCCCATCAGTCCATAAAATCCAGGAAAGAAATTGAGGATTTTCATTACACATCTTACACCGTTTATTAAAATCAGTTTCCGATAGGGCCTGATGTAAAACTACAGGATAGGGATGCAGCTTAAAATCCCTTTTATTTCGGAACACTGAAATAACACTTAGGTATGCCTAGGTCTATAGAAATTTCTTGTAACCTTAAATGCGGATTCGCTTCCACGTACGCAAAAAAGTTTATAATATTGTCGTCATTTCTTACCGCACGTTTTCTGATATGAACTGAAATAGGTCGTACACTTCCCGATTGCCTTAAACGTATTGCCAGTAGTCGAAATACTCTGCTGGTATGGTGCAATCATTTAGGATATATGGCAGCATATTCTCGTTCCGCAATAGGGGTACATTGAAAACATTCAAAATATACGGCAAGCCTATAGTTTTAATTAGGTAAGAAGTAATTCAAAATTAATTAAGGAGAAACTTTTGTCAACACCTATCGAAATTAAATCTGCCGATTTTATTTCACAGCTATTTAGATTTACTTTTTAAAACATCATTTTAGAACTATGCTTAAATTAGAAGTTTTTCATGATTATGTCATTAATTCTAAAGTAGTTTTTTGGGCTATTGGAATAATGAATATCAAACCTACACATAACAGAATCATAAGTTTAAAAATAATTTTTTGGGTGGCCACGACGCTATAAAAACAATAATTTTTTCGATAAAACTGTTAAAAATTATTGTTTTGGCAATAACTCTGAAGCGAACAAAGATATCGATCTGCGGTCTTTACATTAATTTTTTCTTGCAAATTTAATCTACTTTCCGATTATGATGTCATAGTTATACCGTATGATTTAAATTTTCGGGATAAAATCGAAAAAACTGTTATTATTACAAATTGCGCCATCTAGCAATTTTATTAGAAACTATTGTGTATCGTTGGATAAAACAATTGAAAGTACTTACCTTTTTCTTCCAAACAAGCTTAAATTTAGTAAAATCGGTTAAGTCGCTTAAAAGTTACAGCGATTTTTCTGATTACACTTTCAATAGCTTCCCCCACTGTTATCAAGGTCGGTACGCGAATGAGCCTTAAACCATAATGATGCAGAATAGTCTAGTCTTTCTAATAATGTAACCAGAGGTATACCATAATAAATTAATTTTCGGAGAAATTTAGAATTTTAAAAATGAATTTCCAATTGTGCCACCTTGTGGCGAAATGCGGAACTTAAAAATAAATTTACAAAATTTTCTCATTGCTAATTTAATCATAGTTTTTCCCCCAAGTTTCGATGTTTAGTATTTTCCAAGATATGGCTGTTAATTATTAGCTGACTCAAATTTCTTGGATTCGTTCAAATGAATAGAGTGAACTCTATTTTTGCTCAAAATAGGTCGAGGCTCCTGATGAACATTCTGGATGGTATAAAACATAGTTAGTACTTATATTTTTCAAGTTACAAAGCCTTGTTTACCATTTTTCCCATTCTGTTATTTTTAGGGATCATCACACTCTCTAAACATCCCGACCATTAACCCGCCAATGAACGGTGATAACCCAAACCAAAACTGCAGTCCACCTACACCAACGCCATCTCAGCAAGAGTTTGCAGAAATGACTCCACAGGAAGTCGCTATCTGGATAGACAGGAAAGCCAGAGTGATATTTCCAGTCGCTTTCCTCATTTACAACTTGTTATATTGGACTTTTGTTTATGCTTTACCATGATTATGGTCTTGAAGTCTTGAAAAAGATTAGTAAAACTAAAGTAATAATCGGTTGAGATATACAGGGTGCGCCAAACTTAGTGGCCTATAAGAGGTATTTAGGAAACGACAAAAGATGTTTTTATGAAAATCGGATGTGGGTATGTTATTAGAATTGGTGTTCTATCGTTTTAAAATATTTTCAAAGAGGCGTGTTGCCAAATCATCCTGAAACTTACAACTAGGCCTGGGCAAAAATTCGATATATCGATATATCGATGAACGATATTTAAAAAATAAAATTTCGATATATCGATATTATCGATATTCGATTGGAATTTCAATATTGTCCTTATAACACATTTAAGGACTGATATTTAATTCAATCTTTTTTCTTCATGTTTTCATAATTAGAGTCTCCCCTTGAAATGAAGGTACGGAGTTTTACAGGGCACATAAGAAAATATTGATATACAGTGTCACCAGTAAAGTCCGCATCATATGGGATTTTTTTTTATTAATAGCTCTATTTACAAAATCAAAATTGGGCTATTAAAATTTGGTCGCATGTGATGCAAAGTTTATTTGTTTTTGACCCTGTATAAGGTAACTTCATAAAATAAGTATTTTTGAAAACATAGTTTGTGTCTAAAAGTAATACACCTTAATATTAATACAAAAAAAGAATACAGTGTATTCAGTAAAGTGTATTTTAAGTGGAAAATAAATTTTAGTTTAACAACGTAAAGTTTCTTTTTTCAACGATTTAATTTAAAACCCCTATATTATAATTTATTATTAAGCTATGCCATAATAACGTTTTTGTAGAGAAAACACACATTTAATATGGCGCTACTTTAAAGAAAATGTATCTGAAATAAAGCATTGTCAAAACTATTATGTAGGTGGCGTTGAGTCTTATTTTGCAAAAGTGGTACAATTTACAAAATATAGGTAAAAAATCAAAATTATCTTATGCAGCTGAAATTTTGCATGTGGGCTAGAAACTGCATTTAGAAAAACTTTTTCTAATAAGTTTTTTCGATTTTTTCAGAAATAACCCCACATTTGAATTATCTTTTGGAAAAAATTAAAATTTGACAGATAATGCGTGATTCGCATTGCCTACTATTTTTTTGCTTAACATCTCGATCGAAGCAGAACTTGATGCCAAAGTCAAATTTTGAATAAAGCTATTAATAAAAAAAAATCCCATATGATGCGGACTTTACTGGTGACACTGTATTTATAATATAATATTTTTGTTTTATCGATATATCAAATAACGATATTTAAAAAATAATAATAAAATATCGATATATCGATATATCGAATAACGATATTTAAAAAATAAAATATCGATATATCGAATAACGATATTTAAAAAATAGATTATCGATATTATCAATATTTATCGATATTTATCGATATTATCGATATTCGATATTGGAATTTTAATATCGCCCAGCCCTACTTATAACCACTTAGGAATCGTAATCGAAATTCTATATATTATTTTATTTTTCAATTCCTCTTAATTACACAAAAACATGTTGTGTATGCCTATCTCGGATAGTTTTCGAGATATTAATTTATACCTACTTTTTTTGGACCAAAACATTTATTACACATGAGTAATAGATGTGTTTTGGACTTCCATTGCCTTTAGTTTTTCATATCACAACGTTTCAACTGGTAAGTATCTCCAGTTGAAACGTTGTGATATGAAAAACTAAAGGCAATGGAAGTCCAAAACACATCTATATACTGTATTCAGTATTCACCTGAAGACGACTGGAGATACTTACTAGTTGAAACGTTGTGATATGAAAAACTAAAGGCAATGGAAGTCCAAAACACATCTATTACTCAAGATACATCATTGTCTACAACCATTTATTACACATCTTTCATAGCCAATAGCACAGTCGAGTCTCTTATTATAATCTGTTTCCGATAGGGCCTAATGTAAAACTACAGGATAGGGATGCAGCTTAAAATCCCTTATATTTCGGAACACTGAAATAATACTTATACCTAGGTCTATAGAAATTTCTCGTAAACTAAACTCTATACAGGGTCCTGCAATAGTGCGTCAGGCTTCCATAGCTCCTACGAATTTAGTTAGCAATTTCATCTAAAATTAGTTTTTCAACCACGGTATTAAGTATGTTTAATGACAAGAGGTTTAAAGATACTATGCATCGAATAGTATTTATCTATTTTATACAGGGTGTTCATAATAAGGTTTCAAAAATGACACATTTCAAACCTATTTTTCTCAACTTTTCCAAATGGAACACCCTGTATATTATTTCGGCATTTTATATAAAATACACCAGCAATTTTTTTTGGTTGAAGCATATAAGTTATTTCCAGCCGTTTTCGAAATAAATGCAAATTTCATAAATTATGTTGATTAAACAGAGTTTATTTTTAAAATTAGGCGTAGGCGACTAGACTAATAATTAAAAACTACAGTAATTGTTCAAAATGTCTTCCATTTTGTTCTGTGCACAAGACAACAAGTTTTTGAAAAGATCTGTTTACTTTTCTTTTAACATTTCAATTGCAATACAAGCAAAGAGGTTCCTTAGTAAGGTTTATCCCTAAAACTCATAGTAGGCTTTGAAATAAAACATGGATTCTTATACTTAGTTTGACAAGTTCTATAATTTATTTTAAAAAGGTGTAATATCGGGCGAATAAATTATTTTAAATTATTAATATAGAAATTCATTTTAATTTCTTATAATTTATTCTCTCGATATTACACCCTTTTAAAATTAATTATAGAACTTGTCAAACTTAGTATAAGAATCCATGTTTTATTTCAAAGCCTACTATGGGGTTTAGGGATAAACCTTACTAATGAACCTCTTTGCTTGTATTGCAATTGAAATGTTAAAAGGAAAGTAAACAGATCTTTTCAAAAACTTGTTAGCTTGTGCACAGATCAAAATGGAAGACATTTTGAACAATTACTGTAGTTTTTAATTATTAGTCTAGTCGCCTACGCTTAATTTTAAAAATAAACTATGTTTTATCAATATAATTTATGAAATTTGCATTTATTTCGAACACGGCTGGAAATAACTTATATATATGCTTCAACCAATAAAAAAATTGCTTGTGTATTTTATATAAAATACCGAAATAATATACAGGGTGTTCCATTTGGAAAAATTGAGAAAAATGGGTTTGAAATGTGTCATTTTTGAAACCTTATTATGAACACCCTGTATAAAATAGGTAAATACTATTCGATTCATAGTATCTTTAAACCTCTTGTCATTAAACATACCTAAAACCGTGGTTGAAAAACTAATTTTAGATTGTTTTTTTGATATTTTTTCCACGACTTCAAAATAATTTTTTTTAGTTTTTAATTGATTGCTCTTAAACTACCAAAGCAAATTAAACAAAATTTCAGGCATTTATAAAGGACAATGGCATAAATTTAAATCTTTAAAAAATATGGGGTATCCCATTTAAAAAATTACAACTTTTTATGACCACACTTTTTTGGGCCACCCTGTATATGAAAAAATATTTTTCTGAAGTACCCTGTATGATACAATATAAGTTAGCGTATGAATGAAATTCCTAACTAAATTCGTTTAGGAGCTATGGAAGCCTGACGCACTATTGTAGGACCCTGTATAATATTTTTTTTTTTCAATTTCTTTTAATTCCACAAAAGCATGTTATGTATGCCTATCTCTAATAGTTTTCGAGATATTAATTTATACCTAATTTTTTTGCATCAAAACATGGTTACTAGAATGTCAAATATATTTATTTTATTTATTAATTTGTTTATTTATTTATTTATTACAACAGTGTACATTTAAGAAATATAACATTTATAATGAGTTGCATACGCTATGGACCATGTAAGTCTGTGTGGACATGCATACAACATAAAATGGATTAACATTCAAAAATTTAATTAAACTTCAAAGCAGACAAAGCGTAACTATGCACCATCTGAGTTATTTGGTGATACTAAATAATATAATTTTATAAAAATTTAACAATACCTTTGATTATTTGGGTTTGTTCGGGTTTGTTCGTCCTGTCCATCCATTTATTTAGATCTTTTTTTGTGTTTTGAATTTTTTTGTTTTTAAATTGTACTGGTTATACAGGGTGTTCGGAAATGCGTTAGGAAATTTTAAGGGGTGATTCTACATGCAAAAATAATGCTAGTAGATCATTTGGCAAAATATCGAAATCACCATGGTTACCAAGATACAGGGGTTTGAATTTGATCTTTTAGTTTTAGTTTTTCGTCATACTACATTTATTTTTAAACCAAATCATTTGATATTCGGCACACATACTAATCTCGAGCGACTATATAATTTGAAGATAAGAGTGCTTTTTTTTTAAACCGCTAGAGGGCACTTTACCTGAAACAGAAATATTATTTCCGTCATAACTTTTTTCTTTTGGTAGCTGGAGCAAAACCGAAGGTACAATTTTAGTGGCAATTAAGAACACAAAAAATAAGTTAATCTTAATCAAGGTCGATAAACCCCACCGTTTAGCCACTAATCGATATCAAAGCTTTCATTACTCTCAACCAAATGCCTACTTACATAAATGGAATCTCGTCAAATCAAGTGGCCTGGTTTCAAATTATGCGATATTTGACAAGTAAATAATTTAATTACTTTCAAGTTTAGATAGGGAGAGTTTTTTGTCATAAAAAGACAAAGTTAAAATGGAACGAGAATATTCAAATGTTAAGTATTCTCGTTCCATTTTAACTTCGTCTTTTTATGACAAAAAACTCTCCCCATCTAAACTTGACAGTAATTAAATTATTTACTTGTCAAATATCGCATAATTTGAAACCAGGCCACTTGATTTGACGCGATTCCATTTATGTAAGTAGGCATTTGGTGGAGAGCAATGAAAGCTTTGATATCGATTAGTGGCTAAACGGTGGGGTTTATCGACCTTGACTAAGAGTAACTTATTTTTTGTGTTCTTAATTACCACTAAAATGGCACCTTCGGTTTTGCTCCAGCTACCAAAAGAAAAATGTTATGATGGAAATAATATTTATGTTTCAGGTAAAGTGCCCTCTAGCGAAAAAAAGCACTCTTATCTTCAACTTGTATAGTCTCTCGAGATTAGTATGTGTGCCGAATATCAAATGATTTGATTCGAAAATAAATGTAGTATGACGAAAAACTAAAACTAAAAGATCAAATTCAAACCCCTGTATCTTGGTAACCATGGTAATTTCGACATTTTGCTTAATGATCTACTAGCATTATTTTTGCATGTAGAATCATCCCTTAAAATTTCCTAACGCATTTTCCGAACACCCTGTATATTTAGGATTTTCGGAGCCACATAGGAAATTGATCTTTGCGTGGCGTTAAAATGTGTGTTGGTTAGAATCGATTACCATTAGCTCTAGTCATGATGTTATGCGTTATGGAGTTGTGAAATTTATTTCTAGTGAGAGAAAATCTAAGCAGATTCTTAATATACAGTGACCGGCAGAAAGTGCGCAGCATATGGGAAAGTTTTTATCTTTAAGTTTAGAAAATTAATTTTATCTTAGATAGGTTCTGCATGTTCTCAAACCAAAATAACACCCATTAAATCCGGTAAAAGTCTTATGGTATACGAGGTAGGATCAAAAATTTGAAATTCCGCTAAGAGTAAAGTACCTTAATCTTTCATTTTAGAATATTTTTTACTAAGAATTATTGTTTTAATTTTAAAGTTATACCCAAGTTAAAAATTTCGCTTATTTTGGACTAAAAAATGGATTTAATCGTGTTTTCTGAATAACCCTGTATAAAAAATAAATGGCAACCAAACAGTACGAAAAGAAGATTTTCTGCAGGCTTTGTTAGAGATAACCGTCGATCATAAGTCCGATTAGTTTGTTTTCATAATATTATGGCTGTTTAAATTAAAAACATAAAAATATTAAATATTTTTGTTGCACACCGTATTTTATTTTCTAAGGGAACAAGTTAATTTCATCTAACTGATATTTTTTGATTAACATTGACTTAAAGCATCTCCTAAATAGTTTTTTATACATTGAAGTATGCATAGAAAGTTTCCCTTTGATTTATAAAGAAAAAAATTTTAATTGAAAATATATTTCGAACGGATTTTATTCGTCACGCAAAATAATGATCAATAATATATTTTTAATTTAAATTTTTTTCTTTATAGATCAAAAGGAAACTTTCTATGTATACTTCAACACATAAAAAGCTATTTATGAGATGCTTTAAATCAATGTAAATCAAAAATATCAGTTAGATGAAATTAACTTGTTACCTCAGAAAATAAAATACGGTGTGCAACAAAAATATTTAATATTTTTATGTTTTTATTTTAAACAGCCATAATATTATGAAAACAAACTAATCGGACTTATGATCGACGGATATCTCTAACAAAGCCTGCAGAAAATCTTATTTTTTTTCGTACTGTTCGGTTGCCATTTATTTTTTATACAGGGTTATTCAGAAAACACGATTACATCCATTGTTTTGTCCAAAAGAAGCGAAATTTCGAAATTAGGTATAACTTTAAAATTAAAACAATAATTCTTAGTAAAATAATTTTCTAAAATGAAAAATGAAGGTACTTTACTCTTAGCGGAATTTAAAATTTTTGATCCTACCTCGTATTCCATGAGACTTTTACCGGATTTAATAGGTCTTATTTTGGTTTGAGAACATGCGTAACCTATCTAAAATAAAATTAATTTTCTAAACTTAAAATAAAAAAACTTTCCCATATGTTGCGCACTTTCTGCCGGTCACTGTATAACTGAGTAATTGAAAAGACGCCAGACTGTTCGAATAAAAGATCAAAAGAAAAACGTCTTGACCTAAATAGAATAATTTTTAAGATATATTTTTATGAGCCAACAATATTATTTAAAACACTTTTATTAGCAGATCCCCAACAGATAATTCCATAATTAAGGCATGATTCTGCTACTGACCTATAAACATTAAACAGAACATTTTTGACTAAGATATTACGTAATTCGTAAAATTTATATATCAGTTTCCTTAATTTATTCTTTACATATTCACAATGTACTGACCATTTTAAAAATTAAACAAAATATACACCCAAATATTTTGTGCTTTCTACTACTTAATTTTACCAGAACAAACACAATCCCTTGACAAATCACAATTAGTAGAATGGATCGTAATCTCATTTTTAATTGGTAGACCAACTGAATTCATTGCAAAGCACATAAAATTGTTTTTTTTTATATTCAATGTTAAACAGTTACGATCCATCCAGGCTTTAATGAGACTAGCATTCCTCTCGGCCTTTTCAAATGCTTCATGCCAAGACACTCCTTTAACCAGAAGAACAGTATCATCGGCAAAGCATACAATTTTAATATTGGGCATCGCACTCGCCAGACTATTAATATAAATTGAGAACAAAATCAGGCCTAGCACCGTACCTTGCGGGACACCACATTCAATTCTCTTGTAGGAACTAGAAATTGAATTTAAACAAACCTTTTGAAATCTATTAGAAAGTTATAATTTGAATAGCTTAAGAACGTTCCCTCTTATCCCCATCATCTGCAATTTGTGGAGTAGAATGTGGTGGTCTACGGTATCAAATTTATGACTAAGGCACCTAGAAAGTCAAAATGTTAACAGTAGTTAAAATATGGCAATCACCATTTTTAAATAGAATTCCCAAAAACTAGTATAAATTATATACCTACTAAGAAGTTCAACATATTTATATCCTATCCTACAGGGCATTTTAGAAAATGAATGTCTGAATAAAAAAGTTTAAAAATATTTAAGGCTTTGGCAGAATTTAATCGGAAACAACGTTTGCTCTAAAACACTCAAGAATAGTCGTTCTGTTTTAGCACTCTGTAATTGCTTTTCCGTCTATAGATCATAAAGCTTTACTCATTGCTCTAAGTCCTGCTTGGTAGTAACTGGAGTTTAATAAATTTTTTCCTTTGTTGTACTCCACAAATAAAAATCTAATGGGGTAAGGTCCGGAGATCTTGAGGGCCAGTTCTATGGTCTATGCCTGACCAATCCATATGTCTTTAAATATGATTAATAATTTTATGCGCTCATCATTGATAGAATAGGTTGGTGCTCTATTTAAATGATACCAGCGGTGTTTTAGCATAGTTACGGGTTAATATCTAAAGAGTCCAAACGTGTGATTCTTAATATTTTGCACCCGTTAAGTTTTTAATATTTCAAGTAACCTCGCATTATTTCTATTGCATTTTTGTACAAATTCTGCCAAAGTCTACTTACTATAAAATATTTTTAAGCATTTTTATTTAATTATTTATTTTCTAAAATGCTTTGTAAGCCCGAATCGGTTAAAGATAGGTATAGGAAAATGTTACACTTATTAATTTTCGTTAAAAAATAATACGCATACGCCCTGTGTAAAAATATTTTCATAATATGTAAATATTCTAAGAAACTTTTTTCTAAGAATTTTAACTTTTTACACAAAATTTTTTGACATTCTAGTGAGCATGTTTTGGCCCCCAAAAATACTCAAAACTAATATATTAAAACCTATCAGAGATAGGCATAGTAGGTACAGTATAATATACACAAACTGTTTTTATATTATTAAGCACTGTCGAAAATTAAAATATTATACGTACAGAATGTACTATTTAAAATTCATAAGTTGCTATGAGTTTCAGGATGATCTGGCAACACCGCCTCTTTGAAAATATTTTTTAACTATAGAACATCAGTCTTATAACGAAATCCAAATTTTTGCAAAAGCCAACTTTTTTATTTGTCGTTTTCTACATATTTCTAATAGACCACTGGAGTTTGACTCACCCTGTATATCAACCTGTAGTTAAAGCGATTGTAGTATCTTGAACTTGTAAATTGAAAAACTATTACCATGTCCGTGTTTTTGCGAAGAAAAACCTATCACAGTTTCTGTTTCTTTTATTTAAAAAAAGTCCATCAAGTTTTAAATAATTTTTATTGACTCATACTCTAGCCTCTAGCACTTACAAAGTGTACTTACTTGTACTTACATATAATTCTAAAGGTTAATACTAAATTATCATTACAAAATAAAGACTTTTTTTAACTTCAACTAATTGTGTATTATTGCAAGGTCGACTTCAGCTGCAGAACCATCTGTCTATTTTTGTCTAAACAAGAAAATTTTTAAAACACAAACCTTATTGAAAAGCTGAATTTACGCATTTATATTATAGTGTATATTCACCTTGAAATACCAAAAAACTCATATTTAGTGTTAAATAACATTATATTAACAATATTACTATAAATTCTCAATAATAATAATAATAATTACAGTCCGGATATAAGGTAGTAGGGTAGTAGGGTAAATGACCGTAACTAGAGTCGCCAATATTATTTATTATTATTAACGAAACTAAAATTTTACAAGTACCTACATATTATTTAACTTAACTCTCAAAACGCCTTTATTCCAGACTAACTTTTATAGTTTATTATATGGAAAATGACAATATAATATAAAAATTAATAACCATTATAAAAAATTAGGTACAATAAAAAAATGGAAGTTAATCCAATTTAATTCATTAATAAAATCAATTTAAATATATGGCGTGTAATCTAAAAAAATACATTCTTATGAAGTCGCACTTTTTTGGACCACCCTGTATAAAAAAAAATATTTTCCTGAAATGCGCCCCAACCCAAGATACAGATAAGGTCTGCAAAATATTAAAATTCTAACTTAATTACTAAGTAAGCTATAGAATACGGGAGGTGAGGTGCAGGACCCTATACAGGGTGTTCATTTGAAAACTTCCCACCTCGATTTTCCTGCTTTAAAATGAAAATGTGGAAAATCGCTCGGACCCGTCGATTTTTATTTCGAGGAGGACATCTTTTGCGTATATTCTCAATCTTGTTACTTCAAGCCCCTAGGAGGGAGGGGGGGGAGGGGGGTAAGATCTAAATCTTAAATGGATATCCCTATTTTATATAATTTTTTTGGATTCTGCATAAAATTCTGAACATTTTTTAATAAAAGCATTATTAGTCTATACTTAACAGTTTCCGCACCCTGTATGTATAATGTATTTTCACCTGAGTTGAAGATATGCCAAATTTACATTCATACGTTTCAAAATAACTACCGATAAGTTGGTTCACTGACTTTTAAAGTTTCTCCATTATAATTTGTGGCCCGTTTAATATTTAATTTTTTTTTATTGGATTGTGTACCAGTGGTGGCTTGTGGTTATTAAATGGAGGGGTAATTAGTATTCTAAGCAAATACCAAAGGCACCGCAGAGCAATTGCCAAAGACGAAAAAAATTTTGAGTGCCACTACCATAGAATTTTTTTTATTAAAATTTTTATTAGGTACCTAATAAAAAAATTGTAAAAAATTAATATACTTTCTTATTTTTGTCTTTACTTGTTTGTGTAATTAATAAATTGGGTCGTGGACGACCCTTTGTTTTAAACATAAAACATTATTCAAAATTTAAACTAGATATTGCTGTTTTTAAGTCTTTATTATTATGCTTAACCGACATTTTACACAAGCAACTATTTAACATAACACTCTTAGTATTGTAAGTACCTAATAAAAAAATCTACAAATTATCAAGTCCGGCCGGCACCCTAACGTAAATTCGATAAATAAAAATTAAATGCAAACAATTACAAATTGACAATAAATATTTGATTATACAGGGTGTCCCAAAAGTAACACAGAGCAACAGCAGACTCCTTAAGGTTGAATTCTCAACGTCATTCAATCTATTGCCAACCTATAACCTATTTCGCGTTTATTTTTTGGGTTTATTATTTTAATACCTAACATTTAAAGAAAATTAATATCGTCGGTACATTATTTAGGTAGTATCTATTATATTTCAAAAATATTAATTTATTTTATTGCTTATTTTGGGAGAATTGTATAGTGAAAGAACAATGAGTGACAATGACATAATAATGTTAAAAAAAATCTTACCTGATGGTTTTCGCTATACAATTCTCCTAAAAGAAGTTATGAAATTCCTTGATATTTATTAAATATGTCAATTATTACCTAAAGAATATCAAGTCGATACTGATTTTCTTTAAATTTTGTATAGAAGCTAGAAAACGTAAATAAATCTACGCGAAATAGGTTATAGGTTGGCAAACATGTTGATACTCCTACCTTAAGGCGAAATAATACGATTTATTTAAACTTGCCTTATCCCAAAATTGATAACAACCAAGATACAGGGTGTCAAAGTCTTAATTTTGTTTTCGTTTTTTTGCAATCATGTCTTAACGAAACGACATAGCAGCACAAAATTGAGGGTTTTGTGGTTTTTTTGAGGTGAGGAATTCAAAATTATTCATAGTTTTTGTGTAACAAGTAGAGGGCGCTGCCTACGGCATGGCCCACTCTTTTGGCTGGCATAACTTTGTTTATACTTCTTATATCGATCTGACTATTAAAAAATAAGTTACTTTACTTCTTTTACATCAAAAATGTATAACTTATTGAAGTCGCTAGGAGCAACCATTAAAGTTATAGCAGCTAAAAGGAGTGGGCCATGCCGTAGGCAGCGTCCTCGACTGGTTACACAAAAACTATGGATAATTTTGAATTCCTCACCTCCAAAAACCCCAAAACCCTCAATTTTGCGCTGCAATGTCGTTTAGTGTGACATAGGTGCTCGCGTTGTATCTTGGAGATACATAAATGGCTTTAATAAAATAAAATATTTATTTTTATGGCAGGAGTAAAAAAGTATACCTATTATGGACATTTCTAAAAAATTTATATTTAAATACAAATACTTTATGAAAAGGAAAGAAAAACACAAAGTCTTCCTCCACAAAATTTAATAGAATAAAATTCTAGTTCGAAAGGTCTCTACATGTTTCGAACGTAGAAACGTTCATCATCAGGAGACAGAAATCTATTTTATGCTGATGTTGTTAGCAAAAGAGAAAATTAGAACCTTAATGGAGCTTTTATGGACGTAAAATTTTTAAATGTAGAAGAAACATGGCTTGAAAAATTGACAATGGATGAATGAATTCAAGCCATGTTTCTTCTACATTTAAAAATTTTACGTCCATAAAAGCTCCATTAAGGTTCTAATTTTCTCTTTTGCTAACAACATCAGCATAAAATAGATTTCTGTCTCCTGATGATGAACGTTTCTACGTTCGAAACATGTAGAGACCTTTCGAACTAGAATTTTATTCTATTAAATTTTGTGGAGGAAGACTTTGTGTTTTTCTTTCCTTTTCATAAAGTATTTGTATTTAAATATATATTTTTTAGAAATGTCCATAATAGGTATACTTTTTTACTCCTGCCATAAAAATAAATATTTTATTTTATTAAAGCCATTTATGTATCTCCAAGATACAACACAACAACCTTTCTAACTAGAATTTTATTCTATTAAATTTTGTGGAGGAAGACTTTGTGTTTTTCTTTCCTTTTCATACTTTCAACTCCACTTTAAGTATGGACTATTTCTTCAAACAAATACTTTAGAATAACAAACTTTAAACGCTTAAAGTCTAAACTTAAAAGTCTAATATGTATTCGAAAAGTGAGAAAAAATTGAAGTTAAAATAAAAATACTAAAACTGCACTGACTTAATCGGTGCCTCTAGCTGGGCAAATAGCAGGAGGGAGTGACCAATCAATCCGAAATAAACCGAAATACGACGAAAGTAGTTCGGTGTGTATTCCTTAGATAAAGCGCGAGCAGTGGAGTGTTAAGAAATAATCGCAAAAAAACAAAAAAAAAATTAAAACTTTAACACCCTGTACAATCTTGGTTGTTATCAATTCTGGGATAAGGCAAGTTTAAATAAATCGCATTATTTCGTCTGAAGGAATCTGCTGTTGCTCTGTGTCCCATTACTTTTGGGACAACCCTGTATATTATACAATCCTCCTTACTGCAGAAATTAAGCACTCGAGCCAACAAATTCTCGTAGGAAATAACTAAACTGCTCCCGCAATGCAACCCCGCTCTCGTTTCCACACGTTTCTGCAAAATGGCAACATTCGTTGAAACTTCTACGAAATTGTATTTGGCTTCTAGCCTCAACAATTTTTTTTTCTTTGTCTTTCTTTATAGTAGTAGCATCCGTTTATTTCTCTCTTGCCCGCTTACGCATTAAAATTATCTGATAACAGAAACAGAGCCGTGGTGAAGGCTCGTTGGACCGAATATACTGTGGGACGTAACCGTTATTACATGTAGTTTACTTGGCATAGCGTGGTTGTGAATACAAAATTCTCGTAAAATACGAAGGTAATAATACCGATTCAAGCGAAGTTTAGCTGATTTTAAACTTAATTTAAACTTAATAAAGATTAACTTATATATCTTATACAGGGTGATCCACGACGGGTGGAGAGCTGCTGTATCTCCAAAACCATACATGCTATGACTTTGGAGTAAAAAGTTTAAAATTATATATGACCAAAAAAAATGCTGGAAATAATCTTTAAGTTCCTAATTCTAGCGCTAGGGGGCGCAGTCGGTATGCTATGATACAAAGTCCTTAATTTCTACTAATAACTTTATTACAATGTAGGTCAGCAATTAAGTTTTTATAATAGTACCGTGCGAGCAAAAATTATTTGCATCAAAGAGGGCCTTGCATCTAAAGACGTAATGCTTAGCCGTAGAGTTTAATCCCTGTTGGGTGCCAGTAACAGAAAACTCAGTAACTACCTGAATTAACAATAATTCAGTTATTCCGTTATCTTTGACAGTCGTTACAAGTAATTTGATTCATCGCTAATTTTTCCAATTTCTTGAACAATTCACACAATGGGCTTTACGGAATAGCACAAAACATTCATGGTTGAAGCGTATTTTCGAAACGGGGTTAGAGTAAATGGTGAGTGGCAATACAATCCGGGTTTGTGTATGAACGATTTTCACGAACATTTTGCTAACGTTGCTTTTATTGCTGGGGATTTTTATCATTGCCTGAAAAGAACCGTGGCTGTGTTTAGGAAAACAGGTTCTATACAACACAAAAAAGGAGCAGGGAGACCATCTGTAAGAACAGGAGAACTTGTTGCAAACGTTCGTGAAATAATGCAAAATACGCCAACAAATTGTATAAGACGCCTGTCCTAAGAAGTGGGAAGATCTTATGGAACAGGCAGGACTATTCTTTAGAAGCAGCTAAATTTATTTCCTTGTAAAGTGCAAGTATTATAATTTTGTAAACAACAAAAATTAATTTGTATTTGTCTACTTATTTTATTACTCATTAGTTTGGCATATCATGTCATAATATGAATTTGACAAAATGTTTACCTAGATTTGGTTAGATATATCATCCCCATATCATTGTGATCTAAACCAAGCCCTACGTTTTTTAATTTAAGCCCTCTTTGATGCAAATAATTTTTGCTCGCACGGTAGTAATATCCTATATAAATTATGTTATATCAATTTTTTTGTAATTACCATGGTAACGGCGTGAAAAAGGTTAACAATTAAAAATACCTAAAAAGTTTTAATTTTGGTCTGCGTTAGCCGAATTTAACAAACTAGGGCTTATTTTAAAGGATTATATATATTAATAGAAGGCACTTTTCTGGAATGGTGAACGCGTAGCGTATTCTCTTGATGCCAAAACTGGGTTGTCAAACAAATGAAAATAAATGGGTAACATATCGTAGGCTTTTTCATTCGTAAAAGACATTTTTTCTAAAAAAATATTACTTAATTTTCAAAAATAAACTTAATGGTCACAACAGTCAACTGTCACATGTTATTATGATAGACGGAACGACAATGGTTATTCTTTTGTTTTATTACGTAATTGTCCATGGCCGTCTTGACAATAAATGTAACATTTGAAATATTATTGTATTAGATAAATAACTTAAATAAATAACCAAATAACATAATTTGTTCTTAAAAAATGCCTAAAATTATTAAAGATAGCCAAAAAAGCTATTTCTGTAGGATTTCAACGTTTTAATAAAAAGAAAATTGCAAAACTTTGGTAAAACCAGAAATGAAATTACACTCACCCACTAACTTTGCGATAACTTTTAAAAGAAAAGACGAAACGACCTGCGATTTTTGCGATTTTCTTTAATAAGTAGTTAGCTATAAAATAGGGTTGAAATAGTTGAATAAATTAATTGATTCAGCCGATACTAGGTGGAAATCCATAATTATAGTAGACATTATGGGATACAGTAAAACAAAGTTGAACTTGTAAATTTCCACTCTATTAACAAGAAAATTACATGTTTCGCTAACACTGTGTTCGCTAACACTGTAGCTTCGTCAGAATAGAGGTGAAAATTAAAAATTGGGGTGCAATAAAATTAAATTATTGAAGATGTAAATAAAACAGTGGAAGGGTAACAATAGCGGGAAAATTCAAGAGATGGTCCAGAGAATAATTGAGGGAGTTCATTACCCAAATGACCTTAGGGAAGAGCCGCCAATGTTGTGTACTATGTTTCTTGTGCTTATTCAACGTTGCATTGTTTGCATGTGATATTATCTAATTTACGTAAAAGTAGGTTAACTATAATCAAAAATAAAGTTATGACGAATCGACTTCTAATAATTGATGTAGACTTAGTGATTTTTACATATTTTTTAAGTTAGTTATTATAATATTGTATTTTAAATTCAAGTAATAATTTTCTAAATTAAATTTATCAAATACTTTTAGTATTAAAATTTTGGTTTAAAAAACATACGTAAACCGATTCAAGGATTTTGTTGTAGAACTATTGTAAATAATTTTATATGGTGGAATATATCACGATACCAGCTTAATATAATATAAGTAAAATATAATCGCTAAAATACACGCAATAAAAAAACGCTTCACATTCGAAAATTTAATTTTAAAAAAATATTTGCACAATTAAAATGAACTCGTAACCGAAATTAAACACTAAAAAAATCTTAAACAAACAATTGGATTATTATGACCTATAATATAATCTCATACTAACACCATTCCTATATCACCTTCTATGTTTTTATTTGTACCAATTAAGCCTAGTCTTTATTTTATCTTTTAACACCTTGGCGAATCAGAATTAATAATGTGATTAAACCTGCTTTGGTAGCTACAGTAAAGCTGTACGAAATATTGTTTTGAAGTGATTCGTATTATCTTTAATTTGATTTTGATCAATAAAAAACCTAAACAAATCGATTTTTCTCATAATCACGATGCAATTTTTGGTGTTTGCGGGTATATTTTGCGTTTATTTATTTATATTTTCGATTAATAGTGCACAATGTGATACAAGGTAAGTGACGTATAAATCATTGGTTAGTTTCTTGTGTCCAATTAACAATGACATTTTTTAGACATAATTTTTAAATTTAAAACATACTGTAATTTTTTTAATTTAAAATATTATTTTTTTCACCTTATTTTGACTTAATATCGAAAAAGCACCCTAATTTTCAATCGAAAATTCTCACGTCAAAATATCTGCTTTTTTAAAAAAGTCGGTGTTCTTTTTGTTCCTTGAAATCTCTACTTTCTGATTTTGATAAATAGCTCAAAATTGTACATAATGATTTTTAAAAAAAATGTTGGATTTGAGTTTTTTTCGTTTCTTTGCATTTTTTGAGAACATTTACCATAGTAATGTATATTTTTTTACATCATCAGAAAGAAGAGATTTTAACGAACAAAAAGCCCACCGACTTTTTTAAAAAAGCAGATATTTTGACGTGAAAATTTTCGATTGAAAATTATGGTGCTTTTTCGATATTAAGTCAAAATGAGGTGAAAAAATAAATATTTTAAATCAAAAAAATGACAGTGTGTTTGGGACATAAAAAGATAAGTTTTCACCAAATTTCGTGAAAAAAAAATTTTCTTGTAAAAGATAAAAATAAAAAAACAAAAACTTGGTTATTTGAATTTTTCACATACATTTTGAGGTTATGTAAAAAAAGTGTAAATACAAAAGTTGTAGATCTTTTTATTACCTACAACTTTGTTTTCTAACGTTTTTCCATAGGACTTGTAGTTTAGCCGAAAATCGAGATAAATCGTTTCCTACCCTTAAAAACTCACCCCTTTCCACTTCCCGACCTGGGATCGCCCGTGAATTATTTTTCCTTTCATTTTTGTTATATTCTCTTCCCTTTTCAATGGGTTTTATCCTACTATTATTTTTTTTTTACTTTTTACCATTTTTAAAGGCTTCAGCCCTGGTCTATATAGATAATTCAAGTTTTAAACGTGAATCCAACTTTCAGCAAAACTCATAAACATAAAAAAAAAAAAAAATATTTCACATAAATAATTTTAATAATTTATATAAAAGTTCAAAGAAAGATTTTTATAAAAAAAAGCCTTTACCTATTGTGGTAAATATTGCAAGAAACTGTGGATTTTTTTAAAGAAGTATGAAGGCACCTGCTTTTTCCTAAAAATACTTTATTGGCAAGAATGAAATTAAAAATGATAAACGTATATTACAACATTACATTACCCTCAAACATTGGTTCCCTTATTAACAAAGGGCGGATTGTATGTACTTAAATTCAGCCAAAATATTTTCGTATATATGCCTTGTTTGCCTTTAAAATATGCAGTTATTTGAATTTTTTACCAAATATTCATACTGGTATGCAATATTTCTTAATTTTTTATAGTAAAATGAGGTAAAGAAACACATTGGGTTCTAAAAAATTTATTGATTTAAAAAAAAAATCAAAAAAAACAAAGAAAAATAAAAGTAAACAGTTTTTTAACCTAAAATTGTATAAAAGGCATTTATTACTAAATATTTTCAAAATTTTCAACTAAAATGGATTGTCTTCTATTAGTAAAAATATGTTTATAGAAAGCTTCTTTCAACATTTACTGATGTAATCGAAAAATACTGCAACTCAGGTAGCAAAATACAGGGTGTCCGGAAATGACGATGAAAAATTTTAAGGTGTGATTCTACATAAAAAGATATGAAAAAAAGTTCATATTAACATAGGTCCGGAAATGCTTCCAGAGGGAGCTATACAGGCCCTTGAAGATGGTGTCATGAAAGTGGTTTTTATTTAATTTATTAGGATCTACTTACAATACAGGAATTAACTTCTACGTATAAGTTAGAGTGATTGGAGGTCACTCTTTGAAAATATCAAGTGACCCATAATTGCAACCAGTGGGAACAAAGGGGTGGTTTGTTATTTAGGGTTATATTTTTTCGCCGAGTGTATGTTTGCTATCTTTTAAATAAATTATGATTCTTTGAACATTTTTACGTGAAAAAGGTTCCCTTGGTATAAAGTCGTATAGTCGACCGTTTTCGAGATAAACGGACTTTAATGCTCAGATTTTTTTTTTGAATAATAATTTTATTAATAAAAATACCAACAAATCAATAACAAAATAATAAACAACGCTGTCCCTAAATTTTTAAACCCTTTTCAATGTTATTATAAATTTTATAATAAGTGCTGAAAATGATTTCCGTTCATTTCAATGCATCATCGAACTCGTTTTCTCATAGATCTTCTACCTTTCCTAAAAATACCAGGTTTATTTCTTATAACTTCACAACAAGCAAACACCCGCTGCTCTAATTCTTCAACGCTGCGAACAGGTACTTCGTATACTAAGGATTTTAGGTAACCCCATTAAAAAAAATCTGAGCATTAAAGTCCGTTTGTCTCGAAAACGGTCGACAATACGACTTTATACCAAGGGAACCTTTTTTACGTATAAATGTTCAAAGAATCATAATTTATTTAAAACATAACGAAAATACACTCGGCGAAAAAATATAACCCTAAATACCTAACCACCCCTTTGTTCCCACGCCACTGGTTGCAATTATGGGTCACCTGATATTTTTAAAGAGTGACCTCCAATCACTCTAACTTATACGTAGAAGTTAATTCCTGTATTGTAAGTAGATCCTAATAAATTAAATAAAAACCACTTTTATGACACCATCTTCAAGGGCCTGTAGCTCCCTCTGGAAGCATTTCCGGACCTATGTTAATATGAACTTTTTTTCATATCTTTTTATGTAGAATCATACCTTAAACTTTTTCATCGTCATTTCCGGACACTCTGTATAATGCCCAGATACAACTTCGTTGGATGGTTTATCCTCATAAATGCTTTTTACTGCAGTTACAAACAATTATTCTTTTACAAGCTTTACAGAAGACTTTGTTTTCCACTAAACTCTAACTCTGGGAAATTTTTAATCCACGAAGACCTTTTCGCCGCCTTAGACATTCACATACAAATTTGAAATTACTAGTTTCAAAATGAAAATACTGAAATCTTTCGACAAACTAAAACATAATGTATTACAAATCAATATAAGCAGATAAAAATAACGTATTATTAAGTGACAATAAACAACCCCTAACTGTATACCTGCAAACCCCGGAAACCCCCAATAAATACCTTGTGTATAACCAAAATGTAAATATAATTTATAGTTTTGATAAAGCCGGAAACATAAAATATGCTCTTAAAATAATAATTTATGAAAAATATGCAATTTATTATAAAATTGACAAAATATGCAAAAAATGCATATCTATTTATGCATTTTACATAATAATTCCGCCCTTTACTTATTTATTTTATATCAACATTGCATCAGACTTTTTGAAAATCCTTGTACGACGGACTCGCATACCAAATTTTAATATTTTTTAAACAGCCCGTACATTTTTTTAATTAAATAATTAAATACGGCTATGATACATACCTCAATAAAATCACCAGTAATAATTATTATGATGATGTCAAATGTTACTAGACGTTACATTATCGATTAGTTTCAACATGTTTGACAGTATATTTAAGAAAAAATAACAATGATTAGGTATTACATGTAGGTTAGGATAGGTTAGAGTGGCAGATCTCTGGCATTGTCCAAACAGTCACACGTAGTCCCATAATGACCGTTGTGGTACCACGCATGATTCGCGGAACCTATCCGCATCAGCTTCCTAATAGTTAACGCGACGTAGATCATAGAAGAATCTTAACAGCTTATTCAAACTAGCCACTGCTGTTAATAAACTTAGGGAGTCGACCCAGTTGCAGGCTGCTCACTTCCTCCAGATCATTAAAAAATGGTTCACCCAGGCCATTGAACCTTTTTCTCGCGAGGCCGGGGCATTCACACAAGAAATGCTAAATACTTTCCTCCTCTTCTTCATGTCTGCAACTTCTGCAGAAGTCATTAGCTGGTATTTGCATACGTTCAGCTTGTCTACCGAACAGGCAATGCCCGGTGACTACGGCAGTGATGTTTCCTGCCGTCAACTAGGGGCCACAATTGCCTGGAGATGCTTCAGGTTGTCAGCCCTGTCCATTTGTTTTGCGCAACTTGTTTGGCTATCCGATCTATCTCCTCCTAGACTAATCCCAGTGGCCTAGCCACAGTATTCTCTGCTAGTTTGACAGACATAAAGTATTACATGTAAAATAGTTATCGGAAAGTATCCGATATTATGTTCTATGCGGTGTTTACTGACACATTTCAAGCAAGGAATATTGTATGTAATTTTGATAGTAATGGTAGTACTGTCATTAATAAATGCAACTGCTTAGGGAAGAATATTGATGTACTCGATGGTAGAGCACAAAAAAATATTGCAGGTTCCGATTTCAGGCAGCTAAGGCGACAAATTAAACATAATATAAGATATGCATATCAACAATATTGCGAAAATATGGAAAATCGTATCTCGTCTGACCCATCCAACTTTTGGCAATTAATAAACAATAAGAAACATAATAAAAAAATTCCGGAAATAATAACAATAGGTGATAATAACTTTAAAGATCATAGTGAAATTGCAAAAGCTTTCGCCAGATTCTTTCAGACTTCATATGTTTTACCAACTCCGGTCGTCGATGGGGTAACTTTTAATTCCACTGATTCTCTCTCAATTAACAGTGCTACTGAGGATGATGTTCTTCGTTGCTTGAAAGAGATGAAGCCTAAAGCAACTGTAGGTCCTGATAAAATACCGTCTCTCCTCTTACGTGATTGTGCATACGTCTTTATAAAACCTCTTTGTAAAATATTTAATTTGGCCCTAAAAACCTCATGCTATCCTGATACTTGGAAAAAATCCAAAATAACTCCTGTGTATAAAAAAGCGGATAAAACCAGAATCGAGAACTACAGACCAGTAAGTATCATCAATAATTTTTCCAAATGTTTTGAAATGTTTCTTCATGAAAATTTGTACTTCCAAGTTAAGAGTAAGCTGTCGGATAAACAACACGGTTTTGTTAAGGGCAAATCTACAACGTCCAACTTAGTTTGTTTTACATAATTTGTAGCTGAAGCCTTTGATCAAAACTGTCAGGTTGATGTTGTTTTTACAGATTTTTCTAAGGCATTTGATAGGTTGTACCATAGAATTTTACTTAATAAACTCAGCTCGTTTGGTATCTCAAATATTCTTATAAAGTTTTCCATTCTTATCTAAATGAACGACAACAAATAGTGGAGTGCGGTGGCCAATCATCTGTGCCATTGGATGCTACATCGGGTATACCACAGGGATCCATTTTGGGTCCTTTAATGTTTTTAATATCTATTAATGATATAGTTTAATAATCTTGACAGTAATGGTCTTCTTTATGCCGATGACAAGAAAATCTATGCTCGTATTCGTAACCTGGCAGACTGTGGGAAACTGAAATTGTCCATTGACATGATATATAGATGGTGTGTTCAAAATAAATTGCCGTTAAATATCAGTAAGTGTAACATAATATTCTTTTCATTAAAATGACATACAATTGTGTATGAGTACAAAATTAATAGCTAACGTTACAGTGGACAGAGCTGAGACTTTTCGCGATTTGGGTGTTTTATTTGACAGTAAACTATCTTTTGTTCCCCACAAAAATTACTTTGTTGACTCCGGTCATAGATCCCTAGGTTTTATAATAAGACATTCGCATGATTTTTTAAATTGTCATACACTAAAAATACTTTTTTATGCATTTGTAAGATCTAAATTGGAGTACGCTTCGGTTGTATGGTCTCCATATTATCAAGTGCACCTTAATCGCATTGAACGGGTCCAATGACGTTTTCTGAAATATCTAAGTTTAAAAATTGATGGTCAGTGTCCTGAATTTGGTATTCTAGAAGAAGCTCTATTGCAAATGCACTAGTTTTGCTCCTTAGAAGATCGACGTACAGTTTTCCAACTTAAATATCTTCATAATATCTTTGGCGTTCGAGTTCACCCTATAAGGGCCTTCAAAGAAGTCTAATATAATCTTGATGTAAAATTAATAGAGGAACCAATATTTTAGGGTAGCGAAATTTACATTGAATTTTCCATAGCCTTTGCAGCACCCGGAACATGTATGCCATTGTGGTATTTCGCATTTGTACCGGGTGGTCAAATAAGCGAGGACGTCGGCTTTATCTCGGAAACCATTAATCGTACAACTTTCGGAAAGATTTTTTTATGAGTAAAGTGGTCAAGAGAAATTGCTGGAAATTACTTTTAAGTTCCTCATTTCGCCGCAAGGGGGCACAATTAAAAAATGTTTTTTTAAATTCTAAATTTCTCCGAAAATTCCCATATTAAGGTATAACTCTGATTACATCATTGGAAAGCTTAGATAATTCTGCATCATTTTGGTTAAAGGCTCATTGGCGTACCGATCTTGATAAGAGTGGGAGAAGCTATTGAAAGTGTAAACATTAAAATCGCTGTAACTTCTAAACGACTTATCCGATTTTACTAAATTTAAGCTTGTTCCGAAGGGGAAAATAAGTATCTTCAATTGCCGTATCCACCAGAGGGCGCAATTGGTAATAATAACAGTTTTTTCGATTTTATCCCGAAAATTCAAACCATACGGTATAACTATGACATCATAATCGAAAATAGATGAAATTTTCAAGAAAAGATGTGAAGACCGCAGTTCGATATCTTTGTTCGTTTCAGAGTTATTGCCGAAACAATAATTTTTAATACAAATTGCGCCCTCTAGCAATTTTATTAGAAACTATCTTGTACCATTCGATACG
The DNA here is from genome assembly GCA_963969555.1 of Polydrusus pterygomalis. Lineage (NCBI taxonomy): Eukaryota > Metazoa > Arthropoda > Insecta > Coleoptera > Curculionidae > Polydrusus > Polydrusus pterygomalis. The sequence goes on along the minus strand of OZ018381.1, from coordinate 15,034,718 downwards.
ACAATTGAAGGTACTTACCTTTTTCTTCCAAACAAACTTAAATTTAGTAAAATCGATTTAATCGTTTAGAAGTTACAGCGATTTTAATGTTTTACACTTTCACTTGATAAGAGTGGGAGAAGCTATTGAAAGCTATTAAAATCGCTGTAACTTCTAAACGACTTATCCGATTTTACTAAATTTGAGCTTGTTTGGAAGTACCTTCAATTGTCGTATCTAATGGTACACGATAGTTTCTAATAAAATTGCTAGAGGGCGCAATTTGTATTAAAAATTATTGTTTTGGCAATAACTCTGAAACGAACAAAGATATCGAACTGCGGTCTTCACATCTTTTTTTGCAAATTTCATCTACTTTTCGATTATGATGTCATAGTTCCGTATGATTTGAATTTTCGGGATAAAATCGAAAAAACTGTTATTATTACAAATTGCGTCCTCTAGCAATTTTATTAAACACTATCGTGTACTGTTGGGTACGGCAATTGAAGTTGCTTATTTTCCCCTTCCAAACAAGCTTAAATTTAGTAAAATCGGATAAGTCGTTTGGAAGTTACAGCGATTTTAATGTTTACACTTTCAATAGCTTCTCCCACTCTTATCAAGGTTGGTAGGCCAATGAGCCTTAAACCAAAATGATGCGGAATTGTCTAAGCTTTCCAATGATGTAATCATAGTTATACCTTAATATGGGAAATTTCGGAGAAATTTAGAATTTAAAAAACAATATTTAATTGTGTCTCCTTGCGGCGAAATGAGGAACTTAAAAGTAATTTCCAGCAATTTCTCTTGATCACTTTACTCATAAAAAAATCTTTCCGAAAGTTGTATGATTAGTGGTTTCCGAGATAAAGTCGACTTCCTCGCTTATTTGACCACCCGGTACATTAATTTTACCTTCTACTAATTTAGGTTAGACTTAGATTATTTATTATTGGATACTCAGGATATTTCAAGCATATCGGTAGGGTTTACAAAAATTCCACCATTAAACAAACATTCATAATATCTTATCATAAGGGTCATTGAATTTAGAAATTTATTTTACTTATAATTAGACATCATATTAATTGGGTACTTGCAGTTTAAATAAAACGTTTTTTAATGTCATATTTTTCAACTGACTCAAAAGCGAGTTTATATACCCCAGACTTTAGAAGATCCAAGATGGTACTATGACACTGGCGGGCTCCAGAACGATGCAGTGATAGCTGATAAATGTGCATTTGATATTAAGAGATCAACTAGTTCATACGCGTGTTTTGGATCCTACATCTAAAACTGTAGCACTTGTCTGGCTGACGTTACCCAGATGTTAAACAAAAGTACAGAATATATAGCTACGCAAAACTCTGTGACAAAAGGGAGTAAATAAGCCGTTTGGCAAATTGGCAACATGCCAACCCTCATAGAATCACGAACGTCTTAAAAAAAAACGCTGGACCAATAATGCAATAATGCATATGGCCGCCTTGCCAGAAAATTACTCACCTATGCGGGGAAAAATAACGCGACAAACTTATGTGGCAACATTGCATTTCCTATAGGTTGTGAGTGGGTTTGCAACAGTGGAACCTCTATTATTGTCAATTATATCATATCAAACATTTTGAAATTATATTAAAAGCGAATAATTGTGGCATATCGGACAAGTGTGTAGCTGTTTTTTATATTGGAATACACAGAGATCCAAGCACAATGGATACTCTGGGGTGGGTAGACCACGACGGCCGTTTCGTCCTTGTTAGGACTCTATGGACAGCCATAACCCAAGCAATGCCCACAACAGCGGTAAGATGTAGCCTTTTTACAAAAGCAAAGCGGCCAACAATACACCGTAGCGCCATCCCAGCGGAATTAACTTCAATATAAAAAAAAACTATAAGAAGGCCATAATAACTTTATTTCCTAAATCTGTTACGTCAAATTCATAGATGGCACAATGAGTTCACCAACAAGAAAGCGACTAACATTTTCACTGCTAAATTAAAACATTGTTTCCGCCTGTCTGTTTGACTTGCTGCATGAGTTTTTTAAATTTATTTTTATAGCTTATCGTAAAACTTGATTTCACATAAGTCTACACCTATCCTAGATTTAAGTAGCTTACATTTATTTTCCTACCTATAGTATAGTCTAGACTTAAAAATGTCCCTATTGCTTTGTAGCTTATAATATTTTCAACCTTTTGACGTCTTAACGTTAATTACATGAAAACATATTGACCGCCATGTATTCTATTTCTAACAGAATTAAATGACGACTCTCACTATTCAATACCTACCTAGGCTACAACATATACCTATTTTGGGTAAAATATGAATGATGTCGGGTTTGTCTGTATAACTTGTTTTAATTTGTAATTATTACTACTTTTCAAAATGGTTAAAATAAGTAGGTTTTACTTTCTTACTTAAGAAACATCCAGTTTGTTTGTATTAGTGTATTACGTATTTTGCTATTTTTCGACGAAATAAAACCTATTTTAGTTATACTTGCTGTCGCTTTTTATCTACTTTTATTTGTTTAACATTTAACACCCAATGCAACGGTAAAATCATTGTGAAAATCGGTCCAATTACCCCTGAGTAATCAGCGTACATATTATCATCAAAAACATACATTCGGCTGGAACTGAGAACCTCCTATTTTATTGTGTGTTAAAAATGCTTGAATTCTTAAAAATTCCAATAAAATACGATATGCGGTAGACACCACGACATCACATCAGTGAATTTGAGACATCTGTTGCCGAGGCGCTGCAATATAACGACAAACAGGCGACAGATTTAAGGTTAGAGTTACGATCAACTCCACAATGGCGGCCAAACCAGCTCCAATACGTCAAAAAATGGGTTGTCAACTTTTCTCGGACATTCGTCATTCTTATACAGTTTGATATTCAATGCAGAAGCAAAAGGGAAAAAATTCAATGTTGTCACACTAATTTGTCACGTAATGTCGGATCGCTATAGAAGCAATGAAAGCACCACAAATTGTAGATTATTTCTTCGGATAGGCAGATGCCATTCATCAATTTGGAATTTGAAGTTATAAAAATCCATAAAAAAATTTACTTTATACTGTAACAAGGACTTTACAACAATTGCAAAATGGTTGTCACACTGGGAAAATATTTTGTTGACATTGTTTTCTTTTGAATGCGCGTGAAATTCCAGGGGTCTTTTAAACTTGAAGACAGAAAAACCACACTATACAGGGTGTTTGGGGAGGAAAGGGCAATATTTTTGTTTTCAGAGGGTGAAAATAAGAGAAATAAACCCATATGTTTTTGTTCGATTCTCAACCATTTCTGAAATAATAGGTTCTGAATTTTTTTTTATATTGAAATAATGAAGGAGGCTTTAGTTTTGAACGTCCGATGCATTTTGATTGATAGTTTTGACATGCATAGTAGTTGTCAGTTAGCTTCATAACGAGCGTATCGACTGGAATAAAGATTTTCATACTTACAATCACCCCGGTGAAGCTTAAATGGACGATTTCGCAACACAGTAGAAAGAGAAAGAAGAGAGAGAGAGGGGTGTTAGTGTGCCCGCCGGCCATCAGGGCAAATTAGCGCTATTGTCGCCAGCTGGCCGTGTAACCGGGTTCTGTCGCATATTTTTGACGTAGGGGAGATCCGGCTGTGATGGCATACATTTTTTTAATAGTCGATAAATTAGATACCGTTAAAGATAAAAATTTGAAATTCTTATTAGATATAGAGCCCTACTGTACCATTTATTTGGAGTGTTAATAAACACCCTGGTTCTAAACTTGAAGTGTAAAAATAAGATTTATTTTTTTTATCTTAGTGTGCCATCATATCTAGACCTCGGGTATGATGGCATAGTTTCAAAAAGTTTCAATATTTTTATTTAAAAAATGGAAAAGCATTTTAACAACTTATAATGAAATGTTTTCCTAATAGAAACATAAATAACTAAATATATAATGACATAGAAACATAAACAACTAAACACATATTTCGCAAATAAAGGATTTGGTTTTGGAGCTGACCCCAGCACATTCGGTGTGGCTCCACTTGTGACAACTTTGACATCGAATCCAGCTTTCTCGGCATCGTGAAAGTGAATATAAGGAATTCCGTCTATGTTGGCACACTATGCCATCATATCCGAATCTACATGCCTAAATAAACCGCGCCGAATTAAATAATTGAACACTCCCATCGCTTGCTGTCACATGAAAATTTAAGGTTAGAATACCACTTTACCTGTATATTACAAAAACTTTACATTTTTTCACTGCTATATCAAATAATAGATTATTTACTTACCAAAAAAATGTTTTTCAATCACTAATAAATAAATTTTTCAGTTTATTTTCAAAAAATAGTGACAACGACACGAACCCGTTGAACATTGTATGTAAACTAACCAAATGAATTGTTGGTTGCCTATTGTGTCGTTCCTAACATTACAGGATAAGAGAAAATGCTAGTGTGCCATCATAGCCAGTATGCCATCATAGCCGGATCTCCCCTATAGAAGGACAGTTATATTCTAACCTACTATAACGCTTCCCAAACTGCGCCAGGTGCTAATTGGAGCAAACCAGCCAGCCGCCAGCCCGCCATCCATCCATCCATGTCACAACTGTCAATTTTTCTTGTCCACGTTTTTCCTGAGGAAATTAATTAATTTTTTATTATCATTTTAAAATACAATTCTATTAGTTTCAATTCTATAAAACTTCGCCGATGTGTGTAATCTTTCAGTTATTATTCCAGCCTACTAGGCAGGTAATTATTTTTTATTGTTTATCAAATTGATTTTACACTTCCTTACCTATTTTTTATATAGGAATATAGGAAATGTAAGTTTACAATAAATAAATTAACATGAATTGTTTCACATACATAATAGGTGTTGGTTAACAAGCCAATCTTAACAAAATATCACTGGGCAATCTGCAGATAACTGCAACACATTGTGCCCGAGGTAATACCTAACAATCTATCAGTTACGAACAGATAAGTTTAGTCTCTTGAAATGATAATTTTAACATTTTTGTTTTACTAAGTGGATTAAAAATTATAACATAATGGCACAAAGATAATGGTTTGAGCTAACTCGATAAGTAGATACTTGGCCATTGGCCATATTTTACAGAGAAATTTAATGTCTACCCGATACTGTTTCTTTCGTTTCAGAGAACGCTGTAAGAATCATCTGATAGTTTATGGATCTTTTAGTACGTATCTCAATGCATCCTAGTGCTTGTGTTTATACAGTATTTGTGATAATATTATATGAATTGAGACAATTCCAGATGAGTGAGACCTGTGAGACGTAACCTAAGGACATTAGTTTATTCTAAACAGTTATTTTTTGTTATGGTTGTCAATGCAGTTTTTATTTATAAATAAACGTAAAAAACATTATTTACGATAAAGTGCTTTCATCTTTATTTTCTAAATCTTGGTTAATATAAAAATGTGCATTATTTATTCCATTAAATAAAAACGTTTGTGCGTCTTTTTATTGATTTAATTTGTGATTTAATAATATTTATATTGAATCACAAATTAAATCAATAAAAACTCGTTCAAAAGTTAATAATTAAATTGAAAAGTCCTAAAACCGCTGTTCAAATTTCCCGCCATTGCGCCTCTGATGGCCGACGGGCACACTAACACCCCCCTCTCTCTCTCTCTCTTCTTTCTCCCTCTACTGTGTTGCGATTTTTTAACAAGGAGTTAACATTTCTAACCCTATAAATTTTCTTTGCTTACAATGCCCCACATAGTTACTAGCGAATAGATTCTGGTACAGGTCAATAGGTACCAACCAATGAGCCAAACTTAACACTTAACATCAATATAATTTTGTCACATTTGGTATGTTAAACAAAATCCGTCTGAAAGGTATATCGGCAACCGGTTTGTTCGTTGTTACCCAGAGCATTTTTTTTAATTCAATTTTTTCATCTAATAATTTTTTATAAAAATAAAATTTAAATTAAATAAAATTTTAAAAAATGCTCTGGGTAACAACGAACAAACCGGTTGCCGATATACCTTTTAGACGGAATTAGTTCCTCTAGTTATCGCCTCCCAATTTTCTAACCCACAATTAATAATATTTCTTTAATAGATAGAACTATAGACTATAGGTACTGTATATTAGTAGTGTAAGCATAAAAACCTAAGTTTAAACCTGCCGCCGTAAAGTACTTTACTGTAATTGGTCGGTACCTACTGACCTGTACCACTGTACCAGAGTCTATTCGCTAGTCACATAGTCACAGGGAGTATGCCGACATGACATTCGTGTAGGGTTACTGTAACGATTGGAGTTCTGTGCTGTAACGGTGGTGCGATGCGCGCAGTTAATGAATATCGGCGTCGTTTTCCAAATCGAAGAGTTCCGAATAGAAAAGTTTTTCAAAAAGTACTTACAAGTGCTCAGGAAACTGGAATGTTTCCAAGCGTGAGAATTGTTTCTGAAAGAGTGCAGGTTCTAGATGTGGAAAATGAAGAAAATGTTCTGGATATTGACGCAGAGAACTCAGGTATAAGTACGAAACGAGTTGCAAATGAATTTCATATACCATCACATTTAGCCGTATGGAAGTCACTTAGAAAAAACGGTTTAAAACCTTTTCAAGTTCAACTCGTTCAACATCTTCTAGACTTCTAGATGGTGATCCTGCTTCAAGGGTACAATTCTGTAAATGGATCCATCAAAATCGAAGTCTGCACATAATACTATACATTTTATTTAGTCATAAAGCTCAGTTCACTTGTGATGAAATTAATAATTGCCACAATGAACATAGGTTGTCAGATAAAAACCCTCATGCTACATTTGAATGAAACTTTCAACATCGATTCAGTCAACAACGACCAGTTTTTTGGTCCATTTGAAATGGATGGGCGTCTTACTGGAAAGGATATTTTACGGTTTTTGGAAGACCATTTGATATACATTTTGGATGATGTTTCGTTAAATGTTCGACAACGAATGTACTTCCAACATGATGGAGCCCCACCTCATTTTAGTCACCGTGTGCGAAATTTCTTGAATTATCGTTTTCCTAATCGCTGGATTGGGAGAGGTGGTCCGCAAGTTTGGCCACCGAGGAAATCAGACTTAAACCCGCTTGATTATTGCCTTTGGGAATGGATGGAACGAGTGGAAACGAGAGAAGCACTCCGCGATCGAATTTTCAATGCTTCAGCTTTTATAAAAAACAATCCCCACTCAATCCAATGTGCTACCCGAGCAATTAACAAACGTGCCGAAAAAGGTATTGAAGTTGGTGGAGGGGTTTTTGAAAATATTCTTTGAGTTAGTTTTTACTGCAGTACCTGTACTTATTCGCTTTTAAAATAAAAATTAACTTACAAAAACTTTAAAGCCTATTATTTCAGAAATGTTTGAGAATCGAACTAAAACATATAATCAACGGGATTTATAAAACCCAGTGCGACATCTTGCGTCCCAGTACGGTACCTTAGAAAAGGTCAGTCGTAAAGGGTTATTCTGTAAAAACAGAAAATTATGCAAGAATTTTCTGTTTTTACAGAATAACCCTTTACGGCTGACCTTTTCTAAGGTACCGTACTGGGACGCAAGATGTCGCACTGGGTTTTATAAATCCCGTTGATGATCGATCCTGACAAGTGATTTGTCTTTGAGTCCTGTTTCCTTCTGCCAAACCGAGCCTCACTGATGAGCCGTAATAACGGCGAAACGCGTCTGGGGATGGGTTTGGCGGAAGGAAACAGAAAAACCTTTTTCGAATTAAAACATATAAGTTTATTTCTCTTATTTTCACTCTCTGAACACATTCCCAAAATATTGCCCTTTCCTCCCCAAACACCCTGTAGTCAGCAAAAAAGTATAATGTTTTTAAACGTTCCTCTATATCAATATTCCATCGCACGCCAATGCTCTCTATCTAGGAGATGTTACCATAAAGGAAATGAATTAGATGATATTCCTTGTTTGCAAAAACACCTTTTACTCGTTTTTTTTCAGATCAATACATCCCCCTCAACAACAGGTTCGAGTAAGAAGAGCGACCGATGAGAACTGTCCACCATTGGAACCTTCTTTAGACAGCCTCACCCAAGAGGAGTTTATGTCGTTGCTAACGGACAGTTGCAGATATGACCACCTTGCAAGACCGCCCAGCGATTCGCCTTTAATAGTGGATTTTCAGATAGATGTAAGCCATATTGAAAGTGTGGATAACACGGTAAGATGAGAAAATGTTTTTATGGGGTTCTCCTATATAGTGGCGAATCTAGGGGTAAAGGGGGAAGGGCCCACTACGCATCTTGAAAAATGGTACGGAAAATGAAAACAAACAAAATGTCTTACGGTATATTCTATTTTTTTTACAAAAACTCTTTACAAGTTTAAGCCGCTAAACGCATCTTCAAATGATTTTATCAGAAATTTGCAAAATAAACATTTTATTATAGCATGGAATATTTCTTTTTTGGTTCTAAATTTCTAAATTTTACATGCAGATGTGACGGCGTTAAATCTAGTGAATAGGGTGGATGAAAAAAATACACTTGCCTGGATTGGTACATTGTCTTTGTGAAGCAAATATGATTAACCTGGGAAGAACAAATATATTTTATAAAAGGTTTCCAACGATCATTTCTAAAGAAATTTAGTTAAAAAATAAGTTATAATATATATTTAATCTAGGGGCTGCCAAACTTGCAAACAGTACATACGTGTATAGTACAAAATTCATACCGTGCGAACAAAATTTATTTGCATCAAAGAAGGTCTTGCATCTAAGGACGTAATGCTTAGCCGTAGAGCTTAATACCTGTTGGGTGTCAGTAACTGCCTGAATTAACAATCAATCAGTTATTCCGTCATCTTTGACAGTCGTTACAAGTAATTTGATTCATCGCTAATTTTTCCAATTTCTTGAACAATTCACACAATGGGCTTTACGGAACAGCACAAAACATTCATGGTTGAAGCGTGTTTTTGAAACGGGGTTAGAGTAAATGGTGTGTGGCAATACAATCCGGGTTTGTGCATGGACGATTTTCACGAACATTTTGCTAACGTTGCATTTATTTACTGGGGTTCTTTATCATCACCTGAAAAGAACCGTGGCTGTGTTTAGGGAAACAGGTTCTATACTACACAAAAAGGAGCAGTTAGACCATCTGTAAGAACAGAAGAACTTGTTGCAAACGTTCGTGAAATAATGCAAAATACGCCAACAAATTGTATAAGACGCCTGTTCCAAGAAGTGAGAAGATCTTAAGGAGCATGCAGGACTATTCTTAAAAAGCAGCTAAAGTTATTTCCTTATAAAATGAAAGTATTCCAACAAATACAAGCCGCAGATTTTGAAAGACGCAGGAATTACTTTCAATGGTTTACCCAAAATTTATTGGAAAGAAATGATTTATTAGACCGGACATTTTTTTCTGATAAAGCCTGGTTCCACCTCTCCGGTTATGTATAAACAATAAACAAATAAATAAATTTGTATTTGTCTACTTATTTTATTACTCATTAGTTTGGCATATTATGTCATAATATGAATTTGACAAAATTTTAACCTAGATTTGGTTAGATATATCGTCCCCATATCATTGTGATCTAAACCAAGCCCTACGTTTTTTAATCCAAGCCCTCTTTGATACAAATAATTTTTGCTTGCACGGTATAAAAATAATCAAATGTTGTGCGAATATTGAAATATTAAATCTAAAAAACATATTCCGTAGAATCAGTGAACCGCGATACATCATCTAGTGAAGTATAAAAAATACCAATAAATGTTTTAAAAAAAGTAAACTAGATAAAATACAGTGTTATGTGAAAAAAAAACTATTATTTTTTAGCAATTTAAAACTCACTTATTGGTACAAACACGCTTTATGGATACCAGACTAATATTCAATGAATTATCGCCTAATAGGGGCCACATCATGGGTCAAGAAACGTTAAAAAACCAAATATGGGTGCCGCATATTGTGATAAAAAACGAAAAGCAGTCTAGCTTAATGGGGCTAGATAGGTAAGTAACTACTTATCAGATCTTAAGCTATTGTTACACCCAGGTGGGGCGTAAAGGAAAGTATGTTCAATGACCGCTGACCGTTACGTCGTATTCTCCGTCGGGAATTAATTCAGTCCGTTTGACTCATCGGTGGTAAAGGTTATGATTTTTTTTATTCTTGATCTACATAAAGACGGATGCATGTGAACAAGTAAAATACAAGCGCGTTTTTTCAAATTTTCAATTATTACCTACTTTTATACTGTTATTGAAGTTGGAAATAAGTATTTATTTAGAGTAAAAGGTATAATAAGACGAAACATTTTGTTTTTGAAAATCAATACTTAAAAACATTAATTTAATTTTACTAAAAAATAAGTAAAACTCGCTTATAAAATTTAAAATGTAATCATATATGTATTTTTTACGTCTAGTGCATCTCTATTGCATCAGTCTATAAATCTTGTTTTAAATATTTTCATCTGATTTATAAAAGCATAAAAAAGAAAATATAATAAAAATTACAACACAACAAAATACAGTTTTTCAATAATTAAAATAGTTCATCTCCGCAAGGATCATCATTATCAGATTCGTCCAAGTTAATAATAAGGAGAAGAATACTTTAAGCATCGATAAATCTTACTTTTCCCACACATCATTTATAATTTTATTAGTGTGTGTTACATAATTTTTCTATTATTCCACTGTTACATTTTCTATGGCTTCATTTCACAAACACAAAACTACGTCATTGGTTACAGGATGCATAGAACATATTTTTCCATCATGATAGCACATTCAGACCAAATCATTTCAATTAAATACGAAGGAAGTCTTCAAACTTCTATTTGTAATTTTTTTAATTAGTCCAGAATGATAGGTGGCTTTATCCATGATAATAAGCGACGGTTCTTCCAAGTTTGGTAATAATTTTTCTTCAAACCGTTTCTTAATTTGTCACTATTCATCGAATCGTGATAATCACCAGATTTCAGGTCATACTTGAATATCAAAGTTGCATATGCTGTGCAACGTATGTAACAAGAGCATTGGAAAAAAACTTAAACTCTACTGCGGGAATTGTAAAGAGCACCTTCACCTCGAATGTGGCAAGGTGTCGGAGGTCGATGCGCGACTCATGCAGCAGGAAAAAACGTCATGGAATTGTGCGACATGCACTAGGGAGATTACTGCTCGACGCTCGACGATCTTTAGCATTCATTCGCCACTAGAGTCTGATGGCATTAATAAGCTAAAATCTATGCTCAGAGAAATGCAAGGCGAACTGAGAGAGATGCGTGGCGCCATGGATTTTCTCAATGAAAAGTACGAAGATGAAAAGAAGAGGTCAAAGATCATGTCTGACTTGTTTACCGAGATTTCCAAGGACAATCAGTTATTAAAAGAAGAAGTTCAAAAACTAGAGACTGCTTTGGTTATCCAGCAGAACGGCAAAATAAAGAACAATCTCTGCATCACTGGGATGGTAAAGAGCGGTGAAACGTCAGCTGCCAATGAAAAGTTAGAGAGGCTGTTTAATTACTTGGACATTCCATCATCTGACTACAGCCTCGAAAATGTCACGCACTTCGAAACCAAAAATGGACCTAGAACGATCATCACACTACCGAGCACAGACGTCAAGGGCCGTATTTTAAAGGCACGCTCATTGAAAGGAAAAATTACCGCTAGGATTGCAGGTCTGGGAGACGGAAATTCATATATTTACATTTCTGAAGAATTAGCCAAAGAAACTTACTCTCTTTTTAGGTCTGCTAAAAGTCTAAAAGATTAAGGTTTTAAATATGTCTGGCATAAAACGGAAAAGTACTTGCACGTAGGCAAGACGGTGAGAACGTCATACATATAAAAATTGAAAGCACTCTTAATGAATTGTTATCATAAACATTCTTTTTTTTTTGTCGACATTTACATTAAGTTATTTATTTATAAATTATGTCTCCTTTTATCAAAATGCGCCATTTAAATGCAAATAATCTAAAAATAGCACATGTAAATATTCGATCATTATTGCCTAGTATAGATGAGATAAAGACCTTGATCGTTAATCTGGGGTTGGATATTTTGGGAGTTACCGAAACTTGGTTGTCTCGTGACGTATCAGATTCCGCGGTGTTGATAGCTGGATTTAATTTTTACAGGGCGGATCGAGTTTCTCGCGGCGGTGGAGTGGGGCTATATGTCAGGAATGATGTAAAGGTTGAATTGTTAGAAGTTGACGAGCGATGCATATCGCTTGTACATATTTGGGCGACTTGCCAGATTGATAGGGTTCGTCTGGGCCTGGGCATTTTATATAGACCACCTAAAAGTAATATCTTAGATACGATTAACTGCTTAGAAAATTCGATTGCCAAATTAATTCCTCTAACCGACGAATTTTTGTTAATGGGTGATCTGAATATTAACTTATTTAATCAAAATAATAGTGTTGATTTACTTGACAATCTTTTCTTCTTTCTCACGCAAATTGTAACTCTCCCTACCCGGACTGTGGGTCCCTCACACAGTCTAATAGACATTATCACTATAACTAATAAAGAACTACTTAAAGGTGAGGTTTTGCACCATGACATGCATGAAATCACTGACCATCAACTCATATACTGTGCATTAAATTGCAAATTGCCTCCAAGGTCTCCTAAGATTGTAAAGTATAGAAATTTTAAGAATTTTGATAACCTAGCATTTCAGTCTGATCTAGTAAATATGAATTGGGCCTCAATATTAGATGCCCCCACACTCTCAGAAAAAGTTGCTTTGCTGACTAAAATAGTTTCACTCTTTGATGTGCATAGCCCGCTACAGTGCGCGCGCGTAACACGGCCAATTTCACCCTGGATTACAGAAACAATAAGGATCATGAAAAAACACCGCAATAGGTTACTATCCAGATATAAAAAGTCGGGTAGCGCGAATGATTGGTTAGCCTACAAAGAGATGAGAAATCTTTTTCCGCAGGCGGTACGAAATGAAAAAAAAGCCTACATTAATTTTATTGTCCGAACCAAGCAGCCGAAGTATGTTTGGCAAACCCTCGCACATATGAACATAAATACTACAACAAGTCCAAAAATAATTATGACATACCAAATTCCTTAAAGAACCCCCAAAATGTTAACAAATTTTTTATTGACTCAGTGAAAGAAATTACACCTCCAGTTGATCAGAACACAATATAGTATATTAAAGTATAAGTGGATATTAAGGTCTTTAAAACACGCGCGATTTTGCAAGCACGACGGCGCAGCCGGAGTGCTTGAAATAAAGCAAGTGTTTTAAAGACCAGTTATCCACGAATACTTTACATTATTTTTTTTTATTGGTACATTTATTGGTATTTATATTACAAAAAACTTAGTAAGTAAGTGAAATGGTCGAATTCGTGATGTGATATACCTGTCGTTGTCATGAAAATGAGGAGAACAAAAAATATTTTCCAATCTGTCACACAAGATTCATTGTTGTCACCGTTGACATTGGTTGTGTATTGCTTAAAAAAATATTTTATTTGACGTTAAAACGTAATTCTGTCAAATCAATAATTAAAAAGTTGACATATTTGGACTTCATGTTTCACGGGTTGTTTATGTTGCGATGGTAATTTTAAAACACGCGCGTTTTTGAAAGTGGGATTTAAACACGCTGAAGCGTACTTTAAATATGCGAAATAGGGTATCAATAAAAAAAAACAATTATCTTAACAGATGTATAACTGTTAATAACTTCTCCCTGCAACTAGTAGAGGACATAGATGTTTTTAATGCAGATCTGACGGCATATCTCTTGAAATGATTAAATTGTGCCGTCCCGTAATCGTTCCTTTTCTAACGCACATCTTTAATTTTTTTGTTTCCTCAGCAGTGGAAAACTGCTATAGTTTTGCTCCTTCCTAAGGTACCTCATGTTGGCAAAGTGTCTGATTTAAGACCAATTAGTTTATTATCTGTGGTGTCTAAGCTGTTTGAAAAAATAATATACACCCAAACCATAATATCTACTTGTTAACAATCTAATGCCTGATTCTCAGTCTGGGTTTCGCAGACACCACAGCACATCCTCCGTATTGCTTAAAGTATTAGACGATATTATTCAAGCAGCAGATCGCGGGGAGACATCCGCCCTGGTACTGCTGGACTATAGTAAGGCGTTCGACACTTAAGACCATCGTCTTTTATGTGCTAAACTCCATTTCTACGGGTTTACGAATAATACTATAACTTTCTTTAAAAATTATCTCTCTGGTCGTTCACAGCGTGTGCTTATTGACAGTAAATTATCCGAACCCTTAGTACTCAGCAAGGGTGTACCCCAAGGGTCGATTTTAGGGCCTTTGTTATTTTTAATTTATACTTTTGATATGGAGAATGTTGCAACAGACTACATCATGCAGAGATACGCTAATGATACACAGCTGCGAATTAGCTTTGCCCCCACTGAAGCAGCCACGGTTGCTGAAAGAATGAACCGATGTCTTGATAGTGTCTGCGAATACTCTACTAAAAATGGCCTAAAAATTAACCCGTTCAAATCAGCTGTTATGTTCTTTGGACCAAATAGGAAATGGGCAAAAGAGAACGTAAACCCTAAAATGTTAGATGTCACTATCCCCACAGTAAAAGAATACAAAAATTTGGGAGTCCTTCTGGACAGCAATCTTAGATTTAAATTTTTTCTAATGATCCATGTTATTCCTACGATGTTTTGGTAAAACTGCTGTATTCTGAAACAATAATACACGAAGAATTATAGAAGCCGCATGGTCTTAAGTATTTTCTGTCTTGTCACATAACATCAAAAAGCAAACTAAAGACAAATATCGCCAAAAACAATAAAGATGTGAAGCATGCATTAATATTAAAATTATGTCAATGATCTGTATCTAAACAAAAAAAAATGTTTTTAGAAAAGATGTTATTATAAAAATCAGTCCCAGGGGCGAAGTGACATATTCCTATAGGATGACAACAACATTCTATTGCGCCATGGATCTGAGGAAATTTCCCTTCGATCATCAAACGTGTCGGATCATTTGGACTAGTTGTAAGTAAATAAAAACAAAGTAGTAAGTATAGGAGAGAAGGGGGAGGGGAAGAGAGTATAGAGGTTAATTAACCATTCCCTCTCTCAAGATCCACGAATATGACAACCCACCAGGCTAATTTGTTTAGTTTGCACTTATTTCTATTTGCAGTAGTGGGATTTCTTCACCTGTAAACCAATTTCAATATCTATTATTTTCATTATACAGGGTGTCCATTTAGTGTGCCGGTGGACAATATATCGTAAACGGTCGACTTAAGGAATAAAACTTTTATACAAAGGTTGTACAGGTTAACGTCGCGCACCATTTAAAAATAATTTTAAATATACAGGTTGAACCAAAAATCCGGGGTGGGCCAGACATATCCTTTTTAAATGGAACACCATATATTTTTTTCATTATATTAAAGCCTTTAGTAGTCCTCTATTCTATTTTAAAAATTTTTGATCATCAAATGCGACGTTGTCAAGATATGATTGTTTCAATGAATTTTTGGCTAAAAATGAGTTTACATCAAAATCGTTAAATTTTAACTACTTATCTTTACAATTTTTTTTACTAAAACTTAAAAGAAAAAGTTATAACATGTTAAATCACTAAACAGTTATTAGAATTGGTAGGTATAAGAACTACAGAGTATACAACATCTTGCTCCAAACTTAATGAATTTAAAACCAAAATTTAATTTTTTTTTCAAATGAAACACCCTGTATTTTAAATTTTCTTCGAAAACATATTTTAATTCTCTTTAATTTGATACTTATGTGATACCCTATTTTAAAAAGTTGTCGATGAAAACATGATTTTAAAAAATTGTGTCAAAGGCAAGCGTAAATTCGTGATGCTTTTAATTTAATAACTAGTTTGCCATGCATTTCTATCAAATTTAACTTTTCTGCAAATAACAGACATAATAATCATCAATTATTTGACATGGTGGCTCTGTCTACGTTAATTGTCCAAATGAATTTTAATTACACACGAGTAGAATTAGTAAATATGATTTACGCAATAGGGAACTTTCCAATTTTTTTTTTCAATAATATGATTTAGTTAGGCCTAAAAAAAATATTCCCCAATTATTACTCCTTAAATATCAGTAATAACTTGGTAAAAATTCTTTAAAGTTTCGCGCGTGTCAAAAGCATTTCAAACGACCTTTTAAGCGCGCCAAGCCCGATGACGTCACGAAGTATGACTTTTCCGTCATCCGTCATCCTTACCGGTGGCCGAGCTACCGAGTTTGCATTTGGATTGCCGTGTGTTATTGTTATTGTATTGTTGTTTTAAGGTGGAATTCTCAACGTCGTTCAATTTATTGCCAACTTATAAGCTATTTCGTGGATGTCATCATGACAAATAATACTTCGTGACGTCACTACCCGTTTTTATCCGCTTGGGATAATTTGAATTTTGGGGCAGTTTTAAATCTTTCTAGCGATCTTTTGGGACGAAATGTTTTTTTTTTTGCTGCCATATGTTTTATGATAATATATACTTATGATTTATAGAATTTTTTCACCATTTAAAATTTTTGTCAAGTTCCCTATTGGAGAAAGTGATGGAAATTGTTTTATGGCATCACGTTTATATACTCAGAAGTTTCCAGAAGCTCGATGTCTGGACGAAAGATCAATAATTAAACTACAGGATCGATTTGAGGGAACGGGAAGCCTAGAGTATGAAAAAACATCAAGGACCAAAACAGTGCTTAATGAAGATAACCAGCTAGCCATTCCATTGGCGGTGGTAGAGAATCCAGAAATAAGTGTCAGAAAAATTAGTTCTAATTTGGAAATAAAAAATCTTCAGTGAATATTTACTAATTCTACTCGTGTGTAATTAAAGTTCATTTGGACAGTTGACGTAGACGTAAAGATAGTTAAATTCAACGATTTTGATGTAAACTCATTTCTAGCCAATAATCCATTGAAAAAATCATAATCTTGACAACGTCGCATTTGATGATAATTTTTTTTTTTAAATAGAATAGAGAACTACTAAAGGCTTCAATACAAATAATGAAAAAAATATATGGTGTTCCATTTAAAAAAAAAAGATATGTCTGGCCCACCCTGGATTTCTGGTCCAACCTGTATATTTAAAATTATTTTTAAAAGGTGCGCGACGATAACCTGTACAACCTTTGTATAAAAGTTTTATTCCTTAAGTCGACCGTTTACGATCGTCCACCGGCACACTAAATGGACACCCTGTATGATAAATTACCTACTATGTACTTATAAGAAAAAAAGAGTTCGAAACCGGTGATATCGTTTCAATATTTAAGGCATCTGGTACTTGGTACTATCAAGCATTCCTAAGTAGTATAATAATTTCTAACAGTATACACAAAATACTGCCAATTTTGTTCTCTATATTATAGTGTTATTTATTAAATCTCGCCTTTAAAGTTGATATTTTACATTGTTTCTGTTTATACGGCAAAGTATGGTTTACAGTTTGACATTTTAATTTTTCCATTTTTAGGGGCATATAATGTCACTCACCTGCAGTTGGAATGGGTTAAAACTAATCCATATATTATTTCGGAATCTCTACACCTACCGGAGTTTTCTCTAGATACGATAGAGATTGATTATATAGCAACACCCATAAGTGACTCTAGCAAAGGATGGGGTATGTGAATAATAGTATAATATAAAACAGTACAGTTTTATGTTTCTTATTTTCTAATAATACCTGGGGTTGGTTTTGTAAGGTATTTGTTCAGGGATTAAGTTTTCTTTGAGGGCGAGTTCTTAGTGAAGTATTAAATTGTAATACCATTTTGTGGATATTTGCCAAAAGCTGACATGTCAGTTTTTTTCAATATAAGGATTTCATCGCCTTGATATGTCATAAAGTTTAAAGTTTTATATGACAAAACATGATATCTCAATCTTTTAAACTGAGCATGCGCCGGATCGAGTCTTAATATGATATGTTTCTTAACTCCACTTCTGTTTTTGCCAAAACCTGTTATGTCTGACATGTTCAGTCAGTTTTAATCGAAAGGTAGACAAATACATATTAAGTTTTGATTTACAACAGAACCTTCCTACGCCCATTTTAACCACAAGTGAAGTATATTACAAGCTACAATTATGGACATACAACCTTACTATAAGGGATTGCTGTGCAGAAAGTACGACTTGTTTTATGTGGAATGAGGGTATATCCGACTGCGGAGCAGATCAAATTGCCTCTTGTATTATAAAGTTCTTGAAAGATTTACCCAGTACTGTAACTAAAGTTGTATTATATTCCGATTCTTGTCCTGGTCAAAACAAAAACCATACTGTGGCAGCAGCCATTTCCTGGTTTTTGCATCAATCGGAAAATCTTTTAGTTATAGAACACAAGTTTTTGGAAGTGGGCCATTCAAGACTTGAATGTGATGCTGATCATGCTCGAATTGAACGAGCTAAGAAAGCTTTATCTGAAGTTGAGATAAAAATTCCTCATGATTGGTATCAGTTTGTGCGAACCGTTCGAGGAAAGAAAGTTGTTGAGATGCATAAAGAAAACTTTCTGTTATATTCGTCTCTCTTAAAAAGCGTTTTTGTTAAGCGCGATTATACTGAATCAGGACAGAACATTCGTTGGCATGACATAAAAATTTTACGCTTCTCTAAAGAACTTGGACCTGGTATCATTGAAGTAAAGTATTCACATAATGAAAATGAGCAATTTTGTTGCTTAAACCTAAAAAGAAGAGGAAATAATGTTTTTGAACTAAAACCTGTTTATAATGGTCCAAAACCCAGAAGAAAGAGAATCTCTTATATCTCCTAAAGTACGTCGACAGCGCTTATCACGCATTTTATCAGAATGTGAGCGTGAGTGAAAGAGCTGCTGAAGATGTTGTGTAAATCTTGTTTTTTTTATACCTACTTTTGTAATAAAGATATTGAGTCATAAGCCACTTCCCCAATTATTGATATGTCAACCCCCATATTTGGCAAAAGTTGGTATGTCATTCAAACTCTATTTTCTCTCAATTTTTTAATAAAACATTAACTTTTCTCTAAAAACTGGATATTTTTAAATAATAATGAAATTTAATCAAAAACAATATCATTATGAAGAAAAAGTTTTCATGTAAAAATCGATTTGTCAATAACACAAAAACTTTAAAATGGTTTCCCTTAAAACTATTAAAAATTACATATCGGCTTTTGGCAAATAACCACAGATTTAAACTTTAAATCGCTTTACCGCTTTTTATAAATAGTAGGCAGGTAAACTTGAACAGCTTGACGTGAATTTTATTATACCTACTAATAAATAACGTTTTTCTACTCCTTACTCGGTAAGTACTTCATTTTGATACTGATTTAAGGGAGGTAAGTAGGTTTTACCTCCCTAGGGAGGTAAGTAAATACTTACCTCCCTAGGGAAGTACAAAGTACGCCAGCATAGAATTCTCGGTGACTCTTTCATCACTTGCATTAATACTGCACCAATCCTTGAACTCCAGTAACACCGATTGTACCGTTCCTTCGATTTCTGAGGTAATAGAGCAGCGCAAGCTGCATTCGCAACGGCATCGATATCCATTTATTCGATTTCTTAAAAAAACTGACACTGACAGAACGTTTATTTGATTATGAATTCCATAGCAATCAACGTGTCAACACTAGGAAACCTGTCATACATACAGGGTATTTCGGTTGGATAGCTTAAATTATAAAATTAAAAAACATGTTTTTTTAAATTTGAGGGAACTGGAGTAGAAAAAATATAATACAAAGTTCGGGTTTGGGTTTTTTCGGGAGGCAGTATTCTTGACCAGTCTCGGACTATTTTGCAATCCCTCGCTGTCGCTCGGGCGCAAACTATGTCCTCGACTGGTAAGTATCACCTGCCTCCCTTGTAGTGTAAATAACTATTTTCTGTGACGGGAAAAACGATTGACATTTTATCTCTGTTGACAGGTAACAAAATGTCACTTTTTATGAAATTACTTTTTCCCCGGGAAAAAATTATTACTTTTTTCCCGGATATAATATACATATTTATAAATAATATAAGTAAAGGTAGATATTTAATTTTAGAACATTTTATTATACAAAAAGTTACATTTTCTTTATATCAAAAGTACAATTATTAAATGTGCATTGCATGAATGACATGTTCCTTTTACCATTCGGTACAATAGTTGAATTTTCTGCTATGGACAGAACTGCCGTTGATGTACCTGGTTGCAAATCGGGTGTTACTTCAGCACTGCCACACGTTCTAAACACTTTATTAGCTATTTCTGTCCTGTGTGCTACCGATTCATTCAACCGCCATGTTTCTTTAGTGTCATCAAGTCTCCCCCAGATTTAACTAAAAGTGTGGAAGACGATCTTCGAAATGAATGACCCGTATATAACATTTTCAAGTTGAAGAAAATTAGCTACTGTTTGAGGTATCTTATAAAACTGATTTTTACCCACGACCTGATTGATACATTTTCCATTGTGATAGGCATAAAATAGGCGGCGATCCCTTGCTGCTGTTCGACGAAGGGATACGTACAGGGTCTTCCAACGAGGACTGAACAGGGGCTCAATTTTGAGCTTCCTTGTATTTAAAGAAAAATCCAAAATAGCCAATCGATGTACTTTTTCCTGCAGAATTCAAAAATGAAACAAAAATTTATTTGACCAGAAACAAAAGAGTTATGCTATGGATAAGGTGTTTTTTAAATGGAACATAGCTTTTTTTATACAATTTTTGGAACGAGTGATTTTTTTTTTGTCCGTTCTGATTAAAATATTTAATATTGTGACAGCTATTTTTATTAAATTTTAATGTTTTATCCAGTATAATTTAACTTTAACCTGTTTGAAACATACACTAGGTAATAAAGGTATAATCACCTTTGAATCCTTCAAAGTCAAAAAATTTGACAAATTTATGATAATATTGCCGAAATGACTTTGAAGGATTCAAAGGTGATTATACCTTTATTACCTAGTGTATGTTTCAAACAGGTTAAAGTTAAATTAAACTGGATAAAACATTAAAATTTAATAAAAATAGCTGTCACAATATTAAATATTTTAATCAGAACGGACACAAAAAAATCACTCGTTCCAAAGTTCGTATAAAAAAAGCTATGTTCCATTTAAAAAACACCTTATCCATAGCGTAACTCTTTTGTTTCTGGTTCAAATAACTTTTTGGTTTCATTTTTGAATTCTGCAGGAAAAAGTACATCGATTGGCTATTTTGGATTTTTCTTTAAATACAAGGAAACTCAAAAATGAGCCCCTGTTCAGTCGTCGTTGGAAGACCCTGTACATTTGGTAAAATTTAATATATTTTTCAGTAGGTAACTACAAATCTCCTGTTTATATCATTCTTTGTAATGTAATAATGGACCTTATAAATAGAGCCTTTTTAATTGCTTTACCAACTTTTTATATTCACACCTTTTATTATTACCCTTGTAAATGCTCCCGACCCTCGACATTGAGAAACATTTTTCCCCCTGAAAAAAATTTTTTGAATGCCCAAAGAGTGGAAAAACATAATTAATGGTTATTTTATACTTGCCTAATTTATTTTTTTTAGATGACGGGTACAGCTCTTTAATATTTCAATTCAAACTGAAAAGAGAATCTGGCTATTACATTTTGGAATACTTTTTACCTTCAATCTTGTTGATAATCATGTCATGGGTGTCTTTTTGGATACAAGCTGATGCTGCTCCAGCAAGGACAACTTTGGGTAAGGCAATATAGTAGAATGTAGCCAGAAACTTGATAGGTTCACGCAAACATAAAGGTCCTACAAGGTCGCAGGCAAAAACTTTTGAAAAGCAAACTAGAAAACTAAAAATAATGTCTATTCTTACGCCCGCGATAGGTCCCTGAGGCTATCCTGTATTTGCTACTATGGCTTATGGCCATTTGCACCATTTTTATATTAAGTCTGATTTAACTAAGCCCCACTTATTTATAAGCCTGACTTTGGTTACATTTCATTTGCACCGGGAGTGATATTAATTTTAAATTGTAGACCTTAGAAAGCCTTGCATTCACGCGGCAACACCGTTAATATCTAGGAAATTTCTTTTTGTATGGCTGGCGGCCTGCTTCGATGCTAACATAACGTTACTTTTTGTGACTTTTTTTTTACATGTGTGTGATTTGACTGATTTGTTTTACATATTTTTTGGTCATCGTCGTTTTGTCGAATTTTTGAGTAATTATGAACATTTCTACATTGTAACGTTTCTTGTTGTGTAAGTTTTCAAATTTCAATAGTGCACAAAAGTAAATATGGCAGATGAACGTAAGAAAAAGAGAGGAATTCGTACCACAAACTATACCCCACAAGAAAAAGAACTGCTTTTAAATATACTAAACAACTATAAATATTTTATTGAGAATAAGAAAACTGATGCAATTTCTTTATTCGAAAAAAAAGGTTGCTTGGGCGGAAGTAGGTAAGTACTATCAAAATTTAATAATTCACAAGATTTAACTAGATATTATTTCATTGAAAAACCCGAAATAAGTCTCGGTACCAATCATGGGGATATTCCAGAAGAATTTCAATTTCTGCAAGTACAGCAAGTACCTACTGTCGTTGCTTTCCTCAGCCTAAACCTTTGATAAAATTGCAGCTCATCAAAATCCAAAATAATTACTCCTAAGATATCTTCTTCTTGGAAACGCAAAATCGATAATATCTAGGACCTCTAAATCGTCTTCAAAAATGTTATCTTCAAACACAAAGTCCATCAATGCATCCATAATTATATTAATCAAAATACTTTTTACCGCTTTTTTTGACTTTGAAAGCTTCAAAATACGCACGCGCACGTGTCGACTTAAAGTTAAGTCAGCGTTAATCCTAGAAATTGGAGGTATTAAAATTAAGTCTGGCTTAAGAACAAAGCTCGGCCTTGCAATAACGGTGCAAACCAATTAGAGCGTTAAGTCTGTGTTAGACTAGGCTTAGTGGTAATCCCGACTTAGTGCTTGCGGTGCAAATGGCCATTTTAAAGACTTAAAAACAGTCTCGAGAAACAATTTTTGTGTGAGTATTTCCATGTCATCCAAATTAAAATGAATATTTCCCTCATATGTTAAAGTTCCCATAAGACAAATGCAATTTTCGCAAATTACAGCGAAAACAGCACTGCCAGAAATCGAAAATTGCATCGCAAGTTTATATTGTTGACGAAACGTCAAAGCGGGATTTTATTGTTAACAAACGTCAAAAAATGTAATATTCTGACAATTAACGTCATCTTATTGAGTGACAGCAGACAAAAAAGTCAATGTCAACGAATGTTTTCCTTTCATTTTGTCAAGAATTGTTAATAACTATCTCTTTGCATTCTGTTAAATAAAATATTTAAATTTACTTGATTCGAGTTCTTAATTAATTTGGGTAATATTCAAATAAATTACACTCGTGCATAAAAATAACCAGATAATTTTTTTATTCAATGTGTTTTTTTTACAAATTGCAATCGTTTGTTTTCATATTTTACGAAAATGCCCTCCTCCTGCGGAGTCGGGCTTTTTCGCGAAAATATGAAAACAAACTCTTGCAGTTATAAAAAAACACATTTCATTCAAAAATTATCGGTAATTTTGATGCACTTGTGCACTTACCCCCGAAAAGAAAATGTGCTATTCGTTAATAGAGCTCTACTTATTTGTTATGCCTTGCTTTGCTGTTTAAAAGTAACGTAAAAGGAAGTAAGCTATAATCTAGTCGGTTATAACTACAGACCTGTAATATACAGGGTGTTCATTTGAAAATTTCCCACCTCGATTATCCTGCTTTAAAATGAAAATGTGAAAAATCGCTCGGACCCGTCGATTATTATTTCGAAGGAGACATCTTTTGCGTATATTGTCAATCTTGTTACTTCAAGTCCCTAGGAGGGAGGGGGAGTAAGATCTAAATCTTAAATGGAAACCCCTATTTTATATAATTTTTTTGGATTCTGCATAAAATTATGAACATTTTTTATTAAAAGCATTATTAGTCTAAACTTAACAGTTTCCGAGATATTGACTCTTGAAAAATTACATTTTTGAACTTTGACAGCGTCTAGCTTTCTAACTGTACGTCTTAAAGCAAAACGGCTTGCATGTCCCTATCTTCGATATTTATTATCTTTCCAATAGTGTCAACTTCCGGTCAAACCGGAAGTACTATATTTCTTACATCCGGTTTAACCGAAAGTTCACACTATTGGAAAGATAATAAAAATCGAAGATAGTGACATGTAAGCCGTTTTGCTCTAAGAGGTACAGTTAGAAAGCTAGACGCTGTCAAAGTTCAAGAATGTTATTTTTCAAGAGTAAATATATCGGAAACTGTTAAGTATAGACTAATAATGCTTTTATTAAAAAATGTTTAGAATTTTATGCAGATTCCAAAAAAATTATATAAAATAGGGGTATCCATTTAAGATTTAGATCTTACCCCCCCTCCCTCCTAGGGGCTTGAAGTAACAAGATTGACAATATACGCAAAAGATGTCTCCCTCGAAATAAAGATCGACGAGTCCGAGCGATTTTCCACATTTTCATTTTCAAGCAGGAAAATCGAGGTGGGAAGTTTCCAAATGAACACCCTGTATAAAGAGACCCAGTTGTTTACAGTTTGTCCGGATCAGAAATCGTTTTAACAAAATTCAATGATTGGCTGATTGCCCTAGATCTACCTCCTGTGTTTGAATTATAACGTACCGTGAATCACCCGCCTGTATATACAGTTATAAACATTTGGTTCATTGCCTAATGTGGAGGTGCGTTCGTTGGTAAAACAAACATGGCTTGAGAATTCCGTATCGTTATATTATAGTTTTAACTTACTTTTAATATTTTTTTTTCTATAGCTGATGTTAAAATGTTGTTATAGCAACTCTTTTGAGTAGATAAAGTATCACTTCAACCGCAAGGGTAGATAAAGTAACACTTTAACAGCAAGGGTAGATAAAATGTTTTAACTTTTTTTATTTAATTAAACAAATTCGAACACATTAATGTGAAGGATTAACAACAAGTGTAATTTTACAATTAACATTATTAGAAACATCTATTTTTGGAACACCACAACTTGTACTCGTTTGCTTAGACACTTGATCCGAGGTACTGGATTGATTTTTAGGTCCACCAAGTATACACTTGGATACAGCAATCTTATTGCATACTGACTGTTCAATGTAAGACTCTGCAACGGATAACGATTTCCATCCTCCTAAGCGTTTAACTCTTACTAGATCAGCACCAGAGTTTGCCAACATGGTAGCTGAAGAACGACGGAATCAATGCCCCGTGTACATTTCTGAATTTGGTAGCTTCAAAAAATCCGCAATCTTCTTGGGTATCTTATATATTATAGTGTTAATCCCTACCGGTTGAGTAGTGCAGTTTTGCTATCGGTAGTTCACAAAAAACTTACTGTGAGGTACGTTTTTGGAGCGCAAGCCAATGTACTTTCTCACAATTTCCAATAAACTCACTCCACTTTTCTTGTCAGTAATACAAAACGACCTATCCTGCTTGGTTTTAGTATCAGATAATGAAACGACTATCACCGATTTTCTGTCGTCCATATTAAACACCTCTAACTTGTGCAATTCATCGGACCTAGTCGCTCCATGCACACCACAACTAGCAATAACCTTCATAATCACATAGACGTCATCAGAAGCTTCTGTCAGAAATTTAATAGTGTCATCAGCTTTGTATCCTCCACTCAGGTTTTTCAGTAAGGTGGTTAACTTGCTGAATTTAGAAATGTCACAATTTTTATTCAACAACGTAGGGGAGACCGGGGACAATTGAAAAATTTTTGATTGTTAATTTTTTTTCACGGCAACTATGGCAAAGTTCTTAATAATAAAATAAGGGATGAATAGCATATTTAATTGGGATTGTATTTATCTTTTTTCTGTTACTCTATAACGATTTATAAGCGTGATATTTGGTAAAGTCTTAAGCACAGTAAACTGTTTCAATAGTCCCAGTGCTGGGAACGAATGAAACATATGCCTGGAACAATTGAAACAGCATTTTAATTAAAGAAATATTTATTCTAATGGAAAATTAAACATATTAATAATGAAAATCGTAACATATAACAAACTTTACTTTGACAAGCAGTTATGAGAAATATACAAACCTTCTTGTCGAGTGCATTCCACGTGGGACCAATGACGACATTCAGTGCACTGCACCTATTTCTCTCTAGAGCGACTACTTTTATAGGATTCCAGACAAACTAAACAAAAACAGGCCTCTTCGTCGCTGTCATGCACTGTCTTCTTGATGGTTCGGAAGTTGTTCGGGTTTGTTTTACACGTTTCAAACGTCCCCCATACCACTTGTTTCAATTGTCCCCGCAACACATTCTTAGGTTAATACCAAAATGTGTTCTTACTCTTGGATAATAGTTACATTTTAACCTACCTAAACCAAAAGAGATATACCAAATACAATAATAAAAATAGTGGAAGTTAGATACTTGTCTTTTTACTCCTTTCGTCACACTTTTTTAAACAATGAAAAAGTTTACTCCAGTAGCGGGAAATTCGTTTATAGGGAACGCACAAAACCACTCTGAACTATCGTCAGTGATTGACTGATGACTACCTACTAGAGGTGTGACGATATAACTGTCACGGTTAAAAGTAACCGGTTATTAAGAAATAACAGTCGCTATTGGTGATTAAATATGATCTAAAGCAGTTACCAGTTATTCAATATACCAAGCGCTCGCACATCGCACTGCCGACTAAGTTCGCCGGCTCATGGCAGCCTTCTTTCGCTGCACGCTGTTATTTTCTAAATAACTGGATAAAGAATAACATGGTTATTTTAGTAATAGGATGTGAAGCAACTACTAGTGATTCATATATAGTGGATTTCACCTTAGTTTTTAATGGCCGCCGCTGACACATGTCATTTATAACATTTCTTTTTACAGAACTTAAGGATTGGCCAGGGCCGGACTTAAAAATTATGTGTGAACATGGGTCAATTTATTTGTAGTTGTAATTATGGATGGAAACGAGAATTACCTAAGCAATTTTTAAGATATTTAAAAAAAAACACTGAAGGGGAATGGAAATAGGATAGAATATCAGAAAAACAATTTCATTTAATTTTTATTTTTAAATCACACTCTTAATTTAGTACAATAAAAAATATACAAGGGGCAGTCGTGAATCTAGTATCATCAATAATTAACTACGTTTTTTATTAAAGCATTATTTTGTTTTTTAATTTGATTTTAGACCATGCAGTGTTAAGTTGAAAAAATCTATATATTATATTTAATAGCTTATTGTTTACTTTTTTATTTTCTTATTCACGGGTAGATATTTTTTTCTTTAGACTAGGTTCTAAAGAGTTTGAAGTTTACAATAGGTCTAACTTTTCGTTGGTTTATAATAAAACAATAAAAGTTTGTAATGTTATTGAATTAGGTATTTTTTTTTAATGAATAAAGAAAAAATAATGTAAGTAGATACTACAAAAAAAGTTTTTTGTCCATGCGTTTGCAGAACAGATACCTCAAGCACTCTTCAATACAACTGTATGTAAAACTTATTTTAGCATAATGGTTCACTGTGGTTTTCAAATTTAATTTTGTTGCAAGTTCCCTATTATTTTTGGTCTTCATCTGACAAGCTGTCGATGTCGTCGTCACCGTCCGAGACATTACTAATTATTTACTTACTTTTGTATAAAAAGAAACACGTCACAGATACACACAGTCCGGCAGTTTAAAACCAAAAAGTCTAATACGCACAAAATATAAGCAAAATGCTGTCTGAAAAATACCAAAAACAATAACACGAACGATCAAGAATTAAAGACTCTAAGAATTAACAGTAGAATGCACGCGGTGCGCGGTGTGTCCCAAGTCCCAATGCGGCTCTGTGATATTTAAAGAACGCGACGAGACAATCGAATTAATGAAGTACGAAAAGAGATATGCGAGAGCAAATGCGTAAGACAAAGATGCACATACTAACGGCATATACGAGCGATGTTGTGCTTTTGACGAGTTTGAGCTCATTGAAGGGCAACGTATTGAACTGTGTAGTGTGCATCTTCGTCATGTACATGTAACTATACGGTCAGTTATATATCCATCTCTTGTTAATCTAGCCAATGCCCGTGCCTGAAAGCCGTTTATAGAATTAGGGATTTTAAAATCACGTGTTGGCTAATATGTTTGACAAGAGAGACGTCAAAGCATTAAAAACTAAGGTGAAATCCACTATACCAACCGATCGCACAGCACTCCGCTGCTTAAGTCGCCGGCTCATGCAGCCTTCTCTCGCTGTTAAATAACTGGATATTAAAAAATAACATGGTTATTATTATTAATCGGATAATTTTCATATCACTTTGTGGGTGGTAACGGTAAGGTAGGTATAATTAATTTCCAATGAACGTTATTTCTCTGATATTTGATAGTCCTAGTTTGCAGGATGCTTATGCTTAAAGGAAAGGTGTTAAATAGTTACAAGATAATTTCACGTCTTCACTACTCTTCACGTTTAAAATTGCAAGAGGGAAAAAGTGGATTGGTGGATAGGTTGGCAATTGTAGATTCTGTAATTCCCCGAAGCGCGTTGTGGCGTTGTAGCGTTGTATTTAATGTATTTTCTATTTATGTGTGTGTATGTCGTGAGTCGTGACCGTCGTATTGTGTGTATTTACTTAGTATATGATACTACAAAGACTTTATTTTTATTGGTAATTTAACTAGAGACTAGGGTGTGTGGTATGTGATGGGTACAGTAACATAATATGCTGAAAATTATTATTATTCAAAATAACAGCTATTTTAATTTGGCGCCAATAAAATATTTAAAAAGAGAAAAAGTCGATTATTTAAATTGACACCTTCACCTTAGTAAATCTCATTTTTTAAAAATAACTGGTAACTGTTTAAAATAACAGTTAATTTAACCCATTAGCGCCGTGAGTGACCATATGGTAACACCAAACTTACTTAGGATTCGGATAGTTTCGTGGATATTCTGCAAGCTAATGAGATTGCGCGCCTATGTCAACTGATTCCCCAAGAACTGACCAACGTAAAAATGTAAGCGAATTTAGTGTTGAGTGGTTAGTCGAAGAGTAAGGTTTGCGCGTTTTTATAGGATTATCGATTACGAAAAAACTATAGACAATCGCTTAGAGTAAGTATTGTGTAATGGAAAACGCTTAGATTTTATAGAATTTATAGTTTTAGAACTATTGTTCAAGAACAACTAAATATTTTTTTGTATGATGTGTAATATTTTATATGAAAATAGGGTACTGGCAGCAGCTTCCATATGGGTGTAACCATATGGTTACGCTAGGCGCTTAACGTACCTCAATTTTTTTATTTTCAGATGGATGGACAACGCTGTTGTAACCATGATATCGTCATTCTGTAGTACCAAGGAAGTTACGCAGGTGAAAAGATTTTCGCAGAAAGATAAGCGATGTATTCAAATTCCGAGACCGCAGCTAATTTTAAAATATAATAATTTTATGGGAGGTACGGACCAAATGGACCAGAATATAGCATGTTATAGAATGGGCATACATAGCAAAAAATGGTATTGCCCAATTTTCACATGGTTACTTGATGCTACAAAACAGCTGGGTGTTATACAACAAAGCTAGGAGATACAACATTTCTCAATTAACATTCAAAAGAGAAATTGCCAATATTTACTTAAAAAAATATGGAATTCCTAGCAAAGGGGCTGGAAGACCGTCAGCTTCACCTTCATCATCTGTGGGAAGTCGAGTATCTGCGGATCTTAGATTTGACAATACTGGCCATCTAGTTAAACACACGGAGGGGAAAAAAATAAGATGTAATAACACTTCCTGTATATCGGTCGTAAGAACAATGTGTTTAAAATGCGAAGATGGCCTTTGTATTGACTGCTTCGTCCCATTTCACACTCGCTAGTGTATATAATATATTTCTTTGTAAGCTAGATTTTATTTTTAGTTCATAAAATGTTTAGATACTATGTAATATACCATACCTATTATATTTATTAGTTCATTTGTTCACTTTAAAAAAATTATATCACCTATTTTGCCTATTATAGGTACTTTTAGATTATATGTATAATTGGGAGTACATGCGCCTAGTGTTACCATATGGTAACGGACTATATTTCCAAAAATTTAAGTTTAATGGGATTTCATCCTAATACTTTTTTGTTAGAAGGCCCCTCTAAAGAAAGAATTTAACATTAAAAACTAAAAAATCGAAAAATCGAAAATTCCGGCGCTAATGGGTTAAAATAACAGTCACCGGTATACCGGTGATTCAAAAATAACTCTTAAGCCCACCTCTACTACCCACCGCATCTCTTGGCGCTTCGTTTGGTGGAAGCGTGCGCGATTTAATCCGCGAAATCCGTCAAATATGGCGGTTGTTTCTATTGTCCCATGCTTCAATTGTCCCCGGTCTACCCTACGCTTCAGCATTGAATAATACGACCATAATGACGATGGCTTCGCTTTCTTTGACTTTTCAGAAAAATACGCACTTTTTCACTCACGCCATTGATATTCTTCATGCTTTTCCACTTTTCAAAGGACTGCTATTCCTTCTCATAGGGGAAGGTTGCCCATATTGGACCAATTTCCAGATTTCTTATCATAGATCCTGATAATAACGCAAAATCGATCTTGAAGCTATACCTTAGTATACTTTAGTATGTTGTTCAACTGCAGGATTTTTTGCAGAATTTTATTTCAAAGTATCTATGATATACCAGGCTATAAAACAACCTCTGCAAGTGGTTCAATACAGGAAACCGGTTGCCTAAATTGCACCTGGGGGTTCCAAAATTGGACCACATGATTTAAATCGGAAGCTTAGGTGTTAAATAAATAAATAAAAAATAAAATTGTTGGTAGGTATAGGAAGTTTTATACTTATATTTCAAAAAAAACATCAAATTTACAATCAAAATTTCGGTAGAAGACATCCTAATGCAAAAAAAAGTACCTGTTAGTTTCCTACATATTGGACCAGTCATAGTTTTATTTTTTAACTCAAAGAAAAAAGATTTTGGCAATATTGAAATGGTGTTAGTTCATGACATAAACTTATTTAAAGAGAATAATTATTTTTGCACAATTTGGAAAAATTGCCTAAATTGGACTGGTTCAATTTTGGCAATCACCCAGTGGTCCAATTTAAGCAACTATCACGTGTTTTACAAAACCACCCAGGAAGGAAACAAGAAAAAACAAATATGACATGGTAATTGGAGAAATAGAAAGAGAAAAACTTACTAGAAAACTTCCATAAAAAAGATTTTGCTTAGAGTTTTATGGTTCTAATATAAATCCTTAGGAAAATCCTAAAAATATTACATAAAAATTGTGTAAATTACGTTTTGCTCTGTACACGCCAAGCACTAACGGCCAACTAGTTGAATTTGTTGCCGATCAATGGTTCTAGGTGGAAGTATGTTACAGTGTTGCCAGATTATATGGCACTTGTTTAGTTTCGGAGAAATATACTGTGGTCCAATTTAGGTAGCGGTTCAATTATAGGCAACCTTCTCCTACATAATTCTAGATTTTTTGGGCAACAATAAACTTTCTGCTTACAACGCTGCATCTTCTAAATTTAATGGCAGGTTTTCTCCTTCTTGTGATAATTTTTTTTCGTATTTACTTCGTACACAAAACGCAAAAATACTGCACACACTCCACAAAAATCAGAATGTAAAATTTGTTTGACATTTTTTGTTGACAAAGTAATTCATATCTCTAGTAACGGAGCAACACAGTTGCGATTTTTGTGCCAAAAATTACAATTTTCTTTAAAAAAATTTTTTTCATCTGAATTTGAAGTCTTGCTATAGAAAAAAATGTTGTATTGCACACGACGATAAAATCACATTATCTTCTCGAGCATAATTAGCGTCTCGACTGTGATTCTTTGAGAATTCTGGACGACAAGCAATCTAAGTTTTGTTTATACAGTGTCCGCAAGAAAGTTCGCATCAAATGGGATTTTTTTTTATTATTAGGTATAGGTAAAAATTGAAAAAGCAGTCAGTTTTTGCTTAAATAAAAAGTTTTACCAAAACCGACGTTTCTTATTTTTCTTAAGTTAGTAAACAGATCTACAAAAAGAAAATATTAGAAAGCTTTCGTTGAAATTTAACTTAATTAATATTAAATTAAATTAATTATACTAAACTATATTTTTGTTGAATAAAATGTTTCGAGCAATTAATATTTATTCTTTTTGATCCAATATTAATTAAGTAAAATATTAACGAAAGCTTCCTAATATTTTCTTTTTGTACATCTGTTTACTAACTTAAGAAAAAT
Organism: Polydrusus pterygomalis; assembly: GCA_963969555.1. Classification (NCBI taxonomy): domain Eukaryota; kingdom Metazoa; phylum Arthropoda; class Insecta; order Coleoptera; family Curculionidae; genus Polydrusus; species Polydrusus pterygomalis. Next base: position 15,002,270 of record OZ018381.1, on the reverse strand, counting down.
GAGAAACGTTGGTTTTGGCAACACTGATGTAATTAGATAAACTTTGCATCAAACATTACATACTAATCAATAACAATTTCGGTTTTTGAAGCAAAATAAATAATTGGAAACAAAAATTTTACACAAAATTGCATTAAGATTACAAATGAAGTAAAGGCAAATGGTTTTACTTCGATGTATAAAAGTTAATCTACAAGGGTTGATCAAAATTTTCAAGAACCTGGCAAAAAATAAAAATTTTATTAGACTGTTAAAATTTCGTACAGAGGCTAAAAATGTCCAAATAAACAACTCTCTCGAATAAAGTTTTTCGATATTTTAATAAATAATGGCATTTTTGAACCTATTTTATTAAAAATGTTAAATTTGACAGGTAACGCAACTCGTGCAGCTGCTTCAGTATACGTCATTTTTGATTTTCAGGTAAGCAAAAACTAACTGCTTTTTCAATTTTTACCTATACCTAATAATAAAAAAAAATCCCATTTGATGCGGACTTTCTTGCGGACACTGTATAACACATATTTTTTTCAATAATATGAAATAAATTCTAATTGGTTTCATGCCTATTTTAAAAAGTAAGAGGTTGCCTTATTATTGTACCTAATCAATCATTCAAACTTAAATAAATAAAACAGTATTCTAAGTTATAATTTTTTTTACATTTTTAACGTTTTTTTTTATTTTAGGAACCGCAACTATGTTATCATTTATCACCCTAAATGGCAACCTGTCCAGGAACTTACCCAAGGTGTCCTATATTAAAGCGAGTGAAGTATGGTTCTTTGGTGGAGCTGCCTTTATCTTTTTATCATTGGCAGAATTTGCTTTTGTAAATGTTATTTGGAGAAGAAAGTAAGTTTTTTTAATTTACACGGATGCACGAAATTGGTGCTGAATGTATTGCGACCTCGTAAACTATAAGAGATAGAAAGACGGTTAAATCGAAAAAGTGTTAGGCCATTATGTTAGCCATTTATTTGGCTTTTTAGATATTTTAAAAAAACTAAAATGTTGATTTGGCGCGGGGCAACCATCAGCCTGTTGAAATCATACGTTATTAAATTGGTAATTTATAACAGTCTTACCTTAATTAAGAATAGTATAAACAGATATTTTTATTAAGTTTACCTTATCCTTAAGTCGATGGGATCATCCGATATGTCGGTGTTGAGAAATATGTTTGATTTTCCCTAAAAATTAAATTTTGAGGTTATACATTTTTAAATTATTATAGTGTTTAGTATCAAATTAGGGGAAAAGTTAAGTACTTTTATATAAATAAGAAATTCAAGAAAATTAATGATGGTTCCAGGAAACCAATACGTTTTATCTATAATATTATTAAGAAGTAGTAGCAGTAGTAACAAGATTTATTTAGCAATGAACTACAATTAAGGAAGTTTTATAAAATATTTAAACTAGTTTAACATTATCATCTTTAATAATCATGCACTAGACTAGATAATAAAAAACCTTGTATTAGTATTTTTCTAGATTTAGCAAAAGCCTTTGATACAGTTAGCCATGATTTACTGTTAAAAAAATTTGAAAATATTGGATTCAGAGGAAAGCAATTAGAATTAATTAAAAATTATCTGAAAAATAGATCAACTTATGTTCAAATATATAAAGAAAAAAGCTATCCAAAAGTATTTAAATATGGTGTTCCTCAAGGAAATATTTTAGGGCCATTATTTTTTAATAGTTATATTAAAGAATTATTTAGTATAAATTGCGATGGACAAATTCATAGTTTTGCAGATGATACTACAATTTTTTATACCGATACAAATTGGTTCTAAAAATTATATTTATTAAAGATTATCTATATCCTTCAAAAGAATTATATTCAGAAACAAAAAATGGAACATAAGACAACTTTACATACATCTTAATATATATATTTACAATTTAATTTTTTACAATTTAAAAACCATAATCATAATAGGTACACGTCATAAAAATTAAATAACCATAAAACCTAAAATAAATAAGTCCATAAGACAACAAAATTTCAAATATTTATGTTTTTATTTAAATGATTATTTACCAACAAAAATTAAAAAATTGATTTTATTAAAAAGATTTAAAGTCGAAATAAAAACATGGATATTAAAAACAGACAATTTAAATATATTTTTAGAAATGCTTTAATTAATTAATATTGTTCTGAATAATTTATAAGTACCTAAGTAATATTTTTTACTTAAAAATTACAAATTAATAATTTTATTATAGGTCGATAATATATTTATTCAAAAAACCTGCGTTTATACTGTAAATTAACATTTTTATTTTAATACTTAATCTTTAATGCATATTTATGATTTATGATTTTATATACTAAAACTAAAAATAAGATTTGCCCCTAGCAAGCTCAGCTTCAGGGGATTGACGAATAAGTTTATAGAAGACAACATAAACATGTTTATTATATTAATAAATTTTAAATAAACTTATTATTATTATTATTATTATTATTATTATTATTATTATTATTATTATTATTAAGTATTAAAAAAAAGTTTTATAAATAAATAATTTTTTAATGTTTTTTTAAAATTTTTCAAAGAGCTCTGTGATTTAATTGCAATATTTAAGTTATTATATTCACTTAATCCTTTATGGAAAACCGATTTATATGTCAAATGTTTTAATACATAGATTAGGCATGTTCTATGCAAAAAGTCGCTATTAAAATGTGTCTACAGATTTAAAAATTATTGGAAAATAACATAGCTATAATCGATCTAAGGAAATGCAACATTTTGGTTAATTCAAAATATCTCAAAAACCAAAACAACCAAAATCGATCCGCAAGCATCAATAAACTGCTAACATATTGCCTAAGACGCATCCCATTTAACCGTCTTTCAATCTCTTATAGTTCCGGAGATCGCAATACTGTCAGCACCATCACCAATTTCGTGTACCATGTATTTTTTAAAATTTAGCAGCAAGATGGGTTTATACAGTGAAATGACATAAATTATTCTATCAAATCTTTGAATATCATATGTTCACATTCAAAGGTCACTCCTATACCTATGTAGCTTTATAAGTGTTTCACTGATGCACTTAGAGTATAAAATTTTACAGCCGTATTCACTATAGAGGTCTTTTAAAACCGTCTTAAATTGACAGTCCTAGGTTTGAAATGACAAGGGTTTGTTCGGGTTTGTTCCTCAACTAAGTATTGTTTTGTAAATATTTTTTTGGTTTGTCTTCAAATTTTAAAGAAAATCAATATTGATGGGTTCTGTTTCCTTTAGTAGAACTAAAACTATTTTGGTAACAACATCCCGGTAAAATTATTTATTGGTAAAACGATTTAATTCCAAAAAATCAAATTAACGCGGAAACGTTATATGGCGTACTGAAACAATGACATGGTGAAAACACAACTGGGAGACTAGAAGATCTAAATATTTTGATAGACTAAATTTTTTTGTGAATACGGGTGTCAGAGTTTTAAATAAACTCCTGGACAAAATTACCGCGACATCATAAATTTGCCACATTTTTATGTTATTTTTTTTTCTGAACTTATGATCCAATTTAAATGATTTTTTTTGCATCATAGGTTGATTCCTTGACAATGTCATAGTTTTCGCTGTTTATGATAAAAAATTCATTTTCGATTTATACCGGGTGTAATTAAAATCTTGTGTTTTTTTCCAAAAATTCGTATCATCCTATGGAGTATACTAGCAACCAAAACTGAAGTTTAAATTAGACTGTAGGTCCATCTTTCCCCAACATTTTCTTTTTTGGTTTACTTCATTATCTCTGTTATTAGAGGAGATACACCGTTTTATAGCGTAACATGTTTTTAAAGGCTTTATTATTCAACACATTCATTGTTAAATGTTTTCAAGTAGGCTATAACACGTCGAATAGCCTTCATCCACCAAAGTTAAGGCTCTTGCTGCTTCTTCTATCGATAAATTCTTAGGTCGATTAATTTTTCAAGAATAAAATACTCGTCGGGCAACTGGGCATACGAAACGAACTTTTAATAAGCAGTTTCCGAACAATTTTTGAAGTGAAAACTTCTTTAGGCGCGTTTAGCACTTTTTGTGGGCACTGAATTAAACTGAGCCGTCAGGCGTCAGGTTCGGCTGTGTTACGCTCGAATTCGACTCCGCTGCCGCATCAGTCGACGTGGAAACAGTGTGCGACACTCGTCTGCGTCTCAGGTATGTTCTGGCATTTTTTAAATTATATATTTACGTAGGGTGAAGTAAGGTAAAGTGAAAACTTCTTTAGACGCGTTTAGCACTTTTTTGTGGGCACTGAATTAACCTTGTTGAAGTTTTCACTTCTGTCGTGTGGTCTTAAGCACACACAATTTTTTTTATCAGTATGGCGAATATTATTTGACACAAAATCGCTTGAAATGTCAGAAAAGATCCATAGCCTACTTGAAAACATTTAACAATGAATGTGTTGAATAATAAAGTCTATAAAAACATGTTACGCTATAAAACGGTGTATCTCTTCTAATAACATGAAAAAAATAGCATAAAAATGTGGGAAATTTATGATGTCGCGTTAATTTTGTCCAGGAGTTTATATTAAAGTACAAAGAGCTCACTTTTATGCGAGTTTTAAGCTTTCTACAAAATGGCGGTAAACAAAAGTATTGCCTTTTAACTGTAAAACCATATTTTCTTTTCAGAAAAAAAGTTGAATTAGCAAAAAACAGCAGCAAGTATATCATAAAAGGAGCGTTATCTCCCAGATTGGCACGAAAAGATTTAAGAAAATCTGAATCATTTTCAAGTTTAGATTCAAAACATGCCCAAAACTACTTAACTGTTCATGTAAGTATATTGCCAATACATAGTTTTTAATTATAAAACAATTTATAAACAAAACATAATAAGAAAACAGTTTAAATTTTAAAAAATATCATTGCATTTAATTTCTTCTCTCTACAAAATCATTATTTTTATTTACATTTCCATAAATAGCATCACGTATTCAAGATTTATTAGTATTTTTTGCTTACTTATTTACCTCGTTATCACCAAACAAATCAGGTTCGCTCATATTAAGAAATGTTTACCAGTCAAAAAAATTAACACTAATAATTAAATTTATCTATGAGATTACCTATTATCTTTTATTTTTAAACGTATTTGTTAGTTCAACATCAGAAACCGAGCAAGTTGGGGATTTTTAAATAGATAAATAACATATTTAGGGGGAAGGGGGTCTGAACTCCTCCCGTCCCTCTACCCCTTAAGGCCAGAAAAACTTAAATATATTACATTTTTTCTTGTATTATATACGAATAAATCTGATAATTACAAAGTAGTTGGGTAAATTACATTTCTTCTTGCAAAAATAATCTACTTTCCGATTATAATGCCATAATTATAGCGTATGATTTGAATTTTCGGGATAAATTACAAAAAACTGTTATTATTACAAATTGCGCCCTCTAGCAACTTTATTAGAAACTATCGTGTACCGTCGGATACAACAATTAAAAGTACTTACCTTTCCCTTTCAAACAAGCTTAAATTTGGTATAATCGGATAAGCCGTTTAGAAGTTACAGCGATTTTAATGATTACACTTTCAATAGCTTCCCCCACTCTTATCAAGGTCGGTACGCGAATGAGCCTTAAACCAAAATGATGCAGAATAGTCTAGTATTTCTAATAATGCAACCAGAGGTTTACCATAATGCAGGAATTTTCGGAGAAATTTAGAATTTTAAAAATTAATTTTCAATTGCCCCCTTGTGGCGAAATGCGGAACTTAAAAATAATTTCCAGAATTTTCCTATGAACATTTTAATAATACAATTTTTTCCCTTAGTTTTAATACTTAGTAGTTTCCGAGATATGGCTGGTGACCACCCTTAATAAAACACCTTGTGGTTTACAATAATCATTAATTAAATGCAGTCGCATTCGATAAAAATAAAGATCAACTCTAATTTTTTGCTCAAAGAAGGTCGGGGCCCCTGCGCCTCTGATGAAAATTCTGGACGGTATAAAAATGTTTACTTATTTTTTTAAAGTTACCAAGCCTTGTTTACCATTTTTCCTATTCTGTTATTTTTAGGGATCATCACACTCTCTAAACATCCCAACCATTAACCCGCCAGTGAACGGTGATAACCCAAACCAAAACTGCATTCCACCTAAACCAACGCCATCTCAGCAAGAGTTTGCAGAAATGACTCCACAGGAAGTCGCTATCTGGATAGACAGGAAAGCCAGAGTGATATTTCCAGTCGCTTTTCTCATTTACAACTTGTTATATTGGAGTTTTGTTTATGCTTTATAATAAGAACATAATATTATGGTCTTGAAGTCTTGAAAAATATTAGTAAAACTAAAGTAACAATCGGTTGAGATATACAGGGTGCGCCAAACTCAGTGGCCTATAAGAGGTATTTAGAAGACGACAACAAAAGATGTTTTTATGAAAATCGGAATCGTAATCAAAACTCTATACAGACTGTCCGCGGATAGGGTTTACAATAGCACAAATGAATGAAAAATTTTTCGGGAAAAAGTCATGCTGGATAAAAAGTTTTGCTTGTAAAAAAATGCAATTCACGAAGAGAAAATTTTGATTTTTTATACAGGGTTCGGAAAAACTTCAAAAACATGATTTTTCTCCAAGAGTAAACTACCTTTATTTTTCATTTTTGACCATAATGCCAATTAGAAAACTTATTTAGAATAACGTTTGTAATTTAAATCCGAGATTTAAAATAAATCTTTGATGTTTTTAGTTTATTTAATTTTTAGAGGTAATTTTTTTTTAGATAGCAGCATTAGCGGTCGAAGTACAGGGTTATCCAACCAAGACTAGACAAGGCGATTTTTTGACTTTTCCTGTACTTTTATAAAAAAACTGAAATAGCCATCTTAAGTCATTTTCTCCCGCGAATTCGAATATCTTCAGCAAAAAACAATTGAACATCAAACAAAAGTACTAGGGGTCACTTTGATATTTTTTTAAATGGGATGCCGTATTTTTAATGAGCTTATCCGATTTCTCATATAAATTTTGATCTAAAATGTTGGATTTTTAATTTAAAAACGCCTTTTTTCTTCAGTTTTAAATTCGGAAAATGTTCGTCTACCGTACGATTAATACCTGATAGATGGATACCCGTTTCACCTGTTCACCCTTTAACCTGCTTTAAAGCGTCCGTCAGTTAGACAAAATAATCAAGTGTCAAATTTCTATATATTTTTCACGAATTAATTACAAATAATGAAATATTCTTTAGAAGAACGGCTAAGTGTAATAAAATTATATTACAAAAGTGGAGAGAATGCTCGACAAACACAAAGAACGTGAAAAATATATAGAAATTTGACACTTGATTATTTTGTCTAACTGACGGACGCTTTAAAGCAGGTTAAAGGGTGAACAGGTGAAACGGGTTTGTTCGGGTTTGTTCTATCAGGTATTAATCGTACGGTAGACGAACATTTTCCGAATTTAAAACTGAAGAAAAAAGGCGTTTTTAAATTAAAAATCCAACATTTTAGATCAAAATTTATATGAGAAATCGGATAAGCTCATTAAAAATACGGCATCCCATTTAAAAAAATATCAAAGTGACCCCTAGTACTTTTGTTTGATGTTCAATTGTTTTTTGCTGAAGATATTCGAATTCGCGGGAGAAAATGACTTAAGATGGCTATTTCAGTTTTTTTATAAAAGTACAGGAAAAGTCAAAAAATCGCCTTGTCTAGTCTTGGTTGGATAACCCTGTACATACATTATCACTGACAGAGGGGTATCAAAAAGTTTCAAAAACTGATTTTTGGTGTTACCAGAAACATGTATTTTTAATTTCATAAATGAAATGACCCCAGAAATAACACCAAAAAATCATTCAATAACAACATAAATTAATGTGATTGATCAGCTTTAACAATTCGCTGTTTTAGAAGCTGTACGTCGTTCTCAATTGGACGGGAGTACACTAATTATTTGAGGAGCCCCCAAAGATAGGCACCTGAAATAGTTAAATCGGGACCTCTTGTCAGCTACAGACTGCAATACGATTAGGGAAGCTGTTTTTTTTTAATTGGAAACTGAACCAGTTCGCTGAAATTTTCTTAATAATTTATGAAGTCTCATTTTTGAGACATAAACGTTAGGGTATCTTTGATTACATTTCTCTATCATGATTACATTTCTCTATCACAAAGTTGTAAGAACTTTCGCTCGCACCGTAACATTGAACTAAATAAACCCTTTGTTCTAAGGTCAACATTTTCAAAACACATCAAATTCTATTTGACAACTTCAAATTTGCCCCATACGTAAAACAAAGTAATAAAAAGGTAAAAGAATTCCTTGTTTTTACAAAAGATGGTAGGAAGGCATTTAAAATTTTATAATAAGATACACAGTGGCGGAACTACCGATGTTCAATGTGTGCGAAGCACACGGGCCCGGGCTAAAAAGAGGCCCGGGAGCAGTGCCACAAAAACATAAAAATACAAAATAAAATGTTTTTATAGAAAAAAAAATGCAATACTCCGGAAACGTATCCGCAAAACTACTCTACTCAATACGTTTATAGATAGTAACTGAAATAATCACATAAAACGGCCTTTATATTTTTTTATTATTGTTTTTATTAAACCGCAATTCGCAATACCGGCATTTAGTTTAAAGGGCGGTGTTTGTGTTGGCGATTATTGAATTTTGATAAGAGAAATTAGGAATTTCTACGATTTAGTTGAAAGTGTCTATGTTTTTTTTTGGACAAAGCATTAAACGGTGGGCACTTTTGCAAAGTGTTACTAATGCCAAAATAACTTTAAAAAAATTGACACCCGATGATCATCGAGACACGATGCATTAGGAGCTCTTCGTTTTAGGTATGTGGATATTTTAAAAACACTGGCAAAAATAATTTTAACCTCTACAAATAAGGCGGAAGTTAATGAAGCAAAGTCTTTAAGAAAACAATTGGAAAAATTTGAAACCGTTTTTCTTATTGTTTTTCAAAATAAAATTTTAAAGAATATTGATGCATTGACAAAACTTTTACAAAAAATATTGAAGCTGCGTCTAAAATGTTTGCCACCGCCACTGAAATCATAAATCAAATGAGAAATAATGTTGATGTACCTAATTAAAACGGACTCTGTTATTTTGGCTAGGCAATGGGGCACTACTTCTGAATTCGAAAACAAAAGGACATCAAGACCAAAAATAATTTTTGATGATTAATAACCATTATCAAGTTCAAACAAGCGATGATTAGTTTAGAAGAAATGTGTTTTTAAAACTATAAATATAATTACAGCTCAATTCAAAAATCGAAATTCTGGCCTGTACAAAATTTGTTCTTATTTTCGCGTTTTGTTCCCCAACGTTTTACGATATTCTTCTCTTTCTGATAAGGATATTTACGATATGAGTCAAGCCCTGCATCTTCAATATCTAGTAGATATCGCTGATACAATTTCATTGCAATTGCTTTCATTTAGAGAATGTTTTAAGAATGATTTAAATAATTTAACTTCTATTTTTGATTTATTACATTTTATATTGGTAAAAAATTATTATTCATCTTCCAGTTTTAGTGAAATTGTAACTGCCTGCATTCTTTTTTTGACCATCCCTATTTCGGCTGCATCAGCTAAACGATCTTTTTCCAAGTTAAAGTTAATTAAAACTTATTTGAGAAATTGCATGACCGATAAAAAATTATCAGCTTTAGCAATTATTTCTATCGAAAATGAGGAAGCTCAAAACACAGACATTTCTAATCTGATTTCAAACCTTGCGCATGCAAAAGCAAGAAAAAATATTTTTTTCTATGGTTATCAATTATATAGAATTATTCTCCGTATCATAATGGGGGCCCGGTAAAGTTTTGGCACACGGGCCCGTGGCTAAGTTGTTCCGCCAGTGCACACCACCCATTATGAAAATAGAGTTTAATAAAATTTTATATTAATATTTTTATTGAGCAGCAAACTTTCCATTTACCTCTAAAAATTAAAATAAATTAAAAAAATTTATTTTAAATCTCGGATTTAAATTACAAATTTTAAAATTCTAAATCGGTTTTCTAATTGGCATTTTGGAAAAAATGAAAAATAAAGGTAGTTTACTATTGGAGAAAAATCATGTTTTTAAAGTTTTTGCGAACCCTGTATAAAAAATCAAAATTTTCTCTCCGTGAATTGCATTTTTTTAACAAGCAAAACTTTTTATTAAGAATTTTCCCGAAAAATGAAATTTTTCATTGATTTGTGCTCTTGTAAACCCTATCCGCGGACAGTCTGTATATTATTTTACTTTTCAATTCCTCTTTTTTTTTACACAAAAACATGTTGTGTATGCCTATCCCTGATAGTTTTTGAGATATTAATTTATACCTAATTTTTTTGGACCAAAACATGGTTACTAGAATGTCAAATATATTTTTTATGACTAAGGCACCTAGAAAATCAAAATTAACAGTACCTAGTTAAAATACGGCAATCAGCATTTTTAAATAGAATTAACGAAAACTGTATTATAAATTACCTACTAAGAAGTTTAACATATGTATATCCTATCCTACACGGCATTTTAGAAAATTAATAACTGAATAAAAAAAATTTAAAAATATTTAAGGCTCTGGCAGAATTTGTTCGCAAACAAATAAAACAGGAAAAATTTCAAGTTAATAAGGTTTAAGAAAAGTTCTGTTTTTAAATAATTTAAAAAAATGGCAATATTTTCTTAAATTTTGAAATGAAACTATTTTATTTTTGCATGCATAAGTAAGGACATAAATTGTACAAAAAGCAAATATAAAAAAACAATACAAAAGTAATAAGTGAATTGCTTGAAATGTCCCCCGTTTGCTCTGAAGCACTCAAGAATAGTCGTTCTGTTTTAGCACTCCGTAATTGCTTTTTCGTCTATAGATCATAAAGATTTACTGATTGCTTTAAGTCCTGCTTGGTAGTAACTGGAGTTTAATACATTTTTTCCTTTGTTGTACCCCACAAATAAAAATCTAATGGGGTAAGGTCCGGAGATCTTGAAGGCCATTTTTATGGTCTATGTCTGACCAATCCATCTGTCTTTAAATATGATAAATCATTGTATGCTCACACCATTGATAGAATCGGTTGGTGCTCTATTTAAATGATACCAGTGGTGTTTTAGCATAGTTAAGGGTTAGTATCTAAAAAGTTGAAAAGGGTGATTCTTAATATTTTGCACCCGTTAAGTTTTTAATATTTCAAGTAACCTCGCATTATTTCTATTGCGTTAAGTTTTATTGATTTAAAGTAACTTCGCATTGTTTCTTTTGTATTTGTTTTTAAACAAATTCTGCCAAAGCCTACATTTTTATTTAATTATTTATTTTCTAAAATGCCTTGTAAGCCCGTAGCGGTTAAAGATAGGTATAGGAAAATGTAACACTAATTAATTTTCGTCAAAAAAATAATGTGCAGTTTTCTATTTAAAAAGTTCAGTTTCTTGCATTTATTTATATTACTAAGTAAACATTTTTGGGGACACCCTGTGTAAAAATATTTTCATATTGCGTCAAAACTCTAAGATGGCCATATTTTAAGAAACTTTTTTCTAAGAATTTTAACTTTTTTAGGTACATTGGTCACAAATTGTTTTGACATTCTAGCGAGCAAAATTTGGCCCCAAAAAATACTTATAAACTAATATATTAAAAGCTATATAATAATAGAGATAGGCATATTACAGTATAATATACACAAACTGTTTTTGTATTATTAAGCACTGTCGATAAGTAAAATAATATTTAGGATATCCTATTTAAAACTCCTAAGTTGCTATGAGTTTCAGAATGATCTGGTAACACCGCCTCTTTAAAAATATTTTTTTAAATATAGAATAACAGTCTTAAAACGAAATCCAAATTTTTGCAAAAGCTAAATCTTTTATTTGTCGTTTTCTACATATTTCTAATAGACCACTGGAGTTTGACTCACCCTGTATATCAACCTGTAGTTAAAGCGATTGTAGTGTCGGTTCTTGAACTTGTAAATTGAAAAACTATTACCATGTCCGTGTTTTCGCGAAGAAAAACCTATTATAGTAATAAATATTAAAAGTCCATTAAGTTTTAAATAATTTTTATTGACTCATACTCTAGCACTTACAAAGTGTACTTACTTGTACTTACATAGAATTCTAAATGTTAATACTAAATTATTATTACAAAATAAAGACTTTTTTTTAACTTAAACTAATTGTGTGTTATTGCAACGTTGACGACAGCTGCAGAACCATCTGTCTATTTTAGTCTAAACAAAGGAAATTTTAAAACACAAACCTTATTGAAAAAGCTGAATTTACGCATTTATATTATAGTGTATATTCACCTTGAAATACCAGAAAACACATATTTATTATAAAATAAGATTGTATTAACAATATTATTATAAATTCTCAATAATAATTATTACAGTCCGGATATAAGGTAGATAAAGGACCGTAACTAGAGTCGGAATGAGAACATTGGATTATTTATTATTATTAACAAAACTAAAATTTTACTTAACTTTCAAAATGCGTTTATTCCAAACTAACTTCTACAGTTTATTACATGGAAAATGACAATATAATATAGAAAATAATAACCATTATAAAAAATTACAATAAAAAAAAATTTAAGTTAATCCAATTCAATTCATTAATAAAATTATTATTATTAAAAAAATATTACTTATAATTTTAATTTAGCAAATATTTCTTTAATAATTGTAAAATATATTGTGAAGTAGCAGAATATACTGATACAATTCTTTCAGAAAATCAAATAAATTTTTTAATATTATTTTTTCCTCATTTTTTCTCGATATGATGCTTGCGCCCCCATTTAGTTGTAGCACGCCCTAGGGGGGCGCGCCTCTAGGTTAAGAAACGCTGTACTAGCTAGTAATGTTAAACTCCTTGTATCGGTTCAAAGCAGTCAAAATCGTATCCAGGATTTTGAGTTGTTTAAGAGCTGGCGGAGCTCATAATGGGTTGGAAGCAGGGTTCCCTTAAATTAATTGGACGTAGCTATGCAGAAACCTACCAACCCACAATTCGTCAAATTGAAACCAAGCTCATAAGCAATATCTAAATGCCAAATATTTTGAATTGCGTAAACCTACCAACTAAATATCATAACCCTTATTGTATTAACCAACCTATTTTCCTAACTTCCGTTTGATTGAGTTGATGCAGAAAGATCCTAACCCACTTGGTTGACCGCAATACTAATTTAATGCGACCAAGTGGGTTGGTTGCTTTCTACGTTAAAATACTTTTAGCAAGTGATGATCACATTGAAAAAGATGTGGATAGATATAATATAGCTACTCTTGATTTTGAGGTTGAAGATGTTTAATTGTTTTCTTTTTGTATAGGGGAGAGTGGTCCACAGTGAGACGTTTTTTGGTTACTCTAGATTTTTTAAAAACTGGTTAAACATTTATTAAAGAAAACAGGTTTATAATGTAAAGTAACCTTTATTTTCCTAAAAAGCATAAAGAAAATAAACAAAAACTTAAAAACTTATATTCTAGAAATATTTATTATTGACATTGCAAATAGTCTCACTGTGCCCCATGGTGGTCTACAGTGAGACTTAACGTGGTCCACAGGAAGACAACCCTTTAATGGACACCTAGCTGACCAAAATTAACTTCAAATTGGACACATTGATTTTGCCTTTTTGTTTCACCAAATAATGCTGGAAATGGCAAAATCATTACGATGTCTTCAAACAAAACAGTAGCAACTTCTGGAACATTTGGGTATATGAATTTGTTTGACCTATTTTTTCTTTGCAAATAACTTATATTATATTCAGATTCATGGGAGATATTGTTTAAAATTTTTCCAATGAAATATTTGGTTGATTATTTTTTCCCCGAAAATTTTACTAGGACGTAGTCGTTAATGACAACAATTCTATCTAGTTCCTCAATCATTTAATTGGGGCCTGCCTTTTCATTTAAAGTCTTGTGTGCTTTCCCAAAGCTTAGTTATAAAGGCTCTAAAACTCATTTTAGATAAATCCGGTTGGCAGTCTTATTGGCCATCCTGTAAATATCTTCAATGTAATTCCAGACTCTTTCCAATCACAATTTACCTTGCTAAGGTCTGATGTGACACTTCTTTTAGTTCGGCTGCCCTTCTCAATGAAAATCCTTCATCCATAACCAGTTTTACGGCACTTTTTATCTGGTTTTCTAAAAAGGACCCTATGGTAGTTTTTCCTTTTCTATTTCTTGCCATTCTCTAAAAAAAATAGTTTAAAAGATAGGTACTCCAACCTTCTTGCGCATGGTGGGACACGTCTCAGTGTGCCCCACCTAGTGTTGTCTCAGTGTTCCCCACAAGCACCATATTTAAAAATCATGTAATATTTTGTCATGAACCCGAAATAAAAATAATATCGCAACGTAAATGAACACACAAATACCTAAACTTTACTTACCACCAATCTTAAAGTTCTAATTAAAAGCACGTCAAATAAACACCAATCAAAACAGCTTTTCGAAAAATTACTTTTGCGGTCAAAATTTGTATAAACGCTGCTCTACAGATAAAAACAAACTGAACTGAAACAAGAACTCATTGGTGGATCTGGCGTGTAAAAACAAGCTTGCGCATGGCGTGACGTAAAAGTGGAGTTTCCAGAGCCTCAGAAATTGTACTGTCTTACTGTGGAACATGTCTCACTGTGGACCACTCTCCCCTACATTTCTTTAATAAATTATTTTTCTTCGGTTTAAACCTTTTCAATTTTATTTATTCTGATCTATAAGCAATATTGCAATTGAATACAACCAACCCCCAAAAATATGGCTGTATTTTCAAAAATAATATAACAATTGACAAATTGGTTTAGGCTTTCGCGGCCAGTCGATGAACTGGTGTAGTTATGATTCGGGTCTAAAGGCCATCGTAGGTTGGAATTGCTTCCTAACGATTCACTAGCACGAGTGGCGAGCTTCTTCAGAGGTCCTTCTATCTCCGGTGCTGGAAGTAGAATCATGACTACACCAAGATTTTCTTGAAACTTACTTTTGTTGGTTGGAAGCTTTCTGCATAACTAAGTCCAATTATAACTACTAACAAGACAGCATAACAAAAATTATACGTTATAAAACTATAGTGAGTTAGGTATTACATAATAAAATATGTTCAATGACCATGCACTGACCGTTACGTCATATTCTCCATATTTGGGGTACGTCGTAAATTTATTAAGCAGAGTGACTTACTGGTGGTAAAGGTTATGATTTTTCTTAGGCTCGATCTACATAAAGACGGATGCATGTGAACAATAAAATACAATCGCATTTTTTCAGATTTTTTATTATTATTTTTATACTGTTAATGAAGTCAGAAATAAGTAGCTTATTTAGGGTAAAAGGTATCATGTGATGAAACATTTTGTTTTTTAAAATCAGTATAAAATTTTTAATTGATTTAAATTTACTGAAAAATAAATAAAACTCATTTACATAGTTTAAAATTCAATCGTATATTTTTTTGTCTAGTGCATCCCTAGTGCATCAGTCTATAAATTTTGTTTCAAATATTTTCATCTTAGTTATAAAATCATAAAGAAGAAAACATAATTAAAAATGACAACAAAATACAGTTCTTTAATAATTTAAATAAATCATCTCCGCAAGGATCATCATCATCAGATTCGTCCAAGTTAAGGAGAAGAGTACCTGAAGCATCGATAAATCTTTCCCGTTTCTACACATCATTTATAATTTTATTAGCGTGTTTCATAATTTTTCTGTTTTTCCACTGTTACATTTTCTATGGCTTTCTTCCACAGATCCAAAAGTACGTCATTTGTTACAGGATGCATACAAATTATTTTTGCATCATAATAGCGCTTCCATTTAGACCAATTCATTTCCATAGGATTAAAGTGGCAATGATATGGAGGAAGTCTTAATACTCGATGTCCTTGTTGCAATGCTAGTTCGTCCAATCGATTAAAATAAAATTAAAATAATTAAAAAGTAAAATAAATAGCGTTTTCCAGATTACTTGTAACGTTTGGGTGGGATACTATGCTGCTTTACTATTATCCAGATCTTATCCTTTAATGCAAATGGTGAAACCGGAATTTGTCTTCGTTCTAACCATGCAATAAGTAATCTTTAGGACCAACTTGTATTTGGAATTCTTTTAATTAGCCCAGAATGATGGTGGCCTTATCCATGATAATAAGCGACGATTCTTTTATGTTTGATAACAATTTTTCTCCAAATCATTTCTCAAAGTTTTCACTATTCATCGAATCATGATGATCACCAGATTTCAGGCCAGACTTGAATAACAAATAACTTGCATTATTCACAAATCCATTTTTTGAACCAGCATCTAGAACAATATACCATAAACCCTCTGACGATTTTTTTTACTATATGAAGAGTATCATATTGCCAACTTCGCCGTTTACTGCATAGCCAGGTTCCATCCAAAAAAATGTTGCCGTTATTCTTAAATTCTCTTGAAAATACTACTCGGCTTGGCTATACGGGGCCGCTTTATTCAAAAATGCCTATTTGATACAATTCATTTAAGCCATTTAATTTTTTTTTTATCAGTTCGCTAATTAACCAGTGGATCAATGATTTTAAGGTTTACTTTTATTGATCGAATGGTAACGTATTCACCTACTTTATACATCCCATAAATACGCTCTTTTATGGTATACGATTCTTAAAATCTACATCCTTTTCTATCTCCTTTGCCTTAATTCGCTGGATTGTTAAACACGAAACTCTCAAAGAATCAGAAACTCTTTGAAACAAATAAGTATTTATAAAAACATTGCCATATATTTTTTATGTTTATTATTTATGTTGTCACTATCCTTGCTTTATTATATCTACTTACCTCGTAAACTACGTTACGATTTCAATTTTCAATAATCAAACAATTTTAAAATAAATGCTTGTTCTTTTTTACAATACCGTGACATTTTTGAAATAATGTTGATTAAAAATGTCACTGTTAAAAATGACAATTGTAATTTATTTCTGTCCTGCAAGCATCTCTCTTTAGGGTTTATAAAACGTATTTTAGATTAAAAGTTTCAGGTTTAGGACTTTAGGTAGGGAGAATTGATGTGCAGTTTGACAATGGTCTCGGTACCATATTGTTCGCACTCGTATGGTTTATGTTACAATAAATCGGGTTAAGTGAATACCGAAGTTTTTCCTTATTTCAATTAAATTACCAGTAAACATTTCAACAATATAGTAATTTACGTTACAAGACCGGAAAGTAGGTTTTTTCAGGTCGAGTCCTGGAAGCTTGGAGAGACCTGGAAAGCCCTAACTTTCGGTTGCGTGACGTACAATATTTTTTTTAAGACCGACACTTCGATATATTTTATAATCTACGCGAAACAAGTTTGACATAAAGAACAAAATTGAAAATCAACGAACTGTCACTCGATAATACATCGAAATGTTGTTGTCATAATAACGAAATTAAGGAATCTTGTATTATCAAAGAGCAATTGGAAACACAAAAAACAGGGTGACAGTGACATAAGAGACCGGAAAAGTGACATTAGAGTCCGGAAAAGATTTATCCGGTCTCTAATGTCACTTTTCCGGTCTTGCGATCGGAAAAACGTTATTTTCTAGACGAAAAATTGTCCAGAAAGTGTAAATTTTCTGGTCGGTTTAAAAAAAAAATCTTTTTTGACAGGTAACATTATACGACATTCATTATTTATTGACGCAAATTTACTATCTGACCTAGTTCACGAATGTTAAAAAGATAAGCACTAGTCGTGACGTAACGAGCAGCGGTCATTGAACAGACTTTATTTTTAAAATATCATTATTTTATTCGATTTAGAGCGGTTTTGAAGGAAAGTTCCATTTTATATAGCAAAGGAACTAATATTAGTTTGACATAAACAGATGGTGCAGTATGTTAAAGCTACCAATCTAATAATATGTACAAATAGGTATAGTTTATATTTACGAGTCCATAATAATTAGGTATATAGAAAATAGATTTATTTTTAAACAAATGCCAACAATCGTAATACTGTTATATTTATATTTTTATATTTATAGAGTGTTTGGATATAATTTAGTACCTATACCAAATTTAAAATTAAATAATAAAAATGATTTAAATAAAAAAAAAAATTATTTTATATTTATTTCCGAAAATTGAAATAACTTTCTAAACTTCATTGCTATTTTCCGGCTTTACAATTGAATTTTTGATTTCTGACATGAAACATAATATCCTGTGTAGAAATAATTATTGCACTACAGTAATTTTTGAAAATATTTATAACAGCACAACGGGCATAAATCTGATAAATATATGAAAATGGCGCAAATACTATTAAATTATAATAAACCCAATTTTCGTGATTCTTAAGTAAACTACAAAACACCATCCACGCTTGAATCCTAATGATTAGGATGTATAATCCAGCCGCCAAACCAGGAATACCAAACTATGGTATACAAAGAATTTTTTATGGATTCCGTATAATTTTTTTAAATTAAAATAATAATTTGTCGAGTCAAATACCTATGAAGATATCCGTAATAAACTAAAATTTTCGGTTGTTAATTTTTGCGCCTTAATTTTTGACTTGGAAAAAACACGGGCAAACACCGTTTGTTGTACACGGTGGTATAATCAGTTTCCCAAAATCGACATTTCGTTTTTTAGATACTACCACAAAATCATGCCTTGAAGAAAATTGACATGCCGACAGCGTCTGCCAAGGAGTGAAAAAGTTGATATGTTATTAGTATTTGGGGAATGTTGAAAAAATTAATTTTCAATCTTTGTTTTATCAGTTTTGCTGGTCACAGAGACTACTTACTTGATGCATTTAAATCTAAATTTATTCTCAAAAGATGATGCTTCATGTGAGGAAAGTTCCAAGTTAACCTTTTAAAGTTTTTTAATATTTATATATTATTTTTAATCAAAATAATCGTAATAAAATCCTCTTTTTTCTTAACCCGGCGAGTCACCATGTTGCCGTTAAAAAAAATGAGTTATACAACTTTAACTATTAAATTTTACACAGCACATGGCATTGGACCAAACATAGTAAAATTATATTTTTCCCAAGATTAAAGAACTGTACAATAAATTTGGAAAAAAAAATATTTTCTTGGTGACAAAAAGTGACAAGTGACACATCGTTATGTTTAGAATGTCATATGGAGTCAAAAAAAGGAAAAAATATACCAGGTGTCCCATTTAAAAATCGAAAGTTTATGTCACTTTCGGTTAAACCGGAAGTTCCATAATGTTGAGTCACCTGTCAAAAAATGCAGTTTTATGTCGTATACAAATCCCTCAAATTTTATTTTATTAACTTGATAAACAAAAAAGTTAGAGGGGCGAACCACCTTACGTGGACACCCGGTATAACCATTGAAAACGTGATGCTCGTAATTCATAATTGGATCTTACCGACTAACTTTACACACGTTGTTTAGGCAGGAATATGACAACAAGGAATGGACATTAAATACTAGGTAGTAGATTATCACGGCGAGAAAGAATTATTCTATAAAAATTAACATTATTTCAATCTTCTCTAGACGGTCCAGCCATTTCTGCTATTCTATCCTGGCTAACTGCTCTCCTCATTGTACTAAAATTAAAATAGAAATACCGTTTTTTAAATTGATTTGATATTTGTAAACAATTATTAGAATCTGAAGATCGCAGTTTGAAACACAACTTAAAAGTGCACTTTTTTGACGTTTCATTTATGCTGTAAGCTTTGGCTAAAGATCTGACGCTTTGAATAATAGTGAACGGCACAAAATAACTCAATATAAAATAAAATTTAGAATCAAAAGTAGTAGTCCCAAAATTATAATCGTCTGAAATGAAACTTCGAGGATGTCATCAATAAGAAGGGATTTTTCGTTAAAGTAAGAAAAAGGGTTTAAAGAAGTAGGTATATTTACTAGTGTACGAATTCTCGCCTTAAATTAATTTATTCATGACTATAACTGTTACATTTTGAGGACTTGTCTGCCTTGTATTATCCTGCTACTGTATTTTATTAGTACTTACTGTGCATTACTTGATCCAGTCGGTAATCTGATCGGAGGACTGGGTGGTAGAGGAGGCAATCTCATGCCAGCTCCCGGTCTGCTGACAACATGACCCATCACCCGATCGATGGATGACTCTTTTGGACCCAAATCTTCTCCTCCGCTTTCAGATGAAGATGGCGGTGAGTTACTGGCATCCGAAGTGAACGAGCGACGGAACATTGGATCGCTGTAGCTTAAAAATAAACAATAGCAAGTACAGAATGTCGGCAAATATGTCACGGGCCAGATCAAGGTCATTTTGTACACAAAAAGCTCGGCGAACTAAAAATATTATTCGCTAGTGTCAGCCCGTGAGGTAGACAGTACCATAGCTCTACCTGTCATATCACCTACAATTTACATTCTTATTTTAAAGCAATTAGCAAAGCATATCAAAACTGGAACGCAGTCGGTCGCACGGTCGCGCTTTATCAAAGCGATTGTGCGTAAATCGGTAACGTAGTTCTCGTGAGCCGCTTTCCTCCAATTAAGTAATGTAGGCGTGCCCGTCGACCAAGCGATGGCGCGATTCAGCTGTTAGTTCGTACGTCTCGAATGCATGTTGTGTTACTTTGTTCTTAAACAAAGTAATGTATTTCTCCTTCTCTAAGTTTTTAATAGATAATCCATTTAGTTGCTTGAAACAAAAATTTGAAAGTAAGGCCGTTATCCGATTTAAAAATGGAAAAATCTCAGGCCGGACAAAAAGTGAGGGCGCGAAAATTTAATAAAAATATTTCTACAAAAGAAAGTTGTCTGATATGTATTTAATAGGCTATTTTGTTTTATGTGTGTTTTATTTGGAGGGGATGAAACTTGCTTTCGAAAAGGAACCGATAACCTTTTCCATATCTGGGAAAAAAAATTGTAGCTCTACCTTACTACCATTCACCAAACAAAGACAGGCAGGAAACAATAACAACCTAAAAATCTTTGGTGAACAGATAAAAACAGTCAGTGAAGTCAAATATCTAGGACTAACCCTGGATTTCAAACTGACATGTCATATTAACAATACCCTAAACAAGGCAAAAATGTGTCTAATAAGATGCAGAAGATTGTTTGGGAAAACCTGGGGACTCAAACCGCAGATGGTGCTGTGGTTATACGTCACAGTCATCAGACCCCTGATGACATATGGGTCTGTAGTTTGGTGGACAAAAACACAGCAAATCACGACAGCCACAAAACTTAACAGTGTACAGAGGCTGGCCTGCTTGTGTATCACCGGTGCAATGAGAAGCACCCCCACCGCAGCAATGGAAGTTATACTAGGACTAACACCACTAGATATACACATCAAAATGAAGGACAACTGCAGCGCCTCTAGGATGAAAGCAAACGGGGAATGGAAACAACGCCCCGAGAAAATAGGGCACACAAGAGCCACGGACCTTATCAACGACGAGCACCTGGAGATGCAAATCGATCGCATGAAAGCGATATATAACTTTACAAAACCATTTAATATCAGGTGCGACCCTAATATGTGGTCCAAAGAAAAATCTCCGTCACTCGCCAATGACCTAGTTTGGTGCACTGATGGATCGAAAACAGTCAACGGAGTAGGCGCAGGTATATTTGGGGAAAGACCAAGAATGGAAATCAGCATCCCCTTGGGAAACTACGCCACAGTATACCAAGCAGAAGTTCATGCGATACAAACATGCGTACAAAGGAATCTTAAAAAGGGCTACGACGGCCGAAAGATACATATCTTATCAGACAGCCAAGCTGCCCTTAAGGCTCTGAACTCCTTCCGATTTACATGAAAAATCTCAATGGAGTACCTCAACGACCTAAAAGACTTGGCAGCCAGAAACAACAAGATTGAACTCCTATGGGTTCCTGGTCAACAGGGATAAAAGCCAACGAAAAAGCAGATGAACTAGCAAGAACCGGATCTGCTCAAAATTTCAGGGGCCCAAAACCCGACCTTGGAATATCAAAAAAGGCAACCAAAACAACATTAGATAGATGGGCGCAAAAACAAAATCTATGTCGATGGAACGGTACACCTACACCTGGCCGGCACACGCACGGCATCGATAGGCCCTCGAAGAAGCTGAATGTTGCTCTTGACGCGCACCCAGTTAAAACAAGTGACCGGTGTGACAAGTGACACCTTCAACGAATCTATAATGTCTATAATGGACCCATTGAATGTAGACTTTGCGGTGAAGAGGACGAAACCGCCTCTCATATCATATACAGCTGCGAAGCGCTAAACCGTAAAAGATTCAAAATCTTCGGAAATATTCGACGCGGCGATAACCTCCCGCATGACAAACTTAGAAGAAAACTACTGGACCTCGTGGAAGGAACAAACCTTTTCTAACAATACTGGGGCGCACGATAAGCCAGAAGGCTGCAGTGTAAGAAGCTTGGGCCACACGTCGAACCCGACCCCCGCCTTTAACCAACCAACCAACCTTACTAATTGTCACGAGCCGCCACTGCTAGTATCACAAAATAAATTTACCTATAAATACTATAACTTGCTGTCAGTCTGTCAGTAAACCATAGCTGCCGAATAGAGAGCAGCAGGTTGTTTAAAGTAAGAGGAAAAAATTTCATTGGCGTGTATTTTTTAAATTCTAATAGAGCAGAGCAGAATGTTTTATGACAACTTTTTTTTTATTATTGTTATTTTTAATTGCCCTCCAATGTATGATTTTTATTGTATATTGTTAATGTCACCTGGGTTGGCCAACTCCATAAGTCATAATTTTCCAACTTACATTTTGCTTATTACTGGTAATTTCTCAGAATTAGGTCCAGCAGTAGATGGCGGGTTGAAATCAGTGTATGTAGCTGCATGGATTTCCTGTTGATACATTTGATAAAGTTCTTGCAAATCTGCCGGTAGTTTTATTTTTACTTCTGAAATAGAAATGGTAATAACCAAAAGCGTTATAATAAAGAAACGGAACAGCCTTTTATATAGAATACCTTCCACTTAATTAAGATGGCATTCTCAACGTCATTACATCTATTGCCAACCTATAACCTATTTCGCGTTGCTTTTTTTAGTTTATTATTAGATTAACTAACATTTAAATAAAATCAATATCGTCAGTACAATATTTAGGTAATATCTGACATATATGACAAAAATATCTATTCATTTTATTGCTAATTTTGGGATAATTGTATAATGAAAGAACAATGACATAATAATGTTAAAAAAAATCTTACCCGATATTTTTCGCCATACAATTCTCCTAAAATATTTAATGAAATTCTTTGATATTTATTTAATATGTCAATTATTACCTATAAAATATGAAAACAATAATGATTTTATTTAAATTTTGTGTAAAAGCTAGAAAAACTAAATAAATTTACGCGAAATAGGTTATAGGTTGGCAAGCATAATGATACTCCCACCTTAAGATCGATCGGACACGTCAAATTTATATTTTTGAAATAAATTTTTTTAGAAAAACGATATTACAAAGGACGGATCACAAAAATGCTACGTGTATCAACTGTAATTTTTTTAATGAAATATATTTTTACATTTTTGCATTCTACAATCAATTCTAAACTTTTTATAAATCATCCACTATTCCTATATTCAAACGTTTACAAATTATAAACCTTTAAGACTGGTAAAGTCTGTTCAATGACCGCTGACCGTTACGTCATATACTCCATATTTGCGGTACGTCGTAAATTAATTTAGTCAGTTTAACTTAACGGTGGTAAAGGTTATAATTTTTCTTAGGCTTGATCTACATAAAGTCAGATGCATGTGAACAAGGGAAATACGTGCTTTTTCAAATTTTTTATTATTATATTTATACTGTTAATGAAGTCAGAAATAAGTAGTTTATTTACGGTAAAAGGTATCATGGGATGAAACATTTTGTTTTTGAAAATCGGTATGAAATTTCTAATTAATTTAAATTTACTGAAAAATAAATAAATCTCATTTATAAAATTTAAAATTGAATCATATATTTTCTTATCTAGTGCATCAGTCTATAAATTGTGTTTCAAATATTTTTATCTTATTTATAAAATCATAAAGAAGAAGAAAATATAATAAAAAATGACAATACAACAAAAATCAGTTTTTTAATAATTAAAAAAAATCATCTCCGCAAGGATCATCATCATCATCATCAGATTCGTCCAAGTTAATAAATAAGGGGAAGAGTATCTGAAGCGTCGATAAATCTTTCCCGTTCTCACACATCATTTATAATTTTATTAGTCTGTGTTGCGTAATTTTTCCATTTTTCCACTGTTACATACGAGATTTAATTTTATTCGGGTTCTTTTAATATTTTCCATTTGGAATGTAATAATTTTCTGAAAACCTAATCAATTGTTTATTACACCTTTTTATTCTCTGGTCGATGAAAATAATAATTCACTTAAGATTGATTTTTCTATACGTGTAGTTCGTTAATGTAAAATTGGTAATACTCAAATTCATAAAATACATTTTATACCATAACATAAGGTTAAATTTACAACAATACATTTTTGTTAGTACATTATATCAACTAATCAAAATAATACATGCACAATTTCTAACTTGGTTCTCCCCTATAATGATTTAACTAGTTTTAATTTAATTGTTGATTTTCCTGCGGAATACTTCTAATCAAAATAAATGATATGCACTGTTTATATCGATACCCCTGCGGGGTAGAAATAATTAACGTAATTGTCTGTATTAAATAGAATTCCTGTTTATTCATCCCTGCAGGATCTTTTATGAATAAATCTTCCGAATAATTGTCTTTAGCTAATTACAAAATTTATTTTTACTAATATACATTTCCTAATATTTTACCAGTTTCTATTTAGCTGAAAACACCTATTCATTTTCATTTCCCGTTTGACTAAAGAGTACTGCATACTCTGTTAGTAATAAAATTAACCATTTATAAATTAGGGGAGACTAGTTGTACTGCGTACTTATCTTTAACATTATTACTATCAAAATAATTCCGTCCTACATTACTTGAATGTCGTACACACGACTTGATTAGTAAAATAAGTACATAAAATTGGTTAAACATATTATTTTCACACTGAGTTCAAGAAAATCAAAGTTCTAATTGTCTTTTAACTTACATAATAGTCCAATCAAAATGAAAACTATTTTGGCTTCCATGTCCCCTACATTCACTCACTTATGTAAACATAAAGTCTTTGCCTTTTCGGTGCGAGAATTTATTTACACTAGCTTGAACCCTTTTTGGTTTTTAGATAATATTCTTTTCATTTGTTTTAAAATACTTTTAATTATTCTTGGTCATTCCGGTTTCTTTGACCCTTAATAAAACAAGAGAGCATTTTAAGAAAATTAACACTGGCACTGAGAACTACATCGGATAGTCTATTCAAGAAGAACTTTTTAATATCAAGTGAATTCTGTAATAATTGAGTTTTTTAAACGCTCCGTCAAGTTTTTATAGTAGGGAAATTATTTAACCCCGCCTACTTGAATATTCTTAATTAATTGTAATTGGTTGAAAGAGCGGATGTGAGGAAAGTTACACCTCCTTGATTCCGGGTTACTATAGCAACGCTATTCCTATGATCTAAGACCGGGAGGTCAAGAAAGACATTATCTTTTATTATACTATTAAAATTCCAATTTTAATGGATTTTGGTAATTACACGGGCTTATAATAACACCAGTATCCGCTTCTTTATTGCTTTTAGCTTCCTGTATGCTTCTTTTATGGACATTTACTTTTAGTTCTGAGAATAAAAATAACGACTACAGGAAATGAGTTGTAATTACTAGTGTTTTTTCATTGGTAATTCATGCTTCTAACTTTTTATGCGCGAATAAGGAACACGCCTTTTTTCTGTTTTTCTTTAATTTTCTTGACTCTTTTTAATAAGAAAATTTGTTAAACACTTAGCTCCGTGTTTTATTTAAATTGAAATAGTTTTGGCTTTTGATTTCATAAAATAAAATATTCAATATTTAACTATAAGTGAGTAAAGCTGACTGACGACAATTTATTTTAACTGTATGAAGAGTATCATCTTGCCGACTCGCCTAAAAGCCTTTATTTTATATCCAGGTTTCATTAAAAAAAAAAGTTTAAAGGGAAATTGAGAGTTATTCTTAAATTCTCTTTAAAATTGTACTTGTTTTTGGACTACCCCATGCTCTATTAAAAAGCGCGTGTTTCATACAGTAAACTTAGGCCATTTAAATTTAAATTTTTTTAAACAGTCCGCTAATAAACTATACTCCAAACCCAAAAATATAGGCAGTGACGTAGCTATCATAACCATGGAAACCAATGCAAACCACCAATGACAATACAGTATTTTGGCCGTTTGCATGGTTTTGACAGCAGGCTACGTCCCTGCCTATATTTTTGGGTTTGGGGTATAGTGGAGATTTGAACACCATTAATAATTTTAAGGTTTAGTTTTATTGATCGAATGGTAACGTGTTCACCCGCTTTATATATCCCATAAATACGCCCTCTTATGGTATGTTTAGGAATTTTGTAAAGTTGTCGACCAAGGGATGACAAAATAGCTACATTATTGCGATTCTTCAAATCTACCACTCTATCCCCTTTGCTGTTATTCGTTGAATTGTGAAACTCGGAAAGTATCATAAAATGATAATGTATTTATAAAAACATTGCCATATAATTTTCATGTTTATTATTTATGTTTTCCTGTTTGCCACTTTAATCCTATTGAAACGGTTTGGTCCGAATGTAAGCGCCATTATGATGCAAAATTATGTTCTATGTATCCTCTAACAAATGAGTTTTGGGTCTGTGGAATGAAGCTAAGGTACTAATAAAATTATAAATGATGTGTGGGAACGGGAAAGATTTATCGATGCTTCAAATACTCTTGGACGCTTGGACGAATCTGATGATAATGATCCTTGAGGAGATGATTTATTTTAATTATTAAAAAATTGCACTTTGTTGTGTTATCATTTTTTATTTATTTTCTTTTTATGATTTTAAGATGAAAATATTTGAAACAAAATTTATAGACTGATGCACTAGGGATGCTTTAGACAACAAATATATGATTCAATTTTAAATTTTATCAATGAGTTTTATTTATTTTCCAGTAAATTTAAATTAACTAAAAATTTCATACTGATTTTCAAAAACAAAATGTTTCATCTCAAGATACCTTTTACCCTAAATAAACCACTTCTTTCTGACTTCATTAACAGTATAAAAATAATAATTAAAAATTTGAAAAAACGCGTTTCTATTTTACTTGTTCATTATCAATTATTTAACTTCACTTAATATACTTAGTAATAATCAGTATGGTTTCTTGAAAGATACCAGCACTAGCGATGCCATGTTTGAACTTATAGATAACATAAAACGTAGTCTAGATAGTGGAGAGAGAGGAATTGCGGTCTTCCTAGATTTAGCGAAGGCTTTTGACAGCGTTCCCCATGGGCTACTTATCAACATTCTTGAGCAGTGCGGTATTCGTGGTATGGTAATCGAAGTCTTTAAAGATTATTTAACTGATCGAAAACAAGTCGTAAAAATAAGAAAAGTTTACAGTAATCCACTAGAGGTAAAAATGGATATCCCACACGGTACGATGCTGGGACCCCTCCTCTTAATCACACATATAAATTTATTATTAGGTCTTAAAATAGATGGCGTGACTGTGTCATATGCTGATGACACGGTTCTATTTTTAGGGGTGGCACTTGGGAGTGTGTTAAGAATAAGGTAATCGGAGGGTTTGATAAAGTAAAATGTTGGCTAGATCAAAACAAGTTAACCTTAAACACCGAAAAAATATACTACATTGCATTTACAATGACTCACATAAACAGACCAACTTTTAATACATTGACCGAGCCAAATCTTATCATAAGCGAAACAGACACGATCAGGTATCTTGGAATTGCGATACATAAGCATTTAAAATGGACTCATCATATACAAAACTTAACAAAGAAAATAAGAAGCCTAATTTATAAATTTTACTTAATACGCAGGATACTTCCTAAAAAATTACAAATTCAAATCATTAGTGGAATCAATTTTAAGATAAAGTATTATAGTATGGGGAGGACTCTATGAAAATGCGTTAAAACCACTGAACATAGCACAAAACTTTATTATGAAAACAATTTTTTTTAAAGATAAACTTTATTCAAGTACCTAACCTACTTTACGAGGAGAATGTTTTGAATGTCCGATGCTTATAATATCTTAGCAATTGTACAATATATACTGTATTAAATGTAAAAATAAAACATTTGTAAACCATTGTTATCAAACTAGACATAAATCAAGCGAAGTAATGGTTGTTTCCTTTAGAAAATATGATGCAGGTCAAAGGTTTGCATCGATTATAGCGCCAAAAATGTATAATGTATTACCTCAGGACTTACGAACCATAACTAATTACAAATCTTTTACCCGCAAATGTAAAGACCTTGTATTCAAAAATAGGTTATAATATTGAAAGTATTTTGTAGATCTCTCGAATTATGCTTGTTGCACTATTTCCCTCTGGATGTGATATTGATAGAAATATGGATTATAGTATAAAATAATAAATATAATCACGTTCAATTGTTGCACATACAGGTGTTGATCACCTAGGTGCACACTACAAGTACAATAGTAAATAGTAAATTACTTAAATATTGCTGTAGTATGTAGTTTCTGTGAATTGAATAAATAAATAAATAAATAAATAAATAAATAAATAAATAAATAAATAAATAAATAAATATGCATCCGTCTTTATCTAGATCAAGCCCAAGAAAACCCATAACCTTTACCACCGGTAAGTCAAACTAACTAAATTAAATTACGACGTACCGCAAATATGGAGAATATGACGTAACGGTCAGCGGCCATTGAACCGACTTTATATCGTTAATTGTTTTACCTTCTATAAGTTGCCGTTGTCTGGTTATAATTTCTTCACTTAACTGCCTTTGTCTGTCATATCTTATTATTAACAAATCTCGTCTCTTCAACTCATGCTGCCTAACTATTCTTTCAGACTGCAACGCCATTTTATCCGCCTCTAATTCGTGCACTCTGCAAATGAGCGCTAATATTTCTCTTTCGTCGTCAGATGATAGTAGGGATGGTAATTTCTATAAAAGTTAATTAAGTTATTATTTTTTTTTTTTAAATGGCAGATCAAACTATATCTAATGATAAGGTGGAAGGAAAATGATACTTTTTCGCTTCTCGTCATTCGATTAAAAGTGGGTTGAGAAAAATATACTGATCAATACTGCAAAAATACAGACTGTTTTTGGTAACACGCGAATGCGTTCTCTATACTTGAGTGTATTGCACTTTGTGGTTAAGGCTGGGCGATATTGAATAGCGATATTAAAAAAAATATCGATAAATATCAGTAATATCGATATTTTATTTTTTAAATATCGTTATTTGATATATCGATATATCGTTAAAAATATCGATATATCGAATTATTGGCAAGCCATACTTATACCTATATCAAATTAGTGTTAGGCGATATTAAATATAAATATGTGTATTGATACACTGACATTTATATTATACCAAAAGACTGACTTTATTAAACAGAAGACACATGTATAAAAATTCATTAGTGACAGTCAAAAATGACATTAAACACTAAACAAATCAGGTAAAGGCGTAAATAAAGGAAAAAACAATAATGATTATTGCATTCTTCCCTCCTTTTATTGTCAATGATATTTATTTAAATATTTAGGCGACATTCTTACACCAACATCAAAAAATCGAAAAATCGATATTATCGATGTTATCGGACATATCGATAAATCGGATAATATCGATAAATATCGATTATATCGATATATCAATATTTTATTTATAAATATCGTTATTCGATATATCGATATATCGATAAAAATATCGATATATCCAATTTTTGCCCAGCCCTATTCGTAGTTTAGTTTATTTATCTATCTTTTGATTTATTACCAGTGAAACTGCCTTTTGTATTGGAGTTACGGGATGGCGTTACGGTGTATTGATGGCCGCCGGATTTTTGTAAGGCGGCTTTTAATAAATTTATATATATTTATATCGTGGTGCCGTTTTCTGTGGAGTTGCTTTGGGTTATAGATGACAATAGAGTCCTAATAAGGACGAAACGGCCGTCGTGGTCTACCCGCCTCAGGGTACCCATCATGCTTGGAGCCCAGTGTATCTTAATACAAAAGACAGTTGCACACTCGTACGATATGCCACTACTTTGTTGCTTTTAATTTTTTTAAATTTTAACTCATCCTTTTTGGTCATTTGTTTAGGGAATTTGCTGCACACAAGATCTAAAAACAAAATTTAAAAAATAATTGGACCTCTGAGTCCTATGTAAAAATCGAAAATTTGGGCCACTTCAACCCAAAGTAAGCAAAGGTAGTAAGCTCTATCAAATAACGTAGATTTACCTTGCTGAATCTTTGATTGAATTAAATATGGGTTTCAGTAATTCACATATTAGAGTTTTTTTAGTTATTAATATTATTTTGGGCTATACCTACCACATAGTAGACACAATTTATTTGTGCTCTGTGATTTCAGTTCTATATAATCGCGGTATAGTCCAATTTATCTATCATTAAAAATACTATTTTTATTGTATTTTCTTACTTGATAAATAAATTGTATTTGAATTTGAATTTGAGTAATATCCATATTGTACCTTTTTATTGCAACAACCAAAGAGTTATAGGAGCAAGCCAGTTTTAACCAAAAAAAAATGTAGATTAATGTTCTACGGATAATAAAAACAAGTATAATAACCAGGGCCGGCTAAACCCGGGTGCAGCGGGTTCAAAACACTCGGGCGGCAACACAAGAGGGGCGGCAAAACGAGGCTAAACTCGAAAATGGGCATCAATCAATAAAGCAAAAAATCAGCGGCAGCGGCACATACGAAAATTTAATGACTTTTTCTTATGTCGGAAACACCATGCCTTCAACCTCCGCACTATTCTATTTGTTGATTGCAATTTCTTATTTCAATATAATATCTGCCGGGCGCGTGGTGCAGTTTATAAAGAATTTTAAAAAAAACATATTTAAACACTTTTTAGGGCGAGCCGCTCCGCTTTTATATAGGCGGTGTGATGTGACTGGCGGCGGCGGCTTTGAAACCAAGTCGGTAAAGATTATTAAAGCACTTTTTAGCAACAATTTGTTTTTTTTTTTCTTTGAAATATTGGACGCAAATACATGGAATTGAAATCATTGTTGGCTTAGCTGCTTAGCATTCTACTAGTCAAGACGATAAGTAAGATAGAATAAGATAGTGTTTAATATAAATTAGATTTTATTAACGCACATTTAGAAAAATTCTAATTTTGTTTTCCAAGGTAAGAAATGTTAGTTTTGGGTTTAAACTTGCTTTTAATGCTTTTAACGTAGGTATACAATTTTCTTAGTAAAGAAATTCATACTTAGTTCAAAAAATTCATCGTTTTGAATTAAAAATGCATTTTTAATTGTAGGTAAAAGAAAGACGTAAATGAAAATGGTTATCGCTGAATGCTAAATATATGTATACACATAATAATAATAATAATAATAATAATAATAATAATTTAGACGTTTATTTAATACAAAATTTGTTATGTACAAGTAAGCAATTAATACTACTTAAAGATGTAAAATAAACGTTCTTGACTTCTGCCGAAATATGCACATGCATGTCTGGACCTTTAATGCAAAACGAGATTACAAAGGGTTCAAAATTCCTGTATTCGTTTTATTTATGGACTGCGAACAAGAGACCAAGTCAGCTACCAGTTATCTGAACTGAAATGGCTTAAAATAGTAGACCGACAAAAACTGCATTTTGCATGTTTCTTATATTGTTTGCTGTTTCTTGAGTGGCATACCCCAATACCTACGTGAAAACCTTCATTTTCGGCATTCCACACATGATCGTTTAACTCGTTACAACAGTTTCTTGAATGTACCGAAACACCGAACCGCCCTTTTTCAACGTAGTTTTTCCTATATACAAGGTGTTAATTAATGTCATGCAGATATTTCAAGGGGTGATAGTACTCGTCAATATAAGAAAAAAATGCAAATATATGCATGGTCTAAAACGCGTTATTTTCGTTATACCGGGTGGCAAAGTTTCAATTTTTTTTCTCGTGTTTTGCGTTTTCTCTCTTATATTTTGCGATAATTGTTTCAAATTTGGAACATCAACCCTTTTTTAAAATCTCTACAATAAAGTATCAAAATTATCGGTCGCAGTATACAGGGTGTTACATTTTCTTGAATCGGCTACAATTTTATCTTTCAGAACTTTTTTTTTTGCTCCCTGTATAAATTCCGGTATGAAATTTGAACTCTCCGTTCCTTTGTTTAGCGTTCTGGTCTCCTGCACTATTCTCGTATCTGTGACCGTTTTCTATTTATTTGCAAAAATAGTCATCGATGGAAATTAAGTGTATTCGAAATAACGCAATAATAAACGACTAAACGGACAATATTATCGTAAATTTCTTGAAGAGGAACTCCCAGGGCTGCTAGAAGCACGATGCTGCACCACCGCACTTCAGCATAGCATAGAGGTGAGAAACTTTCTCAATCAAATTTTTAACAACCGTTGGATAGGTCGAGGGGGACCTCACCTATCCATGGCTATTTTTGCAAATAAATCGAAAACGGTCACAGATACGAGAATAGTGCAAGATACCAGAACGCTAAACAAAAGAACAGAGAGTTCAAATTTCATACCGGAATTCACAAAGGGAGCAAAGAAAAATAGTTCTGAAAGATAAAATTGTAGCCGATTCAAGAAAATGTAACACCCTGTATACTGCGACCGACAATTTTGATACTTTATTGTAAAGACTTTAAAAAAGGGTTGATGTTCCAAATTTGAAACAATTATTGCAGAATATAAGAGAGAAAATGCAAAATACGAGAAAAAAAATTTAAACTTTGCCACCCTGTATAACGAAAATAACGCGTTTTAGACCATGCATATATTTGCGGATAAACGCAAACGTCTGTCAGGTTCGCAGTATCGAAAAATTAATTCGGAAAAAAAAACAAAAAACTTAAAAACTGTCACACCCCGGCGACAAATTTTGACTTGCACCCGGGCGGCAAATGTGTCAGAGCCGGCCCTGATAATAACTTACATCCTCAAGAGTCACACCCCTTTGTCTGCAAGCCTCCAACTTTTGCTCGATATGAGTTCTTAATTCAGCCCACCTGTCTTGTTCACGCTCGATATCGGCTAACTCTCCCCAAGCTTGTTGGACTAAAACAATTATATAATATTAAGAAATCAGAAGAATATTTTTCCTTCAATTTCGCCAGATCCATCTTCAGAAGCGTTTCGCCACATCATGGCTCTTCAGTAATGCAAGAATCCGACGAAAAAAAGGAAACGCATTGTCCAACATGAACCAGTACACGGGGACACTATCAAAAGAATGCATCGCAAAACTCTACCTAGCGTCGATTTTGAGACACTCTTTAAAGTATACCAGCATCTCTAATAAACCAATAAAAATTAGTAAAAAATGTTTAGAGAAAGTCACCTGTAAAGGCATATATCACAATTACAGCAGTCCCGCTAGGCAGCGCTAAGCCAGTAGGCTGTCCGTTTAAGGACCGAAAACTAATAAAATCAAAAGATTTTTTATTCATTTTCTCAGATCCATCGTTAGGGCTTCCATTGGGCACTATTTCAAATAGAAGTAATGTCAACATTACAAACATGCAATGGCTTGAAAACGTCAAAATTTGTCAATATTTAAATTTCTCCTCTTTTAATCACAAAAAATTTAAATGAAGGTTTGTAAACTATACCTCGGCGAAAAGTTTCATTTCTGCCTCGAGCTAAAGTTAACCTCGATGCTTCTCCTCAATTATTGTATCTCTCGACTATAATTTAACTTATTCGTAATATTTTTATGTCGCTGTTATAATTTGTTATTAGTTAGGTACTTGTGAAATAATTAATAATTATTAAATAATTATGGCTAATGGAGTTTAAAAAAATTATTCTTACCTGCAGCATCTCCTTCATTGTCATCCACCTCTATGTCTGAGCCAATATCTTCTTCATTTCCTGCTGATCTGAAACCATCCGAGGTGGTTAGCTTTCGTCTCCTATAAATTATAAAAAATCTAATACATGTATAAATAACATTTCAATCTTGCAAAAATGCGTTATATTTGAGTTTCTTAGGAACGACAAATATTCTTGGTAAACATGTTTGCAAAGCACATAGTGGTCTAAGAATCGATCATCAAGACAAGTGATATTCTTGTTGACTCCTACAGTTTTATTAAGTTTTTGCCTCTAGAGTTAAGTTTTTAAATGTGGTAACGTTACTAGTGTGTGGTTTAACGTCTGGAAGTTCTCTGGTAGTGAAGGTAAATCCTAGTTCCTGACATTTTCTAAGATTTTTCAAGATT
The DNA here is from genome assembly GCA_963969555.1 of Polydrusus pterygomalis. Classification (NCBI taxonomy): domain Eukaryota; kingdom Metazoa; phylum Arthropoda; class Insecta; order Coleoptera; family Curculionidae; genus Polydrusus; species Polydrusus pterygomalis. The sequence continues at coordinate 14,967,710 of OZ018381.1, read as the reverse complement.
TTCACAGCCACAGTTTCTTATATCGTCATTTATTAAATATATTTACTCCGCAAAAACCTGATCGAGATTATATTTCTATCTCTTTTATTTGTTGAACGCATTTTTCACCACTGGCTTTCTAAGTGCAACAAGTACATTTGTTTCGTATGATGTCTGACTCTGGTCACATGTCAGCCGAGTTTAAAAACCAGCTCTATGAACTTATTACGCAAGCAAATGAAGTGCAGAGCCGGAAACTAACTGAAGACATAAAAAACGATATCAAAATTACCTTGGAGGGATTCTCTAGAAGATTAGATGAAACGGTGGAACAAAATTTGTTCCTCCAAAAAAAGTGTATTTTCCTGGAACGAAAACTAAGGAAAAACAACATCATTATTTTTGGACTTGTGGCAGAAAAGAAGAATTTAATATCTGATACCCTTGAAGGTTTAAACCAGCTTCTTGGACTGGCTTTTTCCAAATCAGATATTAATAATATTTATACCGTTGGAAACAGTGATAAGCCTCCCATAGTTGTTGAATTTCTGTCTTTTCTTACTAAATCCGAAATATTTAAAAACATTCAGAAGCTTAGGGGAACAGGAGTTTCAATCACAAACGATTTATCTATTGAAGACCGCAAGGAGCATAAAATTCTGTATTCCCATCTAAAAACTGCTAGGCAACAAAACCTCCAGGCTAAAATCAGCGGAAATAAGCTTATTATAGACAATAATCCTTATACCGCTGAGCAACTTCAACATCTGGAAGCGATTTCTGAAATTACATCGTCGGAAGAGTCTGGTGACACTGCCGGTACGCCCCAAGCCGAACATTCAAACCCGTCATTTAAAAAGAACCAAGTTTCTACGCACAAGGATTATAAAGCAAATGCACAAAAGAATTTAGACAGCCTTCAAACAAAGAAGCGCAAAATTGTCTACAGTCCAAAGGAATTTCAGACCAACGGTGGAAATGGCGTCCTCACACGCAGTACTGCAAAAAAACTATAATACTTTAATCCCAATAATCGCAATTTAATATAGACTCACGCAAAAAGGATTCGCTGTACAAATTTTGTTTACTGTAAACTATAATACATAGATACAAGGGTCACTCATAAAATTTGCTTTTATTGTAAAATAGGAAAGACATTTTTGTTTTGTTTTTGTTGTCTCTCTCTTTCTTTCAGTATTTTGTTTGTGTTTATCTTGGTATTGTGCAATTATTAAGGTTCAAATGTCAGCTAACCTTAGTATTTGCCATTTAAATGTTAGGTCTCTAGTTCCTCACTTTAATGATTTTTTGGAACAAACCAAAAATTATGACATTATTGCTGTTACAGAGACATGGCTGTCTCCTGAGATTAGTAGCGACACAATCCATATCCCCGAATATACATTATATAGAATCGATCGCGTAAATAGGCGGGGCGGAGGATTGTGCATGTATGTTAATAACAGACTTTCTTCAGATCTGGTTATTTCTCTTATTACCGAGAGCTGTGAATATATATGGATAAAGTTCAAGGTTAAAAAGCAAGTTTTTTGTATCGGTAATATTTATAGACCACCTAAAGGTAAATTTTCGGATTTTGTTGAAGGCCTGGAGAACTCTCTAACTCAAATTATACCTTCGGTAGATGATGTAGTTTGCGTGGGAGATATGAATATTGATCTGATGAAGGTAGATAATGTACTATCAAGATTTTTTGAATCCTTGAACTTTGAGCAAATCATTGATGGACCTACACGCGTTACAAATAAATCCATGACTCTCCTTGATCCCATTTTCATATCAAACCGTAAACTTGTAGCGAAAAGCGACATTATTGATTCGCATTTCTCAGACCACTCTATGGTCACTTGCAACTTGCATTTCGACCTCCCTCGTAAACCTTCAAAACTGTTAACAATCAGAGATTTTAAGCATTTTAACTATGATATATTTCGCGATGATTTGATCGAAGCTCCTTTTTATCATATTTTGCGTATAAATAGTATAGAAGAAAAAGTAAAGTATTTTTCTAACCTTCTTATTTCTGTCTTTAATTGTCACGCACCGGTCCGGAAAATAAGAGTTTCCAAACCACCTGCGCCTTGGTTAACTTATGCTGTAAAGGCGTTAATCCGCGAAAAAGATACCGCTTTGCGTAAATATAGAAAATCAAAAGCTCAACACGATTGGGAGAACTATAAAACTCTGAGAAATCTTACACTGGCTTCCATCCGACGAGAAAAGAAGGCATATTATAATAACTTATTTCAATCTAAAAATAGCAAAGAATTATGGAAGGATTTAAAATATCTCAATAAAAACAAAGATAGAAGGGAGATCCCTTTAAACTTGGAGGATCCCGAAAATATAAACAAATATTTTGCTTCCGTTTTTGTCAATAAAGGAGCTGATAACGATTTATTGTCAAGTTATAAAAATCGCTTGCATCCCGGATTACAAGACGGACAATTTTCTTTTACACTATTAGAGGTTAGCGAAATATCCAAATTAATTTTTTCTATTAAATCTAAAGCATACGGTTCCGATAATATTTCAATTAGCATGATACAATACTGTAGTCCATATCTAGACCCATATATTACCCATATTATAAACTGCTGCTTAGAAAATAGTTATTTTCCTACATATTGGAAAGAATCTATTGTAAGGCCAATACCGAAGATTTCCCAACCAAAAGAATTTTCTGATTTACGCCCCATAAGTATTTTGCCTGCAATATCAAAAATTTTAGAAAGGGCCGTACATTTACAAATAACCAGTTTTTTGACTGATTTTAAAATAATATCCGACTTCCAGTCAGGTTTTAGAGTAGATCATAGTACATCCACTGCCCTCGTGCAAGTTACTGATGATATTGCTAGTGGCATTGACAAGAAGGAAATTACAGCTTTGGTAGCCTTGGACTTTTCCAAGGCTTTTGATACGATTAATCATAGTCTCCTATACGCTAAATTAAAGTATTATGGTTTCTCCAACCCTGCTACTAATTTTATAAAATCGTATCTTTCCGGCCGAAAACAAAAAGTTAATATTGACGACCTTGTCTCATCTACCCAGGACGTAACCTCCGGCGTTCCGCAGGGATCTATCCTTGGGCCTTTGCTATTTATAATTTATACAAACGAACTATTTAACTCCGTTAAGAACTGCCGGATTCAAGCTTATGCCGACGATACGCAAATATACCTAAGCTTTAGATTAGACCAAGTTCAAGAAGCTGAATATAAAATAAATTCCGACTTAGATATGATAAGCAAACTAGCTGCGGCGCATAATTTGAAATTAAACCCTAACAAATCATACCTCATGGTTTTTGGTAATAATGATGTAAGACAACATCTCGTAGGTAATTTTAATATTAATATAGATAACAATAGACTAGATATTGTCAACTCTATAAAGAATCTCGGGATATTTTTTGACCCCAACTTAAAGTTCAATTTACATGTTAACCATTTAGTTCAGCGTTCATTTTCAGCTCTCAAGACACTGTATTCTCACAGGCATGTTTTGTGTAAACCACTTAAAAAATTACTTACAGATTCTTTAGTCCTCTCTCACTTCAATTACTGTGCCCCCGTATACGGACCTTTCTTAGACAAATTTCAGCAATGTCGTATTCAGAAAATCCAAAATTATTGCGCGCGTTTCATCTACGGCCTTCGTAAATACGATCATATATCTGCTAAAATATCAGAGCTGAATTGGCTCACTATGGAACAAAGAAGACGGGTACATTTTTGTTGCTTTGTTCATAATATTATTAAAACCAGAACACCCACAAATTTATATAGTAGACTGATACATCGCAGCTCCTTCCATAATGTTCAAGTTAGATCACGACATTACATGCACATTCCTCGTCACAGATCAGCAATATTTCAAAAATCTTTTTCTTATCGTGGCCCAAAATGCTTTAATAGCATTATAGTTAGGTTTCTGGACCTACCACGAGCTAATTTTAAACATAAAATAAAATCTTATATAAGAAAGGAGACAACCAATTTATAGCTCGTTAGTTGTATTTTTATAAATGATAGGTAAGGTATATAACTTTATTATTATATTATTACATTATATTATTACATTACATTATTATTACTTATTATAAAATATTTTTCTTTGTTTAATTCAATGTGATTAGTTATAATTTTAAATGTTTATAATTGTTGTGATTACCTCATACAAGTTAGGTTAAGTGCCTGGAGTAGCTACTGTAGCTAAACTTCGCCTTTTTGTATGTTTGTTAATAAAGACGATTTATTATTGTTATTATTATATAATTACTTACAGGGGTGGATGAGTCCAGGGGCAAAAATGGAATTTCCCCCTTGGGTTGGTAAGATTTGTGAAAATTGGGCCGGTGCCACAGTGTGACGGATCGGCAATCTAGCGGGACGAAATGTTTTCCTGCATAATTCATTATTTTTTTTTACCTAATATTATTGATAGTGTATTGTATAAACATGTTTTAATAGTTATTTACGTATTAAAATCACAAGTGCAATTTTAGAGGACAAGAAACCCTTTTTAGTTCGAATAAAGTGAATATTTCAGTTTAAAAAAAAATAGTTTTTTTGTGCATTCTGATAGAATGCACAAAAAAAGTTTGTGTGGTTTATAGTTATATTGTAAATAAAATTAAGCGTTTTGTATTAAACAGTACATTTATTTTTGTTTAAATAACAAAAAAACAATCTTTATCTACTATTAGGTATTATAATGATATTGTAATGAACTAAATTAATCTGAGTCATCTGATTCAAGTTCAGAACTCTCACTACTTGAACCAGAATACAGCTGAGGTATTGAGAGCAAAGAAAGTACTTCGGTTGTAATTTTTCCGCGCGATCTCTTAGGAGGATGCCTAAAAGTAGCTAATAGAGGATCGGATGATATTAGAAGTCTATGTATTAGGTCTTCGTTTGTTTCAATACGGGAAGTCTTTCTTGTAAACTGCTCTCTATACCTTCTGCTATCCTTGTTTCTTGCCTCCTGTGCTTCTTCGGAAAGTTGACCTATTGGAAGAATACAAGAGGCAATAACAATCTTGCTATGAAACAAAATTTTATGTATACTACTGGGCATATAATACCAGGAATATTCTTTTAAATACAAAGTTCGCGTGGCTATAGCATACTCTTCAAATACATTTGCATTTAGTGAAAATCCGCAATTTATTGCTTCTAAAATCACATGAAAGCGCATAATTAACTCTAAATTTATACCCGTTATATCAGCCGTCTTTTCAGGGTTCCTAAAAAATTTTCGAGCTGTATTGCCGTCATTTATATTACCTGCTTGCTGTGTAGGCATGTCAACCAAGATACCCATTTCTTTTTTAAACCTATCTTGTATATATTTTTTACGATTGGCAACTTTTGTTTTTATTTCAGGCCCACGAGCTTGCCAAATTTTTACTTCTAGTCTATATGCAATGTGTAACAGGCACTCCATAAATCTTATCCACGCATGTAAGGGTGATAAACCAAAAGCAGCCAATTTTAAATCAATTTCTTTTGTTGCAATTACTTTCGGTTTGTTCATGTCTTTTGGTGTGACACCACACAGAAAGCAAGTTTGTGAAGATGTATACGAAGACAGTGAGGTACAAATTTTTCCATCTATCATACTTAAAACTAACAAAGGCTTAACTATAAAAGTTTTGTTTGCAATTTGCAAGTTAGTAGGAACTAACGAGGTAATTTCTTGTTCAATAGAGTTCACTTTTCTAACCACCAAATCAGTTGTTTCTTTTGCAAAAATAAACTGTATAGGTCGACAATACCGCACTGAAGAAGGTGATGGGTTCTGCCAGATGACTTGTTTGAAGTCATCTTTAATACAATAAACTTGAAGCGGTACCATTGATATGCTGAATAAATTTTCATCAGTTTGACCTTCAGCTGCAAATTTTTGTTTATAACGGGTTTGCTGGGCTCCATCACAGCCCCATTTAAAAATAATATTAAACTCGGTAATACTTTCTTCAACCACTTCAAACACTTCTTCTTGTGCTGCACATAATCTTAAGATGGTGTGGTCTATTAGCGACTGTAGAGGAATTTCTGCTGAAGTTTCAGTTACGTTGATATTGGTAGGGTAGCAGTTCTTCTTTGCTTCTTTAATTGCATAATACGATGGGAACAGCTTAGGACTTATTTTGTTTACCTGTCCTCTTGTCACATTATATTGGTGCGTTGACAGGTTGGCGTCGATCATTAGTGCTAGAGCTTCATCAACTGACAATGTTTTAGGATTATCTCTTCTTAACTGCCTACTTATTTTAATACGGGTGCCACGAGCGGGAGATGCTGCTGACAACTCTTTTACTATTGCTGCAGAATCTCTTTTCCCCTCTTTACGCAGCTTCATTTCAGCAGCCATGGCGAGTTCTTCGGTACTTGTGGATTTCACCAAGCTAGTAAGCTTTCTCTTTTTTGTCTTTTCCGAACTGTCTTGAAATAATTTGCGTGGTCTACCCAAAACAGAAGGTGGTTGATCCGCGGATGTAGATGGTAGCGAATGATAAATACTGTCAGGAAAAGTAATTGTTCCATTAAGCCACTGAAAATTGCTCTTTAAAAATCTGTTCCGGTTTCGATAACTTTTTTGCCACCTCAACGCCATTTGTTGGCACACACTTCTTAAAGAATTCTTTAAGTCCAAAACAACATCATCGGGAAATGTGACTTGCCCAAATTTGTTAATAACAAAGTCACACACTGCATCATAGCGCTCTGCCTGACTTTGGTCCACCCAAACTTGAAAAATTTCTTGCCGGGAAATTATAGGAGCCATTCTAAAATAAAATAAAAATTTCTCAGAGAGACGCAAGCAGACGCATTTTTTTTTTGTTTGACCATAAAGTAGAAATTCTAACTAAAAGATTAAGTACCCGCAGAAGTCCATATTCGCCCATATAAGAAACTTCTTGTCTACAAACAATTTAAGGTATACACAATTTGTTACATCTTTACAGTATTTCCCGAAATTTAATATAAATAATTTTACCACCAAAAAAACACTTACCTATAAGATTTACTAGAACACCAAATAAAACACAAATGCCAAAATATTACACCAATAAACGATCCACTTTGAAATAACTATCACGACTGACGGGCTTTTCCAAAAAGGCCTATGTAATCTATACCTGCTTCCCTTGGGTTTTACACGCAATTATGACCATGCCTCTCTACCTAACAATAAAATTAGTGCCGATTTGACCTAAATGGAATGTTTTTATGCTAATTACTTAATGACACTTAATTCCATGAACCTAAAATTTCCTACTTAAGTCCCGCTAGATTGCCAATCCGTCACACTGTGGGTGTAATAAACACTTTTAAAGTAGAATTTTAAAAAAAGATATGTATCAAGATATTATTAGGAAAGAAGTTTAAAACCTAATCCCGGATAATACTGAAAAATCCAAAGTACCCTTATTCTAAAAAAATATGCTTTTTTGCTTTGGCAAATAATAATTATTTATATTAAATATATTTATATTAAATTATTTAATTCTATCATTCCATGTCATCATTTTGACAGAAAAATTTCCAGTGGAATTTGGTGGCTGCCGGAAGTTTAAGAGCATGAATAGTTTCGGAAATTTTTTTCATTATGGGTAGAAAACTGGGTGTGAAATTTGGATACATTTTTTTTGTGCAGCCTCCTCTAATTTCCCAGATCGGTTTAGGTCACTCCATTTACCCCTCTGAATACTTATAATTAATAATGTGTTACAAGGTTTTTTGAACCCTTTTTTTGTCACACCCTGTAGATTAGAAACGTTGTATTCATGTACAAAAAGTATTGTGTTTATGAAAATAACCAAGTACATAAATTGGCTAATGGGTGCCAAAGTAGGATTAAAATTTACTATTTTCTAATATTTATAGAACATATAGGCGTTCTGTTCAAACAAAAATAAAATTACTAAATATTTACCTTATGCTCTGTTGTGTCCTTGCTCGGCTGGCGTTAATACTATTTTTATACAATTTATTATTCTTCGATTCCCAGTGAGATATTATTAAATGCTGTCTTTCTGCTTCCATGCCTAGTCCTGAAATAGCAAGTACCCATAATATACTTTAATTAAAAACAACATTTTTGGATACAATTAGTAATTTAAATATATTGTAAAAGTTGAAGAAATTCTGTTAGTTGTTTATTTTACTCAATTTTATAGAGAGACAGCTTTAACAGAACAGAAAATATAAATATATTTTTAAATCCCTCGTTTTTTTATACAGCGTAAAATGTTTAACTGAAATAAATTTTGTAACAAAGAATCCTTTTTAAAATCGCGAAAAAAATCAAAAACACTGTTATTTATTTAAGACTTTTTTATATTTCCGTAAATTTTACTAATTTATCCTAGGATGGAAATTATTACCAACCTGCAGTGGGTACCATACATACTGCCCAATAGAATATTTAATATGTACCTAGGTATATAATGTTTAAAAAGAAATTTCTTTGGTGCCTTCTTAAATTATTTCTTTTTTTTTCAATAAAAATGTCATTTATCGGCTTAAAGAAAAAAATTATGTCAAAAATATAGATTCATCAACATTATTAAAAAATTTTACATTACAGATCGTCAATAACGTTCACAGAACCTCTCCACGGACATTGCGTTTATAAACACGTAAGGGGTAGAATTTATTAAAATAAAAAAATAAGAAATATGTTATGTTATATTACTTGTGTTTATGCTTCGTTTCAAGAACGTCTGTCAAGAAATATTTTTCCGAATAGTGTGTCTAAAAAAGTATGCAGCATATAGGAAACTTCTTTATTACCGATTTCTCAGAAAATTTTATTCTTTATAAAAGTTGGTGCGTGCCTTAAAACTATAAATGCCTATTTCATATTTCACCTGCGGCTAATAGCAAGGGAGAAAGTGCCATTTTTTCGAAATGGCCTTAAGAGTAAAGTACCTTAATTAGTACAAATACAACAAAATTTTATATGGAAATGTTTTTGCAAATAAAAACTTAGTTCAAATAAGAAATTTGAGTTATGCGTCTCAATTTTTTTTTTCTTCTTAATATCTATTTTCCCCTAAACGATACGCCTCTGGTCGATTTCTTATTTACGCGATTTTAATATATTAATCAAATATCTTAATCATGTGTTCTTTATAAAAATGTATTAAGTAGTTGCAAACCTTTTAAAACTTTTCAATGATACGGGTGGGTTTAGATATTAGCGTGTTGCACCCATATTTAAACACATGTTAGCCAGCTTGGGTTCTAATAAAAATTATAACAGAATCAAACTCTATTTATACGAGTAGAAATAACTAATAATTTATTTGTCATTTTCACCTAGTACGGACAAGGCCAGTCTTAGAGCAATTTAGAAAAAATGGCATTTGCTCCCTTACTATTAGCCGCAGGTAAAATATAAAATATGCGTTTATAATTTTAAGGCATGCACCAACTTTTATCAAGAATAAAATTTTCTCAGAAATCGGTAATAAAAATCTCTCCGATATGTTGCATACTTTTTTGGACACACTGTGTATACTTTTATAACCCCTTTTCTTCCGTTTAGGGGCCGACGATTAAAAACATTAGAAATGTGTGTTTCATTATTTGTATTGTAGAGAATTTTTTCTGCTAAATTTCAAGAAAATATGACAAAGAACATTTCTCCAATAGAAATTTTGTTACCCTCTTTTCACCCCTTTGGGATATAATAATATAAGAAATACGTGTTTCATTACTTATATTAGAGTATTTATGCTTTTAAGAGTTTCATGAAAGTTCTTCCAAAAATATTTTTTCAATATAAACTCTTATATTCCTTTTTCTACCTCCTAGAGGTTAAATTTTCGTCAATGCCTAACTAATCACATGTTTACTTGTTCCAAACAAAGAATTTGTGTAAAATTATTTACTTATATCGTTTTCTCTATAGCGGCTACATTGGAAACTTATCCCTTCCATTTCTACTCACTAGGGACAAAATTTTCCAAAACATAAAAATACATACTTGCTTATTTTAACAGAATAAGCATAATACGAATTTTCAGTAATATAGCTTAAAATTACAGACAGTTATAGAGTACCACCCTCAAAATAGGCTACATCTCTTTTTTGCCATAGATATGTGGGGAAAGGGAAACTGTCTAGATTCTGGTCACGACTAAAAAAAGGTAGGATAGAAAAAAAGCGCCAAAATGTTTTTATTTTAACAAAATGATTGCTTTTCACAAAATTTATTGAAATTGAGAGTTGAAAAGACATTAAAAATTGAGAATCAAAAAGAGATTATATCATTTTTGTATCTGATTAATGGCAAATTGATATTACGGTAACTTTCCAGGTAGCAAGCTGCCGTAAGAATGACGTCGATTTTAGGGGAGCTTGTGCCATCCTGTCAAATATTTATGTAGGGGAGATACGGGCAGCCCCGCCCACTTAAGCAAATATGGATGTTTTGAAAGATGTAATAACTGTCTCGATATACTAAAAAATGTTCTAAATACGTTCGTTTATTGTCTTTATTATTATTTACTTAATTTTGTGTAAACATTTTTTTTTAAATAAAAAAACTAATATTTTTGGAAAGCTTACAATGGGCGGGGATATCCGCCATAGAGGATAACCCCGTCCACTATGTCAGTTAATGCAGCCCATATATTATTAATTTTTTTTAGAGGAATGTATGTGAGTATAAATTAAAATCGATCATTAGCCTTATCTGATATTTATTTTAGAATATATTAGGTTGACAACAAATTAACATACAAAAATCGCAAATATAAGACTTAAAACCACTTTGACCAGTACAGTCTTTGTGTGCCCATTTGTTACACACACCAGATTGGAACCATGTTTCAATTTTCCCAAATTCATGGCAGATAATGCAAAGTTTCTGTTCCCTGCAATCTTCCATATCGTCGGAACTTTCGTCGTTGTATATTACTTCGACTGAATCATCACTGCTAGCGCCCGGAGCGTTAGCGAGCGGCGCTACCCGAACTAGGCTTTCTTTACAAAGTAGACTGTCTACAAAAATACAAACTAGTTATCAAAAGACAAATACTGTTCAATAAACCAGGATTCCCTTTAGTTTTATATATAAATTATATTGTTTAATGATAATTTACTCTATTTACCGTTAATTTAAAGCTGACTAGACATAAAACGCACGACCTCAAAAAACTATTGTCGGCCGAATAAACGTTTAAAATGTAGTTTTCCACCTGTTTTTTGTATTGAGCCACATATTGGTTAGTTATGCACCCGGCAAAGAGATGACACTATTAATACATCGCATCATTTCAGTAACATTGCGATGAGCGGTGTTACCCGCTGGGCGGGGCTACCCGGATCTCCCCTATAATAATATTTTTTATCATATTATGAGATAATTTGAAAAATTACAATAAAGCGATTACCCCTACCCAATAAATGTGCGTCAATTTCCATTAATTTTCTTCTGAGCTTCATCTGAGTCTTAAAAGTATCTACAATTTGTTCTCTGAGACTTCTAACCTCCGCCATTCTTTCTTCCGCATCCATTCGACTTACGTCTGCAGATCGTGGCCTTTCTTCTTTCATTTTAGTTTGCAACCTTAATTTAAAAAAAAAATATTTCTTAATTGGATTAACACATCATTTAATCAAACGTTACTTTTGTATGTGTATGTTTATTACTTAGTTGGTAACTAAAAAATCACTAGTTTTCCCTCTTTTGCACTTTATTTTTGCAATAATTCTTTAAAAAAGCTTATTAATGAATCTTGTGCTTACTTAAGAAACAGCAGAAAAATTATAAACAATGTAAGTAAGCATAGTTTATTGTTTTGTAACATTTCTAAAATATATGCTTGGGAGTATGAGTCACTATGCACTACTTAAAAAAAAATTTTAAGCGGTTTTTTGTCACCTAAAAATTCAGTTTTTTAATGATATTTTTGCTTTAAATTCATATTTTAAATTCGGCTTTCATCAACCCCTGGGGCTACTACTACATTAAAAAAAAATTCAGTTTAATCTCGATATTTCGATTTTAACGTCAAAATTGTATTAGAACTACTTAAAAAATTAATGTCGAAATTTCGAGATTAATGTCAAAATTTCACCAATATGCTACCTGTACTCACCTTGACTAAACCAATATGATGCTGTTCTAGCGAACAATTTCCTTTAGTTTAATTTCGACCAATCGAAATTGGCTTTTTTTAACACAATTTTTTTTTTTATTACTTTTTTTTGCACCTGACTGTAGTAGCCGCAGAGATCGGTGACCAAATTTAAATTTATATTTTAGAACGGAAACACCATGAAAATATAAAGTTTGTATGTTCAATTTAAAGTAAATACCTTGATATTTCCTGTCTAAGTTCATTTACTACAGTTTGATACTGGGTAACCTGATAGGACACATCCAATACGTTTCTTTCCACCTTTGTAGAAATGTTGTTAGCCCTGCAATGTAACAGAAAAATAAAGATTTATAATCATCACGTCATTCTGGAACATCTGAAACACAATTCCTTTGTGAGTATTTAAATACTGAAAGTAATCAAAATAAGTATAACAGTCTTATAGTTGAATAATGTATTATTATATTATAATTTTCACTTTGTTGAATATACATTTAACAAAGATGTGTATTGGAACTTTTATGTTTATCCATTTTAAAATTTATTTCCAATGATTATTTTCCTACTGTATGATTTCTTTATAAGTTTTCAGGGACATGGACTTGGAGGAGCTAGGCGCCCGAGACTCTCCAAGCCATCCTCTTTAAACAAAAAATTAGGACAAATTATAATCACCTGCAGAAAAAACCATATGATGTATAAATAATGATATTTTAGATATAACGTTAAACAACAGTTCTGTTAACACTTAAAATTTAATTTAGATAAAGATAAGGCGTGTTGGTTTATTACTAAAACGAATTTACTCATTTAGATAAATATTTTTGCCTGCGGCGCTTTGAATTATGTACGTCACACACATTACATTGTTTATTTTGTAAAATATTTTACCATTTTTGTTAGTTTTCAATTTTACCTCCTCCAGCTTTTACCAATTTTCCGATGATTTTTTTTTACTCTCAACCAACGTTACAAGTTTATTACAGGGTCAAATAAGGTTATAAAAATAACTAACAAATATTACTCTAACTATGTAGGTATATAAAGGTATATAAAGAAAAGACAGTTAAAAAAATATATTCGTTTTGTATAAACGTTTGATTAACTCATTAAGAAAGAAATTTACATTAGGAAATATTTTTTAAATTTAATTTAAATAAGGGTAGTTTTTTTAATGTTTTATTATTTTCGGGTAAAATATTATATAATATTAATCCATTATATTACAACAATGGCCGTTTTCCAAAGTTGCTGTATATTTTAATAGTTTGCATAAAATTAGCTTGTCTGGTATCATGTATGTGAAGATCATAAACTTTTGTAAACATTATGTTTGAAATTTTTTGTTTTAAAAGTAAAAAATGAAGAAATCTGCAAATTTTTAAATAATATAAATTATTTATATCTAGGTATTTATTCGGTTTCTATAAATTTTTTGTTGGTTCTAAGTGCGGAAGTCTATGAATACATTTAATAATTTTATTTTGTAGTTTCTTTAAAGGTTTTAGTACCTACTATCGAATTGGCTGAACACCAAATAGAAACAAGATACTGAATTTTTGAATGTACTAACGAATGATAAATATTTTTAAATAATTTAAAGATATACAATGATGAATTTTAAAGAATATCCCAATTAACGGAGAAATGTAAGTTCGAATATCTTTAACGTGTTTTCTCCAGCTTAAATTTTGATCAATATATAAACCTAAAATTTTATGTTATCTTTGTAATTATTATTTTCCCCATAAAATATTATTGGTTGCTTCGCCATATCTAGTCTTTGTTTAGCAATTTACATAAATGAAGATTGATTAAAATTTAACGTTAATTTATAGGATTCTAACCAGTCAAATATAATTTTTAAATCTTTTTAATATTTAATTGTTTGTCCGTATTATTTTAAGCATAATAAATAACACAGGCCTGCATGAAATTTGTAATTACGTGATTTTTGTTTGTTGAGCTTAGTTTTTATATAGAAATAACTAATTAAAATACAGTTGGTCTCTATCACCCACAGATTTTTTATTGCAAAAAAAAAAAAATATAAAAAAAAAACTTATAATAGGCGTTTTAATACATTTTAAAATGAATGTAGTACTTCAAATTCTAAATGATTGATGAATAAAAAATGATTTTCTGTGGTGCTACACACCTTCCGACTGGAGACTTTTTATCGACTTCAGAAAGGAGCTTTAAAGCTGTTCTTTTACATAATGACAATGTTTTTGCTTCTGTTTCGGTCGGCCACACAGTTAAGTTAAAGGAAAACTATGAAAATTTAGAGGAATTACTTTTAAGTTTAAGAATACAATATGAAAATCACAACTGGGAAGTGTGTGAAGATCTAAACATTTTAACTCTTCTCTTAGGTCAGCAGTCTGGATTTACTAAATTTCCATGTTTCCTGTGCAAGTGGTCTAGCTAGCGAGAACAGCATTGGAAAAAAAGAGACTGGTCACAAAGAGAGACTTTAACACCTGGAAACAAAAATGTAATTCACGAAAGTCTTATTGACCCTCAAAAAGTTTTACTTCCACCAGTTCACATAAAACTTGGACGTATGAAACAATTTGTTAAGGCATTAAACAAAGAAGGATATTGTTTTAAATATTTGTGTAAAACATTTCCGGCTCTGTCAGAGGCAAGATTAAAGGAGGGAATCTTTGTAGGGCCGCAGATTAGCAGCTTGATGAAAGATACAGAATTTGAAAAGGTAATGGAAGATCAGGAAAAATATGCATGGAATGCTTTTAGAGAAGTTGAACATAAATTACTACCATGTTGAGATCGTTGAAAATATGCTGGAAAATTTCAAGAATTTCAGAATATGAGCATAAAAATTCACTTTTTACATTCCCATTTGGACTAATTCCCGGATAATCTTGGGGACGTGGGTGAAGAGCAAGGTGAAAGGTTTCATCAATATATTAAAGAGATGGAAAAAAGATACCAGGGGCGCTGCTGGGACACAAAAATGATGGCCGATTTCTGTTGGAACAGAAAAACAGCCAAAAGAAGCTTTTCTGAAAAAAGAAAACATTTTTTAAAGAAGCGTAACAAATAAATAACCATTTATAATAGTTTATATGTGTTGAATATTCAATATATTCACGACGCCACTGATTCTCGACGCACCTTTCCGTTACACAATCAGCGCCGAACCTACCCGCGCGTCATCAGTCGCCGTCGATTTCAATCAAATTTGCTCCCGCGACAACCTCTTCGCCGCGGCATGCCACGATAAGTTTATTTTTTATGGTTACCACAGTAACAGAAATGGTTTGTCTGTGATGTCAACAAAAGTCAGAGAGAAAATAATTGTAATTTTTCTTAAGGAAGCTTTTTCTCAATAAAACTACTAAAATTGATACACTGGCGTTTAAATTGAAGTAGTAGAAAGAAAACAAGAAGATACAGTCCACTGAAGGGGCCAATGGCTGTTTGAAGCAGGAACGAGGGAAGAAAATATATAGGTTTCTGCCAAGCTGCCACAATATGTGTATATTTTTGTATTTTTTTCCTTAATATATTAAAAAACTAGCTTATAAATGAAATAAATCGTGTTTTTTCTATATTTTTGGATTTTACCGGTTTAAAAAATAACCTTACGTGATATAAAAAAACTGAAAGCAGATTTGAAATCAGCGCTACCCAATTACTAGAAAACAGTTAAAATTTTTAAATCAACTTTCAAAGTGTTAAAAAATGCAGGCCTGTGTAATTGTTGATTTAAAAAAAATCTGTTGTCAGTTGCTAATTTCTGCTTATTTTACCATGTTTCATAGAAAATTGTATCATTATTTTATAAAATGTTAAAAATTTCTTATATTGTAAAAATGTTTGGTTGAGGAGCTGATTGCCCGATTCCTCTTATTGTTTATTGTCTCAAAAGACTGAAGACTAAATGATCTTGGCCCCGTCAGAAACGTTTTTACCAAGGAGAAAGAGAAGCCACGTAGTCTTCGATTTTAATAAAATAGAAACTTTAAAGTAAATAACTTTTTAAAATATATTCTTATTTTCTGGTTAACAAACCATTATCCAAAAATACCAATTCCTTTAAAGACTGTTTTATAGTTGTATACAAATTTGAATGTAGGTAAGTATTAAATAGGTTTGCGATAAAAAAAAACTGTACTGAACTTACTGAATTTATTACAAGTTACAAATTCACAATGTAAAATGAAACAATTTAAATTTTCCATATAAAATATTAAAAAATGGTAATCATTTAAAATATGTTAGATGAGTTTTGACTTACCTATCGGCATATGTCAATGTATTTCTTGACTCGTCCTTCTGACTTGCAGATGGACTCACGTGCGCAATCATAACTGTTCTACAATTACCACTCAAAGCGTCTTTCAGTAGCCTGGTTAGTTTGGAATCTCTGTAGTTAACGTACCTAGCGCCACCTGCCAGGGCATTAATACAGTTGCCAAGTGCCAAGAGTGACCTAAAAATAAATAATCCAAGAGTTAAAGAGAGATAAACGCAATAGTAAAAACACCAGTGTCAGTTCTAACATTATTTATTATATTAAACTTGTTTGGACAATGCATGAAAGCATCAGGGTTGCCGTGTTAAAACCTCCTCAAAGGGCAATGGAAAATCTTTTAGGCAGCAAAATGTAGAGATATTCTTATCTACTATATCCTATCCTAAAACAATAAAACATGTTATGCCAAATTCAAAGAAATAGTTAATTTCTCAAAGAGTCCTGATTCTATTTACTCATTGTTCTTTATTTCCTATACAGGGTGTTTCATGATTGAATGTCAACATTAAAAGGGGTTATCTTTGCATGATTTTAAAACAAATGTCCCTTTTCGCTTTCTTTTTATTATACAGGGTGATCACGATATTTTTTTTAATTGTTTTTTTTAATAACTTCGAAAATAATAATAATAATATAATAAATATGTTTATGTTGTCTTCTATAAACTTATTCTTCAATCCCCTGAAGCTGAGCTTGTTAGGGGCAAATCTTATTTTTTGTTTTAGTATGTTAAATCATAAATATGCATTAAAAATCAAGTTTTAAAGTAAAAGTGTTAATTTATAGTACAAACGCAGTTTTTTTTTTGAAGAAATAATATATTACCTATAACAAAATTATTAATTTATAATTTTTAAGTAAAAAATATTACTTCTACAAATTATTCAGAACAATATTAATTAATTAAAGCATTTCTAAAAATATTTTCAAATTGTCTGTTTTTAATATCCATGTTTTCGACTTTAAATTTTTTTAATAAAATTAATTCTTATAATTTTTAATGGTAAATAATCGTTTAAATAAAAACATAAATATTTGACATTTTTTTGTCCTATGGCGTTTATTATGATTATGGTTTTTAAATTGTATAAGGTTTTTATTTTTAAGTATACCTATATTAAGATGTTATAAATGTAAAGTTGTCTTATGTTCAACTTTTTTGTTTCTGAATATAATTCTTTTGAAGGATAATGATAATCTTTATTGAATATAATTTTTAGAAACCTTTTTTGTAATATTTCTAATTTTTTATCTAAAGTTCTATTTATTCCTCCCTAACCTAAAATTTCGTAATTTAAATGAGTTTTAACTAACGCGTAATATAATATATCCATAATATGGAAGCGATATTTAAAAAAAATTCAATGTTTTTAAACATCGGTAGTAAACTTCTTAATTTTTTAATTAAGTATTCTAAGTGAAAATTCCAATTTAATTTACTGTCAAAAATAATTCCTAAATATTTGAATATCTTCATTTATTTGAATACTATTCATATTTAGTGGTAGATTATTTAGGTTTAAAGTAAAATACATTCGATATTTTTATTAAACTTGGTAGGTGTAAACTAGATTTGGCGACACATCTTTTGTATGAAAATCGAATCTTCAGTTTTAACCAGCGACGTCCCAATTAATATTTAATTAAAAATAATTTATTATTTTGAAAACAGATAATACGCCACTGCTTTTTTTAAAGAAAAAATGTTTAAATAATGGTGCTTCATTTTATAACAAAAAATATCTGACATAAGTGTTAAAATAGCGTTTTTCAAATTCACAGGTAATTATGTCCAGTGCCAAAATATCAATAAGATAGATAGTATGACTGTATATCCTAGAACAAAAGTTTTAAAATTCGTTTCTTTAAAAATATTTAACAATTTATAGAAATACGATTTTTATTACTTTGCTATCTTCCAAGTTGTTACAATTCTAGAGAATATGACACGCATCGCTTAATTTATAAACAATATTAAATTATATAACTCACCTTTTAATAAAACAAAAATATATAACGCTTTAAAATTGCTTAATTGTATTATAGATACAATCTACTTAACCCTAAAAGATAACACTGTTTGGCTATCGGTTTAAAAATACGAGTTTGCCTTTATAAGGAAATCAATGGTAGATTTCGATTTTTAAACTGAATTATTTAGTAAAATTCAATACGGGTAGCAGCAGAGGTTAAACCTTAACAATAACAATAATTATATAATTAAATATTACCACATTACAATGGTTATTATAAAATTTATATAGTAAAACCTTAAAGAAAAATACATAGAAATTACAGGAAATTTGAGATTTAGCTGCTAACTCTCAAAAAAAGTTTACACGGATTTTAAAATCAGTTTTGATTTAATCTGATTTAACATGATTTAAATAGAATTTTAAGATTTAAAGTGTTGATGTGATGATACGTTATGATCTAACGCGCCGATAAATTACCAAATGTAGGTGATGTTTTTGTGAATTTAAACCGATTTAGCAAATTTAAAGCAATTTTATTTTATTTAATTCAAGCTCTTTAAGTTGATTAAAGTATTTTTTTTTAAATCTAGTGATTTGGAAAAGATTTAAAATGGTTTAATTTAATTTGGCAGCATAATGTACACAGATTTAAGGGGGTTAGCAGCCCTCGGGTATTATGTAGGTAACGGTACTTTAAAAAAAAATTAACAGGCTTTATAGAATCTTTAATTTAAAGCATACAAAATTTTCAACTTAAAGCGTTCGTCTTATCTTTGAAATTGTTACATATATTTTTAAAACAAAGATAGGTTTAGTGTTTAGAGAGTGTAATTCATAATAGGCAATCGTTGAATTGCCCTGGATATTTAATTTTAAATTATAGCTTATCCAGTTTCAATTAATAGTTCTTTATACAGTGTGAGTTTGTAACTTGGAATAAAGTTAGTAAACCCAGTACAGTTTCTTTTTGGATGCTTCAAGGACACAGGTATTAACATTTTAACTCAATAAAAGACAATTTATTTTGTAAAATTTCCAGTTTTATTGAAAAACTATTTCTTTACACGACGCGTTTTGCTACATTACAGCTTTTTCGGGTGGATCGTGCTAACTAATTTTATTTCAGTACAATAACAAAATGGTCTAGCTAGATACATAATTACTCAATTCAGGTAGGGGAAGTCCGGGCATAGCGAACAGCCCGGGCAAAACGAAAAATCGCTGCCGTTTAAAAAGTATGAATAATAAAATTCCGTCGATGGATAGGCGGACACTCCTCTAATACTCGCCTAATATGCCAGTTGACACTTGTCTGTAAAATAGACCGTGCAGCTATTACACGATAAATATTAAAAGTGGCAAGATTCTTAAAAAATCATAGAGGTAAGTAGGGCCTGTTTTTTACAGTAATATTTCATATTTTTTAAAAACAATTATATGTCAATATTGACCACGAAGTAGCCTAATAATCTTAACTTTGAGGTTATGAAAATTCAAAGGTAATAAAAGTACATGTAATATTTTATATTTTTAGCACATTTGGGCAAAGAGAACAGGGTAAAGTGAACAGACTGTTCTCTTTACCCGATCCTTAAAATATAAAGCATGGCCTGTACTAAATCAAGTCTAATCTGTTATAAAGCTTCAAGCACTATTATACGTTAAGTTTCTTTTCAGAAATTGAAACTAAAAAAACGGAAGTGATGGTTAAATAAAAAAAAGGAAAATTGAAAAGCAGTATAACTGTCAGATTTGTTGTCAGTTATATGAAGAGATTAACGGAAAGCCCATCGAAAACTGGATAAGGTGTGAAATATGCCAGAACTGGTTTCACGAGGCTTGCAGTGCTTATAAAGGTATCGGAATATATAAGTGCGATTTTTGTGAGTAATGTTCACTTTGCCCGAACACATCTTTCACTTTGCCCGGGGTGCCCGGGCAAAGTGAAAAATTACAGTTTTTTGTTAATTATTTTTTTAAAGGTTTTTGATAATATTAATTAAAATTTGCATACCTTGTATATGAAGTTAAATGTTGAATTTGTACTTTTGTTATCTAAAAGATGCGTTCCTGTTAAAGAGTTTTGTAATAAATGGTTATAAAATTAAGGTGTTCTTATTGCCCGGACTTCCCCTATACACATTACAAGCTAACTATATGTTCTTAACACTGTTTAGGTATTGTAAACTTAAATATCATTGTTGGTATAATATATCTTAATCTTAGGGGAAAAAACTCTATTTAGATTATTGACACAGATTTAGTAAAGGGGAACTATTTAGTTATAATTGGTCGTTTAATAATGCACCGGAATTTTTCAATCGATTTATTTCTAAACTTTCTAAAAGATTAAGTTTTTGACCCTTGTTTTCAATATGTAAAATTTTAAATTTGTTATCAAAATTATGTTGTTCCTGTAAAAGATTATTAGAATAAGTTGAGTCGGTTTTATGACTAAGAAAACTTCTTCTATGTTCCAAAATTCTCGTTTTAAGTTATCGACCTGTTTGGCCTATATAAGTTTGGGATAAGAGTCACAATTTAATTGGTAAACCTCCTATTTATTATCCTTGTTGCTTTTTGATTCATAGTTTTTTTTTAATTTTCCCAAAGAATTGTTAGTTTTATAAGCGATGTTGATATTCCTTTGATTAAGGTGTTTTTTAATTTTATCCGATGGGTTTCCAAAATAAGTGATAGTTTTAGAGAGGCCTGGTTTTTCCTTTATAAGAGAGTAGGTTTCAGAAATAGCCTTCTTTTTTAGTTTTTTCGATATTATGGTATCAATCATAGATGATGAAAAGCCGTTATTAATTGCCGTTTGTTCAATTAAATTTAATTCGTGAGTAAAGTTGTTAACAGATAAAGGAACACTAGTCAATCTATGTGATGGTTTGTGGTAAATGGAAAAATCATGTTTATTTGCGACTTTGGTAATTGTTAAATCTAATAAGTTCAGAGAGCCATTTTCTTCCATTTCCATTGTGAATTTAATAATCTTGTGAATAGAGTTTAAATATTCCAAAAAACTATTAATCTGTCTACCTGTACCTACAAAACAAGCAAAAATATCATCCACATATCGATACCAGTAAACTTACTGGTATCGATATGTGCAAGTATCTGGACCATTTTGTTATTGTACTGAAATAAAATTAGTTAGCACCATACACCCGAAGAAGCTACAATGTAGCGAAACGCTACGTGTAAAAAAAAAGTTTTTCAATAAAAGTGGAAATTTGATAAGAATAAATTGTCTTTCATTAAGTTATAATGAATTTTCATCAAGTAAATTCCTCAACGATTCAAAGATTAACATATTAAGTTGTTTTTTTACAAAAAAATATTGATACAGTGTGTGACTTTATCGTTAATTTTTTTAAATTACAGCACTATCTTTTTATTGGCTTTTTTTTAAGTGCTTTTATACATAAGTAACTAATTTCAAATTTTTATTCCTTATCATTTATAAGATATTAAACAAACAAAAATTAATTTAATTGAAAAATTTTTAAAAAATCTATCCATCTTTAATACTTTCGTCAATAAATGCTCAAAATATTTTTCATTCACTATTTGATAATATCCTAAACGCAAGTAAAACTCGTTTTGAACATATTTAATTACTTCGGGAGAAATTAACCGACACTTATGTTTTATTCTTGCTCTCAACTCCTTAACATTTGACATTAAATCAAAAGTTAAAATTCGGTACTGATGTATAACTTAATATGCAGTTTAAAAATAGTCAATAAAAAACTAAGCTTGCCATAAAAAAAAAATTATCGACCATATTATCTCTAATTATTTGTAGTACACTATTTCAATATTTTTATTATAAAAAAGTCCACAACCAAAAATGTTAATATCCGTTTCCAAACAATTTTCAAAAAAAAACCTATACTGGATTTACGGAATTTATTCCAAACTACAAATTACACTGTAGTGTCCTTAAAGCAATTATCAAAAAGGGAAAATATATTGATTAGCGAACAAATAAGTATGAGAAAGAAAGAAAAAACTAAAAGTCTTCCTCCACAAAATTTAATAGAATAAAAAATTATTCAACGGTCTCTACATGTTTCGAACGTAAAAACGTTCATCATCAGGAGACAGAAAATTTTTATTTTATGCTGATGGTATTAGCAAAAGTTTTATGGACTTAAAAATTTGAATTGTAGAAGAAATATGATATGAAGAAAATTGATAAGGTTAAACCATACTGAGTATGTGAAAACGTTATTAATGGAGGTCTAAACCAACCAAATAAAATGGGGAAGAAGAAAAAACCTCTCTAAGAAGGTGTCGAAGATTATTTAAATTTTTAAAAAAACCTTATCCAACATATATCTGTAAGACATTATGAGGATGAAATTGAAGGTATCACAATAGGATTACGTTCTAAAAAGCGTTTTTGGGGTACTGAGGATTACACTGAGAGTAACCCCGCGAGAGGTTAATTTAAAACCAATAAAAACAATTAAAAAGTTGCAGGTTTTTAAAGTAAAAGTAAAAGTCAAAAGGTTATTCTGTCTATAATACAATTAAGCAATTTTAAAGCATTATGTTTCTGTTTTATTGAAAGGTGAGTTATATAATTTAATATTGTTTATGAATTAAGCGATGCGTGCCATATTCTCAAGAATTGTAACAACTTGGAAGATAACAAAGTAATAAAAATCTTATTTCCATAAATTTATATAATATTAGTGCAGTCAATATGGTGTACAAATTCCCTTGACCTGGGCAAAATTGCAACACAAATGATTCTTTTTGCATTCTATTCTGTAAAGTGTCTATTTTAACATATTCAAAATCCCCATTAATCCTGGCCCAGGAAATTAGTCAAAATCCAAGATGACGGCTGAATATTGTATTTTTAATTATAAAATTTATAACTTTGTATTTATAAGGTGTAATTTGGCAAAAATTTGTATTGCATCGCCTGCCATGGTGTAATAACAGTACATTCAGCGATATAGCAAGATGTTATGCGATTGTTTGTGAGCTAATTATGGGCAAGCAACTGTAGTTAATAATAGGCAATTTGAGTAATTCAATGCCTATCATACCTATTAAATATCTATTTTATACTTTTATCTTTGTATTTTAAACATTTTTGCCAAGTTACACCTTATAAAAACAAAGTTGTAAATGTTGTAATTAAAGATACAAAATTCAGCCGCCATCTTGGATTTTGACTGATTTCCGGGGCCAGGATTAATGGGGATTTTGAATATGTTAAAATAGACACTTTTCACAATAGAATGCAAAACGAATCATTTGTGTTGCAATTTTGCCCAGCAGGTCATAATTTATATTTACTGCACTATATAGCATTATTCGATATTTTTGAAGAAACAAGTTTTAAAACTTTTGTTTTTTTTTTAATTGTTTTTTTTATTTATTTTACACCATTTCAGTTACAATGAAACAATTAACAAATGGGTATATATAGGCTAATTAAAATAAAATAGGTAATAATATAACAATAATTAAAAATTTTTGTGATAATAAGAAATTTAGACTTAAATTATTATATTGAAACGGAATAATTATGCCTAAAAAGACACTAACGCGCTAATTTAGATTTATACTGGATAAACCACAGCTAAAAATGTCAAATCTATTTTGGTGCAGATTGTATGTGTTGCACAATCGATAAATAGGGGAGTATTTACAGATATTGGGACGCGCGAAAAGTATGGGAATGACGTGTTCTAGGGACGAGGAATTGCAGGTTTTCTAATATATCACTGC
The DNA here is from genome assembly GCA_963969555.1 of Polydrusus pterygomalis. Taxonomy (NCBI): domain Eukaryota; kingdom Metazoa; phylum Arthropoda; class Insecta; order Coleoptera; family Curculionidae; genus Polydrusus; species Polydrusus pterygomalis. Next base: position 14,943,556 of record OZ018381.1, on the reverse strand, counting down.
ATTCAACTCTATAATGTAAGATATTATGAAGAAATTTATAATTTTTAAGTTATTAAATTTTGTGAAGTACTTTCAGTTTTTTTCTTTCTTTCCCACATTTTTACTCCACTTTAAGCATAGACTACTTCTTCAAATTAAATAAGTATCAATTTGCTCTTGCATTAAAGTAGTAGAGCTTGTCAGAAAGCCACAGCCTGATGCACTTTCACTGAAAATAATTGTGTCAAGAGCAAGAGGATCTTACCAATAATTTATAAATCGTATAGTAAATTTGAATCGCATAACCTACCTGTTTATATGCGCGCCCTCTTGTAACCTTTTTCCTCTATTTTTTGTCTTGTTTGCTCTTTCTGATCCTGCTAGATCTATCATAAAGAGTCTGCCTTGTTTAATCCTCATTCTTAGATGATCTTTCTTGTTTATGGGAACTGTGTGCCTAAAATTGAAAGTATGTATTTGCGATTGTATTTATTTTGTCATTGAACAAAACGCTTTGTTAAGTTAGCAAGCTATAACCATTTTTAAATACAGACTGTCCGCGGACAATAGCACCAAATGGATGAAAAATTTCATTTTTCGGAAAAAAGTAATTCTTGATAAAAAGTTTTGCTTGTAAAAAAAATGCAATTCACGAAGAGACAATTTTGATTTTTTATACAGGGTTCGCAAAAACTTCAAAAACATGATTTTTCTCCAAGAGTAAACTATTTCATTTTTGACCAAACTGCCAATTAGAAAACTTATTTATAGTAACGTTTGTAATTTAAATCCGAGATTTAAAATAAATCTTTGATTTTCTTAATTTTTTTTAATTTTTAGAGGTAAATGGAAATTTTGCTGGTCAATAAAAATTCTAATATAAAATTTTATTAGACTCTATTTTCATAATGGGTGATGTGTATCTTATTTTAAAATTTTAAATGCATTCCTACTATCTTTTGTAAAAACAAGGAATTTTTTTTTTACCTTTTTATTACTTTGCTTTACTTTTGGGGCAAATTTAAAGTTGTCAAATAGAATTTGATGTGTTTTAAAAATGTTGATCTATGATCAGAATGACGCAGCTTCCCTAATCGTATTGCAGTCTGTTGCTGACAATCCTACCCTTTTATTAAGAAACCGAGCTCAAGAACTTGATGTAGTAAAAATAACTCATATTCAGTATAAAGGCAAACAAAATATTTTCATTTAAGCCAACTTTTAATCAAACGTCGGAAGAAGGAAACGAAGCCAAACGTTTGGATTTTTGTCTTTGGGTCGGAAACAAAATTGTAAGTGAAAACTGGAGTTTTTATAAATTTATCATGTTCTCCGATGAATCGACATTTTCAACAAACGGGAAAGTGTCTTCTGCGCATATTAGATACTGGTGCGAAAATAATCCCCATTTTAGAATTTCTGCAAGAAGACAATTTTACAAAAAAGTAAATGTCTGGTGTGCGATTTCTTATTATGGCATTATTGGCAGATACTTTTTCGAAAACACGTGTTACCTTGAAATGTTGGAAATATTCCTTTCTGACAAGCTATAATTGCCTCTCCAATTTAGGAACGAAATGTACTTTCAACAAGATGGATGCTCTGCGCATTTCGAAATTGAAGTGAGGGAATGGCTTAATAATACATTTGGCCACAGATGGATTGGTCGGAATGGTCCGGTTCTGTGGCCCCCAAGAAGTCCCGATTTAACTATTTCAGATGCCTATCTTTGGGAGCGCCTCAAACAATTAGTGTACTCCCGTCCAATTGAGAACGACGTACAGCTTCTAAAACAGCGAATAATTGTTGAAGCTGTTCAAACAATTTCCATTGAAGAAATTCGAAGAAGTTTTGACCACATTGGTTTACAGCTGGAAAAATGTGTTGAATATGGAGGGGTAGTGTTTGATTAGCAAATTATGAAATTATTATTTTTTGTTCTTTTAAGATTTTTTTGTGTTATTTCCGGGGTCATTTCATTTGTGAAATTAAAAATACATATTTCTGGTAACACCAAAAATCAGTTTTTGAAACTTTTTGATACTCCTCTGCCATTGATAATGTATGTATTTCGACCTCTAAAAATTAAAAAACTAAAAAAATCGAAGGTTTATTTTAAATCTCGGATTTAAATTAGAAACGTTATTCTAAATAAGTTTTCTAATTGACATTTTGGTCAAAAATAAAAAATAAAGGTAGTTTATTCTTGGAGAAAAATCATGTTTTTAAAGTTTTTGCGAACCCTGTATAAAAAATCAAAATTTTCTCTTGGTTAGTTGCATTTTTTTTTACAAGCAAAACTTTTTATCAAGAATGACTTTTTCCCGAATTCATACATTTTTGTATATCAATTTTTAAAAAAATTACAGGTGATGCGTCGAGTTTTTACATTAATTTGACTTTACAATTAAACCATTCGCGAAAATTTGTAACAATGCCTGCCCCTGTGTCATCCTGCGAATGGTCAGGACTTTAATGACGACAATTTATTGTCGAAAATTAGCATCTTTTGCACATGATTAAAAAAAAGTCTTGAAAGCGGCGCCGGAGCTTAATTAAAAAAAAGATCATGTAGCCATTTTGCAAATAAAATACTGGCTTTTATTATAGCTGAATGAGACAATTAAGATATTTTTTATCAAATATAAAGTGAAAGATAAGTTTAATTTTTGTTAGAAAAATGGTTATAAATTATTTTTCTTAATTTCTTTGCTTCCTTCAGTTGAATTTTAGAGAATTTAAACCCCAAATAAAAGTGTATTGGACGAGTTATTTGAGGTTAATTTGCTTATAAAGTTTAATTTATTTATAACTGAATTGTTATCAACTGTTCAGTTACCTTAATATTTTTTTAAAATGGTCCAAAAATGGTGCAAGACGGATAAGTATAACTACCATCGGCTAGCGATAGCTTATTTATTTTTATAAAAAGAACAAAATAAAATAAACAAATAATTTAAATAAGAAAAATTTAGTCCGAAATATACTTTTTGTAAAAAAAATATTTACAAATTTAAACGTAGGTAATTAATTAAATTGTTATTTAAAAAAAAATTGATATTACCTCACAGTTACGCTTAGTAATGCATGGCTTCTAGAGGACGTTTGGTTCATGGCGGTGGGTTCTACGGTCCTTGCTTTGTTGCCTTTCTGCAATAGTTGCATTACCTGAAAAAGTTATGGTATAAGATCTAGTTTCTCAATGTTTAAAAAATGTTTTATTTTTTGCGATATTCAAATTTGTTATAAACTATAACCTGATTTAAAAATATCCACGATCGCTGAACCATATTTCAGCATGTTTTGTCAAATTTATAAATTCAGTTATCCATCGAGGTGACATATTACCTGCTATACATGGAAGGAAGGTAAGACAAATAAAAATATTAAAATCAGTACAAAAATTATTTTTTACTTAATTATTATAAACTGTAAATATAAAATATACCATTTATCTATAATATAGAATATTAGAATAAATATAGAATATACAATTTTTAATTGCAAAACTAAAAGCATCCTCATCTCGAGGACGCATTAAAACTGGGCTTGATTGAAGCTTCTTTCATACAATCTAAATTCCGAATCTTGACGTATAAAGAGGTGTTGGCCATGAAGGTGATGATCTCAATTAAATTGGTAAATTCTGGATAGAAAAGTTTTATATTTTAATCTATTCATATAAACCAAATAATAATGCACCTTATTGAAATAAAATACGCAATCCAAATATTAATACAAGTTGCATAAAGTCTGTTCAATGAAAGATAAGCTCTAGTCGTGACGTATCGGTCAGCAGTCATTGAACAGACTTTATATGGAGAGGAACAATTGTAAATGTCCACTTTTAATTCTCTTAGGTCGCAATGCCAGAGTAATCGCTTTAAGCAACTGCTCAACGAGAACGGACTAGTAAAAACTTGCCTTTCTTCCTATTTAAAGTTATTTAGAATACCATCTGCATAAAACATATTATTATGTAGTTTTTTATTCTATGGAGGGGACAAATTTTTTTTTTATATTTAAATAACAATCGATGAATAAGACATTCATTACTGATAAATAAATTAACAGCGTTTTTAACATATGATTATAGATTTGAAAGAACTATGATAAAAAGCAAGGAATTCACTTAAACTTACTCTATTTTCGAAAAATGAATAAAAATATTTTTGTATCTGCCTTACATTCAATGGATATTAGTTTTGATGTAAAAATAGCTTAGTTTTTACATAATATGACGACTTCTTATTAAAAAAAATTAATCAATTGCATTTGACAATTAAATCGTAAACATTTTTTTTTTTTAATATAATATATTATAATAATATACCTAATACCTAAGATTTAAAATAATCCTTGACGTTTGCATTTGTATTCTTATTATGTTATATTTTTTCATTACATTATTTATCTATAAAGGGCGGAATATACAGTGTCACCAGTAAAGTCCGCATCATATAGGACTTTTTTTATTAATAGCTTTATTCAAAACTTGACTTTGGCATCAAGTTCTACTTCGATCGAGATAAAAATTAAGCAAAAAAAAAATATTAGTCACGTGATTCGCATTATCTGTCAAATTTAAATTTTTTCCAAAAAATAATTAAAAAGTGGGGTTATTTCTGAATATATCGAAAAAGTTATTAGAAAAAGTTTTTTAAATGCAGTTTCTAGCACACATGCAAAATTTCACCTGCATAAGATAATTTTGATTTTTTACCTATATTTTGTAAATTGCACCACTTTTACAAAATAAGACTAAACGCAACCTACCTACATAAAACTTCTTAGTTTTGACAATGCTTTATTTTAGATACATTTTCTTTAAAGCAGCTTCATATTAAATGTGTGTTTTTCTACAAAATCAAAATTGGGCTATTAAAATTTCGTCGCATGTGATGCAAAGTTTATTTGTTTCTGACCCTGTATAAGGTAACTTCATAAAATAAGTATTTTTGAAAACGTAGTTTCTGTCTGATCACCTTAATATTAAGACAAAAAAAGAACACAGTGTCTTTAGTAACGTGTTTTTTAAGTGGAAAATAAATTTTATTTTAATAACGTAAAGTTTATCTATTTTCAACGATTTAATTTAAAACCCCTATATAATAATTTATTATTAAGCTATGTCATAATAGCATTAACGTGTATTACTTTCACAAACACAAACTCCGTTTTCAAAAATACTTATTTTATGAAGTTACCTTATACAGGGTCAAAAACAAATAAACTTTGCATCACATGCGACCAAATTTTAATAGCCCAATTTTGATTTTGTAGAAAAAGACACATTTAATATGGCGCTACTTTAAAGAAAATGTATCTGAAATAAGGCATTGTCAAAACTAAGAAGTTTTATGTAGGTTGCGTTGAGTCTTATTTTGCAAAAGTGGTGCAATTTACAAAATATGGGTAACAAATCAAAATTATTTTATGCAGCTGAAATTTTGCGTGTGAACTAGAAACTGCATTTAAAAAACTTTTTCTAATAAATTTTTTCAATGTTTTCAGAAAAACCCCACTTTTGAATTATTTTTTGGAAAAAATTAAAATTTGACAGATAATGCGAATCACGTGACTACTATTTTTTTTTTGCTTAATTTTCATCTCGATCGAAGCAGAACTTGATGCCAAAGTCAAATTTTGAATAAAGCTATTAATAAAAAAAAATCCCATATGATGCGGACTTTACTGGTGATACTGTATGTAAAATTCATATAATAAGCATTTCATAAATTATTTTAAGAGCATATTTTTATGTTTTCGGCTTTATCAAAAAAATTAAAAAGAAACATAAAACAAAATTTCAAGGATTTGGAGGATCTGAAGATTATAATAGTTATATTTACATTTTAGTTATATATATACAATTCTGGTTTAGCGTCTTAAATTTGTACTACGAAACGGCCGTAACGCCAAAATGTTTAAATAAAAAATTAGTGACAAATAACAAAATATACTTTTCGTTTCATTTTAATAATAATAATAATAATAATAATAAAGACTTTTATTAGCAAAAATTAATATGTACATAGCTGAGAAAAGAAAAGAGATTGACCAAACTCAGAGTGGCGAAGTCTAGCTAACAGAGCTACTCCAACTCAACCACTAAACTGAGAAGGTAGTCGTCTTGAAATATGTTAATATAAAAAATAAATAACTAATATTATAATGCATAGCAGCGGATGTATTGGTCTGATAAATATGACATTTATTATAAACTAATGGTAAAACTAAATTAAACGACAAAATGGGAAACGATTCCGTCCCCGTAAGCGCGGTCCCGGGCAGCAAAAGTGGTGAAACAAGTGAAACTTCTTTGAAATAATGATGTTTTATATTGGGGTATGATAAAACTGTTCTTGTATCTGATATTTCTTTTGTGAATGTTGTCCCTGGAAACGAACTTATTTTTAAGTTTTTTTGATGTATTCTCCATGGTAAGAACTTTATGAATAAAATTACCCAGATGAAAATTACATCTATTTCTCATATTAAGCCATTTGCACTCATTTATTTTATGGGTTATATGCTCGCGTTTTCTTATTCCGTAAATCAGTCTACAACAGGAATTTTGCATTTTTTGTATTCTATTCTTTTCAATTTCATGTAAACAAGGCATGTAAATGAAGTCGCAGTAGGAGTAGTGTGACAGAACTAGGCTGTCGCAGAGCATTCTTTTAAGTTTTTGATCGAGGATATGTCTATTATTGTAAATTAATTTTAAGGAATAAAATGCTTTTTTATTAATATTTTTTACGTGTTCTTTGAAGCGCAGCTCCTCATCCAAAACAATACCAAGATTTTTCGCTGAATGTACATAAGGAAGATGAACGCCGTTTAGAGAAATGTTCACATTATTTTTTACAGTGTCACGATTACCTTTGTTTGCAAAGCACAAAATTTTGGATTTTTCCGAATTTAATTTAAGGTTATGAGTATTAGATAGGGAAATAATGGTTTCCAAGTCGAAATTAATTTGCTGGATCGCATCCAAGTAGTTTGTTGGGGAGAAGCTCAGGTGAAGTTGAGTATCGTCCGCGTAAGCGTCTGACTGACAGAATAGCGTAGAAGTTATTATCTCTGCTGTATAAATAATGAATAATAGTGGAGATAGAATGGAGCCTTGCGGAACCCCTGAAAGAATGTCAATCTGATTGGAGTGTATGTTGTCAACAACGACTTTTTGAGCACGGTTGGTTAAAAAAGATGATATTAGTTTAACAGAATCCACGTCAAACCCATAATAATGTAATTTAGAGGACAAAAGCCTATGATCAAGTGTATCGAAAGCTTTGGAGAAATCCAACAAGATCAACAGGCTGGCCTGGCCTTTATCATAGGCGGTCATAATATCATCTAGAACTGAACTTAATGCTGTGGCCGTACTGAAATTTTTTCGAAAACCACATTGGTTGTCAGGAAGAAGTTGATTTTCTATAAAAAAAAGAGTACATTTGGTCGTGCAAAATTTTTTCTAGAATTTTAGACATTGCCGGAAGAATACTAATTATTCTTAAATCCGAAAAAGTTTTAGGGTTATTATTTTTAGCAAGGGGTTTCCCTATGGCAACCTTCCACGAGTCTGGAAAATATTTGTGCTCTATACAACAATTAACGATATGTAGAATATAAACATCAATAAACGGACTGCAAAGTTTGAGCATCCCCATTGAAATATTGTCAGTACCCACGCAGTCAGTTTTAATAGAATGTATGACTTTATTGATATCCTCCACTGTGCTTAACTGAAACCTAAAGGCGATATTTTCTCTATACCTATTATTGTTGTAGAAATTTATTTTATCGTTACCTTTGTTAGATACGTTTTGCAGAAAAGAGCCGAAATAGTTGTTAATGTTATCGGGGTTGGATAAGTTTGGGGGTAAACTATGATTTTGGCAAGTACGAATATTAAGGTCTCTTAATGTACTCCAAGTCTTAAAACTATTGTTTTCAGAACATACATTTTCAAGGTAGCGTTTTTTAGCTCTTCTGACAAGTGTAACTAAATGATTGCGAAGTTGTTTATATCTATTTCTATTGTCGTCGCTACGATTTTTTTCAAATTTCTGTAAAGCCTTAGATCTTAGTTTTTTGACTTGTTTTATCTCATCAGTTAACCAGGGTGCTTTTGGTTTGGTAATGCGAGCTTCTTTAACTGGAGCATGTTTGTTAAATAAATTTGTTAGCGACTGGTTAAATAAATTAATTTTTAAGTCGATATCTTTTGCTCTTAAAATTGCGAGCCAATTAATACTATATAGGTCTCCTAGAAAGTTTTGGTGGTCAAAATTGTTGTAACAGCGGTAATTTATAATTTTTGGACCCGGTTTAACTGATTTAAAATTCATATTTACATATACTAGGTTGTGATCTGATATATCATCGGTTGTTATGGTACCTTGAGATTCTACTAATTCTGGATTACTTACAAAAATTGGATCTATAAGCGAGCTACTCCTGTCTGTTATTCTGGTAGGTTCGTTTAAAATTTGAGAGAGTCCATAAGACTCAAAGCATTTAGAAACTGGTGTATTTATATTAAAGAAATTAACGTTTAAATCGCCTAAAATAACTACGTGATCAATTATAGGACAAACGAAAGATAGGACAGAGTCGAAATCCGGAATAAAATTATTAGCATTGGAGTTTGGAGGTCTATAAAAAGCTCCGACCGCAAGTGTTTTAGCGTGCATAATAATCTTAATAAATAAATATTCCAGACTAGGATTTACTATCAAATTGAGGGTTATTAGTTCAGCGGACAAACTTTGCTTGGAGAACGCTATAGTTAAATTGGATATAAATGTAAAAAAGAATAAAGGATTTAAATACTTAACTGCAGTAAAAAGGGTAAACCATCCAACGAAGCTGTATCTTGCCCTTATATTTTGCTACCTAAGTTGGTTGCAGTATTGCCCAATTAAATCAGTAGATGTTGAAAAAGCTTTTCTTTGTATAAACATATTTTTACTAATAGAAGACCATTCATAATTAATTTGTGTTGGGCTACATGCTTGGTGAAACTGTTGTTCCATTGCACAGGAGGTGAAAATAATAACTACTTGTTATGTTTCACAATTTTAATCAGTTTCCTGACACGTGTTTCGACCATTCAATCTTCTAATCCTAATTTTAATTTTATGACATGTTTATAATTACCATAATATGATATAAATACCTTTGTAATGTCACATAGAATTAAGTATCCTCTTGTACTCCTTTGACAATGACCCGCAAGGGCCGAAACACGTGTCAGGAAACTGATTAAAATTGTGAAACATAACAAGTACCTACCTAGTTATTATTTTTACCTCCTGTGCAATAGAAGACAATCCTTTTTAGTTGCAAATTTTGAAAAATATTTTGTAATAAATGCCTTTTATACAATTTTAGGTTAAAAAAATGTTTACTTTTATTTTTCTTGGTTTTTTTTTGCATTTTTTTTTAAATAAACGTATTTTTATAACCCAATGTGTTTTTTTACCTTATTTTACTATATTAAGTTAAGAAATATTGCATACCAGTATGCATATTTGGTAAAAGAATGCAAATAACTGCATATTTTAAAGGCAAGCAAGGCATATATTATATGCGCATATTTTGGCTGAATTTAAGTGCATATAATCCGCGCTTTATTTATCTAATTTTGCAGTATTAGTTCTAATTAGTAAAGACCTGCGTACAGCATTTGCTTCTGCAGAGGCTTTCCTAGTTTATTTGCTAGGTATTAATATTTTATTGTCTGTATTTTTTTATTAGTAAATAAACAATCCGCATTTGATTTGCTTAAAAATAATAAATCCTGTATATTTGAAGAAATAGTCCATGCTTAAAGTGGAGTTGAAAGTATGGGAAAAAAAGAAAAACCTAAAGGCTTCCTCCACAAAATGTAATACAATAAAAATTCTCTAGGGGTATCTACATGTTTCGAACGTAGAAACGTTTATCATCAGGAGACAGAAAATTTATTTAGTGGTGATGGTTTTAGCAGAAGAGAAAATGGTGTAGAATCTTAATGAAGCTTTTATGGAATTAAAAAATTGATGTGTGGAAGAGAAAAAATATGAAGAAAATTGATAAAGGTTAAACTATACTGAGTATGTTAAAAAAGTTATTAAAAGGGGTCTTAACTAGGGCTCGAAATTGTATTCGAATAATTCGAATATTCGACTATTCTTAATTCGAATTTTTTGTTAGTTAAAAAATTCGACTATTCAAATATTCGATTAGTGGAAATTCGAATATTTGACTATTCGAATATTCGACTATTCGAATATTCGACTATTTAAATATTCGACTATTCAAATATTCGACTATTTAAATATTCGAGTTGTTCAAAGTTCCATATTATTTTATTTCGTTATTAAATTAATTCTCTATTTTATTTTAATTTTGGGTTAATCTTAAGTATTTTTAAATTTAAAATAGGTAATATTACTAAATGGTCTTTTCTATCCTATTTTTTTGCTTTCAATAAACGTTTAATTTGTCTAATTAAAAATTCGGCACAACGTCACTCAACTCCCGACACCTGTGCGCAGTGCGCGAGTGAGCGACGATTTGTACCAGAACTTGATTTAAAGGTAGTACCGCAAAAATCTCGAAACAGCCCGTACGGTTGATTTTTGTTAAACGAATAAAAACTTTATTTATTGTATCCTGTGAATGTGTTGACCATAGTGCATCCATATTACTGCGATAAATCGATCTAGATTGCAAGAAGCTATCCTGAGGGCCCTCAGAAACATCCGTAGGATTCTGCCGGGTAAGTCTGGTTTTATGGCGTTGTGCGAATCGCGTTTTTATCATTAATACAGTCCACTTGTTCTCATAATTTTTCCTTTTTTTTAATGTCTAGTTACACGACTATTCAAATATTCGACTATTCGAAATTAGAATATTCGACTATTCGAAATTCGAATATTCGAAATTCGAATATTCGACTATTCAAGTATTTATTCGACTATTTGAATATTCGACCATTCGAATATTTAACTATTTGACTTTGTTCAGATATTTATATGTTCGACTATTCGTGTTTTCTGTGAAACTGTAAATTTTAACATAAAAAAGAAAAACAAAAATAAAATTATATAGTCAGCAAGCAGTTAAACCACTTCTACCGTGATTAAACGACTGTATTTCGATATTTAAATAGACGAACATTCGACTATTTAAATATTCGACTATTCGAAATTCGAATATTTGACTATTCGACTATTTAAGTATTTATTCGACTATTCGAATTATTCGACTATTCGAATTATTCGACTTTTCGAATTATTCGACTATATTTGAATTATTCGACTATTCGACTATTCGAACTATTCGACCATTCGAATTATTCGACTATTCGAATTATTCGAATTATTCGACTATTCGAATTATTCGACTATATTCGACTATTCGACTATTCGAATTATTCGACTATTCGAATTATTCGACTATATTCGACTATTCGAATTATTCGACTATTCGAATAACATACCAAACGACTATTCGAATACTTATATTTTAAAAATTCCGAGCCCTAGTCTAAACCAACCAAATAAACTGGGGAAGAAGAAAAAACCTTCCTAAAAAGAAGGTGTCGAAGATTATTTAGAATTTTTTAGTATACTTTTCAAGTGTATGTCGGTAAGACGTGTTGGGACAACACGTGGACGTGAACAACCTTTTGACCTCTAATTTTTTTTTGATGTGCAACTTATTAATTAATTTTATTGGTTTTAAATTAACCGCTTGCGGGGTTACCGAGCTTTAATCCTCAGTACCCCACAAAACACTTATTGCAATGTAATTTTATTGTGATATCTTCAATTATGACAATTTTATCCTTATAATGTCTCACACTTGAAAAGTTTTATAAAAATTTTTAAATAATCTTCGACACCTTCTTTTTAGGAAGGTTTTTCTTCTTCTTTACAATTTATTTGGTTGGTTTAGACTAGGGCTAGGAATTTTTAAAATATAAGTATTCGAATAGTCGTTTGGTATGTTATTCGAATAGTCGAATAATTCGAATAGTCGAATATAGCCGAATAATTCGACTATTCGAATTATTCGACTATATTCGACTATTCGGCTATTCGAATTATTCGACTATTATTCGAATACAATTACGAGCCCTAGCTTAGACCCCCTTTAATAACTTTTTTTAACATACTCAGTATGGTTTAACCTTTATCAATTTTCTTCATGTTATGTCTCTTCTACACATCAATTTTTAAATTCCCTAAAAGCTCCATTTTCTCTTCTGCTAAAACCATCAGCGCTAAATACATTTTCTGTCTCCCGATGATGAACGTTTCTACGTTCGAAACATGTAGAGACCCCTAGAGAATTTTTTTTCTATTAAATTTTGTGTAGGAAGACTTTAGGTTTTTCTTTCTTTCCCAAATCCTGTTCAGTTATAAAAAAAGTCAATTTCAATAAGTATTATAAAATGCTCTGCAATAACGCTGACCTTCTGGAAATATCGACATGTTTTAAATATTTGTGAAGTAGTCACGAGTAATTACTTAGGTCGTGATGGTAATTTTTCAATTATTCAAGAATCTATTATGGATTGTGTCAAGTTCGATGTAATTAGTAAGGTTGTACGTGTACGTGGGGAAAAAATTAATTAACATGTAAAAATAGGAAACCATAAAATCGGGCTGGGACTATAATCATAAATTAGGTACAAGGTCACTGGGTAAATGTATAAGTTCCAGTTTTTATTGAAATGAAAATTTGACGTCATTTTAATCACACAACATCACACTTTTATAATTAAATAATGCATTGGGAAACTACCAAGAAACTAAAACAACAAGATGTAATGCAAAGCTAAATGTATTGTAAATATTTCAAAAACTAGGTAGGTACTAAATATAATTTTTTTAACTTTGGCACATCCTTACACAGCGTGACCAGTAAAGTCCGCATCATATATGGGATTTTTTTTATTAATAGCTTTATTCGAAATTTGACTTTGGCATCAAGTTTTGCTTCGATCGAGATAAAAATTAAGCAAAAAAATATTAGTCACATGATTCGCAAGAAAGTTATTGGAATAGTAGATTCTGTAACGAGGTTGGAATGAAAATTCGATCCGAGTGGAAGATTCCTAACGCGAGCGTAGCGAGCGTGAGGAACAACGAGTATTGAATTTTCATTCTAACCGAGTAGCAGACTATATTTTCTCCACGACCATCCAGTTCCATATCTGATTCATCCGATTTTTCACTCATTTTTTGACTAAAATTTTTCTGAAAATAATTATTACAACGCGGCCATTTTTATCTGACACTGACAGTTTCGAAATTCATGGCAACCTATGTCGTTTATATCAATTACAGAATATTCATTCCGTATCTTGTTATGGAATGAAAAAAGCAAGTGTTTTAGAATAAATATTCCAACTCAAGAGCGAGAATTTTTACATTCTATTATCAAAAATGATTTTGGAATTATTGCATTCAGTAATGGTGGAGAAAAAGTTTTTTTAAATGCAGTTTCTAGCCTACATGCAAAATTTCAGCTGCATAGGATAATTTTAATTTTTTACCAATATTTTGTAAATTGCATCACTTTTGTAAAATAAGACTTATCGCAACCTACATAAAACTTCTTAGTTTTGACAATGCTTTATTTCAGATACATTTTCTTTAAAGTAGCGCCATATTAAATGTGTGTTTTTCTACAAAATCAAAATCGGGCTATTAAAATTTGGTCGCATATGTGATGCCAAGTTTATTTATTTTTGACCCTGTATAAGTGTATAAGGTAACTTCATAAAATAAGTATTTTTGAAACCGTAGTATTACTGTTGTGTTGTAGTGTTGACTCAATTTATTGAATATGGAAGCTGACTTAACAGCATAGTATTATCAATCATTCTCTTTAATAACTTAAATAGTATAATGAGACATATTTTAACTCGTCTTTTTCGAAAAACCGTCCGCCACAAATATTCAACATATATCAATACAATATACAGTATGTCTCTGTAAGTTTGCATCATATGGAAAACTTTTTTATTATTCATTTTACGAAAAAAAGTTATTCTTTATAAAAAGCTCTGCATGGTCTAAAACCTAAAATACAACCATCAAATATCGAAATTTTCCAGTCATATACGAGGTTTGTCAAAAAATGTGAATTTTTGCCAAGAATGTAAATTTTTCCCAAGAGTAAAGTACCTTTATTTTTGACATTATCAAAAATTGTTATTAAAAAAAGTTGATCAGAACTAAAAACCACATCTAAATATGCAATGACACGCATTAAATTAATTAAATAATTAAAAAATTAAATAATTAATAATAAATTAATAAAATAATTTTTCAACATAAATGCGTATAATTGCACATTTAGACGTGGTTTTTAGTTCTGATCAACTTTTTTTAATAACAATTTTTGATAATGTCAAAAATAAAGGTACTTTACTCTTGGGAAAAATTTACATTCTTGGCAAAAATTCACATTTTTTGACAAACCTCGTAGATGACTGAAAAATTTCGATATTTGATGGTTGCATTTTAGGTTTTAGACCATGCAGAGCTTTTTATGAAGAATAACTTTTTTTCGTAAAGTGAATAATAAAAAAGTTTTCCATATGATGCAAACTTACGGAGACATACTGTATATAATTCAAATAATAATATGTTAAGGCCCTCGATAAAATTAACACTATGGTAAGGGGACCTTACTACCCTATTCTAACTGTGGCAACACCAATATGTCAAACAATCAAAAACAAACATCAGTATCAAATTTTTCAGTATTTCTAATTATAAAACCCATTATTCTTTGTGCCTCCGGTATTTTCGTTGTTACATGTACAGGGTGTCCCATTTTCGATACTTTAAGGGGTTATTGGAATTATTATAAAAGATAGAGATTTGCGGTTTTAACGTCACTGTGCTACTTTTTAACGAAACGAATTATTCCGGTGTCAAATATGTCATGGCATTCTTAGATTTTAATCTACAAGGCGATTTTGAAAATCTTTCCTTTTTAGGCACCCCTCGTAATTCCGGTATGCGTCAACTTATTAAAAAAGTAAAAACGGATATTCGTAGAACTTTTTACGTAGAGCTCAGTGGCGTAATCAGTTTTTTTTCTAAAAATGTTAGTTTTCCAGATATTAACCCAACCTATGTTTTTTTTAAATAGGACACCCTGTATATTAGTTTTTATATTGATTAAGTATCATTTGGGCTTTTCAAAAATGTGTAGATGTTTATATTTATTTTGAAAAACAAGCTCAAAATTTGATGTTTTTAATTATTTACTTTATTTGTAACAGTAGGTCATGGCCAAACGCAACAATAATTACCATAATATAATAATTAAGACATAATAACATTTATTAAACATATAAAACTCAGATGGAAACTGTATTACAAAGAAACAAACACAACATTAATAGATACATAAAAGTGCCAATAATAGAAAATAAAATTAAATTAAAAATAACGACCCAGGGTTTTTTAAAGAAGATTTTCAAAATGCCGCCCGTTTTCTTGAATGTAATATTGGCACAATTTTAGTATTCTTCCAATTGCATTAAAAATAATAATAGATCTATTCTGAAGAGTTTGAAGTTATGCTAGAGATTCATGTCGTGTCTTATATACTTGATTTTTCATAAAACCCCACAAAAAAAAAATCCAAAATGGAAAGATCGGGAGATCGTGCGGGCCACCTCACAGGCTCATTTGTACCTATCCATCTTTAAGGAAAGTTATTGTCCAGAAATGGCCTTATAAGCAGAGAGTTGTGACCCGGAGCACCGTCTTGTTGGAAATAGACGGAATTGAAATAGGCCATTGGAATATTTTCCAGCAATTCGGGAATAACTTCCTCCAGGATTTCTAGGTATTTACGAGCTGTGAGACCCCCATTATACATCCGGTAGACTATGTGGCGGCCCAAAATGAAACATGATACACCAATCCCGAAGCGCCCTTGTTGTGCCCTTTCGAAAATTAAATGGTGATTTTCTGCAGACCAACGCCTCGTGTTATGACGATTAAAAATTCCTGCACTTGAAAAATAACATTCGTCAGACCAGATGACAAGTCTACCAAAAGATGCGTTAGTGCGGATTTGTTCTAAATACCATTGGCAAAAAGTTATTCGACGCTCGGCATCTCCGGGGTGTAAATGTTATACCATCTTAAATGTATATTGATAGTAATTATATTTTTTCAATATTCTCTGAGCGTCAGAACTTGTTACACCAATTTCTTCCTCTATTTTTCTACAGGAAGATGAAGTCGTTGCTTCTGCGTAAGATAAAACATTTATTTCTTTTCTCTCCCTGTCTTCTTTGAAGTATGTTTTGGGACGTGGCTGAATAAACGACCCGTGCTCAACTAGATTGGTTTTCAAACGAGCAAATATTTCTGAAAATGGTTGCCTTCTTTCTGGATGCCTAATATAAATGAAAACAATCGTCAGATAAGAGAAATTATCATAATGAAAGCACTTTTAAATACATTACCTACCTATTGAAATATAATTCAGAAGCTTCTTGGGAATTTTCATTGCATTGTATAAAACATATCAACATGTCATACTTTTCATAATTCTCATAAACAGTCATTGATAAAAATAAGTAAAATAAAATGACCTACGTATAAAAGTATTTTATTAAATGAAAATAGTCTGACAAATCTTTCGATTTTTGGTCATTTCAATTTGTTTCTAATAAATTGGCCATAGCCTACTGTTACAAATGAAGTAAATAATTAAAAACATCAAATTTTGAGCTTGTTTTTCACAATAAATATAAACATCTATACATTTTTGAAAAGCCCAAATGATGCTTAATCAATATAAAAAATAATATACAGGGTGTCCTATTTAAAAAATCATAGGTTGGGTTAATATCTGGAAAACTAACATTTTTAGAAAAAAACTGATTACGCCACTGAGCTCTACGTAAAAAGTTCTACAAATATCAGTTTTTACTTTTTTAATACGTTGACGCATAACGGAATTACGAGGGGTGCCTAAAAAGGAAAGACTTTCAAAATCGCCTTGTAGATTAAAATCTAAGAATGCCATGACATATTTGACACCGGAATAATACGTTTCGTTAAAAAATAGCACAGTGACGCGAAACCCGCAAATCTCTATCTTTGATAATAACTCCAATATCCACTAAAAGTATCGAAAATGGGACACCCTGTACAGTAAATGACATTTTGGTGTCAAATACAATACCCAAGTCTCGCTGATTATCCACTCTTTTCAATTTTTCAATACAAAGATCATTTTTTTTTTATGAAGATCAAAAACTGTCTCTCTGCATCTCAAATTTTATTTCTCCACTATTCATTATTGATCACTAAAGGGCAGAATATAATATGCACTTAAATTCAGCCATAATATGCGCATATATATGCCTTGTTTGCCTTTAAAATATGCAGTTATTTGGATTTTTTTTACCAAAGGTATGTTTGCTGCGACCAAAGCCTTGCATAAGTCTTTTTGAAAAATTTTCTTTTCAGATTTCGATTTTTCTCAGTCATTTTGAAATGCGTTTGTTACACTCAGCTAAAGTGGCTCTGATTTCATATTTTGTAAATTTGCGGCGGTGTTTTCAAATGTTGATAAATTTGGAACTTCTTTTCACAAACAATAATTTTTCTACAATCTTTACAGGAGACGTTTTCTTCACTAAACTCTAACTCTGGGAAGTTTTTAATCCACGAAGACGTTTTCGCCACCTTAGACATTCTGAACACAAATTGAAATTACTAATTTCACACTGAAAATACTGAAATCTTTCGACAAACTAAAACAGAATCGATATAAATACAGTTTGTTAAGCAGGTAATAATAACGCATTATTAAGTGACAATAAACCAACCCTTAATAATACACCTGCAAACCCCGGAAATCCCCAATAAATACCTTGTGTATAACCAAAATCTAAATATAGTTATTATAATCTTCAGATTGAAAAATCCCTGCAATAAGTACCGAACTGGACATTAAACCTTTAACGTTTTATATGTTCTTAAAATAATAATTTATGATAAATATGCATTTTATTATAAAATTTACAAAATATGCAAAAAATGCATAAACACGGTGAGTCGGGAGGAACGGACCAAACTTTAGGAGCATAATATACACGCAAAAACAATTTGAAAAAACTCATATGTTCTTATTCGATAATCATTTGTTTTCAAGTTATAGCGTAATACCAAATAAAGAAAAGTTCATATATTAACGGGTTCCTAATCATAGCGTTCCTTTAATAAATGTTCAAAAATATCGCCATTGACTTCCAAACATTTTGTGCTTCATCTACGAAGAAGCCCGCTGCTCTTCTAATTGCTTCATGTCTTTCTTCTTTAAAATTGGCTGCAGTATTTCTAATACGTCGAATTAGTGCATCCCGAGTGTCCACTTTTACTTTGTACACTTCATTTTTAAACCAGCCCCATAAACAATAATCTAGTACTATGAGGTCTGGAGATCTTGGAGGCCAATTAATAGGACCACCGCGACCAATCCAACGCCCTGGAAATATTTCGTCTAAATGTTGCTTGACCTGACGAGCAAAATGTGCAGGAGCTCTATCGTGCTGGTAATACATTTGCCTTCTGATATTTATAGGAACATCCTCTAGTATAACTCATGTTGTAAAAAATTTAGGTAGTTGTCTACTGTGAGGCGATTCTCCAAAATGAAAGGGCCAATTAAATAGCTATCGAGCATACCACACCATACGTTAACCAAAAACGTATGTTGAAAATTACTTTCAACTGTTGCGTGGGGATTTTCGAATGACCATAATAATATGAGAGTTACGAGTATTATTAATACCGTCACGGGTGAATGTTGCTTCATCTGTAAAAAGTATACGCGATACAACACGATGATTATTTATGTATTTATGCTCGTGAAGTATGTTTACTACTATTTTTTGTCGAATGCCCCATTAAGTACCAATTCTTCGTGAGATGGTCGTTGCATTTTCTTCTACTAAATCCAGAATCCAGAAGCTTACCATTCTCGCATAAATTGTTAAAAACTCTGATAAAGATGTTTGTAGTCGGATGTCTGTGATGTGGATACTTGACGATATTCTTCAACAGCAGCTGTACCACTTCCATTACAGAAACCATAAATAAACACCATATTTGCATATTCTAAATTAGAATAAGTATTTGGCATTTTGTAACACCTTAATCACTTAAACTTGAAAATAAACGTTTAATTACTGCCACAATACACAGACACATTGTCAAGACAACATAGATGTCAAATAGTTTTGGGTCTTGAGCATGGCATACTCTAATTACGTGCAAATTTTGATAAAAGTGGAACGTAGAAAAAAATTTTATATTGCGCTATAACTTGAAAACAAATGAATATCGAATAAGAACATATGGGGTTTTTTACATTGTTTTCGCGTGTATAGTACACTCCTGAAATTTGGTCCGTTCCTACCGACTCACCCTGTGCATGCATTTTGTATACAGGGTGTTAATTAATGTCATGCAGATATTTCAGGGGGTGATAGTACCCGTCAAAATAAGAAAAAAATGGCAATATATGCATGGTCTAAAACGCGTTATTTTCGTTATACAGGGTGGCAAAGTTTCAATTTTTTTTCTCGTATTTTGCGAATTTTCTCTTATATTCTGCGATAATTGTTTCAAATTTGGAACATCAACCCTTTTTTAAAATCTCTACAATAAAGTATCAAAATTGTCGGTCGCAGTATACAGGGTGTTACATATTCTTGAATCGGCTACAATTTTATCTTTCAGAACTATTTTTTTTGGCTCCCTGTATGAATTCTGGTATGAAATTTAAACTCTCTGTTCCTTTGTTTAGCGTTCTGGTTTCTTGCACTAGTCTCGTATCTGTGACCGTTTTCGATTTATTTGCAAAAATAGCCATCGATGGAAATTAAGTGTAGGTGAAATAACGCAATAATAAATATGAGAAAAAAAATAGTAGGCTGGGATAGGCAATTGTTAATCTATTTATTGTCCTTGTGACATTTTGCTAGAAATATTTTTTTTGTTTGACGTTTCCGGAGTTGTTTTGAACTGGTTAATGATGGTTGAATTCACAAATCAAGAATATGCAGAGATGTATTTAATATGGGTAAAATTGTAGCAGATTCAAGAAAATGTAACACCCTGTATACTGCGACCGACAATTTTTATACTTTATTTTAGAGATTAAAAAAAAAGGGCTGATGTTTCAAATTTGAAACAATTATCGCAGAATATAAGAGAGAAAACGCAAAATACGAGAAAAAAATTGAAACTTTGCCATATGTATAACGAAAATAACGCGTTTTAGACCATGCATATATTTGCATTTTTTTCTTACTTCGACGAGTACTATCACCCCCTGAAATATCTGCATGACATTAATTAACACCCTGTATATTCCGCCCTTTATTGATCCCAATAATACCTATTAGCAACCAGAATTTCCAGTTTCACTCTTTTATCTTTGAAAAGATAATCAATTTTGTTGGTAAATTTTAAAGGTAAAAATTTTAGAAAAACTATTTTTTTTCTCAGAAACGGATAGAGTAGAACAAAAAATATAACAAAAATTATTGAAAAGAAATGAAGGAACACAAAAAAATATATTATATAGGGTGCTCCATTTAAAACAAGCTACGATATATTCCGATATAACCGGAAGTCACGTAGGTCTCTGTTACGTCTTTGAATAGAGCGTCTTCGTAAACCCCACTATCCAGATTTGCAGGATTAAAATAACATTACTTTCCGAAGTATCCCAATGGACGGTCACCGTGAGACACCCTGTAAGTACCATACTAATTACGTTCCACTAAAATTTCTATTAATGGATTCTAGCGTTCATATTATAGCGGTATACATAAACCTCTGAATAATAAAGATCTACCTCCACAAGACCTTTCGTAATTACTTGTCACACCCTCAGTAATATTTTACATGTGTCGATCTTCGGAAGGTCAAGGTAAGTATTTTCGGTAGGGGAAGGTCGCCTATGATGGCACCTTTTTTTTACCACCTAATATATTTTTTTGTTCAAAGGTTTTAACCCATTTAACCATGTTAAAATATTTATTACTACTTAAATATTCATTATAAAACTTTTAAAATATACATAAACAATTTTTTTTGGTAAAAAAACAGAAAAGAAAAAATCACCAAGTATGCCATCATAGGCCTATGATGGCATACTTCAGTAAAATGCAAAAATCTGAAGAAGGCATACCTACATGTAAAAGGAATATTTTTGCAGTCTTATAGCCAATTACGTTTTTGACAAGATCTACTATCATCATTTTTAGTCCAAAGTTGAAGATGAGCCGTCATTCTTGGTTAAGATTACCAATGACCCGCCCCTATGATTTCAAATAGAAAAGTGTGGAGTTTTTCTTTTATTATTTTAATGTTACTTTCGACTGTAGTAAATGGCAATAATGGTGGTTGCCAGTGGCTTGTCATCTTGTTTTAAGCCAAGATATGCGGTTTTGTTGTACAAAAACTCGGCAATTCGTTGCTCCTTCAAAACTTGGTTTAAGAGCCTTAAGCAATTTTCTACCAGTATTTCTTCTGTGGTAAATCTTCGCATTTTAAATTAAAGATATTATTTTATAAACTTTAAATTTATTATACCCTTATTGTAAAATTAATAGCTTAACACCTGTCATCGCAATCCGAATTATCCATAAACAACATTATGGTAATCTCGATTAAATAAAATTAGGTTAAAATATGAGAGAGATACACAGGGTGATGAAATACGAAACTGTCGTTTTTCGATTAAACTTTAACGTCGTAGTTTTACAGTGGTTAAAGACTTTAACCACTGTAAAACTACGACTTTTATTTAGAAACCCCAAAAGTTGTTTTTTACATTTATTTAGCCAGTGATTCTTCTAAAACCAAGAAATAAAGAAAATTTGTTTTTGGCAAGAAATGGCGTCGCTCTAAAATTTTGTTAAAGTTGCCCTGTCTCAGTTATCACCATGTATTATGGAATTAAAGTTCATAGAAAACGAAGCTAGTCAAATATGCTTCAAGCCGCGTTCAAATATCTTTAACATTTCCTAAACTTGTAAATTGTCAGTAAAAAATTCAAGCATATAAAACTGTTTAAAAAAACTTAAAATAATATATTACATTCTAGGGAACATGTTTAAAACTTTAAAAAAAGATAATGAAAATATTATCAGGAAAGTACAACCTAAAGACATATTAAAAAACTTTTAAAAGCATATAAGTAGTGATATATCTAAAAGAAAAGTAAAAGTAGCGCCGTTTTGAATATGACGCCTATGATGGCATACCTATTTATATGTATTTATAGGCATGCCATCATAGGAAACCAATGGATATGCCATCTTAGGAATATGTCACACTTCTAGTAAATAAATTATAAAAAATTAAAACCACAACTTAGATTTAAAATAATTATAGCAAAGTAACATCTATATCCTATAGTTATCGGAAAAAAATCGTGCATTCTAATTTAATGCACCTAACATAATAAATTTTTGGTTTAAAAACTGGCTAATATTACTTCGGCACTTAACAATTTCTGTTCTATTAAATAACTTTCAATCTCTTGAGAACATTTTTAACAAATAGAAAACAATGTGTAAAATTGGATATCTACTCTAGTGAAATTAAAATTAGTGAGTGTGGTGTGCCCCAGGGCTCCGTCCTCGGGCCCATTCTTTACTCGCTATATGTTTTAAGCTTAAGAATTGCTGGACTCGTAGCCCTGTACTACACTTTCGCGGACGACACTGTATTACTGTATAGCGTAGAAAGAATAGAAGATCTAGAGTTTATAGTTAATACTGATCTAAAGTTGTATACAAACCGGCTGTTACGTAATAAATTAAGAATTAACATTGACAAAACGAAGTACATACTTTTTAAGCAAAAGAATAAAATAACTAGGAATCCCAACATAGTAATAGATAATAAGGAGATCGAACAGGTAAAAAAATTAAATATCTAGGATTAATTATAGACCATAATCTTAACTGGAAGGAGAATGTTAACTATCTAAGTAATAAAATATCGGCTATGATTAGTGCAATATTTAGAATACGAGACTATATTAACAGAAAAACTAAAATTACTGTCTATAGTGCGTTTTGCCTCTCGCATTTCAGGTACTTAATTCCTGTGTGGGGTACATGTGGTGCGACAGTTTTTGGTAATATGCAAATTTTACAAAATAAAATTTTAAAGATTCTTTTTCGATATGACCGATTAACCCATACAGAACAGCTCTATGGGGAGTTGGGTACATTTGATTTGAGAAGGCTAATGGAGTTCGAACAAGGTAAACTTATGAATAGGATTTTAAATAAGAGACAAAATTCCAATATAAATATTCTATATAATAGTAATGTACATATGTATAGTACTAGATCGTGTGAGAAAATTTACTTAAACAATGTAAATACAAATAAAGGCTTATGTAATCCCATTTCTCAGGCATCCGCGGTATATAATAAATTACCTGTAAATATTAAAGATATTAAGAATGAAACTAGGTTTATTAGGAATCTTAAATTGCATTATAGCCATGGGCGGTAGAAACTTTTGGTTTGATTTTTCTTTGTTTTTTGTCTTATTTGTATGATTTGTATAATTTTACACTGTTGCTTTAAAAGCAAGAAACCTCGAGACCAGAGCGTTCCTGCACTGTTTAGAGGGTGTAATCTAAATTGTAATAGTATGAAATTTACTGTAAAATATATTTAAAAAAAAAACTACATAAAAACGTCCGTCACGACTAAAATTCGACTCACATCTGAACGGTCAATATCGCGCACCCATCTAACTATGCGAGATGACGCAAAACCGGTTTATTCCAAAGATACCTGTGGTATGCCATCATGGGAAGTATGCCATCAAAGGCGACCTTCCCCTAGTTATTTTCGGTATACAGATTACGTGCATAAGATTTATCTTTAACACGGAATATACCTGTTTGTTCTATGTATATAGCATTTCCTTGTAAATGGTCTATTTTTAAATGTTGTATCGTCCAGTTTAGGTAGCTAACAAATTGTTAACCTTGCTAAAAATAAACGTCTTCATTTTTTATATTATCCCACGCTTCGAGTGTCGAGGTCAATTTTGAGGTAGGGTAGAATACGATTATTTGCTTAGAAGTGAATTTCTTTTTTTCCGACTACCTACTTAGTTTGAAGTAGTAAGTGCATTTTAAAAATATTTATTATTTATTGTTTTTAAAACGAGGAATAGAAAGTCAAAATAAATGAGTAAAGGACGGATTATATGCACTTAAATTCAGCTAAAATATGCGCATATACAGGGTGTTCATTTAAAAACTTCCCACCACGAATTTTCCTGCTTTAAAATGAAAATGTGGAAAATCGCTCGGACCCGTCGATTTTTATTTAGAGAGGGACATCTTTTGCGTATATTGTCAATCTTGTTACTTGAAGCCCCTAGGAGGGAGGGGGGGGGTAAGATCTAAATCTTAAACGGATACCCCTATTTTATATAATTTTCTTGGATTCTGCATAAAATTCTGAACATTTTTTAATAAAAGCATTATTAGTCTATACTAAACAGTTTCCGAGATATTGACTCTTGAAAAATAAGATTTTTGAACTTTGACAGCGTCTAGCTTTTTGACTGTACGTCTTAGAGCAAAACGGCTTACATGTCCCTTTATCTTTCCAATAGTGTCAACTTCCGGTTAAACCGGTTGTAAGAAATATAGTACTTCCGGTTTATCCGGAAGTTGACACTATTGGAAAGATAATAAAAATCGAAGATAGGGACGACATGTAAGCCGTTTTGCTCTAGGACGTACAGCTAGAAAGCTAGACGCTGTCAAAGTTCAAAAATCTCATTTTTCAAGAGTCCATATCTCGGAATCTGTTTAGTATAGACTAATAATGCTTTTATTAAAAAATATTCATAATTTTATGCAGAATCCAAAAATCCGGAATAAGTTTCAAAAATGCTAATTGCATCTCTTAAACTTAAATTTCTACAGAAGTATGTGTTACAAATCGATAAAAATACAGTTTGTTAATCAGGTACCGAACTGGACATTAAACTTTTAACGTCTTAAATTTTCTGATAAAGCCGAAAACATAAAAATATGCTCTTAAAATATTAATTTATGAAAAATATGCAATATACATTTTGCATATTATATTCCGCCCTTTATAGATGAGCTTGTTATGCAAGATTCGAATTACTAAATAAACTACACTTTTTTTATATTCGGATTTATTCCTCTGCGTTCACTGCCAGGGCCATTCCCGCGTAGGACCCACGGTTTAACATGGGATTGGAACCACAATCCTTAGTCATTAGAAGCACCCTAAAGGGCTATCAACCCTTGGTTTCGCGCTTTCTATGACCTACCGATTGGGGAGTATGTTCCTTCCCCCGCACCCCACGAGATATCCGATCTCATCCGGCCTGGTCACCGACGTGAATGGGGTGGGTTTGGAGGATGATACATTTTTCTGCACTCTTCCCTAATTTTTGCTCGTCTCTGGACCCACGTCAAGACTTATGGCACTAAAATCCATCTGGCTGGAACTAGGGATACACATCGGATATCTGTCGGACATCGATGGTGATATCGATGTTTGACAAATACTATCGATGTTAAAAAAAACATCGAAATGTTGACAAATTGATTTTTTTTGAAAAAATAATATTGTGTAGTCAAAATTTTTTTGAATTCTAAAAAAATGACAACTAAATAAAGAAGACGGAAAAAAACATAAGCAATGCCGAGTGTCGACGTGTTAATTATCAATGTTACAGAAACATCGATTAGTTTACATAATAATATAAACATTTAAATAATAGAATAAATAGGCATAGATATACCGTGAGGACCTAAAGTCCGCCCACCTCCCTCTAACTTCTAAACCGTTCGGTATATTTTAATGAAATTTTAAACGATAATATTTGGGCAAGTCTTGCACTTTTTGACATACCAATGACAGCTTTAAATGTCAAGATGACCGCTGGGTCCGCTTTTGGAATATTTTTTTAAATGGAACACTCTTGTATATTTTTATATTTTTAAATTCCACATAAAATTATAATTATTTTTTATTAAATGCATTATTAGTCTATACTTCATAGTTTCCGAGATATTGACTCGCGAAAAGTGACATTTTTGATATTTGACAGCTTATAACCTTCTAACAGTACGTCTTAGATCAAAACGGCTTACATGTCCCTATCTTCAATTTTTATTATCTTCCCAAAAAATCAACTTCCGGTTAAACCAGATGTAACTCGAAAGCAGGAAATATAGTTGTTCCGGTTTAACTGGAAGTTGATTTTTTTGGGAAGATAATAAAAATTGAAGATAGGGACATGTAAGCCGTTTTGCTCTAAGACGTACTGTTAGAAGGTTATAAGCTGTCAAATTTCAAAAATGTCACTTTTCGAGAGTCAATATCTCGGAAACTATGAAGTATAGACTAATAATGCATTTAATAAAAAATAATTATAATTTTATGTGGAATTTAAAAATGTAAAAATATACAAGAGTGTTCCAATTAAAAAAATATTCCAAAAGCGGACCCAGCGGTCATCTTGACATTTAAAGCTGTCATTGGTATGTCAAAAAGTGCAAGACTTGCCCAAATATTATCGTTTAAAATTTCATTAAAATATACCGAACGGTTTAGAAGTTAGAGGGGGGGGGGACGGACTTTAGGTCCTCACTGTATAAACCGGCATTACCAATCCCGAAACGTTATACTTCGCAGATGATACGAAGCCCGCGAAAGTTTTACGCAGCCCGAATCGGGCTTCCTACAAATTATTGCGTATATAAGCGTATCAGGGGTAGGTGATTCCATCTGTTGTTATTTAGAAAAAGGTGGGCTTCGTAAGTCGGTAAAATATCTAAATATATACACCTTTAGTTCGGTTGATAGCCACCAGAGGGCCTGTATATGCACTTGCATATATTTTACGTATGATAAGAATCCCGACATATTTTGCAGAGCTTAGGAAGCAATGTCGCAAATTCAATTGTTATTTGAATGATATATTACTCTATATCTAGGTAACGAGGAAAGATGGATCAACTAAAGGTAAATTATTTAGAACCCTAAAGATGTCCACTGTTTCCTGGTGACGTATGTACATTTAGATACGAGTATAGTATTATGGGATAAAACAAAGTTGAACTTGTAAATTTCCACTATATTAACTAGAAAAATGACATGTTTCGGTAACACTGTAGCTTCGTCAGATGACAATGATTTATTCATTGATGCTGATATTCCTCAACACCTTTCCTCATTTAAAAGTTTGACCAACCCCATTGAACTGCAAAAACCTTGTAACCTGGGCCTAAACAATGGATTTGTCAATACATCGGCTACCTGAAGCGTAGTTGATATCTTCTTAATATCGATAAGCCCTTCTGAGACCAGCTCTCTCACAAAAAAATGTCTTGTGCGTATATTCTTTATTCGACAATGGAACTCTGGATTCTGCGGTAATTTTATAGCAGCTTCATTATCAATTATAAGATTAGGCACTTCTTTTAATTTAAGAATTTCTCCATAAAGACGCCTTAACCATACTTTCTCTCGTGTAGCTTCACTAGCAGCTACAATTTCTGCCTCAGTATATATGGCTACAGAAGTTTGCCTTTGACTTAACCGTGATACTGCACCAGAGGCATAGATACATACAAATCACTCCAGTAGTGGACCGTCCTGACGATAAGTCACCAGTCACCACCATGATCAGCATCACTAAATGCTTCCAAGTTCCCTCCAGTTCCAGCGACATATCTTAATCCATAATCTAGTGTCCCTCTTAAATATCTAAATATAAGTACGTTTAACTTTAAGCCAATCTTCTTTGCTAGGATTTTCAAGTGTTCTTGAGGCAACACCAACTGCATAGGCTATTTCAGGTCTAGTTCCTGTCATTAAATATAATAGAGCTCCAAGAGCCTCTCTATAGGGAAAATTTTCAGTTGCTGTACCTTTTTCCTCAATTTCTTCTCTTTCTACCTTCCCTAACTGACTATTTTCCTTAATCATTGGGGTGGAAGCTGAATTACAGTTGCTCATACCAAACTCTTTAATATTTTCTTTATATATTCTATTTAGCTTAGGCGAACTGACCCATAATTGACTTTATCTATTTCTACACCCAAAAAATAGTCGGCTGGTTTAACTGTTTTTTGAATTATTTTTTCAACTTCTCTAAGAAGTCTTGCTTCATTTCTTCATTATTTGAAACCACCAAACCATAATCTACATAAAGTGCCATAAAAAGTAAGCTCGAATCTGCTTCACTTCTTTTAAATCCAAGTGATATAATAAAGGTAGCAATTATTTTGTTCCAACATCTAGGTGCTTGCTTTAGATCGTAAAAAAAATCGCTTTAAATGACACACTTTATTAGTGCCGTCGTCAAAACCTTCCGGTTGCTTCATGAAAACTTCTTCTTCTAGTTCCCCATACAAGAAAGCAGTTGAAACATCAAACTGAGTAATTGACTTTTTTTATCAGCTGCAATACATACTCAATAACGCCCTTATTGTTCCAGACTTCGCTACTGGACTGAAAGTATGATTATAGTCTTCGCCTTCTTTCTGTGAAAATCCTCTAACTATCAGTCTCGCCTTATATTTTTCTATGGAACCATCTCTTTTCGTTTTCACTTTGTACACCCATTTGCAGGAAATTGCTTTCTTTCCTTCTGGCAACTTTTCTAGAACCCAAGTTTTATTTGCTTTAAGTGATTGTATCTCATTTTTCATTGCTTCTATCCATTTATTGTTCTTATCACTTCCTATTGCTTGTTGGTAACTTAGTGGTTCTTGGAATTCTCTCATCTTGGTTGTGGCACTCATAATAAATTCTTCATAATATCTAATAGGCTTTTTAATTTCTTCTCTGTCTCGTAAATTATCTGCCCCACGCATACATTATCCTGCAGAAATAAGAATATTGTTGGGTTGTATATTTTTCTATCACATACATCGTTTGTAAAACGACTATTGAAAATAGTCTAGGAACCGAAATATCTTTACCTTGTAGATTTTTATTTTTGTAGGGTAGATTGTATGTGTTTTCAAGTCGTTGTTAAGTTAATATTTTTTATTTTTATGTTTGAAATACATATTTTCTTCGTTACAATTATTACAAATCTGATGATATGCGATATTATTTGAAATAATTCACCCCCTAAAAAAATAGGTTTTACGGCTTGGGGATTTACTATGCCAACCCTGCTTCCTTCCACTACATAATATTGCAATCAGGCCTACATTTAAAAAATCATGAAAATATAATTTTTCTAAAAGCCAATTTACATTAACATGCAGTGGCAGCCATTGCAAGTAAAAATTAACTGAATGCTAACTGGTGACTTTCCGATCAGCTGATGCAATTTTAGTTTTAAACCGCATGCCTTTAGGAAATTTTTAATTGCAATCGTAAATTGGCTTTAACACTGATATAGCTAACTTTCATTGACAACAATAACACAATAAGATTGTTTTATGTTCTTTGCGAGAAATTAAGAAAGTTAAATACTAGGCAATAGAAGAGGCAGTTGTTTATTTAGGTACTCTTAAAATTAAAAAAAAAAAGCATAATTCTCAAAATGTGATTTTTTTACGATGGCAACATTCTTTTCTAATATACGAATCAAATATTTGGCGAAGAAAGTAAAACCTAAAAGCAAATGAAAAATGGCCACCAACAGACATTAAACCATTTTATTCCGAACTTTTTAAAAAACAATCTGCCACTTTTGAAATATAAAGAAAAAATGCCCGCTAAAAATTATTTATCATTATTTTCGTAAAACGTTATTAATAATGTAAAGTAATAAATTTATAACTCATCGAAATATTTGTGACGGCAACACCGCCGGGCTTCTTAACAACTGCAAGTCGTCCTGTGGTTTACACACTAACTGATTGATTTGTATGTAATCTCCAAATATTAAAATTAAATACCGAAACCCCTTGCCTCTTAACCCGGGCTTCGCATTGCCCGTGATTTTTAGCGGGCTTCGTATCAGACGTAGGCCATATATATATGTATATATAAATTCAAATTATTTGTTTAAATATGCGCCCCCCCTTCCCGCACATTTCTAAATCCGCTATTGTTACAGAGGGTGTGTTATTAACGTTTTAAAATCGTTTTAATAGAAAATAAATTGTATTTGTTTAGACGTCAGACGTTACTAAATATATTATATTTATTTAGCAATTTGTAATACGCATTTCCTTGTTTTGTTATTAATGAATTTTCTCGTAGTTAATGTTGCTTATGTTGAAAACTTATATTGCTTTATAATAAATATATTCCCTATTACGTCAAATACATGCTTATCGTTTTAATTCAGCACGTCATAAAACCATTTATTATTTTCGCTAACGTTTGGTTAAGTCTTCTATTTTGGGATCAATAGTTTCACAAGACTAAGCAATATTAGTGTGGAATTAAAACTCTCAATATACACCACTAGTTTATTATAGTTGGTTTATATTATTCCGTAGGTAGGTACATGTTTCGGGTGTAAGAACCCTCATCTTCAGCGAAAATGTATGCCTTACATTCAGTGGCGGCTCGTCCATAAGGTCATTTAGTCAATGACCTCCCTCAATTATTCTATTCTAATGTAACTTATTATTTATTAAGTTTAAATGATTCGGTGTTATTACCTACTATTGGGCCTAATGAATAAAAATGTAGCGATTGCTTTTTCTTATAAAATCGAAGTAATTTCTTGAAAGCCAATGAATAAAAACTAAAGTACCTAATTGCTTTCGCGTCCGGCAGTTGCTTAAAAGTGCAGGAATTGATTCTAGTCAATGCTTTTTCCTAAAAAATAGAAGCGATCGCTATCGTTTGCTTAAAATGTGATGAATAAATTAAGGAATCGCTTTTTCTAGTGTAGCGATCGCTTTCAACTTTTTAAGGTAGGTCGACCCCTGCACCATTTGCTTGGTAGCAGTTAACTTTAGTTCTCTGCGGCATACACGTGCGGTGCTCTTAATTTGTGTCTTCAATTATGGCTGTATATATGAACGTCCGTAAAAGAAAAATCTACAGTGTACTGGGTAGTAGTAGTAGTAGTAGTAGTAGTAGTAGTAGTAGTAGTAGTAGTAGTAGTAGTAGTAGTAGTAGTAGTAGTAGTAGTAGTAGTAGTAGTAGTAGTAGTAGTAAGTAGTAGTAGTAGTAGTAGTAACAAGATTTATTTAGCAATGTGCTACAATTTAACAAGTTATATAAAATATTTGAACTAATTTAACAATATCATCTTTAAAAAATTTTTATCAGTCACTATTTTGTTTTTTAAATAAATAATTTTTCAATGATTTTTTAAAATTTTTCAAAGAGGTCTGTGATTTAATTAAAATATTCAAGTTATTATATTCACTTAATCCTTTATAGAAAACCGATTTATATGTCAAATGTTTTGATACCCTACCTAGACAAAAATCTTTATTATACCTGGTTGAATAGTTATGATTTTCAAAATTTTGAGTTATAAAATCTTTCAAATGAGAAGGCAGTAAGTTATGTTGTATTTTAAAAATAAAAGTACAAATCAAAAGAAATACTAAATTTTTAACATTTAGCCACTGAAGTTTCTTTAACATTAAATTTATTTTCGTATATTTATCCACATTTAAAATTATACGCATAGCTTTATTTTGCAAAACTTGGAGTCTATTAAAGACCCCATCATTTGCTGTGTATAAAATAGTTGAACAATATAAAAATGGTCGTCGGCTATATCTCAAAAACTAGCAGTCATGGAGCTTATATTTTTTGGTAAAAGTGCCTAAAAGAAAATGCTGGAAATTATTTTCGAGTTTGTAAAACGTCCGGAAGGGGGCGTTACAGTCATGACCAACGTTATTATTCAGGATTTCTTCATGTTTTGACTAAGTGAGAGGTACCAAAAACATATTTGTTTTAATATATACCCATTTCCTAATAATATTTGTTAAGGACAACATTTTCTATCTAATAAAATAAAGTGGTGGGGGGAAATTAATTATTTTCTTAAATAAACTACGGTTACTTCCGTTTGACATAACCGATTTTAACAAACTTGATCTCATTAAAAAGAGCTTTATTTTATCTACAAATCGCGTGTTTGTTGTTTTATCCATAAATTTTGCCGTCGCCGCTAGATGGCGTTAACTGAAAAAAAGGCTTAAATTAGGTATTTGTGCAAAAAAGTCAAATACAATGATAGGTCTGTTTTAACAGGGTCTTATAGAGAATTAAATCGTGTATATGTAATTTATTTTGTTAAATATCTCCGGTTCTAAAAAAGATACAAATTTAAAGTTTTTTACGAAAATGTTAAGGATTTAATTCTCTTTAAGACCCTGTTAAAACAGACCTATCATTGTATTTGACTTTTTTGCACAACTGCCTAATTTAAGCCTTTTTTTCAGTTAACGCCATTTAGCGGCGACGGCAAAAATCATGGATAAAACAACAAACCCGGATTTTTCTAGATAAAGTAAAGCTCTTTTTAATGAGATCAAGTTTGTTAAAATCGGTTATGTCAAACGGAAGTAATCGTAGTTTATTTAAGAAAATATTAAAATTTTTCCCACCACGTTATTTTAATAGATAGAAAATGTTGTAAAGATTAAAACAAATATGTTTTTGGTACCTCTCACTTGGTCAAAACACGAAGAAATCCTAAATATTAACATTGGTCGTAACTGTAACGCCCCCTTCCGGACGTTTTACAAACTCGAAAATAATTTCCAGCATTTTTTCTTAGGCACTTTTACCAAAAAATATTTTACCTCGAAGCTCCATGACTGCTAGTTTTTGAGATATAGCCGACGACTATTCTTAGTTCACCCGGTACGTAAAAATTGCAGATATGATGATTTCAGTAAGTTATATCGATTTGATTGCGAAAATGTTGAGTGGTTGGTAAATTATTTTTTGACTGATACTGGTAAAAAGCAAGGGGGTGCACTGTCGCCTTTAAATAAGATTAAAGTCTCATCTAAACAAGTGGATAAGCCACGTCTGAACTTGCAATTGCTTTTACTAAAAAGTAATTGCTTCAAGTAATTGCTTAATTTTTATTCATTAGGCTCAATATCTTTAAAATATCCCCCTCGTATTTTACTTTACATGTGAAATGTGTGTAATAACAGCAAAAAACAATGTGAGTGTTATAATATTTCAGTTGGCGATAATATTTCTGTCTGTATGTAAATATAACAAAACGCCGCGAATTCTCTCGTCTTCCGACAGATGACACCAGGAATTTGTCCTCGATCAGCGGATATTGCAACATACCCAGATTAGTAGTGGACCGTAATGAGCCCGAACACCAAGTTATGAATTGCCTTTTTGTGATTTTTGTTACATTTAATGAAGTTTAAAAATGTTTAGTGGTGCCTTCGATTTTTACTTTCATTGACTTTCAATTAGGTTTCTTATGTATAATTTTTGCATTATGTAGGTAATCCTTTTCTGTTTCAAGAAAAATAAGTAAACATTCTTTTTCTGACTAGGTAGGTACTGGCACTCAGTGGCGGCTCGTTAATGGAGGGCTCTGGGGCGGCCCCCTCCCTGCAATTATTTCAAACAGAATCCAAAAATACTTTACTTAAAAAACCAATAAAGCAATCTATGTAAGCAATCCATTAAAATAATTCAAACCAAACATAGCCCTATTCCAGCGGGTAGGTTATACTAAGCGCGGGCATAAATTCAAACCAAACATAGCCCTATTCCGACGGGCAGGTTATACTCATAGACAAGCGAGTTGCGCGCTCTCAATGTTATACTAAGCGCGGGCGGGCGACCGATTATCCGTCCCGATTCAACGCGGCTTCTCGATGAGTTGCCATGACGAGACGAGAGGCGTGACGTCACCTAAACATCGCACAACGAGCGGCTACAGATGAGCTCCAATTTTCCGCGCCCAACAACATCTGTTCGCGATGCCACGGTAGAATAATCGATATTATGTACTCTGCGAGGCGACCTGTCGATGCCGCCAGGCGCTAATGTTTTGTTTATTGGTTTTGATTTAATTTATTAGTTACGTTTTAAAGTTGGAAAATGTCGTGTAATATGAAGGTCAGTGATTTACAGACGCTTGTGTTTAGTTCTCTGAGCTTAAGTGAAAAACTTGATTTAAAAAATGCAGGGCGGCCACTAGAAATTGAACATAGTACAAGTGCAATTAAAATGTAAAAGTAAGGCACAGTTTACGCGTAAGTTTGACAAAGAAATATATAATAAAAATCCTGGATATGCGGTTGTGAGGACAATTTTTTTTTTTGTTTCGTGTGTCTTCTTTTTGACGGGGATGATAATTGGACTATAAATGGGGTGCAGGACTTAAAACATCTTTTAGAGAAAAAAACATGTAAATAGTGCAAAACATCGTCATAATGTGGTAAGTTTTGAGATGTTGTTAGAAAAAACTAATATTTTAACTTGTTTAAGTAGTGCTTATGCTGATGAAATTAAAATTCACAACGAGAAAGTTAGAAAAAACAGACACATACTTTTGAAAATAATAGATATTTTAATTTTTTTTTATTTAAAGCCAGTGCCCCCCCCCCCTGACTCGCTAGTCACAAGCCGCCCCCCCTGACTCGCTAGTCACGAGCCGCCACTGCTGGCACTGCTGGCACTGCTGGCACCACGCCATAGTCTTAAAAAATAAAAACAAATTTTCATATTATTTACTTTAAAAAATCAGCTATTTGAAGTCGAAGGACTTATTTACACGGTTTTCCTAGTTTTCATTGTTTTTTTATGATGTGGCTATTATTCAACTGCCTTGGTTCGTTTTATAAAAGCGACATAATTTAACATTAGGCAGATAGCTAGAAATTTAGGGAAGTTACCACAGTTAATGGTTTAAGTCTTCGAACTGTATATAAGTAGGTAGGTATAGGTCCAGTGACGTAGCAAGGGGGGGGGGGGGCGAATAGGGCGACCGCCCGGGGCGCCATATTAACGAGGCGCCAAAATGGTCATTAGAAATACGGGAATTTAAAAATTTACTTATGCAATTACGGCTGGATTGCTTTTGACATTTGGCAACGCCGATATTTGAAGAAAAGGCGCCGCGATTCGATTGCGTCACTATGCTACGTGAATTGTGAGTAGCCACGACATAAGTCACACAAGCCCGAACAAGCAATTTTTCTTTTACAAATGTTAAGTTCAAGTCTGTTAATCTGTGGCGGTTTCTCCATAGGAGCACAGGAGCACGTGCACCCCCATACTCCATAAAGAATCACCCCATAAAGAAAAAATAATGTTCATTTAAATTTCTCTTGTTTATATTCTTACCGTTTTATAAGTTATTTTAACGTACCGTCAAACAATCGAACGAAACGTGGTGTAATAGCTCTCGCCAAGCCGGTTGTCAAGAGCAACCGTGTATGAAGCGTAGGAATTAATTCATAAGTCGCACACATGCGTTACGTAGGCGGGGTTTCTGCTGTTTTTCTATGCATCTTGTACTAGCAGGTGTGGTGGGGGAAAGCGCGATTCTAATAAGAAAACTCGCACAAATTAAATGTGCGTCGTTGAGTTCATTGATGTATCAATTTATTATTTGGAGTTTACCTTTATATTTTTGTTATTATTTTGGGGGTAGTAAAGACTTATTTTAATAAAAATTAACAGTTTTAATGCCAAAACGACTATGAATGTGGAATATTTGAGAAACAATACATTACAGTTATTCCAAACTTTAATAAAGCTGTTATTGATAAGTTTGCTGCAAATAACAACAGAAGAAGTGACTTTACTTTTAAACAATGTACCCACTAATGAAAAATAAATTGGCCTTTTTTATTTTTTTTATCTTATTTAATTTTCAATAAAATAAGTAGGTAATCATAAATTTTTAAAATATTTACTAAAAATTATTGACCAAATTTGGGCGTGGTCTTGAAAATTTTTCGCCTGCGGCGCATTTCGCCTGCAGCGGGCTTTTAGTACATCCCCAAGTTTACAAATCACGAGTCGCAACTGCTGTTAATATATTTTTTAAACTAAAATTTATAGATGTATAATTTTAGTTTTAGGATTGTCTAGTAGGACGCAGAACTACTATTCGCCCGGGGCGCCAAAATTCCTAGCTACGTCCCTGTATAGGTCCATACTAAAAACTGCGATAAAGGAAATATCTCTGCTAATTAAAATGAAAACACCGGTTAACTTAGGTTCAGTTTAACCATTAATTCAAATATAAGAAGGTAAAGTATAAGCATGCATTATTTTTATGTTTAAGTAATAAGATACATACATAGCAACTGTGAAGCAAAAAAAAAGTGATAAATGGGGATTTCCTTGACAGTAAATTTAACATCTGACTTCATTTCATTAGTTTATGTGAAACTGTAGGTATAGTGTTTTACCTATAATATGTATAACCTAAACGAATATGACATGTCCTACGACCTTGCGATTTTGAAACTTAAATTTTGTGTTTTTGTTTTGTATTTTATTGAGGACTAATAACGATTTTTGACTTTGACTTAAATGAAACAAAGAAATGCTGCCGTAAATATGAGTAACAGAGTATTTAAAATTTCGTTTCAGTTAATTAGTATTTTCGAGGTTTGGTTAATTACAATATACCTTTATTTTGACACCATCTATAAACCATATAAATATTCATGTTTATTATTACCCTTAAAATATAAATATTATTTATAAAAGAAAACTTTTTTCACCTCTTTGAGTATGTTTCAGATATTCTTTAACTTTTACGGGAAAGAGGTCTTTCTGTGTCCCCAATGTACGATTCGCCACACTCGCACAAGATTTGAAAGATACCATTTTTTGTGTTTTTATTACGGGGGGGGGGGGGGTTAGTTTTGTAAGAAAGCTTCTAAGGATATTTTCGATTTCGATAGCTGTTTTGATCTAATAGTTTTTGGTTATCCTTCTAATCTTTTCAGAAATCCCCTTAACATAAGGCATTGTAAAAATATGCTTGCTCCTCTTTCGTTTCTGTATGAGTTTTTAATTCGCGATTTTTAAGTTTTGAGATGGCATTATTTACAAAGGTTTCAGGGTAACCATTATGTTTTAAATAACAATGATCAGAAGCCAAGGTTTTGGACACGAAACAGCACTGGAGAAAACGAAAATTCAAAGAAGCAGCTTTCATGAATCAAAATACCCGTATATTTAGTAAACCAAGTATAGATATACCCAATATCTGGAAGCCGCTCCTTATCCAAAATAAACAGCTCAAGCTTAACACTCCAATAAGCACGTAGGCGGAGTCATCAAGCTTCATCGCACATGGATAGTATTTAAGACAGAATATAGCCTTAGAATTATAATTTGGTTTGGTTTACACTTGAAAACGGTTAGAGATACTAACTAATTGAAACGTTGTGTTAAGTAACAAAATAAAGACAATGGAGGATATTTCTTCATTGTCTACCAACTTCAAACAAATATCTGAGCTCATCTTATCAAACTTTATGCTTTTGCGGCGTCTATGTTATAAAATTGTTTTTAAGAAAGGTTTGTGGGATATATATTCAATAGATTTCGACCAATTTGGTTACAGTGTAAAGGCCCATTCTAATTTTGACCCTACCGCATAGTGTATAAACGAATAGAATTTTCGAAAATGGTTTCAGTTTTTAAAATTTTAATTTATTTACTAAGAAAATAATTAGACAAAATAAGTTCCCTAATAAAATAAATCTAATACCGAGAACATCGCAAATCAACGATTCGAGAGAGAGACTATACTACGATGGCGTTCAGTGCGACACTTTAAATGGGATGACGTCGGTCTGTTTGTATTCAAACTTTATACTTTTGCGGCCTCTTTTAGTATGGAAAATACTACTGGTCGCGCATATACGGGTCCATTTCATGAAAAATGAACGACATCAACAAGCGTCACGCTAGAGATTAGTTGACCGCGTCGGCTTGGCGGTGTGGGTAGGTCAAGGTTGCATAGGCCAAAATTAAGGACATAAATAACACGGCGGCTCTGTAAAAAGCCCAACGTTGAACCGGCTAGAGTAACTCCTATTGATCAGGAGCTCTGATAAATTGTAGGAATTTAAAGAAATAATCCAATAAATCAGTTAAGAATAAATTAGTCAAGATTGTATCACAAATGTAAATCCTGAGAAAAAAAAATTATTGTGATTAGAGGTAATGAAAGATCACACTGACAGGTTAGTTAGACATAAGGGTCACTTAGATCGGTGGTCAAAAGTGGATATCCTCGGATCTAAGAAAAAAAGCGCGGTGGTCTTAAAATATTACAAAGGAAGTTGGGGGTAAAGAATTAAAAAAAGTGGAAAAAACTAAACCGTGAATGTATCTGAAACAAAGCGAAATAGCGCGGCGAACTTGACGTATTACAAGAAAGTCGGGGGCGAATATTGCAAAAAATCAGGAAGAACTCAAAAATGCATATCTCTGGAACTAAGAACAATAGCGCGGCGGTCTTGAAATATTACAAAGGAAGTTGGGGGTAAAGAATTAAAAAAAGATAAGAAAGTAAAAAGTAAATATCTCTGAAACAAAACGAAGCATAACTCTTTCTGCTTCCCCTACCTTTTGCGGATCAATTGGAGGCAGTCGCAGTTCATCGCCAGCCATTAGAGAGACATGTAGGTAAAAATAAGATTGGCCAACAACTGAAGTCGGCTGTGAAATGTTATTTATATGGATATACCAATCCAAAACATTTCATAGCCGACTTAAGATTTAGACATTTCATGAACAAAGGGTACAAGGACCAGCAGGTAAATGACTGTGTATAGCTAAAGAAATAATTTTGTCGCTATTTTTGGAAAGGTGGTTTTGAGCTCTCTTCAATATGTACTAATATACAGATTATTCTATATTTTTTATTTTAACAAAACAGTCAAATTAACACATTTCTAAGTATATTAATTTAATTATTATTTCAAACTAAATCGGAGCATCCATGCCGTCATAATAACGCGTGATAGCGGCTCTATTGTGTCAACACGTTACATACTCACAGATAGGAGTAATCTGTGACATAATGGTTTACTTTGCCACTGTATGTGGTAGGTATTTTCAATACGCCTATGATACTTGCGTAAGATGCAAGATCTGTGGATTTTTAATTGTGTTTAGAAAAGTGTTGGGACCTTTAAAATAATATTTATATAACGTTTTAATAGGCTCTCGTTTTGAATGTCAGTGTTAAATATGATAAATTGGGTTCTAGTGAAAGACTTATTACCCAATTATTTTGTTTGGCAATTTAATTATAACCATTTAAAACAAACAGTAAACAAATAAAATACCCTATCTGTATTGACCTTAACCTTGTATTTTTTATAAACAGACCTTCATAAAAATTTACTCGTGTCATTTTTCAGGTAATTCACATAATGGATGTTTATATTTTATCCATCAAACTAAATAATGTGCTATTATTTTTTTTGTGACATACAAAGGATATGATTAAATTTTTATCAATACCTAATTTCTATTTCGTAAGGCGTTTTGTCTAAATGGACAGATAATGTGGAAGTGTCATTATTCAAAATAAATAAAATGCCATAGTAAGTTAAGTATCACAAAGAATGTTACAGTACTGTTATCTCGCTATGAGATCAATTGACATGGTGTATTGAAATTGTCTAAAATTAATGCTTGAAATTAATAACGAAATTACGACGGGAGTAATTTAAATGGCGTACTTGCTTGGCGCCAAGCCTCTCCTCTACTACAGGAAAAGATACTATGAAATCGGCTGCAAGGAATTGACATTTCAAAACTCCTCCTAGGTTTAGCAATACCAAATTTCAATAGGTTTAACTAAAGTAATTTATAATTTTAATGTAACTTATAATTATTTGTAATATCTAGTATTAACACCCTTATTCTGTGGAGATGATATAGTGGAGATTAAACAAAAAAATCTTACTTTTTACAAAAAAAAGGCTTTTAAACAAAAAAGTCATCACAGGAAAGAATTCAAACCCATTGCTAAAAGAATTTGTTTTCCAAACAATGCCATCAGGGAACATTATATTATATAGAATTATAAATGCTATAAACAGCATTTATCGAGCTGAAATCGAATCGGCCTTGTTTGGAATGATAAATAAAATAAAAAGGTGTATAGGAAATGATGGAAGACATTTGGAGCATATAGGTAGACATTGACTAGCAGAATTAAGGTGTTAATATAATTTTTGTTGCAAAATTCTTCCCGTGGTAAATTTAGACGTATTAGAAATTTGTAAATTACTTTAGTTATACCTTTTAAAATCATTTATGCTAAGCCTACAATATGTATCTTTTAAAAATGTCGGTTTATTGAAGCCG
The DNA here is from genome assembly GCA_963969555.1 of Polydrusus pterygomalis. Taxonomy (NCBI): domain Eukaryota; kingdom Metazoa; phylum Arthropoda; class Insecta; order Coleoptera; family Curculionidae; genus Polydrusus; species Polydrusus pterygomalis. The sequence continues at coordinate 14,903,199 of OZ018381.1, read as the reverse complement.
ATTTCATTGTATTTTTCTATAGTAGTAGTTATAATAGTAGTAGTAGTTAAGGGGGGCTGTATCTCTGGCTTAAATTAAGACATCGACATACGGTTTTCACCAGTATTCTGTTCTATTATCTTTGGAGAACTAGCCCCAACCCGGCTAATTTATTTCTTTTTCTAATATTTTTAATCACTGTATTAATAGTATTGGTAAGCCTACGGTAACTGCCACCCCTGCCAATGTATTACATTCCGACCCTTGATATCGCCGCTCGTACCGAATATTTGTTGCTAACCACGTTCATTGGAAAGCGATGATTGGTAGTTTTCACCCGACGGGTAAGAGGCGATGACGTGTCCATCAAGGGTTTCTTGCCCTTTAGGCACAACGACTTTGTTCTAGACGCTCGTTCTAGCAGTCACGTGTTTTTTTACTCTGTTCTAGACGCTCGTTCTAGCAGTCACATTTTCTGTTTTGACTCTGTTCTAGACGCTCGTTCTAGCAGTCACGTTTTTTTTGTTTCGACTGGGTTCTAATAATTGTTCGTTCTAGCAGTTACGTTTTTGATTTAACTGAAATTACGTTATAGACTCTCGTTCTAGGAGTCAAGTTCTTTTGCAATTAGAGCGAGACAGTTGAGTGTGTCTTGATATACTGACCTTTTTACACGCACGAGGTAAAAAGTCGGTTTTTGTTTTTAAGACTTCTTTTCGATCGAGAAAGGCACTGGAGTTTTTGTTGGATAACTGTCTCAGGTTTTTCATTTTTTGTGTTGTAAAAATTAATCACTGTTCTTTAGTAATGTGACGTGATATTAGACACTTTAAGCAAACCGTATTTTTGTGATTTTTTCATTTGAATAATTTTGAATTATTTAAAATTAAATATTTTAAATTATGGATGAAATACTTCATCCCATCCTTATTGATGAGGATGATGAAGATGACGACGATTTGGGCGATCTGGTGATCAGACACATTTTGCATGATGACGACCTCCTAGGCAACCTGGCAGCCCTCTATGGGCATTTTGATCTTGCATTTTATAATGACACCCTATGTCTTGCCATGTTTAGGTTTAAAAGGAGGGATATACCCTCAGACCAAGCACTATAGACAAAGCATGCCACTCATTGCCATTCATGAAAGAGGGGTTGTTGTGTTGACAAATTTCAAGTCACATTCCGATGCAACAGCGATACAAGTAAGTCCCCCATCACTATAAGGGGTGATCAATCGGGGCGCGCGGAGAACCGGACGAAATGGAGGGGATACGTCTTGTAAAGCGCTTCGACAAGGAGTGTCGAACGTCGAACGGCGATCACAGCCGTATTGCTACTACAGTGCGTAAATTCTTATACTGTGAACATAAAACTGTTTTTATGGCCAAATGTAAATAGCTTTGTCTATAGTGCTTGGTCTGAGGATATACCGAGGTTAGGGTCATCGTAAGGGTTTTGTCCCGCCACCTCTCTTAACAAGTGAAGGTCATCTTCGGGATTGTAAAAGTCTTTTTTTTTAGGAACTTCAAACATTTTTGTAAAATTCAGTTCAGAAAAATAACAAAATAATAATAAAAAAATTAGGTTAAGTGACAACTGACAAAATCATAGAAACCAGAGATCGGTCGATTGGTTGGAATGCGTTTACGGATATGGATACGATGGCAGGCCCGTAACGATGCGGGCAACGTAACGTATTGAGTCCAACGCATCTATTCTGCACATGCGCAGATCGATGCGGATACGGATACGGTTGAAATTTAGGACATGCTTAAAGTGTCTATTATCTCATTTTTTAAAACGCATTGGTTGCGTAAAAATCCTCTACTAAATAGTTAATAATCACCGGTTGTCCTAAAGCAGTAATGCGGCATAGTGCATGCCTTTAATCGGTAGAGTGAAAGTACGTGAAGCAGCGAATCCAGGCCTGCCAATTTGCCAGCAGACCATTGTAGTTACGCGACACACACCAGTAAAGGTATATATATACTATCCATAGTATCACCAAAAATAAATCGGCTCCAAGCCACAACATTTGTTAACAATTTTCATATCCATCGTAATTTAAACAGTCCTGATGATACAAACTGTTATTTCAAATTCGACATTAAATTAATTTTTTAACTCAATTTAATAATTTGTTGACTAAAACTTTCAATTCGTTTTGTAGCAATATTTACGTTACCCATAACTGGGTCTGTGAATTGTGATGTTTCAATATTTACTTGACTAATAATAATAATTTAACCTTACGTGTCATTCTAAATTTATCTACGTTTGTAGCTTAGTTTTCGTAACGCTTTTTGTCTCGTCCGCTTGAGAACTTTAACTACATTTGTATCTGCCCGCTAAGCTGAGTTTATGAGACAATTTGCTTAACTACAAACGTACCACTGTACCATTTTTACCGTACCTTTGTTATGTTCCCCTTAATTTAACTGGATTTAATACCCATTAAACCCGCCTAACTAAACTCAATTTTTAAACCTTTGTTTTATTTATCTTATTATTATTATATTTATGGAAATACATTAATTTCGTTTATTAATTAAGTTGGCCAACTCTTTGATATTATTGGAAAGACCATACAGTTTTCCTACAATCATGTATTTAAATAAATTTGGTTCTGTTTGAAATGTTTGAAAAAATTTGATAAATGTGACGATCGTGCAGTCTGCTTCCTCTTGCGGTGATGGATATAACAAAAATAGGCATACAAAATTTTAAATGTTACCTTAGAATAAGCTCTTCAAACGATACCAAGTTTACCAAATTTAGTTAAGGCAAACCGAAGTTAGGAAAATTTATTTCAAAAGAGGTTCCCCTTCCTCCCCATAGTATATTTCGCGAGTTAAAACAAAATAATTTAAACCAAAGTTGTATCGTATATTTTATATTTCAAAGAATAAGACACTTAAGTTTTGATATAACTTTACCCAGGTAGCCAGAATGCCAAAAATGACGTCAAAATGACGTCGTTTTTTGGTTAGTTTTGGTCATAATATACAGTGTGTCTGCGGATGGGGTCCCCAAGGGGGAAAAAATCTTTATTATTCATTTTACGACCAAAAGTCATTATTTATAAAAAGTTCTGCTTGTTGAGAAAATGAATTCACGATAAAAAATGTTAGATCAGATGTACAGGGTGTTAATAAATTAGAAAAATATAAAAATACTTCAAGAGAAAAGTACTATTATTTATTGTTTTAGTCAAAATGTTTATGAAACAAAGTTGTTTATAATCCAAAATAATGCCTAAATACAAAATTTGAAATTCGAATTCTAATTTTTGTTTTTTTATTTTTTTACAATAGAATTTATGAACATTCAAAATGAAACCGTTAGAGTGCTGACCTATTTATTTAATTTATTTCTAATTTGGAGAAATGTGTGCAGATTGGAGGAGAATATGTAGAATAATAACTTTTTCCACAATTCTGCATTTTGAATGTTAGATTCTACTGTAAAAATAAAAAACAAAAATTAGAATTCAGATTTCAAATTTTATATTTAGGCTTTATTTTGGATTATAAACAATTTTGTTTCATAAACATTTTGTTTAAAATAATAAATAATGGTACTTCTCTCTTGAAGCATTTTCATATTTTCCTAATTTATTAACACCCTGTAAATCTGATCTAACATTTTTTTATCGTGCATTAATTTTCTCAACAAGCAGAACTTTTTGTAAAGAATGACTTTTGGTCGTAAAATGAATAATAAAGATTTTTTCCCTCTTGGGGACCCCATCCGCGGACACAATGCATATTATTATGTCTTTTAACCATAATATGACTTTTTTTAAAGTCGTGTTTCAGATGTGTATTTGATGTCAGCGGTAAGACATTATATTGACGTATTTTTAAAGTCTTAGAAATTTAGTATAAAAATTCCCTATTTTAATGTCATGTCACCATCGCGCAGCAGTCGATGTTATTCCTTTTACGTTTTTTATTGACATGCAGCTAGTTGCACAGCGGTATCGTCTGGAGCAGCCCAATGATAGTTTTAATACCATTTTAACATTTGTAAAAGGGCATGATGTACTTGGACAGCCCCCGGTCTCATTTGGATAACCTGATTACACTAATTGTCCAAGGCTACCAAGACGCTAACGAAAAATCTCGAACAGCGTTGCCAAACTTAGTGTTTTGACACTAGACTAACTATTGTATAATTTCCTACTATTCTCCTGTATTCTAATATGAAATGTAAGGTAGGTATATAGTTACCTATTTCCTACAAATTATCAAAAACTACCTTAAATTTTTCATTTTCGGGATTTAAATTTTGAATTACCTGTAAAAAAAATCAAATTAAAAGGTTAACACAAATCTAGTATTTCAAATCAAATCAGAATGCCTTTTATTTTGGTTAACATATAGTGGTTACATAAAATTTGGAAAAGGGGTGGCGGTATCCAAACCAGTTGCTCTATACAACCACCCTAAGTTATAAAAAAAGATGAAGATGTATTTACATAACAAAATACTAAACTATTAGAATGAGCTAGTTAAAAACCTATTACACTAATAAATTAGTTAATCTTACGAAAGAAAATATATGTTCAAAAACATAAAAAAAAGAAAAACATAAAAACAACCGTTAGTTATATAATCACTATCAATAATCATCTTAAAGTCCGATCTCTGCTCCCCAATATATCTTTCTTAACTAATCTAATGAATATATAAATTGATTGGGAGGTCTCAACATGGAGTGGAATGGAAGCCCTGTAGGAAAACGATCCCTTAAAGAGTTCCGTTCTGTGACGAGGTACACTAAACATTTCTCTATGTCTGGTATGTAGGTTATGTGTATCACTGCCTTTAATAAAAATATCAAGTACCTGGATAGGATGGAGAACCACTACCAGTAATTTTAAAAATACTTTAGCCAATTGTAATTTGAAACGTTCTTCAGCGTTAAGCCAACCGGAATTTATTAGACTTGCAGTTATAATATGATCATACTTTCGCAGGTTATAACAAAAACGTAAACAGGAATTTTAACAGAATTTTTTGTAGGCTGTTTTTATCCCTTCTTAATAATGCAGGCCAGTACACGATGTTACAATAAGTCAATTGTGATAATACCAAGGAATTGGTTAACTTAAGTTTCAAATCAGTACTGAAAATATCTTTATGCAAATATAATAGCTTTATAGTAAAAAATGTTTTTTTTATTAAGTTGTTAACGTGAGAATTTAACCTTAAATCAACATCTATATACAAGCCTAGATTCTTACAAGTATTACCTGGTTGTAAAGCAACCCCGTTAAGTATGATCCTAAAAGCAGGGTTGTCAAAGAGCTCCTTTTTATCCTTCCCTATTAGCATTAGTTGTGTTTTGCCCTCATTAAGAAACAATCCGTGAGCCTTAGAAACCTTAGAGATTGTCGCTATATAGATCATGGTTAATTTTATCCATTGCTAACAGCAGAAACAATATATGAAATGAAAAATATATCTGAGTATCATCAACGTATTGATGTGAACTACAGTACTTAAGAAAATAACAAAAATCAGCTGTGTAAAGGGAAAAAATTATAGGACCCAGGATGCTGCCCTGAGCCACACCTTTGTTTACATGGAGAAGCTTTGACGTATTATTTTTTAATAAAACTCTCTGGTATCTGCCTTCTAACTAGTTTTTAAAAAAATTTTGAGTTGAATCATCAAAACCGAAATATTTGAGTTTAAGATACAGTGTTTTTTGATTTATAGTGTCAAAAGCTTTGCTGTAATCCAATAAGATGTGTTAAGTGTTATATTTGTGTTTTATAAAGCAAAAAAAAAATAATAAAATAGAATGGCACGCTTTAATTTTAGTAAAAATAGTTCGAACATGTGTTTATCATTGAGGTGGAATGACAAGAGCTACTGACGACCAAAAAGTTAATCTGACAACACTGATCTTGAAAAAGTCGATCTTCCTCGGTGGAGTCACCATGTGGTCGCCAGATTGGAACAACAGTATAGGTGTAGTACATAATTTATGTCTGACACCTAAGTAAACCACAGTTGTTTATGATAAATGTTCCTCATTTTCCAAAGTTTACTGGTGCCAAAATTTCCACAAATTTGTTTTATTTTAGCTTTTGATAAATATTGAATATATCATTGTTACCATTAGAATAAGAGCTACAAAAACTAAATACAATAGCTATTTATGCCATCAGTTACGAAATGCCTAATTTTGTGTAACGCGTGAGATTTTTGCGGAACGAACGAAGTGAGTTTCGCAAAAACTCACAAGTTACACAAAATTTCATTTCGTAACGTACAAGATTTTTTCTAATTTTGAAGAAAGTAATAAAAAAATAAAATTTAATATAATTGGTAAAAATTTGGAAAACATAAATTTAGTTTTTCTAATTTTGACATATAACTGATGGCATAAATAGCTATTGTTGCTGTTACTTCATGTTAGTTATCAGTTTGACATTTTGTAAAAAAGTCTAGACGGAAGGTTTTTAGCGATATTGATATATTTTTAGTTTTATTTTTAATAAATGAGTCATTCAAGTTCTGAAGAGCTACCAAGCGATATTGAAGAGGCAGCAGGTAATGCTCTATTATCAGTAATTCCCAAAAAGTCAAAGGCAGTTTATGATTTGGCATACAAAAAATTTGTTACGTGGTGTGATGAGAAGAAAATTAAACATGTTAATGAGAAAGTTTTACTTGCATATTTCGAGGGTAAGAAAGATCTAATGTATTATAACAGTTTAATAAATAGAATAATTCTTTTTGTCACTAATTTTGAAATACATTTTTCGTCACCAATTGCATAAAATTTTACTTTATGCAACTAGTTACAAAAAGTAAGACGTTTCATAATGTCAATTAGTTTTAAAAAGTGTCACTTTATATGTCAAAATTAGAAAAACAAATTTTATGTCTTTTCAAAAATATTCCGGATTTTTATTTCTTAAAATGGGCATTACGTCGCTGAAATTGACGTTAAGAACTAACGTCATTTAGACGTGACTTACTTACGTCAAAAAGTCCACACTAGGAAAGTTAAAAATACGTCTTTTAGCCGAAACTGATGACGTCATGTGCTACCTGGGTATTTGGCATTTCATCGATAGAAACTGATAATCATCTTAGTCATAGGTTGAACGCCCACTAGAGACAAATTTTGAAAATTTTTGTAATAAATATTTGTATTTTGAACTTTGTGAGAAGCGGTTTCTGGGACATGGCCAGCGTCCATACTTATTTGGCTACCCGGTACACGCAAGCATCATTATATGACCGCTGATTAAAATAATATAAAACTCAACTAATTTTTATGTTTGTTTAATATCCTCTTATTACATTCATATATAAAAAAGAAAGGCAACACATTTTTTAGCTCTTCCAACCTTTGCTCTGTTACAGTGGCGTAGCGTGCAGGGGGCCAGGGGGGGCGACCGCCCCCCCCCCGCCCTTTGAGCCTTTCCCAAACGGCGCCCCCTTCCCACTCTCCCAGTAGTTCCCAGTTCAATTTCACTTCACATGATAATTGATAATATTGTTGACCTATAGCAACAAGAGGAAATTTACTATGTTTATGAATATAAATGATAATTATATAACAAAATCCTCATTATTTATTACTATTATTAATATAATTATTTTTTAGTTCTTTGTTTCTGTTTATATTATAAGATGACCATTATCAGATTTCGCTATTTTTTTACCCCTCCCCATATCAAAGAGGGCTTGGATTAAAAAACGTAGGGCTTGGTTTAGATTACAATGATATGAGGACGATATATCTAACCAAATCTAGGTTAAAATTTTGTCAAATTCATATTATGACATGATATGCCAAACTAATGAGTAATAAAATAAGTTTTAAAAAATTAACAAAGTAAGAATATACAGAAAGAAAAAGAAAAATAATTACATCAATCGCTGAAATTGGCCACCGCCATGCTCCAAGCATAAATTCACACGTCTCTTCATATTTTCGAAAGTGTTGACCAGCATCTCTGGATAACCATTATCAGAAGAATAGTATTGGCAAATATGGTATTTTGTGAAGCTCTCTTTCTCTTTGTTTTTAAAGTATTTTTATGGGATTTAATTAGCGTTATTATTAGTTTATAACTTTTAGAGTAAAGAAGGAGATAAAATAAACCTCTTACTATGTTACCTATTTTGAGATTCTATTTTATTTTCACTATTTGATTTACTTTATAATAAAAATATTTTGGCACGACCAATAATTTGTATTCTTTCAGTTATTTTGCTTTAAAAATTAAAAATTGCTTGAAATCTTTAATTTACTAGAGACTAAATTTTATGCGTGTTATTATCGCCAATGAGAATGCGTGTTTTTATTCTGTTTTCATGTGGCCATTTTAGACCTGACCACAACAAAAACTTTATTTCTCAGGCCAAAATTTACTAAATAAACGAAATTATACATTAGCAGTGAGGCGCCCTTTGAACAAGGGCCCATAATGAGCCATGAAAACGAAGCACTTTTTTTTTAATTGATCAATTTTTTTGTGATTTTCTTGAGGATCTTGTGTATTTTATATTTTAAGGGCGTGGCACCCAAAAAAATTTCGCCTGCGGCGCTATTTTTTTATCCCTCCCCATAAAAAAAATATGTACGACCTTACCTTTGAAGCTTTCGCCCCCTCCGCCCCTTCAACCACGCTACGCCACTGCTCTGTTACCTTATGTTTGGTTTTACCTTATACTTACCTAAAATTGTCACGATAATAAAAAAATCGTGGATTTATTGCCTTTAATTTGGTACCGTACATAATGGATCCTTTTTTTTTCCATTAAGCTAAATATCGCCTTTTGTCTATTTAGCTAAAAATAGCTGGTAAAAAAAACAAAATTTTAAAACTATTATTTTGTAAAAACCTGTTATATAACTACTCAATGTAAAGCATTAAACGGATAAATTAATAAAATATAACAATTATTAACACGATTATGCAAAAAATATAGAATAACATTTTTATAAAAGCAAACGACGTGAAGGGGTATTTAATATAGGTAATGCAAATTTTGCAAAATAAAGCAATTAACGCTTTTAGACGATTTTATAGTAAGATGACTACCTACTTAGTATTCAGTTCTTGCCATGAAGCCTTATGATTTATTATTTATACCAGGTGAAGTTAATTTGTTATTTAAACTTTTTCATTTAACAAATTAATTGATTCAGCCGATACTAATTTTTCAATTATTTTTTAGCGCCACGTCAGGTTAAAATAATTCAAGAAGACTTTGAAACCTTTTGCGCAAAAAAAACAATAATTAAGTAGGAAATTAATTCTATAAAAATAAACCTTAATAATTGCCTAAATAGAAATATTATCGGTTATTTAACTTTTATGGTATAAAGTATACACAGAAGTCAATTAATGTTTTATAGTTTTTCACCTTTCTCAGTTATTATCAAAAAGTTTTTGGCTGTATATGAACAAATGATAGCAGCACGGTAGAGTAATATTGATATTTGTACTCTGGTCTACTTCAGGTAATATGCAGAAGTAGTAGTAGTAATAGTTGCGGGGAGCTTCAGTAACCTGGTAAATAGTCCGAATCAATCCTTTTTGCCAACCACTAAATCTTCCCCCAACTACTCTAACCACATGTTCCTCACCTCGCCTATAACCTTCCCGATCTAGTTATGAAACTCAGATTATCCTTCCAGGCGAGGGCACTAACTTCCTCTCTTCGGAGAACCGCCGAGCCGAAGACCTGATGCCTCAGTCTCCTCAGAACCTCACACGTCCCCAGGAAGTGCGGCGGTGTCTTCTCTTTTTCTGAGACCCAAGATCCAAGTTGGATCTTCCTCCACGCTAATCAGCGTCATATGTTTCCTTAGCCTACAGTGCCCAGTCAGAATCCCTATTAATGGATTAAGGGACCGCTGTCTCCTGTTCAGAAGCCACTCCAATCTGGATTTGTCTGCTCCTGTAATGAAGCCCTTGACCTGTCTGCATCCTTAGGTTTGCCGCCATTCTTCCGTAGAACGCCATGTGGTCCACTTCTTAAGGGCAGACTTTACCTGTTTATTTGAAATTTCCGTTGCTGGTTCCGGTCCTTAGAAAGAAGTCCCGGGTCCGAGTCTAGCGAGCTAATCCGCTCATTGGTTTCCTTGTATCCCTATGTGTCCCGGGACCCAGATTAGTTGAAATCTGAAAGCCTTTCCAGGGCATCTACGCGCTCTGCGACGAGTACGAGTACTACGTGACCCTCATGGGCTTGCATATCACTTTGATGGCAGCTGGCTGTCTGAGCAGATATACAGAAAAGGCCATACTTACTACGAAGGTCATAGCAAAAAAATATTTAGTGCGATGTTACAAATTGAGGGGTCTGATGCTATGACGTTTTGAGCCTCGTATAGTCACAAATATAAAAAGGGATAATATTATTATAATGAAAAATTAACTTACTGTAAGAATTTTCCAGTGAAATAAACAGAGCCTGCAAAATTGTTTATTTTCAGCCATGTATGTAATATTGACATTCCTGTCTTTTTAGAAATTTGAAAATGTCACATTTTTGTCTTCTTACTTCCGATCCACATTTTCCATCCTAGGACGGAAAATGCGTTTCCATCCTAATACATTTTAATCCTCATTTTCTTTCTCATAACGTAGCTTACTTTTTGTTGGTAGCAGACTTTCTTCAACTTATCCGCTACTTCTTTCAAATCAGGTGGAGTACAACTAATTAACTCGTCGTCACTATCGAAGAAAATCTTTAATCTGTATTCTTTTTCTTAAAAAAACGCTGACTTTTAAAAAATGTTAATCGACAACTGCTGTCAACTGATGGTGACAACGACCAACAATGGAAATGAAAGGTAATAACCGGTGCGACAAAATTTATTATTTCAAAAAAGTCTATCGTGCAAAAATATTCAATGTTTAATTGAATCATATGTCATGGCTGAAAATAAAATAGTATACAATCCTACACGGAAAATTTCATTGCGGTCTCGAGATTATAGTTTATCTCGACGCTACTCTACGCTACGTGTCTCGATAAACTATAATCTCTCGACCAGCAATGAAACATTTTCCGTCTCGTATTGTAATATACTATTGATTTTTGTTCTCTTCATGTCACTCAAGTTGCAAATCGGTCGGATAAAAATTCGATTTTTACCTTCTTTTCTGTATAAGAATGTGATTGAAACATTGCAACAAAACACTATTACAAGACAGTACCAGGTCTGTAATAAATTATAAACAGAAAAAAATAAAATTTATAATTTTTTCCGAATGACATTGACATGACATGAGAAGATTGAAAATGTGCGCATAAGATGTGGCCCTCGAAATAAAAATCAACGAGTTTAAGCGATTTTTTTCCACGTAACGATAAATAGGAGAAATCGGTCTTGCCCACCCTGTACACGGTGTTTTTTTAAGGTCGACGAGCGGCCATATCTCGGAAACTACTGGGCATAGAAACTCAGGAAAAGAAAAATGATAATTAAAGTGGCCATGAGAAAATTCTGGAAATAATTTTTAAGTTCCTCATTTTGCCGCAAGAGGGCGTAAAGGACCGCTGTCTCCTGTTCAGAAGCCACTCCAATCTGGATTTGTCTGCTTTTGTAATGAAGCCCTTGACCTGTCTGCATCCTTGTGTTGAAAAGTAAATTTTAAAATTTTACATAACTCCGAAAATTCCACATTAAGATATATGTTTCATAACACCATTTTAAAGCTTGGACAATTATGCATCATTTTGGTCTTATGCTCATTGGCGTACCGACTTTAATAAGAGCAGGGGAAGCTGTTGAAAGTGTAATCATTTAAATCGCTGTAACTTCTAAACGACTTATCCGATTTTACTAAATTGAAGCTTGTTTGGAAGGGAAAGGTAAGTACCTTCAATCGCCGTATCCAACAGTACACGATAGTGTTTAATAAAATTGCTAGAGGGCGCAATTTGTAATAATAACAGTTTTTTCGATTTTATCCCGAAAATTCAAATCATACGATATAACTATGACATCATAATCGGAAAGTAGATGAAATTTGCAAGAAAAGATGTGAAGACCGCAGTTCGATATCCTTGTTCGTTTCAGAGTTATAGCCAAAATTATATTTTTTAATACAAATTGCGCCCTCTAACAATTTTATTAGAAACTATCGTGTACCATTAGATACAACAATTAAAGGTACTTACTTTTCTCTTCCAACCAAGCTTAAATTTAGTAAAATCGGTTAAGTCGTTTAGAAGTTACAGCGATTTTAATGTTTACACTTTCACTTGATAAGAGTGGGAGAAGCTATTGAAAGTGTAAACAGTAAAATCGCTGTATCTTCTAAACGACTTATCCGATTTAACTAAATTTAAGCTTGTTTGAAAGAACCTTTAATTGTCGTATTTAATGGTATACGATAGCTTCTAATAAAATTGCTAGAGGGCGCAATTTGTATTAAAGATTATTGTTTTGGCAATAAATCTGAAACGAACAAGGATATCGAACTGCGGTCTTCATATCTTTTCTGGCAAATTTCATCTACTTTTCGATTATGATGTCATAATTATACCGTATGAATTAAATTTTCGGGATAAAATCGAAAAAACTGTTATTATTACAAATTGCGCCCTCTAGCAATTTTATTAAACACTATCGTGTACTGTTGGATACGGCGATTGGAGGTACTTACTTCCAAACAAGCTTAAATTTAGTAAAATCGAATAAGTCGTTTAGAAGTTACAGCGATTTAAATGATTACACTTTTAACAGCTTCCCCCACTCTTATTAAAGTCGGTACGCCAATGAGCATAAGACCAAAATGATGCATAATTATCCAAGCTTTAAAATGGTGTTATCAAACATATACCTTAATGTGGAATTTTCGAAGTTATGTAAAATTTTAAAATTTACTTTTCAATTACGCCCTCTTGCGGCAAAATGCGGAACTTAAAAATTATTTCCAGAATTTTCTCATGGCCACTTTAATTATCATTTTTCTTTTCCTGAGTTTCTATGCCCAGTAGTTTCCGAGATATGGCCGCTCGTCGAACTTAAAAAGACACCCTGTATAGGTATCTACCTGTAACGTTTAATTTGTGTTTCTTTTTTAAATAAAGGTTTGCATGTAATACTGGTTTTTAATATAAAATATAATATAATACAACTAATAGGGCGTTTTCACATATGCCGCTACGGCAACGACACGACAGGCCAGGGAGTGGACGCGAAAATTCATGTGAATTAAATTAATGCCATGCTTTCACACTTATCAGTATCGTTACAGGCGCAGACTTGCCGTCAAGGAGCATCTAGCCCACTCGTGTCGTCGCCAATTTTTTATAATTTGTTTGGTGTTTGGTTTTATGCGTCAAAACACCAAGATTAATTAATTTAAATTGCTGTTTAATTTAATCGAACTTATGTAGGCAAAACCCTATTTTCGTGACAATACAAAAGATAATCATAAAAATTAATTTGAAATTTTTGTCTACCTGAGCCGCTAGCCGACCAGCATTCCGGCCATAGAAAAGAGCGTGTCGTGTCGGTAGATGTGAAAACGATGATTGGGCCTTAAATTTAAAAAATTGAAATTGGCTAAAAATAAAATAATAAGATATAATTTTTAAATATTCATAAACAATACTTCTATAATTCTGTATATAATTTAAACTATTTTAATCAAAATTCAAGTAAAGTAAAAACAATCAAATAAAGCTTAAAGTGACCTTATTTTGTGCGAGTACCTTAAATTCAAATATTCGCGACTTATCACTGTTAAGTTCCTCATTTAATAACGGAAATAAAAAATCATCAAATTTTGCGATAATTTGTTTCTAAGGCTTTGTTCGTGTCGTCGATAATAACAGTGGGAAAGTTTGTGAACAATTTTTTTTTAATTGTTGTATATTCCCTACCCTTTGTTCGAATTTAATCAGCATACCCTCGTTTTAAAGGTCTGTTTGATTGTCTTACTTTACCTCAATTTTGATTAAAATAGTTTAAATTGTATACAGAATTATAGAAATCATCGTTTATAGATATTTAAAAATTATATCTTAATATTTAATTTTTAGCCAATTTTAATTTTTTTAATTTACCACGACACGCTCTTTAGGTACTATAGCCGGAATGCTGACTAAACTTTCAAATTAATTTTTATGGTTATCATTTGTTTTGTCACAAAAACAGGGTTTTGCCTACACAAGTTCGATTAAACTAAACAGCCATTTAAATTAATTAATCTTGATGTTTGAACGCATAAAACCAAACAAACTATGAAAAATTGACGACGACACGAGTGGGGTAGATGCTCCCTAAGATGTTGATTAAATTTGAACAAATCGTATTGATGATACAGCAATATTAATTTTTTATATAAGCTTCCCCACCTTTATTATCGACGGCAGTCTTAGAAACAAACCCTCTCAAAAATGTATTATCTTCTAATTTCCTTTATTAAATAAGGACCGTAACAGTGATAATTGGCGAATATTTGAATTTTTAGTTCTATCAAAGGAATTGCGCCCTTTAGCGGTCATTTTGAAAACTTAAAAATATTTTTCCACACTAGTGCGGAAAAATTTTTCGGCACGATTATGTCAAAATCAATAATATATCAATATCACTTTTCGGTTACCTACCATGTTAATTTTAACAAAGAATAATTTTTTTACCATCAGTTTCCTATAACTTAATGTAGTTATTACTTTTTTTCTCAGAATTAGTTACTGTTACATTATGTATGTGATTATTATAGTTAATTAAAAATTATTAAATGTATTTGAAATAATATGTGTTACTTATTTCCGCACGTCTGTAGAAAAACTATTGTACCCGACACGTGCGGAAAATGTTTTACCTGCACTCGGCTGCTTCAACGAACTCCGGTACGCGTCGTCGGTCAGTGAACGGCAGACTCGTGCAGAAAAATTCATTTTCCGCACTTGTTAGGTAAATAGCTATTACATCAGTTTTTCCTGGTTGATTTATTTAATAATTTTTTTTCCCTAAAGACATAATAAGGTTTATTGTCTCCATAATGTCGTACCTCGCCGACCTTAGTAGGACACGATATAATGTAATAGTGAAAGTATAATAAAAAACATCTTTACACAGAGACTAATGGCAAATCCAATGCCAATGGAACCATTAGAAATTTGACACATAAAAATGTATTTTCAAACGTCAATGAAATTAATTATCTTAAATGACCCTGGTGGCAAGTGATAGCTTCCCACGATGGTTTTTATGATTTATCAGACCTTTCTGGCTGGTTTATTTTCTTTTGTCACGAGATTTTTATTTAAAAATTAATACAATATATATGTTTAGGTTGTTTACATACACAAAAGACCTACAAGCAGTAAAAGAGAGAGGACAGGATATTTACATGACAATATAGGGAACGAAACTGGCACATCTCATTTTAAAATTATACGATTTATTTTATTAATACGACTGTGCGTATGTATAGAAATGTTTATTGTACAGAAGTTTATTAGGTTTTGATTTAGATTGTATATTATTTTTATAAAAATGTTTTATTAAATTCTGCAGTAAAGAACACCAAAAAATACAAGCTTAGTTTTAACAGTGAAAAAGATATAGGTAGGTACTCATATGGTTTTTAAGTTGTGATGTATTTTTCAGGATTTCAAATAGGTTTTTTAGTAAGGACCCCTCTGTTTTATTTTATGCCGAAACGGCATAGCGAGCTCTCGAACCCACTATACCGTACTGGCCAATTCCAAGTTACACTGGCATTTTATGTGAGTAAGAAAAAGTGAATAATTTGTTTAGATACCCGCAATAGGGAAAATAGAGTAATACAGTTGAATTACGCGTGGTTGCAGAAAACGAGTTTCAAAATATAAATAATAGTCGACTACTAATAAACATTAAAAAACGTAAGAAATTTGAGAATAATGATATAATACCGTGCGAGCAGAAAGTATTTGCATCAAAGAGGGCTTGGATTAAAAAACGTAGGGCTTGGTTTAGATCACAATGATATGGGGACGATATATCTAACCAAATCTAGGTTAAAATTTTGTCAAATTCATATTATGACATGATATGCCAAACTAATGAGTAATAAAATAAGTTTTAAAAAATTAACAAAGTAAGAATATACAGAAAGAAAAAGAAAAATAATTACATCAATCGCTGAAATTGGCCACCGCCATGCTTCAAGCATAAATTCACACGTCTCTTCATATTTTCGAAAGTGTTGACCAGCATCTCTGGAGAAATGTTACCACAATCTTGGATAATCCTTTCTTGTAATTGTTCTAAATTTGCAACTGGTGTTTTAAAAATAGTGTTCTTTAAATGAGGAAAAACGAAGTAATCCATAACCATTAAACAAGGTGATCTAGGTGGGAATTCAATGTCTGATTTCAAAATATTGTCTCTATACCGCTGTGCTGTAACTGTGTCATGGAAAAAAATAGGACCAACAATTCTTCTTCGGGAAACAGCTAACCAGACACCAATTTTTTGAGGGTACAATGAAGACTCTACAAAAAAATTGGGATTTTCACTGCTCCACATGCGTGTATTCTAAGAATTTACACAACCGGAGAGGTGGAATCAGGCTTCATCCGAAAAAAATGTCAGGTCTAATAAATCATTTATTTCCAATAAATTTTGGGTAAACCATTGAGAATAATTCCTGCGTCTTTTAAAATCTGCGGCTTGTATTTCTAGAAATGCTTGCACTTTATGAGGAAATAAATTTGGCTGCTTCTTAAGAATAGTCCTAGATGTTCCATAAGATCTTCCCACTTCTTGGGACAGGCGTCTTATACAATTTGTCGGCGTTTTTTCATTATTTCACGAACGTTTGCACAAGTTCTTCTGTACTTACTAGAGACCGACCGAAGGTTCGCTCTACGGCTAAGCATTACGTCCTTAGATGCAAGGCCCTCTTTGATGCAAATAATTTTTGCTCGTACGGTATATGATGATGCTTCGCAAACCATTTTTCTTAGACAGATTACCTGATCAGCGTTTGACTTAGGCAAATCGTTGAGGGATCTGAATAAACTATGTAAAATTTATGATGTTCCGGAATTATACGTAATGAAAATTGCTAGCAATATTGAATTTATAAAAATATATTAAATAAATAAAAAAAAGACATAAATGGTACCAATAATCATAATATTAAAATATGCGTGGTAAGAGATTTAAAACGTAATGAAAATAAAGAATTAAAACAATTAATTTTGAACGACATTCACACACTTCCTACAGGAGGTCATGCAGGTATAAACCGTATGTTTAATAATATTAAGCGGCAATATTTTTGGCCAGGTGTAAAAAGAGACATAGAAATTTTTGTGAAAAAATGTGACGACTGTCAAAAATGTAAATATTCTAGACTAAACAGACACCCTATGACAATAACTTCAACAGCTTCGTCAGCATTAATTTCAAAAAGTGTATTTAGATTTAGTAGGACCTTTACCAGTAGATTTAAGAAAACTTTCATAAGAGTCTGGGTGCATATATTTGTATGCGAGTAGGAAGGGAACCCAATAACTGGAGTTCGTGGGTAAATTTTTGGTGTTTTTCATACAATTATACAGCTCATACTCCAACACAGTATAGTCCATTTGAACTAGTATTTGGTTTACCAGGTAGAATTCCTTGTAATTAAAAAGAACAAATTGAACCAATCTACAATTTTGATGATTATCAAACAGAGCTAAAATTTCGGTTACAGACAGCATGGGAAGATGCGCGAAATAATTTGATAGCTTCGAAACAAAAAAGAAAAGAACGATTCGATACAAAATGTAAAAATATTGATTACAAGATAAGAGACTTAGTTCTATTAGAAAATAAGAATATGGAAAGTAAAATGGACTTATTATTTACATCTCCTTATACAATTTTAGACGTTAAAGGCACTAATTTCATTATAAGTGTCAATAATAAGCGTAAGGAAGTACACAAAAATAGAGTAAAAAAGTATTACAATAAATGTTACATACATACTATGTATTTTAGTTAAGTTAATTTAACATTTTAATTAAGTATTCAAAAAAAAAATTAGTTTATTAATTTTTTTTTTATTTTTCGGCCGGAAAGGTGTGATGGATACTTTCGACACATCTTGTATTTTCAATTTATTTATAAAGCCGGACATTACAAAAGTATCCAACTCAGCATTTCACAATAAGTTTATATTTTAAGTTAGTTATTATAATAATTAATAGTACATAAGCAGTAAGATATTTGTGCTGACCAAAGGGGGCAACCCAGGTCAGAATCGGTTTTTGATATAATCAATGTACAATAGATAGAGAATAATAAAACACTTAAAACAAGCAACACCGTTTTCCTGTTTCCCCATGTAACATGAGGTCGAGCCACCCTTACGAGGCTACGGCTATCACATGGCATCAGTGTTGGCGGCGCGGCGTGAACAACGCTTGGCGAGGCCATCCGTCGGTAACAAAGAGAAAAAATTAAAACTTTTTTTCTTTCAATACATAATAGCTTTTATTTAGTATAACTAACAAGACAAATAGTCCAGAGGCACCTTAAAATTTTTAACGATTTTTTTTTGTAATAAAATTGGTTTATGCGAAAACAAATTTTAAAATGAAGTTAGTCTGATTCAAAATAACTATTTTAAATAAACTGACAAAAAAGAGTAAAAAAAAGTGACAAAGTTGAATTTCCAAAAAACTTAAAGAAAAATTTACATATAAATTTTTTAAAAAAATTTGATGAGAAGCAATTTTTTCGTACATCTAAAGAAAATAACACTTTCGCCACTTTAAAACTTTTAAATGACATTTGACAGGTGTAACGCACGTCACAAGTCAAAAGTTTAAAGCTTCTGTTTTGTTTTGGGTCATGCAGAACCTAATGCTTAAGGCAGATTTGCAAAAAAAAACGCATAAAAAACTTTTTCTAATTTTGTCTCGAAACAGATCTATTTCGAACTCCGAATTTTATTATTTAAAGGTTGGCCCTACACGC
Source organism: Polydrusus pterygomalis (assembly GCA_963969555.1). Taxonomy (NCBI): domain Eukaryota; kingdom Metazoa; phylum Arthropoda; class Insecta; order Coleoptera; family Curculionidae; genus Polydrusus; species Polydrusus pterygomalis. The sequence goes on along the minus strand of OZ018381.1, from coordinate 14,884,247 downwards.
CATGTTTTTTTTCACCGTTTAACATAGCATTTTAGATAACTAATATTTTTTAGTCCAAATATGCAAAATACTACACGAACCCACGTATGTATGTTTGGTTGCCTAGATCTACAAATATGTATGTATTGTTTTGGTTCATTAAAAAACACATATTAAATAATAACTTTGTTGAAGGAGAACTATTTTGCTTTTGTAGATGCTTCAAGCTATCATTTTCTGCCAAATTCTATCCAAAATTTAATCTACTAACCTTCCAATGTCGATTTTAACTACAACTTTATTTGAATTTTCCATCTTTTCTATACTAAAATTGCAATGCCGTGACGTAAAATCACGTCTTTTGAAATTCGAAAAAAAGTAGCAAAATTGCCCGAATTTCCGAACGCTCTGTACCTATATGTACCGAATGTACAGGGTTATCCAACCAAGACTAGACAAGGCGATTTTTTGACTTTTCCTGTACTTTTATAAAAAAACTGAAATAGCCATCTTAAGTCATTTTCTCCCGCGAATTCGAATATCTTCAGCAAAAAACAATTGAACATCAAACAAAAGTACTAGGGGTCACTTTGATATTTTTTTAAATGGAACACCCTGTATATTTTTACATTTTTAAATTCCACATAAAATTATAATTATTTTTTATTAAATGCACTATTAGTCTATACTTCATAGTTTCCGAGATATTGACTCTCGAAAAGTGACATTTTTGAACTTTGACAGCTTATAACTTTCTAACAGTACGTCTTAGAGCAAAACGGCTTACATGTCCCTGTCTTCAATTTTTATTATCTTTCCAAAAAAATCAACTTCCGGTTAAACCGGATGTAACTCGAAAGAAGGAAATATAGTTGTTCCGGTTAAACTGGAAGTTGATTTTTTTGGAAAGATAATAAAAATTGAAGACAGGGACATGTAAGCCGTTTTGCTCTAAGACGTACTGTTAGAAAGTTATAAGCTGTCAAAGTTCAAAAATGTCACTTTTCGAGAGTCAATATCTCGGAAACTATGAAGTATAGACTAATAGTGCATTTAATAAAAAATAATTATAATTTTATGTGGAATTTAAAAATGTAAAAATATACAGGGTGTTCCATTTAAAAAAATATCAAAGTGACCCCTAGTACTTTTGTTTGAGGTTCAATTGTTTTTTGCTGAAGATATTCGAATTCGCAGGAGAAAATGACTTAAGATGGCTATTTCAGTTTTTTTATAAAAGTACAGGAAAAGTCAAAAAATCGCCTTGTCTAGTCTTGGTTGGATAACCCTGTACAAGGATCACACAACGTATTCCGTCCAATTTCAAATCTCATATCGCTAAAATAACTTTAGAATCTTGTGGTGAAAATGGGTCAATAAATCAAAAAATGACAGTTCGCAAAATAATTTTTGTTGCCCAGAGGCCACTATGATAAAAAAAAGTATTACCAACATAAAATTTAGACATAAAAATTTACAAAATTTGAAGGATTTATTTTCTTTTTAAATATGTGTTTTTATTGAAAAAACTACAAATTACAAAAAATAGTATAACGTACGTATTATATAAAGCAGTTTTAAGCACTTGTCCCGTTAACATGGACGCGTGCTATAAAATGATGCTTTATAAAACGTGTACTATTATTATATACTATTTCCATATAGGTACAGTGTGACCAATAAAGTCCGCATCATATGGAATTTTTTTTTTATTAATAGCTTTATTCGAAATTTGACTTTGGCATCAAGTTCTGCTACAATCGAGATGAAAATTAAGCCAAAAATTGTAATCACGTAATTCGCATTATCTGTCAAATTTTAATTTTTTCCAAAATAATTCAAAAGTGGGGTTATTTCTGAAAATATCGAAAAAAGTTATTGGAAAAGGTCTTTTTAAATGCAATTTCTAGCCCACGTGCAATATTTCAGCTGCATAAGATAATTATGATTTTTTACCCATATTGTAAATTGCACCACTTTTGCAAAATAAAACTCAACGCATCCTACATAAAACTTCTTAGTTTTGACAATGCTTTATTTCAGGTACATTTTCTTTAAAGTAGCGCCATATTAAATGTGTGTTTTTTTACAAAATCAAAATTGGGCTATTAACATTTGGTCGCATATAATGCAAAATTTATTTGTTTTTGACGCTGTACACGGTAACTTTATAAAATAAGTATTTTTGAAAACTTAGTTTGCGTCTGAAAGTAATACACCTTAATATTGAGTTGACTTGTTATTTTGCAAAAGTGGTACAATTTACAAAATATGGGTAAAAATCAAAATGATCTTAAACTATAACCTTCTTCTATGTTTTCAGAAATAATCCCACTTTTGAATTATTTTTGGAAAAAATTAAAATTTGACAGATAATGCAAATCACGTGACTACTATTTTTGGCTTAATTTTCATCTCAATCGAAGCAGAACTTGATGCCAAAGTCAAATTTCACACTTTATATAGCCATCCTCATTTATTATGGCTTACTATATTATACGCTCTTTAAATAATATACTAATATTAGTTATGTTTCCAAATTATGTGTCATTAGAACTGCATTAACCTGCAGTTAATGTTTATAATTTCGTTTAGTACATAAGATATTTCCAATAAGATATTCAAGTTTAGGTTGAATTTTAACAATGCTTTAATATAATCATGACTTTAAAATTAAATGTTTTATTTCCCGCTTATTCTACTTTTAACATTGGAAATGTTTATGTTCGTATATGGGGACCAAGTTACGAGTTTCTCGTTCAAGGTTGTAAGACAATTTCGTTGAAGGTTGTAAGACAAAATGTCGCGTGCTTTGTTGCCGTGTGTTGGTTTTGTTGGAATTTCTATTTTTCGGTGTTGCGATTGCGATGGGACAAGGTACATATTTTCTAAGGATACGTGCATCGCGATTTAGAAAAAGTACCTACATATTTTAGGATATTTTTTTTTAAAATGTTATTTCATAATTGATTTTATAATTTATGAAAAGTAAATATATTTTTTTAAGAAATCATCCGCTTCGGGCAAGCCGGCAACATCGCGCCAAATGCATCTCATGTGTTGTCGCGCGCTTTGTTGCCGTGTGTAGGTTTTGTTGGATTTCTATTTTTAGGTATTGCTGATTGCGATGGGATAAGATACATATTTTCTAAGGAGACGTGCATCGCGATTTAGAAAAAGTACCTACATATTTTAGGATAATTTTTTTAAAAATTTTATTTAATAATTGATTTATAATTTATGAAAGGTAAATATATTTTTTTAAGAAATCATCCGCTTCGGGCAAGCCGGCAACATCGCGCCAATTGCTTCTCATTGGTAATATAATATGTGGTTGCATAAGACGTAGTATTCATTTAATTCAATTTCTTAAAAAAATGTTGGAAAATAAAAAAAATAAGGTAGGTATTTAAAAAAAATTAAGGTATCTTGTTTTAGCTATTTATTCTACATTTATGAATTCTGAAAGACATTCTTAGTAGTAATTTTGTAAAATGCTTGACATCGAACCCTAACACATTTTTCCGTGTGGATCATTGATGTGGCGTTTCATTGTTTCTAGTTTAAGAGTCAGACCGGTCGGTGGTGTATGTGTATGTGGTATAGTTCCATCTGGCAGTTGTAATGAAACTTAACATTAATCATAATAATATTTGCTTGCTACAGTTAATAATGCATATACTTACTGCTAAAACTCAGTACTGTAGTTCTCAAAAGTTTTTGTTTCTAGTTTAAGAGTCAGACCGGTCGGTGGTATTCTTGGTTTGTTTATTAGGTATACTTTTGGGAGATTGGGGCGCTTATTTTTTGTAATAATGGATTATAAACGTTCGACAAACAGTGGACGATGTAAGCGATCTTGTTTTATATACTGTAATAGTTCCATCTGGCAGTTGTAATGAAACTTAACATTAATCATAATAATATTTGCTTGCTACGTTAATAATGCATGGTATATACCACTAAAAATCAGTGCTGTAGTTCTTAAAAGTTTTTGTTTCTAGTTTAAGAGTCAGACCGGTCGGTGGTATTCTTGGTTTGTTTATTAGGTGTACTTTTGGGAGATTGGGGCGCTTATTTTTTGTAATAATGTATTATAAACGTTCGACAAACAGTGAACGATGTAAGCGATCTTGTTTTATATACTGTAATAGTTCCATCTGGCAGTTGTAATGAAACTTAACATTAATCATAATAATATTTGCTTGCTACACGTTAATAATGCATGGTATATACCACTAAAAATCAGTGCTGTAGTTCTCAAAAGTTTATTTTTCTAGTTTACGAGTCAGACCGGTCGGTGGTATTCTTGGTTTGTTTGTTAGGTATACTTTTGGGAGATTGCATGGGCCGCTTATTTTTTGTAATAATGGATTATAAACAATCGACAAACAGTGAACGATAAAAGCAATCTGGTTTTATATACTGTAATAGTTCCATCTGGCAGTTGTAATGAAACTTAACATTAATCATAATAATAATTGCTTGCTACGTTAATAATGCATGGTATATACCACTAAAAATCAGTGCTGTAGTTCTCAAAAGTTTATTTTTCTAGTTTAAGAGTCAGACCGGTCGGTGGTATTCTTGGTTTGTTTGTTAGGTATACTTTTGGGAGATTGGGCCGCTTATTTTTTGTAATAATGGATTATAAACGTTCGACAAACAGTGAACGATGTAAGCGATCTTGTTTTATATACTGTAATAGTTCCATCTAGCAGTTGTAATGAAACTTAACATTAATCATAATAATATTTGCTTGCTACGTTAATAATGCATGGTATATACCACTAAAAATCAGTGCTGTAGTTCTCAAAAGTTTTTGTTTCTAGTTTAAGAGTCAGACCGGTCGGTGGTATTCTTGGTTTGTTTGTTAGGTATACTTTTGGGAGATTGGGCCGCTTATTTTTTGTAATAATGGATTATAAACGTTCGACAAACAGTGAACGATGTAAGCGATCTTGTTTTATATACTGTAATAGTTCCATCTGGCAGTTGTAATGAAACTTAACATTAATCATAATAATATTTGCTTGCTACGTTAATAATGCATGGTATATACCACTAAAAATTAGTGCTGTAGTTCTCAAAAGTTTTTGTTTCTAGTTTAAGAGTCAGACCGGTCGGTGGTATTCTTGGTTTGTTTATTAGGTGTACTTTTGGGAGATTGGGGCGCTTATTTTTTGTAATAATGGATTATAAACGTTCGACAAACAGTGAACGATGTAAGCGATCTGGTTTTATATACTGTAATAGTTCCATCTGGCAGTTGTAATGAAACATAACATTAATCATAATAATATTTGCTTGCTACGTTAATAATGCATGGTATATACCACTAAAAATCAGTGCTGTAGTTCTCAAAAGTTTATTTTTCTAGTTTAAGAGTCAGACCGGTCGGTGGTATTCTTGGTTTGTTTGTTAGGTATACTTTTGGGAGATTGGGCCGCTTATTTTTTGTAATAATGGATTATAAACGTTCGACAAACAGTGAACGATGTAAGCGATCTGGTTTTATATACTGTAATAGTTCCATCTGGCAGTTGTAATGAAACTTAACATTAATCATAATAATATTTGCTTGCTACGTTAATAATGCATGGTATATACCACTAAAAATCAGTGCTGTAGTTCTCAAAAGTTTATTTTTCTAGTTTAAGAGTCAGACCGGTCGGTGGTATTCTTGGTTTGTTTGTTAGGTATACTTTTGGGTGATTGGGCCGCTTATTTTTTGTAATAATGGATTATAAACGTTCGACAAACAGTGAACGATGTAAGCGATCTGGTTTTATATACTGTAATAGTTCCATCTGGCAGTTGTAATGAAACTTAATATTAATCATAATAATATTTGCTTGCTACGTTAATAATGCATGGTATATACCACTAAAAATCAGTGCTGTAGTTCTTAAAAGTTTATTTTTCTAGTTTAAGAGTCAGACCGGTCGGTGGTATTCTTGGTTTGTTTGTTAGGTATACTTTTGGGAGATTGGGCCGCTTATTTTTTGTAATAATGGATTATAAACGTTCGACAAGCAGTGAACGATAAAAGCGATCTGGTTTTATATACTGTAATAGTTCCATCTGGCAGTTGTAATGAAACTTAACATTAATCATAATAATAATTGCTTGCTACGTTAATAATGCATGGTATATACCACTAAAAATCAGTGCTGTAGTTCTCAAAAGTTTTTGTTTCTAGTTTAAGAGTCAGACCGGTCGGTGGTATTCTTGGTTTGTTTATTAGGTGTACTTTTGGGAGATTGGGGCGCTTATTTTTTGTAATAATGGATTATAAACGTTCGACAAACAGTGAACGATGTAAGCGATCTGGTTTTATATACTGTAATAGTTCCATCTGGCATGTGGTTGAATAAGATGTGGTATTCATTTAATTCAATTTAAAAAAATTTTGGAAAATAAAAAAAATAAGGTATGTATGTACTTACCTATTTTAAAAAAAATCTTGTTTTAGCTATTTATTCTACATTTATGAATTCTGAAAGACATTCTTAGTAGTAATTTTGTAAAATGCTTGACATCGAACCCTAACAAATTTTTCCGTGTGGTTCATTAATGTGGGGCGTTTCATTGTTTCTGGTTTAAGAGTCAGACCGGTCGGTGGTATTCTAGGTTTGTTTATTATACTTTTGGGAGATTGGGGCGCTTATTTTTTGTAATAATGGATTACGTTCGACAAACAGAGTGAACGATGTAAGCGATCTGGTTTTATACTGTAATAGTTCCATCTTGCAGTTGTAATGAAACTTGACATTAATCATAATAATATATTTGCTTGCTACAGTTGAGGCATATACCACTAAAAATCAGTAATGTAGTTCTCAAAAGTTTAAGTAGCTTCTAGTGTGATATTGTTATTGTTTAACATTGCATATTATGTATTATGATTATCTATTATACAACATGGTTTACTGAGATGGTAAAATTCGTACATAAATTAGAAAGTTCAATACTAATGATGCGTTGTGCGAAATAATAATCTTCTATTGCTTTATCTGACATGCAAAATTTAAAAAAACTTAAATACAAAGTAAAAATTTATTGGTGCGATCAATAAAATTCAGCTAGGACAGCTAGAGACTCCGAACAACGATGTGACCTGGGCAACAAATAGGTTAAAACTAATACTAAGGCGCGCGGCGATTGCCGATCGCTACGAACCACCAACAACGTCCTGTGGATTATAGGTTCTAACGGATACAATTCATTTTTTGGGGACACTTTTCTGCTTTCTTAATTGTAGAGATAGCGCTTCATAGGGAACAAAATGTGTCGCATTAAGAATATATAGTACCTATAATTTATTTCTTAATAAAATTGCTGTGTTAAAAGTAGTTAATTTTTCAATAAAACTGTGCTGCTAATGGAACTGATTACTACCAATAAAAACACTGTTCTAGCAAATCGGGAATTAATATAACACTAAAGCAGGTTTGATCTAAGAGTTATTGGTTTGATACACTAGCAATGTATTTAGTATGTGTTAATAAATAATAAGCTATTAATACAAACTATGTCTTAGCAAACCTGCGTTGTATTAGATCATTCTCCTCAGTGTATGTTATTTACATATTATAACCTTATTATTTAGTTGTTGAGAATAATAATAAAATTATGTTTTAAATATAATTCAATCATTTCCAATGTCTCCGCTGGTTGCAAGCATTGCGAAATCTGTGAATTTTTTAGCTTTATAATTACTTATTATTAATAACTTACCTCGTCTGTACTTGTTGTTGATATTTCACTTAATCCTGTTACTTGTATGCTTCTTCCTCGCGAATCTTCCCGCAATTCCAAATATCCTGAAGATGGATTAAGTAGATCTCGAATATTCTCATTGTATATTTCTAAATATGACATTGTTACCTATAATAATAAAAATCATTTTATTATCTCGCATGTAAGTAGAAAATGTATATGATGCTGTTTTGGGAACTTTCAAGTTTTAGAAATATAAAATTATTTAAAAGTTTTTGAAATTTTAACGTTTTGGCATCAAATAACACATCAATATTAAAAAATATTGAAAAAATTAATTCATACATTTTATATTATAATAGTGCTTGGGGAAAAAATCTAAGACATCTACTTTTATGCAGAACCGTTCTTTGAAATATTTTTACAACAGATAATAGTATGACATTCGAATATCTATATACTGTGTTATGTTGTTACCATGGAGAGGGATGTGATATGCCATTTCGTTTATTCTTAAAAAATATTGATAAATTATTGAAATATTTGTTGATGGGCCGTATTTTTTTCCTTTTTAACAGCAAATTAGTTTTTTATACAAACGCTTTTTAAAGACAATCGGATAAAATCGTCAATTTATCTGACAATAATTGAAAAAATATACCTATTTATTATTTTTCTAAGACTAAAAATAATGTAATTTTTTCGTAGTTTTGGATTAGTAGGTTCAATATATTTTCACGCATATATTTATATGAGAAATGATATTCTTTCAACTAGATTCATTATTTAGTGCATCTGTTAAGTTCTTAAATGTATATAATATTTATTCCTGATATGCTAAGAGAATAAATATTTTCAAAAATTGGATATATAGTAGTAATGTGTATACAATATTATTATGTTTCATGTTATAGATATAAAGACCATTTAACATCAGAACTGCCAGCGGAAGCAGATTGACAGAGCACCGACGCTTATAGGACAATGATTTTGGGATAAGAACCACGAGTCTGAGATTAGATACTCTGTAGAGTTGGTGGCATTTAACTTAACTCACTACCACACTGCTCCTTTATTCCATCATCCCCTGATCGATGAGGTGGGGTTGAAATGACTGGGATTAACAATATGCGTGGAAAGTGTACTACTAATGAGTACGAAAGAACGAAACGCCGACGCAAGAAAATATAATCGTGGTCACTTGCTCTACTCGAGCAAAATCGCACGTGTATTAAAGACCTTAATATCCACCTATACTTTAACATACTATTTTTTGGGAAAATCACTATACATATTTGGTAAGTATATTATACTTTATAGTAAAAATCTAAATCTATTCAACTCATTGTAAACCACCTATCGTGTAGGTATTAGCAACGAAAGTGAGGGGCAAAGGGATTTGCTGATTTTTTTCAGTATTATTCAATTAAATTTTTCTTTGCATTAAATAAATAAATACCGTTACACCATAAATACATAAATAATATTTTTCGGTAGACGAAGTTAAGTATAGTATTATTTTACCAAGAATTGCTTTCACTTAGGCATGATAAAAGAACAGCTATGGTTCCACTAAATGCTGACATGAAAATTAATGATTCCGCATTATTTTGATTGAAAGAAAACCACAACTCTGGAGAAAATCAATAATTTATTTTTAGTAATGACAAAGGAAACCACTTCAAACTTTTGGAAAATTTAATTATAGTGTTTTTTATTTGACAATAATAAGTGTAATTTTATTATTTGTTGTTTTTTTAGTATGTTTTTTAATTATTGTATATTGTGTTAAAAATAGTGGGTAACAAATAAATCAGTGTCAGCTCTAGAAAGATAATTTGTGTAGGTACTCTATAAATTAAAGTAGGCCCATTTTAATTATAGTTTAGTGCTTTTTATTAATATTTAAGTTCCCGTTGAGCCCCGAAGGCCAGTGGTGTAGCCAACTTTTAATCACGACGGGGCAGATTTAGTGTCCGTGGCCAATAAAATATACACAAGAGAGTAATTTCTCCACCAACGGTGAAATAAAATAACACATACGTGGGTTATGCGACGCCACTGGTGATGAATATAAGGCCGCAAGGAAGTTACTGGAACATTACAGATCTCGAGTCTCGCTGGTCTGCTCTCGAACATTCGAGTAGTCAATCGCGCGCGTATCAGAAGGTTGAGTCAAGCGGGACGGGCAAAGTTAAGAGTGTGGAATAGAGACTCAAATACTATTTCTATTGAGAACGTCAGCAGGGCTTTCAACTGAAACTCTGTGATTTACAGTCAGATCGTTTTTACTAGGGAGGAACCCCAATAAAATTGGACTTTTGTAAGTTACTTCCAGGATATTGTTGAAAAATTTAGGCCTTATAGTGGTCTCAATGCCCGGAGGCAATTTTATTTAAAACGACCCTTGAGCCACTTGAAGTTAGACAGCCCTGGTCTATGGCGAGAGGCGTCCAACCTGTACAAGGAAGATCTGCAACATGAGGGATTTTTATTGATTTATTGCATCTCTATTAGGTTAGGTTAGGTTAGAGTGGCAGATCTCTGGCATTGTCCAAACAGTCACCTAGTCCTATAAGGACCGTTGGGGTACCACGCATATTCCGCGGAACCTATTTGCATCAGCTTCCTGATGGTTAACGCGATCGTAGAAGAATCTTGACAGATCATTTAAACCAGCCACGGCTGTTTATGAACTTAGTAAGTGGACCCAGTTGCAGGCTGCTTACTTCCTCCAGATCATTAAAAAATGGTTCGCCCAGTGCATTGAACCTTCTTCTCGCGAGGCCGGGGCATTAGCTGGTATTGCATACGTTCAGCGTGTCTACCGAACAGGCAATGTCCGGTCACTAATACTAACTTTATTCACACAGAACTATAAAATTTTATAAATACCAGTTATAAGCTACTAAATTGATCATAATATATTAATATATTAAAACACAAATGTCATGACAATACTGATAATATGGCGTTCACAACGAAAATATTAATTTATTGTTAAGGCTACCTACTATGATAGAAATTTATAGTATTACCAACGTAAAATTTAGAGATACAAATTTGCAAAATGGAAGGGTTTATTTTATTTTTAAATATGTATTTTTTATTGAAAAAACTACAAATTAGAAAAAATAGTACAAAGTACGTATTATATAAAGCAGTTTTAAGCATTTGTCCCGTTATAAAACTCGCCGCAAGCGGCTCGTTTTTTAACATGGACGCGTGCTATAAAATGATGCTTTATAAGACGTGTACTTTAATATACTATTTCCTTATGGTGCTCAGGGTGTATGCTATTTCAGAACTGCAATTAATTTTAATGAAAGACATCCTGAAAAAAAAAGTCGGCCACGTCTACATAAGAGATTTGATTTCAAGAAATTGGACCCGTTGGAAATGAAACAAGACAACAACCCAGAGTTTTAGATGAAGATATGAAGAATGCGCTTATTGAGCAAGTTTCTATAAATTGAAAGTGTCAATGCGCTATTAAAAAACAGTAACTGGAGTATCCAGGGATTCTGTTAGCAAAGTAATAAAAATTAATAAATTTCAGCAAGATGGTGTACCCACACGATGCTGCTATCCAGTGAACGGTTGGAACAATATTATTTAAACCAGTGGATTGGCAAAAGAGACAATTGAATGGCCGCCAAGACCACCTGATCTTACCGCCATAGAAAAAATTGCGTCAGATGATAATTGAAGCTTGTCGAATGAAAATCCACTTTTTTCTGTTTGGAACAAAATGGAAATTATTTTGAGCACTTAAAAAAAATAGTTTTAAAAAGAGCAAAACAACAAGTATTTGCATTATTGCAAAAAAATAAAGAATTTTAGCATTACAACAGTGTATTATTTATTTTTTTATTTTTCCTGCCAAATTTTACAGAAAAGCCAGTTTTAAAACATTTTTTCAATATTTTGCTAGCATTTCGCACTTAAATTTCATTAATTTTGGTATCCTTGAAAAGCATTTTTGATAAGCTTTTCATCTAGGTATCACAAGTGGGGTAGTGCCATTTAAGATTTGAAAGTGGATGATGGTTGTGCTTCAGGGGTGGGTGTGGGTTGTGTGTGCTTCAGAGGTGGGTGTTAAATCTTATTTTTAATTGTTTTTTAGTGTAAGAAATATAGACATTCTAAATTCTCAACAAGTCACCCTGAATGTATATTGTTTTCAATATTGTTTTCTTTTTTGATTATCTTTTTAAGGTTGTTTCTGTATTCATCTACAATATTGGTTGGTTGGTTGGTTGGTTGGTTGGTTGGTTGGTTGGTTAAAGGCGGGGGTCGGGTTCGACGTGTGGCCCAAGCTTCTTACACTGCAACCGTTCGTCTTGTTGTGCGCCCCAGTCTTCTTAGAAAAGGTTTGTTCCTTCTTCGAGGTCCATTAGTTTCCTTCCAAATTTGTCGTACGGGGGAATGTCGCCGCGTCGAATATTTCCAAAGATTTTGAATCTTTTCGGTTTAGCGCTTCGCAGCTGTATATGATATGAGAAACGAAAGCGGTTTCGTCCTCTTCACCGCAAATTCTACATTTAATGGGTACATTATAGACTCCCATTTGTTGTAGGTGCTTTCTTACGTGACATTGGCCTGTTAGTAGGCCGGTCACTTGTTTTAACTGGGTGCGCGTCAAGAGCAGCATTTAAGTTGATAGCTTCTTCGAGGGCCTATCGATAACGGCCCATGCGTGTTCCTGGCCAGGTGTACCGTTCCATAGAGATAAATGTTGTTTTTGCGCCCATCTGTCTAATGTTGTTTTAGTTGCCTGTCTTGATATTCCAAGGGCGGGTTCGGGGCCCCTAAAATTTTGAGCAGATCCGGTTCTTGCCAGTTCATCTGCTTTTTCGTTGCCTTTTATCCCTGAAAGACCAGGAATCCATAGAACCTTGTTATTTCTGGCTGCCAGGTCTTTTGGATCGTTAAGGCACTCCATTGCGATTTTTGATGTAAATCGGAAGGATTTAAAAACCTTAAGGGCAGCTTGGCTGTCTGATAGGATATGTATATTTTGGTTGTGGTTTCAAGATTATTTTGTACACATGATTGTATCGCATGAACTTCTGCTTGGTATATTGTGGTGTAATCTTCCAGGATGCTGATTTCCATTCTAGGTCTTTCCCCAAATATACCTGCGGCTACTCCGTTGGCCGTTTCCGATCTATCAGTGTAGCAAACTAGGTCATTGTCTAGTGACGGAGACTTTTGTTTGAACCACATATCGCACCATATTAAATGGCTTTGCCATGTTATATATCGCTTTCATGCGATCGGTTTGAAAGAGCTCGTCGTTGATAAGGTCCATGGCTCTTGTGTGTCCTATTTGTTTCGGGGCGTTGTTTCCATTCCCCGTTTGCATTCAACCTAGAGGCGCTGCAGTTGGCCTCCATTTTGATGTGTATATCTGTCGTGGTGTTAGTCCTAGTATAACTTCCATTGTTGCGGTGGGGGTGCTTCTCATTGCACCGCTAATGCATAAGCAGGCCAGCCTCTGTACACTATTTAGTTTTGTGGCTGTCGTGATTTGCTGTGTTTTTGCCCACCAAACTACAGATCCATATGTCATCAGGGGTCTGATGACTGTGACGTATAACCACAGTACCATCTGCGGTTTGAGTCCCCAGGTTCTTCGGCATCTAATTAGGCACATTTTTACTTTGATTAGGTTATTATTAATGTGTCGGTTCCATGTCAGTTTGGCGTACAGGGGTAGTCTTAGATATTTTACTTCGCTGACTGTTTTTATCTGTTCACAAAGATTTTTGCCCTGCCTGTTTTCGTTTGGTGAATGGTAATGTTGCAGTCTTAGCAGTGTTGACTTTTAGGTTTACCTTCTCACACCAGCGCTGCACCATGTTTAGTGCTCTTTTGCATAAGCTCTGCTAATATAGTGGCATGGTGTACCGATGATGAGTATTACCACATCGTCTGCATAGCCTTGGGCGTAGAAGCCCTCTGCATTAAGACATGCTAGTAACTCAACTACCACCAAGTTCCATATAAGAGGTGACAATACCCCTTCCTGAGGACAACCCTGCGTTACATCGGCCTACAATATTACTAAAAGTTAAAGGTTTTTAGTGCACATGTGTAATAAAATGAATAAAGCCACTCGTAATCGATGGTTTAGTTCTTTTATTTTGATACTTTTAATTAAGTTTAATTTTAGAATAATTTCAAATGTTTAGAAACGCCTCATAAAATTGTTGACACGCAATCTCAGAATCATTCGACTCCATAACAGTTGACCAATGTTGTTTTTAAATTAAATTTTTAAGTCTGTGATTTTTGTGTAATTCGAGTATTTTAGAGTTGAATTTTTCTTAAGGTTTTCTTTATCAATATTAATAATAATTATAGGATAGTGCAAAATGAAGTATAAATGATGAAAATTTTAAACAATTATTGTTTAATTTCTTTCTGATAACATCTTCATCCAAACACAAGGTAGACTAATTTTTGTTACGCGTGTAGGATCATTAATTACTGATAAAAATCCAGACTAATTTAATATTGACACATAGAGTTAGCCAGATTATTATGTTAATAAAATTAGAACGAAATTAGTAGATTTCTAATTTTGAAATATGAGATTTTGTTTGGGAGTTCTAGGTGGTTTTACCCATCTTATATGGCGAATTTCTATTATAACGATACTTTGCCTATTTAGGGTAGGCACAATCTATGTAAAAAACCGATAAATTACATTAATATATGAAAATTGTTTGTCCTATTTTCCATTCTTACTAAAAACATATATTTGATATTGCTTGAATACCTACCTAACAATGTTCAAAGGTGTCTGTAGAATACATTTTTGGGTTTTTTAAAAGAATTGGTATTTTTTTACATTTATGTATCAGACTTGGTCTGTGGTACTGTTATTTGAAAACTTCTCGAAAATTGGCTCTAGGGTAACTATTATTTATACAGGGTGATCCACGACGGATGGCGAGCGGCTGCATCTGCAAAACCATTCAAGCTACGACTTTGGGGTAAAAGTAATTTTTAGGTTTCTTATTTTACCGCTAGGGTGCGTAGTCGCTATGCTATGATACAAAATTCTTAATTTCTACTAATAACTGCAATACTATGCAGATCAGAAATTAGGTTTTTATATGCTGTCTAATATCTTCTATAAATTTTCTAATAACATTTTTTGTGTACTTTAAATCGTTGAGGCCTTTACTTGAAGGAAATTCATTATAACTCAATGAAGGACAATTTATTTTGTCAAATTACCACTTTTATTGAAAAACTTTTTCTTTACACCACGCGTTTTGCTACGTTGTAGCTTCTTCGGGTGTGTGGTGATAACTAATTTTATTTAATAATAAATAATCATAAGAGGAAATTGGGAAAACATGTTAGTCAAGAAACACCAATAACGCAGAATCAAAGGACCATTGTTAACATTTCATCCAAAGAATTAACAAGCAATGAAGAAAACTTATTGGCCAAGGGTTTTAACTTTACTATCGCTCCAAAAGAAATACCAATACTGGACATTATTAGCGCCGTCGAGTCAACAACCATAGGAGAGACACAAGGGGAGGAATTTAGATGGAAAGTTAGGGAAGTTCTAGAAAAATTGGAGCCTCCAAAACAAAATATCAGTAAGGAAGAAAAAATCTCCCTTGCAAACCTTCGCAAAGACTCCACTATCAAGATTCTGCCAGCCGACAAGGGAAAATCGACCGTCATTATGGATGTTCAGACCTACGATCAGAAAATCGAAGAATTCATGCAGAAAGGTAACTACTCTCTTACTGCCAAGGATCCGACCTCTTCCATCGAGAGAAGAATCTACCGAACACTTAAGAAATAAGAACGATATATACCAGAAAAGACACGGACACGCCTGACACCACACCACACTAAGCCTAAACATCTCTATGGTCTGCCAAAGATACACAAACACAACATGCCTCTAAGACCCATTACGAGCTTTCGTAATTCTCCAACATACAAGCTAGCTAGATTTCTACTTCTTCTACTCAAACCTCTCCAAGGAAATAGCACATCATTTGTTAAGAACTCGCAACACTTCGTACAAATAACAGGAGGAAAGGAAGTACAGCCAGGAGATCAGCTGGTGAGCTTTGATGTCGAAAGTCTTCACACCAACGTTCCCGTAAAAGCCGCCCTAAAGGTTATCAAAACAAACTTGAGGAAGACCATACTCTACAAGAAAGAACAACGCTCCCCATTAATGCCATCTTGGAACTATTGGAATGCTGCCTCAACAACTCCTACTTTCAAGAAAAGGATAGATTCTTCAACCAAGTTGACGGACTATCGATGGGCTCATCTCTCTCGCCAATAATCGCCAACATTTACATGGAATGGTTTGAATCCAAAGCAATGGAACAGGCAAAGAAGAAACCAAAAATGTGACTGAGATATGTGGATGACACCTTCATTATTTGGAATGGAACCGATGACGAACTAACAGAATTTCTAAATCACCTCAATAGCTTAACACCAACAATCAAATTTACCATGGAGAAAGAAGAGAACAACCAATTACCGTTCCTAGATGTAAACGTGAAGAAAAATGGCAACATCATCCAAACTTCAGTATACAGAAAACCTACGCATACAGGTCAGTATCTCAATTTCACATCAAATCACTCAAACAGTACGAAACATGGCATAGTTAAAACCCTCGTGGATAGAGCAATTACATTCTGTAATTTGGAAGAAGCACTTAAAAAAGAAACTCATAAAATCAAGACCGACCTCAACAAAAATGGCTACCCCACAAGATTAGTTGACACAATATTGAAAAATCGTAAGAATCGACCCAATCCGCAAGAACCAAACAGAGAGGCACAACCAACACTCAATATTCCATATGTCAAAGGAGTATCTGAGAAAATAAGAAGACTAGGACAACGATACAACATCAACACCGTATTTAACTCGAAGGACACCCTAAGAAGCCACCTGACGAAGACAAAGCCCACAAGTCAAAAAGATAGGAAAAACTGCGTCTACCAGATTCCCTGCGAATGCGGCCAATTTTATATAGGTGAGACATTAAGACCATTAGAAACAAGGATTAAAGAACACAAAAACAATACGTTAAAAGGAGAGACCGAAAAGTCAGGTGCAGCTGACCATGCCTGGAAACATGGTCACCATATCATGTGGTCAGAAGCTGAAATCCTACATAAGGAACCACACTGGAGAAAAAGAAAGTTCAAGGAAGCTGCTGCTATTCATCAGAACCCAGGCTGCTTTAGTAAACCATCCCTAGACATAAGAAATATCTGGAAACCTTTGTTAGATAGATGTAATATTAGGATAAGATGGCGTGCCAACTGGACGCATGACTGCACCCACCTCGGGTATGCTTCAGTGCACCTAGCTAGTATAAATAGTCCTGTAGTTATTTTACTTATTTAGTATTCACCTGAAGACGACTGGAGATACTTACCAGTTGAAACGTTGTGATTTAAAACAAATAAAGACAATGGAAGTCCAAAACTCTTTCATCATTTAATTTTATTTCAGTACAATAACAAAATGGTCTAGATACTTAATTAGGTACTCAATTCAGGTATACACATTATAAGCTTAATTTTTTAATTATATGTTCTTAACGCTGTTTAGGTATTGTAAACTTAAATATTATTGTCGGTATAATATATCTTAATCTTATGGGAAATCCAAAGAACCCTATTTAGATTATTGAGACAGATTTAGCAAAGGGGAATAATTTAGTTCTAATTGGTCGTTTAATAATGCACCGGAATTTTTCAATCGATTTATTTCTAAACTTTCCAAAATATTAAGGTTTTGACCCTTGTTTCCAGTAACTACAAAAAAAATTATTACAAAATTTATAGAGGATATTACAGAGCATATAAAAACCTAATTTCTGATCTGTATTGTATTGCAGTTATTAGTAGGAATTAGGAACTTTGTATCATAGCATAGCGGCTATGTACCCTAGCGGTAAAATTAGGGACTTTAATGTTATTTCCAGTGATTTTTTTTTTGATATGTGATATTTCATAATAAATTTATTACTCCAAACTCGTAACATGTATGGTTTTGCAAATACAACGGATTGCCACCCGTCGTGGATCACCCTGTATATAAAATATGTTTCATACCACGATATGGATAATATAGAAAATCGAATTGAAAAGTTGGGAAATGATAATAAATTGTAAAGTTTAAAGTTTTTTCAATTTATAGAAAGAACTACTTATGCAATTAAAAAAAAATATTTTTAATAAATATGGTTCAAAATTCACTTTAATATTTAGGTAAAAAAAAAATTACCAGTCCAGCCCAGTCACTAGTCTACCCTACACGTCTTTATCTAAATTGGGAATTTTAAGGAGCTAAATACCTAAACTCGTAAAATGATAAAATAATAATTAAAAATAATGAGTGGGTACACGCAATTTTCGACACGAATACACCGGAGATAAAAATTTATTGGTAGTTTTTGCAGTTTATTTTGAACTTTATTAAGGCTAAATAATGGGGTGTAGAATTTTAATCACCCTTTAAGATTTATCGCAGGAAAATATGTTTTTATGTAAATTGTTTATGTAGATTGCAAATCATAATGGATTTGATAAAGACATATGTGTATACTTTAAAATTTCATCACCTCGTGTAAAATCTTCCCATTTTTGCTGTCCGCTGTCATTGTATTGAGACGTATAAATTAGTCAAATACCATTTAGGTTAAGGGCTAAGGTACTAACAGTCTGGTAAGGACTGTGTAAGATAAAATTAGGAATATATTTCGTTTTACTTATTTAACATAAAATGTCGTCGTGATGATCTCCGTCGTATCCTTCTTATTAAAATCAATGTTGAGTAATAACTATAATACAATATAATTCTTTTATGTAAATAAGTAACATGAAATATGTCCTTATTTTAACTTTAGAGGACTCTTGTAACGAATCCGCTTTAAAACATCAACACTATACCCATTACCCAGGGTACAGAATATATAGGTAGCTATAATATATTCTGTGCCCAGGGCTAACATCGGCCCCAGCCAGTCTGAACTCACTGCCTTCACTAGGTAGTAGTTTGTGAAGAAAGGCTTTTAGTTTTTTCTTTCCTTTTCACACTTTCAACTCCGCTTTAAGCATGGACTATTTCAAATATATTAAATTTTCATTAATATAATAGTATACAGGATATTTTCTTTATGATTTAGTGTATAATTTAGGATCTACCCAAGGATATAGAAGCCTTTAAATACAGTATTACTAGATGAAATAAATTATCTTTGAAAGTTTATCATTATGTTAAGTTTTAAAAACGAACAATAAACGATACGGAATACTATAAAGTATTTAAAGGTAAAAGTGAGATACTAACATGCAAGCGCGGATCCAGGCGGGGGCCGGGGGGGGGGGGGTCATGGGGGGTTATGACCTCCCCCCCAAAACAAAAAAAAATAAATGGATTTACTGTTTTGACTACCTCTGCAGCCTTTTCACAAGATTCATGACAACATTACCATTTATAAATTAGTTATATTTTTTCTGTTGATTGAATTTAAAATGTAAATGTAAATGTAAAATACCTGAATTACTTCCCCATATAATTGATAATTGTGATTCTGATTTATTCCCCAATATTAAGATTCTCCTTTAAATATTTGATACACTACCTGTAAGTGCAGCAACAAGGGAAAGGTCCTTCTCGACTCTACGTCGCGTTAAAACGTGGCTTAGAGCAAGCATGGTAGAGGAACGCCTCACTGGCTTGGCTTTGTTGAACATTCATAAAAATATAATCATCGACGTTGATGAAGTTATAACCAGATGTGGAAATAACAAACAAAGAAAATTAGAATTCGTGATTTAAGAATCAATGCCATGTTATGTATATTTTTTATTTTATTTTATCAAGTGTAGAATTTTTTTGTTCTTAATATTGGGGAATAAATGGGGTTTAACCAAAATTTTTACACACGACTATTTAATATGTATATTATATTTTTCATTGTCGATAACGAACGTGGCAATTTTTCAAAATATTGGGATAAAACATATTATAGGAAAGAAAAAAGATCCTACTAATTTTAACTCTATATTTTTCTTTTTTTGAATTCACTTTAACAATAATTTACATGCATATATTATCCTTTTTAATGAAAAGTTTATCATTGAAAATGTTCTCGCCTATAGCGCATTCTCTATCAAACTTTGGGCGTGGTCGCAAAAATTTGTCGCCTGCGGCGCTTTTCAACTTCGTTTATGTAATGATGACCCCCACTCCAAAGCAAAGTTCTGAGTCCGCGCCTACTAACATGAAGAGTTTGTAAAGCATTGTAGTTGTTTGTTAAAAAAAACGTGTTAAAAAATAAAAAACATATTATGTTTTGTTTTAAACTAAAAAACATTATTTTTTCTTCAATCGTGTTGAAAAGCTTAATGCTTATTTCTTATCAATAAGTAGTACTTAAATCCCTAGCGTAAAAGTAGCGAATTCATATTTCTTTTATTAGAATCTACCATAGCTTTTACTCGCGAGATGCATTCAAGTGAAGATAAGAATCTAAGGTAGAATTCATAATATCACAATAGTTGAGATTGGTTTTTAGGGTACTGGGGGTTAAATCTCAACTATTCTGATATTATAAATTCTACCTTAGATTCTTATCTTTATACTGTCCTACAGACATATTATCAATGATTTTACAAAAAAAAAATTATAAATGATTTTAAAATCTTTGACACCTTCTCTTTAGAAGGCCTTTTTTTCTTCCTCTTTTAGTTTGGTTGTTTATACTTCCTTTATCAACTTTCTTCACATGCTCAGCGTGTTTTAACTCTCCTCAACTTTTTTATATGCGTCACTTCTAAATTTCAATTTTTCAATGCCATAAAAGCTCCATTAAGTGTTTTTTCTCTTCTGCTAATACCTCTGCACAATTTAAATTTTTTTCTGTCTTCTGAAGATGAACGTTTCTACGTTCGAAACATGTAGAAACCCCCAAAGAATCTATTTCTATTAAATTTTGTGGAGGAAGACTTTTTGTTTTTCTTTCTTCCCTACATTTTCAACTCCACTTTAAGTATGGACTACAAATTATAGTATATTCTGGAAACAAAAGGGTAATTGGAAACTCTGCTACATGAGGAACGAGTCAAAGAATAGGTCTTTTAATATTTTTAAATTAAAGTAAATTGTATATTATGTGCTCTTTCGAAAAAATTCGGTGACAGCGGAGGGGAGAAAATTGGATTTATTTTAAAAGAATACCTAGAATATAAATATAGAAAAATATTAGTATTTTTATATAAAAACTAGCGTGTACCCGGCCTGCGTTGCAGCCCGGCATTATACGACGTGAGATAATGAGGCGAACAAACCTCAAACTCAACCGTTTGCCGGCCCGTCCGTAATTCACATCCATGCATAAAACATAGTCTGTCTTCGTCTATTCCGGCTTCGGTGCTTCGGATCGATCGTTGAACGGGCCGGGGACCGGTTAGGTTGGGTCGTTCGTTCTCCCTACTCTAATTTATCAGTGTTTATCAGTGTTTCTCTATAATATCATGCAAAAGCTAAATCCTTCCTCTTGAATCACTCTATCTATTTAAAAAAACCGCTTCAAAATCCGTTGCGTAGTTTTAAAGATTTAAGCACATATAGGGACAGGACGGGCGATAGCGACTTTGTTTTATACTATGTTAAGATATATACCTAATAAATATAGAGAATAAAAATTTTCCTGTTAAGACTTTGTGGATTTTTCGATTGTTATAAAAAAGAAATACATTTTATTATTTTTTTAATAAATTAGTATAAAATTGTTTTTTTATTTTTTTATAAGTAGGTGTTAAAAAAATGTACGTAAGATGATAAAATTTTATTTTATTTATTAAGTACGCATACATATTACGTATTCGCATACTATTTACAAAATTATTATTTATTGCAAATATGCAATACATTTAAATAGTGAACAACACAGATTTGATGAAAATTTTGAAATTTTACATTTAGAAAATAAGTCAACAAAACTAAGTTTATTAGAAAGTATGGAAATTAACAAATGCAAAAGATCAAATGTTTTATTAAATTACCAGTTGGACCTGAAAAATTCTCCTTTGTTAAATTTAAATTTATTCCGTTAGGGTTTTTTCATATAATAAAATTTGTATAATGACCTATTCTTCAGGACTATTTTTCAATAGAAACATATAGTTTGGGTTATTTGGTATTTCCAAGTGTTAATAAAATAGGTAAATATTTAGAGTAAATTTTATAGTTTAAGATAATTTAAATCATTCATTCATTTGTAACCATCTGACAAAGACACTGTGTGTCGAAACAATTGTTATGGTATAACAATAAAATTTAGTGAAGATTTATACACGAAGTATTTTTTATAGTTTTTATAATGGATCTTCATCAAGTAACGGCTACTTCTATACAATTTTTAATTACTATTTTATTTTCTAATTATTGTAAAACACATTTTGTATTTACATAATTTTAGGTCAATTTTCACAAGCCACATAGACATAAAACAGACTGTTGCTGGGAAAATTTGTCTCCCAATGACGTCATACGTGCGTTATCCCATGTGCGTGGGTTTATCTTCTATAGTATTAGTTTCATGATACAGCGTCGTTCCGCAGGGCAAAGCGTGGTCCAGACTCGAAACTGGAACTGATTCGCGAACTAAATACTTGTTAGTCTGGGATCAGTTCCGGACTAATTCGCAAACATTTTTTGATCAGCCATTCCTAATTATCAGTGGAAAATAGCCAGAAATGAATAACATAATATTACTTTCTATCAAATTTGAGAGCATCGCTGCTAAATGTTCATTATACAGGATCTTATCTTACAATTTTGTAGTAAATCAATTAACAATAAAAAAAAAGGTAAATCCTCGCCTAATTTGTGGATTTAATAGCTATGTTAAGAAATTAAAAGGCTGACAAATGGGACCATTTATTTATATATCACTGAGGCCTAAAATGTGCATTAAAAAACTAACCCAAATCAACTTAAAGATTGTTAGCTTTTGAGACAACTTACCGAATAATTATCTTCTTTATCTTTAACCACTTCGAAAAGATCATTGAGAGCTCTTATCATAATTCCCGGGTGATTCGGGTTCCCGACCATCGTATGTGTTTTGCCTGCTCCCGTCGCCCCGTAAGCAAAGACTGTTCCATTATACCTGAAAATGATTATAAATAAAAAAATTTAAAAATTAACTATGAGTGAAACTCACGTTGCTAGCTAGCTTGATAAAAAGAAACAAGATATGCTAGATCACAGTCACAATTTCGCCTGCCTGACGCATGACGTCACGTGGCGCTAAGAATTTGAACTGGATTCTTCAACACGTAGCCTAAACCTCTAATCCTAGAATCATGAATTTCAAGGATGTTTATAACGTAGGAATTCACTAAGAAGAGATTTTTTGAAAATCAACTTCTAAGGGCATTAAAGCGGAGGTTGGTTTTATGAGAATTTCTGTATCTCAGAAACTACAACTGGTGTAGGTTTAAAAATTGGTATATATGACCTATTTAACTTAAAATTAACTAAAACAAAATTTATGACTTTTTCTTGTTATAAAGATATTCAGCCGAATAGTTTAAAAGAAATTAAAATTAATGATTTAAATTGTTTAGAAATATCAGGCATAGTTAGAATTAATTATGCTAACTGTTCTTGCAAAAATTAAATTAAAAAAGTTGTAGTATAGCGGGAATGAGGGCAGGCAATGAAATGACACAATTGTACTTCTCCCAACGTTTCGTTTTATATTAAAACTTTTTCAAGGGTCAATAAAAAGGTATTTAAGCCCGTATATTCATTCTGTAGAATATGACATCACATTTCCTCGAACACACATTGGATACCTGTACATATCCGAACTGTCAGCACCAAATTGGTGTTTTAATATAAAACAAAACGTTGGGAGAAATACAGATGTGTCATTTCTTGTATTTCATTGCCTGCCCTCATTCCCGCTATACTTATTTAAATCTACTTGTAAGGGCGCTACACTTACCTAAATATTTAGGAATATTGATTGACCAAAATTTAAAATGGGATCATCACATTAACACTCTTACAAAAAAATTAAGAAACACTTTATTTCTTTTTTTTTTAATTCTTTCCTATGTTATAACATTGGTTGGGGAAGTGCATACGACTCGACTTTGAAACCGCTTATAAAAATACAAAAATATGTTTTAAAAATATTATTTAATAAACATATTATTTTGTTTCCTTCAAAAATACTATTTGATAATAATAATATGCTGAGTTCTCGTCTGAGTTTAAAACAACTTTATTACAAAACTTCCATTTTATATATCTATATATACAGTGACCGGCAAAGAGTTGGCAACATATGGGAAAAACTTTTATTAGCGGAATATTGAAAAATCTTTTTTGGGGAATTGGATGTGCATGTCCCATAACCTTGAAATCGATTTTGACATACGTCACGTGACCAATGGTATGGCGGGAAAGTTGAAAAACCCAATATGAAATCATCATAAATCAGATAAGTTGATTAGATATCGAAAAAATTCCAAGAATAAAAAGTGTTTAGAATTCCATTAGAACCTTAAATACAATGTTTGGGATATCTACTTAAAAAAAATATAAAATCGAATATTTTTGTAAATATTTTTTTACCGAATTAAAAATTTCCATATTTTATCTTTCTTAAAGCTTCATTAAGGTAAAACTGACATCTGGTGACCACAACTAGAAATATTATTTTGTTTTTCTGACAATTTGGAGCAATAATTCAAAAAATTCGTTTACACTTGGATACCAGCTGTTGCAATAGTCTATTTCTAATAACCTTATCGATATTTTTTATATCGAAATATTCTATTATGTTAAGAAATCCTTAAATTCATTATTCCAAAGCAAATTTTATTTATAACCGTAAAAAATAATTTTAATTTTTATTAATTTTTAGATTTTTTTAAAGATTTCTGCAAAATTCAAAATTATTTTTTACCGTTATAAATAAAATTTGCTTTGGAAAAATGAATTTAAGGATTTCTTAACATAATAGAATATTTCTATATAAAAAATATCGATAAGGTTATTAGAAATAGACTATTGCAACAGCTGGTATCCAAGTGTAAACGAATTTTTTGAATTATTGCTCCAAATTGTCAGAAAAACAAAAGAATATTTCTAGTTGTGGTCACCAGATGTCAGTTTTACCTTAATGAAGCTTTAAGAAAGGAAAAATATGGAAATTTTTAATTCGGTAAAAAAATATTTACAAAAATATTCGATTTTATATTTTTTTAAGTAGATATCCCAAACTTTGTATTTTAGGTTCTAATGGAATTCTAAACACTTTTTATTCTTGGAATTTTTTCGATATCTCATCAACTTATCTGATTTATGATGATTTCATGTATAACAATAAAAATTTATTACATAACATTACTCACATTTAGGGGTTAGGGATTTAGGGGTTTAGGCTGGGCATTGATGAATATAGTTCACATTCAAATTCTTCGCGCCACACGACGCGGTTCTCGCTGTCGCGCGTCGGCGTCGCGTAGACTCCGCCCACATGCGCAATATCATATCTTGTTTCCTTTGTGTCTTCCTTTTTATTGTGAATGTAATTTTTTACCTTTTAGAATATTGTTAGATTTTGGGTAGTATATTTTTTCACTGCCCAATAACAAATTGTCACTTATAATCTCTCTAGCAGCAGAATTATTACCGATAATTTTTCAAGGTCACGAATGTTTCGTGTTCAACTCGGAATAATTTCCTATCAACAAAAACATGAGTAAAAGCGAGAAAAAAAATTATCAGGAATTAATTCTGCTGCGTGGGAGATTCGGTAAGAAAATTTTATAAATTGGTGTTTTTTCTTATTGTATTTTTTTTTTACTAAAATGATACAAAAACATATTTCCGGCGGCTTTAGTTAATTCTAACTAATTAGAATTTTAGAACTGAAACTCATTTTAGCCGTGAGTAACTCATTTTTATTACTAAAATGTGAGAAACATTAAATAACAAATTTGTTATCTGAAATCCAATTTCTTTATAGTTTTAAATTTAAATGAAACTTTAAAAAACATATTTCCGATGAGTTTAGTTTAATATGACGCACTATATTTTTACACTAGAAGTTGATTTTACTTGTTAGTAACTAAGATTTATTACTAAAATTTCAGGCACATTAGAATCATTAATTCGTTTTCAACCATAAAATCTGATATTACATGTCTACTTGTTTCAAATGAAACTTAAAAAAACATATTTCCGATGAGTTTAGTTAAATATGACGCACTATATTTTATAAGTTGAATTTACTTGTTAGTAACTAAGGTTTATTACTAAAATTTCAAGAACATTAAAAACATAATTTCGTTTCCAATCATAACATCTGAAATTACATAGTTTCAAATGAAACTTAAAAAAACATATTTCCGATGAGTTTAGTTAAATTTTTGATGTGTCTCTTTTAGCCCCGATGTTCGATATGTAAAGCAAACTGGTTAGAATCAGTAACAATGATTATAAGTTAGCAACAAAATATATTTTGATTTTATTCTGAGTGACTTTTGCCGATAGATATAAAACACTTCACTTTTGACAGAAAAATTATCACTTATTAATTTCATTAAGTTAATAGGAATCGCGATAATCTCCCGTTGCCATAAGCAACGTAAACAAAAAGGAGCCTTCTAATTAATTGGAAATAAATTTATGTAAGTTTCAATATAATTGTGAAAAGTCAATTGACCCTATAAACCTGAACAATCCCGGATACATGAATTATTGGTCGAGTTCATAAATTTAGAAGTTTTAACATGCGACGCAGGCAGTTTATGGCCTTAAGAAAAATATGTCAACGTCTTTTCTATACATTTCATAATTTTATAAAAAAAATCAAAAAACGACAATAAACTCTAAAAAGTTATTCCAACTTTCAGAAAAAACTACAATTTAGAGAAAAATCTTCCAAATGGATCACTGTTAGAATTAAGTTCATCACTTTAAATTATTAAAAATTAGTTTTTTTAGCTTTGCTTTTAGAAACATATAGGGTATTTTTTGCAATAATTTCCACATTACACTCTTTTTCTAAAAATTTGGGCTTGTAGTACAAACGTAAATTAAATTATTAAAAATATTTGCAGAGAACATTTTTTTAAAGGTTTATAAATTTTTCTAAAAATTGATATACCTTTTTAAAATTTATCATCAATACCAGGCTCTTCTAAAAATATATTTATGATATGATATTAATTTTACATACAAATAACTACCCCATATTCGATTTTTTAAATTATTTATGATATGTTGATGATACAACTATTTTATACATCGCTGATTCATATGAAATTATACAAAATTTTATAAATCACGATATGAAAATCATTGAATTATGGATGTCATAAATTAATATTTAATTTGTAAAAATCCTCTTTTTTATGTACTTATAGGAAAGAAAAGGAAAGTTAGTGTATTAAATACTAATAATTTATATTTCTGAAAAAAGTAATCCTAGAGCCGGGATTGAACCGGCAACCTCTGTATATCTAGTACCCAAGTTATACAGAAGTTATTTTAAAATTAAAATTCGGGCATTTAAATATTTCTATTAAAATTAAATTTTTGGGGTTGAATAGATGAAGCTATTAGGTAATTGGAGTGAACACATTGAATATATTTAACAGAAAATAGTTTCACCAGTGGGAATTTAAAAAAAACTCAGTTTTTTGACTCCAAATTATATGTTACGTCCTATTTATTTTGCTATTATTCACTCTCATTTACAATATTTAACTTTAATATAGGGATCAACTTTTCAAAATTTGCTTAACCCCTCACAAGTTTTGCAAAATAAAGCAATTAAAAATATATATTGCTTGGATAGACAATATTCAACTAAACTTTTATATAAAAATTTTAATATTGTCAATTAAGGATATTCACTTAATACAAAATATTGTTTTTGTTCACCAAATTATATCAAAAAATAAACATTCAAATATAAAGTTCAATTACAGACGTGACGTACATGATCATTTAACTAGAACTGTTTTCAATATTGATTTACCTTTAATACACAGTAGGCAGGTCAGAACTCCATTTATTATCAAGGTATGAAATTTTACAACGAAATGCCCCAAGAATTAAAATTTTTAAATATAAAACGTTTTAAAATGATAACTAAGAAAATACTTAAAAAAGGGGAAGCTAAATTTTAATCTAAGAAATATTCAAACGTGCACTTATTTTATGACTAATTATTCTTTTCAAAATTATTTATAAATGATATCTACACGATATTATTAGTTATAATATTTTATTAAAAGAAATAATAATTGAATAATTTTATACATATTTAAATATTTTCTTTTTTTTTATTGAATAATAACTTTTTAGGTATTATTTTGACTTACCTTGTATTTTAATTAGTTATATTTAAAAATTACATTTTTAGATGTTGTTATTAGTAGAGAATCCCTCATGGACAATTGTTTTTGGGATTTTATTTGGAATAAATATATAAAATAAATGTAAAAATGTAGTTTTGTAGCCATCATTTTAAATATGAAATTTTTTAACATAAAAATTTAAAAATAATAATTTTTTATTTACCCATTTAAGACATCTTTAACCAAACCGCTGGTGGTCACCTCATAGACGTCTTCCTGGGTTGAATCTTCTCCAAACATTACGTCAAAAGTATACTGCCTTTCAATACCTTTTTTCTGTCTTATGACGTCATTTTTTTCGCTGTCCTCCAATACTGCAGTCTTTAAAAAAAAATAATGTTAAGGTTTATCAATTTTACTTACGACAAATCAAAAAGCCGTCATCAACTTTTATACAAAAAAAAATTCTATGTTCAGTGTGACCATTAAAGTCCGCATCATATGGGATTTTTTTTTATTAATAGCTTTATTCGAAATTTGACTTTCGCATCAAGTTCCTGTTTCCCTTGAGATGAAAATTTAGCAAAAAAATAGTAGTCACGTGATTCGCACTATCTGTCACATTTTAATTCTTTCCAAAAAATAATTCAAAAGTGGGGTTATTTCTTAAAATATCGAAAACAGTTATTAGAAAATGTTTTTTTAAATGCAGTTTCTAGCCCATATGCAAAATTTCAGCTGCATAAGATAATTTTGATTTTTTACCCACCGTTAAAATTTATTTTCCACTTAATGAACACTTTACTGATAACACTGTATTCTTTTTTGTCTTAATATTAAGGTGTATTATTTTCAGAGACAAACTACGTTTTCAAAAATACTTATTTTATGAAGTTACCTTATACAGGGTCAAAAACAAATAAACTTTGCATCACGCATGCGACCAAATTTTAATACCACAATTTTGATTTTGTAGACAACACACATAATATGGCGCTACTTAAAAAAAAATGTATCTGAAATAAAGCATTGTCAAAACTAAGAAGTTTTATGTAGGTTGCGTTGAGTCTTATTTTACAAAAGTGGTGCAATTTACAAAATATGTTTAAAAAATCAAAATTATCTTATACACCTAAAATTTTGCATGTGGGCTAGAAACTGCATTTAAAAAAAAACTTTTTTTAATAATTATTTTCGATACTTTCAGAAATAACCCCAAAATTAAAATTTGGCAGATAATGCGAATCACGTGACTACTATTTTTTTGCTTAATTTTCATCTCGATCGAAGCAGAACTTGATATGAAAGTCAAATTTCGAATAAAGTTATTAATAAAAAAAAATTCCATATCATGCGGACTTTACTGGTCACACTGTTTATCTTTAAAGAAATACTTGTTTTTGCATTAGTTGCATACATATTTCGAAAACTCCTAAATATTCAGCGTGATTCAGCAAATACCTCTGAACCAATCTTGCTGCAATTTTAGTGTAAAAATTTTTGTTGGAAAATATTTTTATGTGACTAAATTTGCCGCTGTGCAGTAACTTTGGCGTGTCAGAAAATCATTAAATATTCTAGATAAAATGTAATTCGAGAATACACTTTTATTGACCCCTCTGTGCAACTCTGCAAATTTTTTTTTGTTACCATGGAAACTGTGGAGTAATTTTTTTTTAAATGTTGTAACTGGGCCTTGTGCCTTGTGTATTATGCCTTAACTTTCCTTAACGGAATTTATTAAACCATGGCTCAAATTAAAAGGGCCTTTAGTTTCATTACAGTAAATTCTAAAAGATATATTAATAAACTATTTACTTAACAATAGGGGCGCTATTTAAAAAAAAAATGTTGTTCCTGATTATTGAAAATTTAAATACAACCTTAACGCCACTGTTTCACAATGACATGTAATATTCTTTAAAAAAATTAAGGATCAAGCTCATACTCTTAGAAAGTGTTTTTTGGAGCGCCCTGTACCCAAATATTACATTTTATTTTCAAAAATCGGGTTTTTACAATAAAACCATTTAAAAAAAAAAAAAAATTTCTGTCAAAAATGCAGCCAAAACTGACTCCAAAGTCACACTTTAATTATAAAAAACCTTTTGAAAATTTTGAAGACACTGTAAACATACGAAGAATTTGGTATAAGTAGTAAATATAAATGACGGATCTAGAATAATTAAAACCCACATTCTCAGCCTTTTTGAGAAATAGAGTTACGGGTGCCATCTTTTAGACAAAGCATGTATCTATGTATTGAGAATATAAAACAGCAACAAAAATTACATTTTCCCATATAAATTGCGGTGGAAAGATTGGGTTTAGTAGCAAAACTCACATTATCCACACGCACAAAAATTAATAAAGCGCGCGCGATCAAACACATAACTAACACTTTAAATTTGATTTTGTGTTTACTAGAACTATAAATATTTTGAAATTTTGTTTAAACGTTTGTTCTATATTAAAACTGAAATTTAATTTTTTTTTTATAAAATTAGTGCAGCTTTTGTGGTCTTTATACTTCCTTCTGGCAATCAAGAACAACAATAAAACAGAGAAAAATATTTGAATTTTTGGTAATTGTTGAACGATTGTCAGTTTCAAAACTCACATTTTTTTTTAATAAGTTTCGAATCTCACATTCTCCATCATAAAATATCAATTTAAGAGAAAAAAATCATACTATCGACAATAATTTAACTTGATAAATATCATCTACATGCCTATCGAAAAATGTAAAACAAAAAAAAAACACTTTAACTTACATAGATAGGATCATAAACGTTTCTTGCAATTTACCACAAACTATAAAACTAGGAGAAAGTGAGTTTTTATTCTAGACCCCTCAACAGTGTTGCCAGGTCACAAATATTTTTATCAGTAGCTTCTTGCGAAGAAAATCAGTAGAAATTAGTAGATGCTCAGAATATGAGAAAGTAATAAAAAATTATTCAAAAAACATAAATATTTATTTGACACAAAACAAAATGCAACAAATTTTTAGGATAAAAATAAAGGTATAACTCAGTCATAAAGTAACCAAAAATATTAAAATAAATTAATCAGAATATGTTAAATCCTCATTATTTTTTTTTTGGACATATCATTATTGTGCAGATCTAAAAATTTGCATAAATTCGGGGAAGCCCAACCGCCCAACCTATCATCGACGCGACGCGACGTTTGCTTGCGTGCGTCACGTCGGCTGAAACTGGGTTGCGGAGCGGCTGAACTCGGAATGGTTGCCGGCGTAGGAAAAGTCACAGAAAAATAAAGGGTTTATGGAAAAGTAGGCGTGCGGGATTCTCCTAACTTTCAAATTTACTGCATTCTCGAAATCTGTGATCGTTCCCATCGTACAAAAAGTGTGCTGCTGGTTGCGCTCTGTCGGTTTCGGTCGCGACGACAGTATACAGAATAATCAGTAGATTTGCTAATGATATCAGTAGATCAGTAGA
Organism: Polydrusus pterygomalis; assembly: GCA_963969555.1. NCBI lineage: Eukaryota > Metazoa > Arthropoda > Insecta > Coleoptera > Curculionidae > Polydrusus > Polydrusus pterygomalis. Next base: position 14,852,662 of record OZ018381.1, on the reverse strand, counting down.
TGGGAAGGCAAATCAGTAGATCTACTGATAAATCAGTAGACCTGGCAACCCTGCCCCTCAAATGTTGATAGGTCTCGCAAGATAAATAAATGGCGGCCCAGCATTACGACATTAACTGCATTTTATTCAGGATTTATAGTTTAGCATGAAGTCCCTCATATATACTGGGTTATTCTAAAATAAAAACGAGCAAAGGTATCTTTTTTAAATTTGGTAGAAGACATACTTGACTTTGTACTTTGAAAATCTTACATTTTCCCATTTCAATCACTTCCGGCTATTCCGGAAGTTATGACTAACTTTGATATATCAAATAGAATATCCTATTTAGCACTTTTTAATACCTTATTAAAACCTAAGGAACTTTTGATAATAATAACCTACAGTGTCCGCAAGAAAGTTCGCATCAAATGGGATTTTTTTTTATTATTAGGTATAGGTAAAAATTGAAAAAGCAGTTAGTTTTTGCTTACCTAAAACCCAAAAATGACGTATACTGAAGCAGCTGCACGACTTGCGTTACCTGTCAAATTTGACATTTTTAATAAAATAGGTTCAAAAATGCCATTATTTATCAAAATATCGAAAAACTTTCTTCGAGAAAGTTGTTTATTTAGGCATTTTTAGCCCCTGTGCGAAATTTTGACAGTCTAATACAATTTTTATTTTTTGCCAGATTCTTGAAAATTTTGATCAACCCTTGTAGATTAACTTTTATACATCGATGTTTGCCTTTACTTCATTTGTAATCTTAATGCAATTTTGTGTAAATTTTTGTTTCCAATTATTTATTTTGCTTCAAAAACTGAAATTGTTATTGATCAGTATGTAATGTTTGATGCAAAGTTTATCTAATTACATCAGTTTTGCCAAAACCGACGTTTCTCATTTTTCTTAAGGTCGTAGACAGATGTACAAAAAGAAAATATTAGGAAACTTCCGTTGAAATTTTACTTAATTAATATTAAATTAAATGCATTATATTAAATTATATTTTTGTTGAATAAACTGTTTGAGCAATTAATTAATATTTATTCTTTTTGATCCAATATTAATTAAGTAAAATTTCAACGAAAGCTTCCTAATATTTTCTTTTTGTACATCTGTTTCCGAACTTAAGAAAAATGAGAAACGTCGGTTTTGGCAAAACTGATGTAATTAGATAAACTTTGCATCAAACATTACATACTGATCAATAACAATTTCAGTTTTTGAAGCAAAATAAATAATTGGAAACAAAAATTTACACAAAACTGCATTAAGATTACAAATGAAGTGAAGGCAAATGGTTTTACATCGATGTATAAAAGTTAATCTACAAGGGCTGATCAAAATTTTCAAGAATCTGGCAAAAAATAAAAATTGTATTAGACTGTCAAAATTTCGTACAGAGGCTAAAAATGCCTAAATAAGCAACTTTCTCGAATAAAGTTTTTCGATATTTTGATAAATAATGGCATTTTTGAACCTATTTTATTAAAAATGTCAAATTTGACAGGTAACGCAAGTCATGCAGCTGCTTCAGTATACGTCATTTTTGGTTTTTAGGTAAGCAAAAACCTATGCCTAATAATAAAAAAAAATCCCATTTGATGCGGACTTTCTTGCGGACACTGTATACATATCTCTAACCGTTTTTGAGATATGAATTATAAATTGAATTTTTTATGTAAAAACATACCGAGGAGAAAGTTCAGTAACTTTAAAATTAATAAACCTAAACATTAGAATGTCCGTACCCATAACATATATTTTTGCTGATTAAGGTTGAATTCTGATTAACTGATTAAATTGGTAACCTCCAATCAACTTTTACTTTACTTAATCGCCAATTAACCTTAACCGACCAAATTTGGCAGATTAGGTATTTATTTAATTGCGATTAGAAAACGTCAAGAAATATAATTTTGTTTAAAGTCGCATTTTAATAAATAAATTATTAAATATCATTATCACAGTGCATTGCTCTACTATACTCTACATAGATATTTAAAGTTTCCGGTTTGATAATTTTTAATTTATCAGTGCAATAAAATAGACCGTGCCTGTTGAATAATCATTACAGTTAAGAAACAACCTCCTTTACTGATTCTATTTAACCCTACTATTTGTCTATCATTTAGGTCAGATCTTTATGTCATGTCGTAGTAAATTCTGGTTAGTCATCATCAGAAAGAACACGCAGACACGCGATCCCTGACAAAGCGCGGTTTTTACTATATTAACTATTCTTCTATCTGTTTTTTAAAATTATTGTTAAATCGATAGTGAATTTAAACTTTTTTAAATCTAGATTTTAGATATAGGTCATAATATAAGTACTGGTAAGACTAAACTTACAGGGCTAAAAGTCAATCTTGTATAAAAGAGACCTGTAAATGGTTGAATGCAGGGGTACCTAACTTCCGGAATCTTGCGATTATTTAAAAAAAGTATTAGTAACTTATTTTGAAAGGGCTCTATTCAGGGAGGCCTTAACGTAGAGCATGCTGTTTTTTTTTAAATAAATGCAAGGATTCTCAGAACTGAACTAAAAACAAAAGTTTTTACTGGTAACGCGATATTTTCTCATGTATCTAGATGTCATCTATTCTAAGTATTCTAGGAAATAAGTGTTTGTTTTGACAGGAGAGGGGTAGCAATTGCACAAAACACGAATATAAACAAAACTATGACCTGCTGACTAACATCTGCCTTATTTTTTAGTAGCTCTACAGCTCCAGAATATGTCTGTCTTTCTTCCTCATATGCTAAAACCATAAAAAATAACTACTCTATCTGCAGTGCGCATGCGAATTGTCAATTGTCACGTTAGTTGAGAAGGTTGACCGCTAGCACAGAATATACAGGGTCGCTTTTATGTATGGAAACGGTCGATTATTTTCTAAAGTAAGATAGCTAGCGAATAATGTTAAATACAAAACTTTTAGGGTTTTTAGAAATTTTTTACACTGCACATAAACTATGTATACAGGATCAGTCAAAAAGCCATGGAAGAACAACGTTACTTTATTTTAAATGGAACCCCCTGTATATTATTCAATATTTCAATTATTTACAAGATTCTAAAAAAAATGTAAAGCACACCACATACCCAATCTTAACCGTTTTTGAGATATCGAGTTTCGAATATCGTTTTCAAATAAATTATTACATTTATTAATTTTCTAGTCCATCAAGTTACCTTAGAAAATATTTATCTCCATAACAATGTTGTTTTGTCATCTTGACAACAGATATGCCAAAAATACTTACATTTACAATTTGTGAACAATTTTCGCGTAAAAATGGCACGTTCAAGTGATACCGAGGGCATTGAAATTTTAATGATGGTAGGGTACGGCGATAGAACACGGAGTTTTACCCAAGTGGTGAATATTTTTAATGAATTGCATCCAGATCGGGAACCTGTAACTAAATCAACTGTTTCCAAAACATTGCAGCGTTTTTATGAAACTGGAGGTGTGACAGATCGCCCAAAAAGTGGAAGATCGGTAAGCGTTACTAATGAAGAAAATTCTCTAAATGTCATGTTAGATGTGGTAGAAAATCCAATAAATTCGACGCAACAGCGGGCTTTAAATCATAATATGAGTCGATATTCCATTCAAAAAATTACCAAAAGAAAAAAATTCAAACCATATAAAATTCATTTGTTACAAGAATTGAGTGAAGACGATTTTGATTGCAGAATTCAGTTTTGCGAAATCATTATGGATAAATTGAATCAAAATGTCAACTTTTTCAACCACATTTTATTTTCTGATGAATCAACGTTTTGTTTAAACGGGCACGTAAATCGACACAACTGTAGATATTCGTCAGACCAAAATCCACATTGGATGGAATAAGTTCATACCCAACGACCACAAAAAACCAATGTTTGGTGTGGCATTATTGGTGAAAACGTCATAGGACCCTATTTTATACATGGAAATTTGAACTCTGTACGATATTTATTACTTTTACAAGAGAACATTGTTCCACAGCTCATACGATTATTCCCGAACCATAATAATCCCAATTTACCGGCTGAACAAATATGGTTTCAACAAGATGGGGCTCCACCACATTTTGGACGGATGGTGAGGGAATATCTAGAGGAAACTTTTCCTGGTAAATGGATTGGGCGCAGAGGTGCAATTGAATGGCCTGCTAGGTCTCCTGATATGACCCCTCTTGACTTTTTCCTGTGGGGCCATATCAAAAATTTAGTGTACAAAAATAGGCCACAAAATATCGAAGATTTGCAACAAAGAATAATGCATGAAATTTCAAGTTTTGCTCCCAATATCTTTTTCGATTCGCTACAAAATTTTGTTCACCAAATTCATTCCTGCCAGGAGCCGGTGGACACTTTAAGCACCTTATAAAATAGAATTTCAAATTGTTGTTTACTAAAACTTAGTTTGTATTTTTTACTATTGTTATTGGATTTATTTGAAAATGATATTCGAAACTCAATATCTCGAAAACGGTTAGGATTGGGTATGTGATGTGCCTAACATTTTTTTTTTTAGAATCTTGTAAATAATTGAAATATTGAATAATATACAGGGGGTTCTATTTAAAATAAAGTAACTTTGTTCTTCCATGGCTTTTTGACTGATCCTGTATACTTAGTTTATGTGCAGTGTAATAGATTTCTAAAAACCCTAAAAGTTTTGTATTTAACATTCTTCGGTAGCTATCTTACTTTAGCAAATAATCGACCGTTTTAATAGAGACTTTTTGCACCTCTTAAATTAATACCAGTTTTTAGCTCCGTTATGGTTAACTTTATTAAACATAACGAGTAGCGCCACTGTTAAAACCAGAGATTTTGCATCGCCTATACGTTCTGTCTGTAGTTATTTATTTGGCGCCGGCGCACCTAAACAAAATAACATACCTAACCTAACAATAATTTGATTAAGTTGTATATTTTAATGTAAAGCTACTATTGCTTTGGATTTTAATTAATTGCTTATCACAATTTTAATTCATAGCAATGATGCTTCATAACTTTTGTATGTTCCGGCAACCATGCAGTTTAAGCATAACCATAAGGATAACGATAAGCTCTTCCTTATCCTTCCGTAACTAACGGAATCCGTTATGGTTATTAACCATAGCGGATCACCTTTCTGACATTGCGCATGCTCAGAATAACCATAACCACAAAAGAATGACCAATTAAGAGGTGCAAAAAGTCTCTAATACATAAAAGCGACCCTGTATAGCTACGCGTAGCTATATATTCTGTGCCGCTAGGGTAGTTGGTGAGATTGCGATTCATATATGTTATTCATAGACAGCAACATGCAGGCTTGTACTGGCCTTTTTATCAACAGGGAAATGTTTTTAAAATATGTTTTTATTGTCAATACATTTTAAACTTGTTTTTAAGAAAAAATACTTAAATTTATAAATTTTTTATTAGCACGTTTTCCGTCGCGAAACACCGGGAAGATACTTGTCATAATTTCCCGGCTACGCCCGTTAGTACTGCTAAGCGTGCCGCAAAGTCCAAGCGCGTACAGTACCTCCGGATGCCTCCGCGTGAGACCAAGACGCGTACGGTATCTCTAGACCTGCGACCGTCATTTGGTTTCGCGAAGTCAATTTAATCTCGGGAGCTCCATATTTTTAGGCAGAACTCGAGTTCTAATATTTGTAACAGGTCGACGTCGACAGTCCAGCCACGACACAGCAGCGAGCCGACGAGAACCGAAGCCGACCTACCACCTCCGGGGCCAACCGACCATGAGGGCCCATGCATAGACTACAATCCCGCCATTTTCCCTCTACGAGTTTATCTTTATGACCTTTATGGTAACTTGTCAGGTTCTTTACAAGTGTCAATATGTAACTTAGGTTCAATAGGTGTAACTGAAATGTTAAATTCTTTCATGTTAAATCGTTTCACTAAATTTCTTATGTAATTTTCTTGGCTTACTCTTAAAATTCCCTTATCTCTATCATAGTTTATTTCTATACCTAGAAAATTTCTTAATTCATTTTTATCTACCATTTTAAAATTTGTCATTAATTTTGTTTTAATTTTATTTATTAAATTTATATCTGGACCAGACATAATAATATCATTCACGTAGATTAGCAAATAAGCCACATCAGAAGATTTATTCATGTACCTAATATAAACAATATTCACTATCAGATCTTTTAAAACCTATATCTTATAAATATTAATTTATTTTATCGTTCCAACATTTACTAGATTGTTTTAATCCGTACAATGATTTTTTTAGCCTTAATACTTTATTTCTTTTACAATTATTACCATCAGGCGGATATATAAAAATACTCTCATTTATTGTACCGTTTAGAAATGCCGTTTTCAAATCAAGTTGACAAAAATAATATTTACATTGATTCCCTATTGAAAGCAAAAGTCTAACAGTAGACATTTTTGCAACAAGCGAATAAACATTTTCATAATCTATATTTTTTTCTTGTAAATTGTCCCTAACTACTAACCTGGCTTTATATTTATCATTTTCCATTTTTTCAAAATAAAAACATTTTGTGTCGATGCCGATTAGACAGGAGATGTACAGTAGTTTGGACAACACGAAAACAGCAGTATGTTTCATTATCAAGCACAGAGGCAGAGCTAGTAGCACTTTGCAGTGCTGTATCTGAGGCTCTGTGGTTAATGAAACTTGTAAAAGATTTTAAGGTAAACTTTGAACCAATGTTAATACATGAAGATAATCAACGATGTATGGCTATTTTAAACAATCCTGCCAACAATCGTAGAGTCAAACATATTGATATAAAATATAACTTTGTTTTAGAGAAACTTCAGGGGTTAAATGTTAAAAATTTAATATTTCTTTTGATTTGTACTTTTATTTTTAAAATACAAGATAACTTACTGCCTTTTCATTTAAAAGATTTTTTAACTAAAAATTTTGGAAATCATAACTATTTAACCAGGTAAAATAACAAAGATGTTTGTCTAGGTAGAGTATAAAAACATTTGGCATATAAATCGGTTTTCCATAAAGGATTAAGTGAATATAAGAACTTGAATATTTCAATTAAATCACAGAGCTCTTTAAAAAAATTTAAAAAATCATTAAAAAAGTATTTATTTAAAAAATAATATAGACTGATAAATTTTTTTAATGCTTCAAAGATGATTTTATTGTTAAATTAGTTTAAATATTTTATAAAACTTGTTAAATTAGCACATCGCTAAATAAATCTTGTTACTACTACTACCTTCACTAACACATAAGTAAAAATGGTTTTAAATTACAAAGATACAAAGATCAGTTGGCAGATTTGTTAACAAAGGGATTAAAGTTTGTTTTGTTTAATAGGTTTAAAAGTCTTTTAGGTATTAAGATTTTGAACGATTTTAGTGAGGAGGGGTGTTAGATTTCTTTCTTTTGCACTGAAATCTAGTTTTAGTTTTCAATAACTACAGATTTTAGTGCAAAAGAAAGAAATCTAACACTGTTAACCTGATTTCGCCAGCACAATGTGAATTTGCATATATTAAACTAAAACGACAAAAAATTCAAAAAATGCGTTTCATACCTACGCATCCCCACCCAGCGATATACGTCGGAGACTACAATAGCCATCACGAGCAGTGGAAATACAGAAAAAATTATGCAAACGGGGAAGCGTTAGCAAAGTGGGCCGAAGATGAACAACTGCACCTCGTCTTCGATGCTAAGGATCGATTAACATTCAGATCGGCAGCCTGGAGACAGGAGTACAATCCCGACTGTGAGTTTCGTCTCTACTGATAGGGAGAGCCCGACTCTGGCAACCACAAGGAGAGTACTTCCTGACTTCCCACACAGCCAACACCGCCTAACTGTCATAGAAGTGGGAACACAAATTCCCATAATCACGTCACTACCCCGACCAAGATGTAACTTCAAGCGGGCTGACTGGCCCAAGTTCTCCTCTGACCTTGATAAGTGCCTAGGGTGGATACCACCCACAAGCGGAAACTACGAAAGATTCATTGGCGCAGTAATGGGCACTGCTAAAAAACACATACCCAGAGGGTACCACAAAGAATATGTTCCTGGATGGTCTCAAAACAGTGACGCTCTATATCAAAACTTCCTCGAAACCGGTGACCAGGAAATAGCGGATGAACTAATCCGCAGCCTGAATGCTGCACGCCACCAAAAGTGGACTGAAACTGTCGAAAGCCTCAACTTTCAAACATCGAGCAGGCAGGCATGGTCTCTGCTGAGGAAGCTGGGGGGCGGAGCACCAAAACATCGACAAATAATAGGCGTAAGCTCAAATAAAGCAGCCTCACACATAGTAGCAACATCCAGAGCACCGAGGGACAGAGCACACACCATACAGATAAAAAATAACTTAAAGCCCTAAAAGCCGAAGCCACGGAAACGGATCACTCTCGCCCCTTTTCCACCGAGGAAGTTTCAAAGGCCCTAGACGATGTCACGGCGGGAAAGGCCCCAGGATTCGACAACATCAACCCTGAGTTCCTAATCAACTGTGGCAAGTACACCAAATGCTGGTTGGCCAAGTTCTTCACGGCCATTATGCAATCTGGCAACGTCCCACCAGAATTCAAACGCTCTAAGATAATAGCCTTACTGAAACCAGGTAAACCTGCCGATAGCCCAAAAAGCTACAGGCCAATCGCTCTACTGTCCGTATCCTACAAACTACTGGAGAGACTAGTTCACAACAGAATCAGCTCAGAGATCCTAGAGGCAATACCAGTTGAGCAGGCGGGCTTTCGGCCAAAACGATGCTGTGCAGACCAGGTTCTGTCACTTACCACCTATATCGAAGCGGGATTTTAGTGAAAACTCAAAACCTCAGCTGCATTCATTGACCTCTCAGCAGCCTATGACACCGTATGGAAGGAAGGAATACTATACAAGCTTCTCCGAAAAATTCCCTGCAAACGAATAAACCAACTGATATCGAACATGCTTGGTGATCGGACGTTTCAGGTCATAATGGGCACCGACATCAGCTAGCTCACCAAAGAAACTTAACAACCGCTTGCCACAAGGATCAGTGCTCGCTTCGCTCCTCTTTAGTTTATGTATAGTGGATATGCCGGAAACAAGGTCAAGAACGTTCGGTTACGCCGACGACTGAGTGCTTGCAACAAGATGTAACTCACTCAAGCTATCTGAGGAAATCCTAACAGCAGACCGGGAGACAGTGGGTAAATACTTTCGCAAATGGAGACTCCAACCAAATGCCTCCAAAACAGAGGTTAGCTGCTACCACCTCAACAACAAACCAGCCAGAGAAGAGCTTAACATACGATTTGATGGTACCAAACTTACCCACAACAAAACACCGAAATACCTAGGAGTGACTCTCGACAGAACACTATCATTTAAAGAACACCTAACTAAAACCGCCGAGAAGCTGAAAACAAGGAACAACATAATCCAGAAGCTATGAGGTACCTCTTGGGGAGCATCGGCCTCCACACTGCGCTGCTCCGCTCTGGGTCTTGTCTTCTCGACACCTGAATACTGTGCCCCAGCTTGGCTTAACAGCCCACACGTAAAGAAGGTGAACGCTCAACTGAATAATACCATGAGGATAATCGCTGGTGTCATTAAGTCCACCCCAACGCAGTGGCTCCCAGTGTTAAGCCATATCCCACCCCCACAGCTGCGACGGATAAATGCCCTTATACGAGAGTACAAAAAGATCATGGAAAACAGAAACCTGCCAATACATCAAGATATTGAGGACTCTAACCACAATCGTCTCCGCTCCAGAAAGTCACCTACTAAAACGGCAAGTGCAGCAATACAAGAGGAGTTCAACCTGACCAATGCATGGACTTAAGAATGGACCACTCAACAAGGCAATAATATGCCCTGCATTACTCAAAAGCCCCCAGCGTTTGACCTACCACGCAGAACCTGGTCCACACTCAACAGAATTAGAACGCAACATGGCAGATGCGCATACCTCCTGCACAAATGGGGCAAACAACCATCACCACACTGCGACTGCGGAGAATATCAAACGATTAAACACGTCACGGAGGAATGCCCCACAAGATCCTACAACTGTAGATCTGAAGACTTTCTACTGGCAACCGCAGGGTCGATAGATTATATTAATGGACTTGATATTTGTTTGTGAAATTCTTAAGTTTGCTTTATTAACTTCTATGTGAGAATTAGCTTTTAAGGTTACTGTGTCTGAATTGCCATACGATAAATAAATTTAAAAGTCTTTGTATTAATAAATTTATTAACAAAAAAAAATATTGCTTTTATAGTCGTTCATTTATTTCGTCCTTCTCTCGTCAATAATATAGTATAGAAAAGGTAAGCTATTCTGTATTTGACAGCCTATGTGATAGAACGCGCTTATATAAGAATTAGAAAATAACAGATTGACACAGGGACATAACTAAATACTAAATACGTATAGAAACTGTAAATTCTAGCTCGAAACGTCGAGAGCCGAGGCAGATACCGAGGTGCTTGCAACGTATTTCGTGTTTTACACAGAAAAATAAGTACCTAATTAGTTCTAATATAATAAAAACTTGTAAATACAGTGGTAATTTGGTAATCAGTTTCTAAATTAGTATAATGAACATGGTAATACTCTTACCTTATATCTATAAAATGATAAATGGATATTTTGGTTTGTATTACGAACTGTTTTTTTCAGAACATGGCCATTACACACATTATTGTTTTCCTCCAAATATTAGTATTTGCTGTTGACTTAAAATGACGAGGCACATTACCTACAGCTATTTCGTTTTTGATTCTTATCTGATATTTTGACCATTCTAATAGATTATAAATTATAACCACAAACAATATGATACCTGTACATTTATTTATCAACACAATATCATCAATCATGACGTCCATTACTATTTGATGAAAAATACTTAAAACATATTAGGTACATATTTGCTAATACCGTGCGAGCAAAAATTATTTGCATCAAAGAGGGCCTTGCATCTAAGGACGTAATGCTGAGCCGTAGAGCTTAATACCTGTTGGGTGTCAGTAACGATCTTAATTAACAATCAATCAGTTATTCCGTCATCTTTGACAGTCGTTACAAGTAATTTGATTCATCGCTAATTTTTCCAATTTCTTGAACAATTCACACAATGAGCTTTACATTCATTGTTGAAGCGTATTTTCGAAACGGGGTTAGAGTAAATGGTGAGTGGCAATACAATCCGAGTTTGTGCATGTGCACGATTTTCACGAACATTTTCCTAACATTGCTTTTTTGCCTGAAAAGAACCGTGGCTGTGTTTAGGGAAACAGGTTCTATACAACACAAAAAAGGAGCAGGAATACCATCTGTAAGAACAGAAGAACTTGTTGCAAACGTTCGTGAAATAATGCCAAATACGCCAACAAATTGTAAAAGACGCCTGTCCCAAGAAGTGAAAAGATATTATGGAACATGCAGGACTATTCTTAAGAAGCAGCTAAATTTATTTCCTTATGAAGTGCAAGTATTCCAAGAAATACAAGCCGCAGATTTTGAAAGACGCAGGAATTACTCTCAATGGTTTACCCACAATTTTTCGGAAAGAAATGATTTATTAGACCTGACATTTTTTCGGATGAAGCCTGGTTCCACCTCTCCGGTTATGTGAATTCTCAGAATACACGCATGTGGAGTAGTGAAAATCCCCATTTTTTTGTAGCGTCCACATTGCACCCTCAAAAAATGGGTGTCTGGTTAGCTGTTTCCCGAAGAAGAATTGTTGGTCCTATTTTTTTTCATGACACAGTTACAGCACAGCGGTATAGAGACAATATTTTGAATCCATTTGTGAAGCAATTATTTGACGACAAACTACGTTTTGGATATCATCAACAGGACGGTGCAACCGCCCACACAGCCGCCAAAACTATTAACTACTTACGCAATTTTTTTGACGAGATTGATCAGTTTTCGATCAGACATTGAATTCCCACCTAGATAACCTTGTTTAACGGTTATGGATTACTTCGTTTTTCCACATTTAAAGAACACTATTTTTAAAACACAAGTTGCAAATTTAGAACAATTACAAGAAAGGATTATCCCAGAATGTGGTAAAATTTCTCCAGAGAAGCTGGTCAACACTTTCGAAAATGAGGAGGCGTGTGAATTTATGCTTGGAGCATGGCGGTGGCCAATTTCATTAATTTATGTAGTTATTTTTCTTTTTCTTTCTTTTTTTGTTAATTTTGTAAACAACCAAAATAAGTTTGTATTTGTCTACTTATTTTATTACTCATTAGTTTGGCATATCATGTCAATATGAATTTCACAAAATTTTAACCTAGATTTGGTTAGATATATCGTCCCCATATCATTGTGATCTAAACCCAGCCCTACGTTTTTTAATCCAAGCCCTCTTTGATGCAAATAATTTTCGCTCGCACGGTATAATACAAGCTGTGGAATACAGGGTGATTTACTATGGATGGTACGTTAGACGTATATGAAGAACCAGCAAATGAATCATTCTGAAAATTTGGTTATTTACTTAAGCGAAGATGCTCCATTTTTATAAAATATTTTTCACGATACAGTATTGTCACTTCTACCAAAAATTAGTAGCATATTCGACATTTTCAATGGAATACCCTGTGTTTGATTTTATTTTTAAACCACTTATTAATTTCCTTTAACATTATCCTATACCTATCTCTTACCTTTTCTAAAATAATAATTAAATTCTAATTTTTTTGACAGAAGACGTTAACTTTAAAAATGTTGATATTTTTAACTGTGAAATATTAATAATAATAATAAAATTTTATTCAAATATTTTTTTTGACCTTTAATGCTAATATATAATTTTCTTGTATAAACTATCAATTCCGAACTCGGAAGTAAAATACTTGTTATGAGTTAAATAATATAATATTTATTGTCAAGAATATATTTCATAATTCAGGCACAACTTTCGGCACAACTAGATTATAATATAAAACGAATATGACAACATTTTATTAGTATTTATATTTTATATCACTACCGCATACAAAGATACAATACGTCATGTATATAATATATATATTTATTTATTTTATTTATTATAGCTCGGTATATTTCTTATTTATTAATGACGTTCTTGGATCGGATAATATCCAATTTTTAATATTATTTCTATAAATATTTAATGATTTAATTATTTTATTTGAATCTTGTAGCATATCAAAAATATATGAATTGATGTTTAAAAAATGTTTGTGTGCTATTCTTTTCTTTACTCTATTCTTATATGTCATAGTATTTTTATGACGAATTTCATGTGAGTGATTAATATAATTTATTTTATTTTTATGTTTAAAAATATACATTAACATGTTGTAAGAAAATATTTGTTTAACATCCATTTTTTGTTATCATTTAGTAAATCAGAAGAAAATGGTCTTTTTCGTATTTTGTTTTTCCAATGCCTATTTGACTTTTCAAAAACCTTTACCGTTGAAACTTAAATATAATCATATTTTTCCGTGTTTATTTTTGTTCTTGTTAATATCTCCGGTTTGAAAAAAGATATCAAGTTGTGGTTTTCGCCAGTTTTTAGGCTTTTATTCATCTTTGTAATGAGCTAAAATTAAATATACTATTGTATTTAAAACTTTTGAAAAATGCGCAATGGTTGTTAAGTTGTATGATAGCTCCCTCTTGCGCCTACTTTAAAAATCATATTGTCATAGTTTATATAGTGGAATATAGAGTAGGGGAAACTCTTTCTAATAAAACTACGTTTACTGAATTCTGTTGAGCCAACCCGGAGTTATGAGCATTTGTTTAAACTAATGTTTAACCTTTCCCCACCACTTTATTTTAAAACTGACGTATAATGAGTAAATTTTGTTCAGAAAGCCTCAAAGTATACGACAATGGTACTTTCAGTATATCTTAAATAGGCAACTTTTGAAAATACTGAGTTTTACTGATTTACCGTTACGGTTACGCCCTCTAGCGCTCAACTGAGAAACTTAAAGATAATCCACTTTAAGCATGGACTATTTCTTCAAATTTATTATTTATGTTTTCGCAATTCCTGCTTTATTATATCTACTCACCTCGTAAACTACGTTAAAGGGTAAAAGAGTCTTTCCGGCATCCCGTTCTTTTTGAAAATAATTAAATACTTTTAAAATTAATGCTTGTTCTTTTTCACAATACCGTGACATTTTTGAAATTATGTTGATTAAAAATGACAATAAAACTTTTTTGACTGGTAAAATTATACGACATTCATTATTGACGCAAATTTACTATCTCACCTAGTTCACGAATGTTACAAAGATAAGTACTAGTAGTGACATAACGGTCAGCGGTCATTGAACAGACTTTAATATGTCAATTTGCACTCTCATACCTACGTCATTTTACTCCAACTGAACATAATTTAAACAAAAGCATTTTTTAATAAAACAACAACTTATTTAATAAATATGAAAGATGCAATCCTATATTTTGTAAGAGCATTAATCCTATACTATAGCTTATCAAAAATGTTTAACTTACCAGTTTATTACCGTAAAAATTACAATAGCTTTAAAATTTCTACTAAACTTTTTACGGTTAAAAATATGCAAATCGAACGTGCACCCTTCCAAACTGATAAAGCGGTATTAAATGTAAAGGCAGCATGATAAAGACCCAAGCCACAATAACATATTATTTGTCTTCGAGCACTTCCAAACGACCATTCCTTTGTACACAAGCACTGTGTCATTATAACCCTGTCTGGGGTGCACTGTGGAGGACAACTGCATCTCTGATCACAGATCTTTAATAATTGATGTTAATATTCAACTTCCTTACTACTACTACTACTTTATGCTCTTTATTAAACTTTAAGTTAAAATATACAATTTAAAACAAACAGTTCAAATGGCCATCGACCGGGGCCCTTCAGCCTTCAACTTCCTTATATTAATAAATTTCAAAATATTCAAAAGAGAGTTTTTTCAGATAATAATATTTAATCATTCTGTGATAGTTTACGCAGTGAAAATTGGTTATCAGTTTATGAGGCAACTGATGTAAATATTGCCTTTAAAAAATTTCATGAAATATTTCTATTTCATTTTAATTGCAACTTTCCCTTAAAGACAACTTTAATTAATAAAAGTAAAAAGAGTTGGGTTACCCAGGAGATCAAACAGTCTAGTAAGAATCGTAGAGAACTTTTTAGTTTAAGAAAAAGATTTTCTCAGCAATACAGGGAAGCCAAGAAAAGGCATACAAGACTGGTTAGGGAAACCAAAAGATCATATTATCAGGGACGAATTTATAATGCTCGAAATCCGATTAAAGAGGCATGGGGAGTAGTGAAGGAACTTACTAATAAGTGTAATGAAAAAAATAATGTTGAACTTTCCAACGACGGTCGGTTAGAAGGGGATCCAAAGAAAGTCGCTACTATTTTTAATGATTATTTTAGGAATGCCGCATTAGAGGTGGTTAGTAAAATTCCAGCAACTGATCAGTCGATGATATCTGTTGTTGAGCCTGTGGCGGCTAGCCTTTTTTTATCTGGGTTAAATGAAATAGAACTTATTTCAATTGTTAAAACGAAAATCAAGGACAAGAAATCAGCTGGTTTCGATGAGGTATCGGGGTGGCTGCTTAGGCGGTGCATTGAATCCATTGCAAATGTACTGACGTATCTGGTAAATATGAGTTTTGAGGGAGGTCAATTTCCAGAAATTTTAAAAATTAATAAAATCGTTCCTATTCTTAAAAAAGGAGATGCAAGTTTAGTAGAGAATTATCGTCCTGTAGCTCTTATCCCTATACTTTCCAAAATATTTGAGTACTGCTTTTTTAAGTAGACTAGATCCTTATCTAAAGAAGCATAAAGTTTTGTCACAGTATCAATTTGGTTTTCGTCGGGGGCGTTCTACTATGAGTGCAATCCAACACTTTTATGAGCGGCTTATTGAGCATATGGAGCATGGGGAGTGTCCTGCTGGAGTCTTTTGCGATCTCAGGAAGGCATTTGACTGTGTAAATCATCAATTATTGTTTAGCAAGATGGAGGCATTTGGGGTAAGGGGTGTCTTTCTTCAGTGGTTAAGAAGTTTTTTAACAGGCCGGAAGCAGTATGTTTCTATGTCACATGTCAATTCGGTTTCAGGGCGAAAGTCGTTTGCATCGGGCACGACCGACGTCGGTCTGGGGGTTCCGCAGGGATCTGTGTTGGGACCGATATTGTTTATTTGTTATATTAATGATATTTTGGGGGGATATACATCCTGAGTGGGCAGCGGCCTTGTTCGCGGATGACTCTACATTTATAGTTTCGACTTCAGACCAAGAAGAACTCAAAAACTTGTGCAACAGTGGTATGAAGCTGCTGCTTGAATGGTTTAACAAAAATTTCTTGTACCTGAGCAGTTCGAAAACCACCTATATTAGATTTCATACCGCCCAGATGAGGCGAAATCTTGATATTGACCTCGATTTAAAAGTTGGTAATGAAGATATCGATCGGATTTCTCAAAATTTGTGGGTCTAACCATTGACCAGAATCTTAACTGGAAGGAACATTGTTATTTATTGTATTCTCAGCTTAACAGTCTGTGTTACATGATTAGAAATTTAAGAATCGTTCCCCCTATTGGGGAGCTTCTTTCTGTTTATAACGCTTATATTGGATCTCAGCTGCATTATGGTATTTGTTTTTGGAGACCCTCCTCTACGTCAAGAGAGGTGTTTATAATACAGAAAAGGGTATTGAGGTGCATTCTTGGCTTTCCACCGGGCACGACCTTTAGGTCACATTTTACTGGCTGGGAATCCTTACTCTTACAGGCGTTTTTATTTACAAGTTGTGTAAATTTATTTTTCTGAATAAATCAACATTTTTAGAAAATCGTGATGTTCACCAATACCTTACTCGTGGCAGACATAATCTGCATACGACAGTAAGTAGATTGAATATTGGTAAAAGTTCACCACATAATTTAGGGCCAGTTGTCTTCAACAAGCTTCCACAGAATATAAGGAATGTCAAAAATTTTAGTGTGTTTAAAAAATAATTTAAGAAATTTTTAGTAGATCGTGAGTTCTATAATATGAATGAATATTGGACACAAGCATGGTAGAGTGGTATTACCGACCTATATACCTATAAAGCTTTATTGTTTGTTTATCAGTTGTGTTATATAAGTACACTTTATGTATTTGACGACTTCCATGCATTATCATCTCACTTATAATAAAAATCTTTATTATTATTTATTGTTATTATTATGTCATTTTGTACCCCCTTCCCCTATAATAACCCAAAATATAAATCCTAAACCCTTTTGCGTTCTATCCTAACCTATTAACGTAAAAGGCCTCCTAAGTAAGCAATAACCATCTAATTTTCTATTTATAAGTTGTAAACCAACGCGCTTTTTTGCCTTATTTGCATATAAAAGGCTCTCCGTGCAAGATTTTACCACCGATTCGAGCCTTTCCTTCGTATGATTTTTCATTGACCGTCCCCGAGATAAAATAATTTTGCTGCAGCGCTATAAATATGCTAAACTTACGTTAAATTGCTGCTAATAATAAAGATTTATAGCAAAGCGGGATTTCAAAGATAAAGTAACGTGAACAACGCAACAAAAGTTGCATTTATAATGCGATGCGTATAAGTTAGGGCTAGTGACGTTTTCGCCTTTTTTTTGGTCAATATTTTTTCTTACTTTTTCGTTTCATCAAAACATCAGTCAAATAGGCATCTACAGTGGCCGGCAGAAAGTGCGCGGCATATGGGAAACTTTTTTATCTTTAAGTTTAGAAAATTAATTTTATTTTAGATAGGTTCTGCATGTTCTCAAACCAAAATAACAGCCAATAAATCCGCTAAAAGTATTATGGTATACGAGGTAGCATCAAAAATTTGAAATTTCGCTAAGAGTAAAGTACCTCCATCTTTCATTTTAGAATATTTTTTTACTAGGAATTATTGTTTTATATCAAAGTTATACCCAAATTCCAAAATTTCGCTTATTTTGGACAAAAAAATAGATTTAATCGTGTTTTCTGAATAACCCTCTATAAAAAATAAATGGCAACCAAACAGTACAAAAATAAGATTTTCAGCAGACTTTGTTAGAGATAACCGTCGATCATAAGTCCGACACAGTAGCATACTAAGGATATATCCAGGCCAAAATCTGCGAGAGCCGACCGATTACACTGTTTCGCTGCCAGACTTTGGAATGGGCTTTTCTATGCTCATTCCGGGTAGGGAGGAGTGGGAAGGCAATCAAGTAATAATGGAGGCGGATCACTCGATCTTCACTGACGGTTCAAAAATGGACGTCGGGGTTGGAGCTGGTATCTTCTTCGAGAACATGCAAATACAGAGGTCGTACAGACTCCCTGACTACTGCAGCATTTTCCAGGCAAAAATTTTTGCAGTGGATAAAGCAGTCAACACCCTGCGGGATCACCCTGGCTTGAAAGCAGCTGCGTCTATAGCAATCTATATAGAAATATAGACAGTCAAGCAGCCATGAAGGCAATTTGCTATAGCAGCACTAAGTCAAAATTAGTAAGGCGCTGTCGCAATAATCTCTGCACACTTGGTGCTCAACATCAAATCACCCTGTGTTGGGTTCCTGGACATAGCAAAATACAGGGCAACGAGACTGCTGATGTGCTCGCCAGGGAGGGCGCAAGCAGGTCTGCCGAACTAGCAGAGAATACGGTGGCTAGACCACTGGGATCAGTCAAAGAGGATATAGATCAAATAGCTAAACAACTTGCACAAAGCAGACAGGGGCTGGCAACTTGTAGCATCTCCAGGCAATTGTGGCCCCTACTTGACGACAGGAAAACCGCAGTGCTATTACAACACGGTCGGAAGGACCTAAGAAACATCACTGCCGTAGTCACCGGACATTGCCTGTTCGGTAGACACGCTGAACGTATGCAAGTACCAACTAACGATTTCTGTAGAAGTTGCAGAGATGAAGAGGAGGAAAGTATTCAGCATTTCTTGTGTGAATGCCCCGGCCTCGCTAGAAGAAGGTTCAATGCCCTGGGCGAACCATTCTTTAATGATCTGGAGGAAGTGAGCAGCCTGCAACTGGGTCGACTTACGAAGTTTATTAACAGCAGTGGCTGGTTTGAATGAGCTGTCAAGATTCTTCTACGATCTACGTCACGTCGCGTTAACCATCAGGAGGCTGATGCGGATAGGTTCCGCGGAACACGTGTGGTACCACAACGGTCCTACAGGACTACGTGTGACTGTTTGGTCAATGCCAGAGGTCTGCCACTCTAACCTAACCTAACCTAACCTAAGTCCGATTAGTTTGTTTTCATAATATTATGGTTTTTTAAAATAAAAACATAAAAATATTAAATATTTTTGCTGCACACCGTATTTTATTTTCTGAGAGAACAAGTTAATTTCATCTAACTGATATTTTTTGATTTACTTTACATTGACTTAAAGCATCTCCTAAATAGTTTTAAATACATTGAAGTATGCATAGAAAGTTTCCATTTGATTTATAAAGAAAAAAAATTAAATTAAAAATATCTAGACTTCTTTCTTTGGGGTTACGTAAAAAACCAGGTGTATAAGTATCTGCCTTTTAGAAATTTGGACCATCTGAAAAATGTTATAAGACAGTGTATCGCTAGAATCAATCCGGCTTTTTTAAGGAACGTAGCCAAAGAATTTTACTAAAGAACTATAAAATGTATAGAAAATGGAGGAGGACATGTAGAAATATAAAGTTATAATAATTATTGTTAATGTAAATACTTAGTCTTAATTAGCATTTTTTGTTTCCTATTCTTGAATTAAAAAATGTATAACCTATTAGTTGGATTATCCTAAAAGTGTATTTGATAAATGAAAATAACCTATATTGATCCTTATTTTGCGTGACGAATAAAATCCGTTCAAAATATATTTTTATTTTAAATTTTTTTCTTCATAAATCAAAAGGAAACTTTCTATGCAAACTTTAATATATAAAAAACTATTAAGGAGATGTTTTAAGTCAATGTAAATCAAAAATTATCAGTTAGATGAAATTAACTTGTTCCCTCAGAAAATAAAATACGGTGTGCAGCAAAAATATTTAATATTTTTATGTTTTTATTTTAAAAAGCCATAATATTATGGAAACAAAGTAATCGGACTTATGATCGACGGTTATCTCTAACAAAGTCTGCAGAAAATCTTATTTTCGTACTCTTCGGTTGCGATTTATTTTTTATACAGGGTTATTCAGAAAACACGATTTAATCCATTTTTTAGTCCAAAATAAGCGAAATTTTGGAATTTAGGTATAACTTTAATATTAAAATTGTTAGTAAAAAAATATTCTAAAATGAAAGATGGAGGTACTTTACTATTAGCGGAATTTCAAATTTTTGATACTACCTCATATGCTATAATAATTTTAGCGGATTTATTGGTTGTTATTTTGGTTTGAGAACATGCAGAACCTATCTAAAATAAAATTAATTTTCTAAACTTAAAGATAAAAAAAAACTTTCCCATATGCTGCGCACTTTCTGCCGATCACTGTATATTTGGAGCACAATAACTTATATACAGGATTAGGAGAAATTACCAGAACCGCAGTGGCGGATTTACAAATTTGCCGCTAGTAGGCTATTCAATTTTTGCCGCCCCTATACCAGTGACGGCTCGTGAGTTGTGAAACAGGTGAAGTGTTCGGGAAAGAAAAAGCCCACTGCAAGCGAAATGCGCCGCAAGCGAAAATTTTTTGATTACCTACTTAATTTATTGAAAATGAAATTTCTTTTTGCAAAGCCAGTAAAGTTCCAACTACCTTTTTTTATCCTCATTTACATATTAACAGACACGGCCAACAATAAAGTTTATTTAAAAAAATACTACCCGTCGACCATGAATAAAGATTGTACCATTTATTTCTGTAAGACAAAAAAAATTTTTGGGCCAAATTTGCCGCCCCCTAAAACCTGCCGCCCTAGGCTCCAGCCTACTCAGCCTAATGGTAAATCCAGCACTGCAGAACCGAGGAATATTTCAAAAGATACACTAGTTACTACATATCTGTAATAAACTATACCCATTCGCCCAAAAAGTTGTAGTCAATTAAAGTTTTTTAAATGGAACACCCCGTATATTATCACTTATTTTGATCGTTTAGTTAATTTAAAACATTTTTTATTAACTAAATGTTATGCCGAAATCCATTAGTTTCCTAGACATCATGATATTTTGATCTATTACAGAACACAAAATAAATTTCAATAAACAATTTAATAAGTTAACATGAAAAACAATGATCATGGTAAAGCGGCTCCATTTTTTAATAAATATTTGAAATGGTCCCCATTTTCTAACTGACAATAATAAATTGTCGCAGAAATGTCTTTGGGTAGTTAACACCATTTCTCTTGTTATTCTCTCACGTTCATTTAAAATTTTATTTCTTAGTTCTTCTAAATTATTGGATTTATTTCGATAAACATTGTTTTTCAGCTGGCCTCAATACAAAAAATCTAAGGGCAAAAGATCGGGAGACCGTGAAGGCAACTCGGTAGACCTTCTTCTTCCTATCCATCTATTTGGGAACGTGATATCCAAAAATTTTTAACTACACGAGTAAAATGCGTAGGAGCTCCATCTTGTTTATACCTGGTTGAGTTAATATCTGAAGTTAAATCGTTTATAATTTCCTTGCCGAAAAAAGCTGGAGATATCGTTCACCGTTCAAATTTCCCTCGATAAAAAAGAGTTCAATTACATGTCCCGCAAACGATCCAATCCAGACATTAACTTTTTCTGGGAACTGATGTGTATGCAGTTCTTAATGCCATTTTGGGTTATTTCGCGCCTAATAACGGTCATTTTGTTTACTGACCGTTCCGTGTAGGGTGAGGGTTGCTTCATCCGAAAAAAACGCGGGTTCTCTTCAATCGTTCTCGTAATTATTTCGCAAAATTTAAGTTTTCGATCATGGTCAACGTCACAAAGTTCTTGTACAACATAAGCTTTGTATAGAGCAGTATGAAGAATGATTAGTGACTAACAACTTTGACGGATACGAAAAATGGCAGTCGGACTGGCAAGGCAAAGTTCCGTCGACCTGGCACCCCCTACTCAACTCTAAAGAATCACCACATGGTTTTAACCTGCCCCATAAGCTTTGGGTTCGACTGAATAGAATAAGTACTGACCACGGCAGAAGTGGGTCGACACTCCATAGGTGGGAAATGCGCTTCAGCCCAGAGTGTGAATGCGATGTTGCCTCCCAAACAATGGGCAACATTACCCACGAATGCCCGTTAACAGCCTTCCCTGGAACAAGCGGCGACTTGTTGCACGTGACACCGGAGGTCATCTCCTGGCTCGAACAGTTACGCCTGGAGCTGTGATAATAAAGACAATAATTGTAACTATGTTTGATATATGTGCTAGTACCGATGTTATATATACCTGTATTTACCCTCTCTTCTATGTATGTTCGAATAAATAAAGTAAGCTAAATAAATAAATAAGAATGATTCTTACGGATTTTTCATCAATTTTATGATCCAAAGCAAGCTGATTGGTGAATTATCTGGGAGTTTCTTCTATCTTACGCAGAACGTCTGATATGTATCATCGGCGGGAGCACTGCTAGGTCTTCCAGATTCTGGTCGATTTTGTACACTTTAAGTCATTCTGTAACGCTTACAGTTCGAAAAGATGCATTTTTTAAATTTGACTATCTGGGTGCAAAAATATCACATACCTCCTGATATGATATTTGTTTATCGCCATACCCCCTTAAAATTGAAACATCAATTCTCTCTTAAACTGTGTGTCAGTTTACACTTGAAAACGGTTAGAGATACTAACTAACCGAAACGGTCTGTTAAGTAACAAAATAAAAACAATGGAAGTCCGACAAGGTAATTTTTTGATATTACTTCATTGTCTACCACCTTCAAATATTTAACGTTGTTTATAACATAAGTTAATATTTCGGAATCACTTAAGTATTTTTTTATTATATGCCCTAGGGCAAGAATTATCGTACCTTTCGTAAAATAAAAGCTGTTTTAGCCATAACTAATGTTTACGCAGTTTTTTTTGCCATTTACTGCACTTCCTTTGGTATATTTCTTTAAAAAAAAATAATTAACCCTATGATATGTACCAGGTGTCCCAAATTACAATGAGTATGATAATAATTGAGTTCTTCAAATTTAGAAAGTTTTAATTAAGATATTTAAGTTATAAAAGATTAATACCTGTTCATAAAAACATAGTTCTTATGCTTTAATCGATCTCTCGAAACGGTTTAGGTAGTTTTTATTTCAAGTCCTAGGACTGGAATTATTCTAATTTTTTTGGCAAGTTGCTGTTTTTAACTTAGAAATTGAAAGTTAGACACCTAAGCAAACTAAGAATGTATTCATATCAAATTTTTCTCTCAAGTGGAAGCTATAATTACTTTTTGATCAATTATTTAAAATAAAGCACCTTTAACTTTATACCGGGTGTCCCAAATCATGTAGAAATTTAGTTAAATTCGTTATTATTGGTAAATTTTATCCATTTTACAACTGATTTTGCAAAAAATCTAGGGGGCCATTCAAATATCCGTTAAAAAAGTTAGGTTCAATAACAAGTTTACCAATAAGCACACTTACACTTACACACTAATTGACCGTCTGTATTGTTAAACCTGCCTCAATACTTCTGAATTGTGGTGGGAGTAATACCTAATGTAAGTTATGATGATTGACACCTTCGCAAATAAGTCTTGAGGCGTTAGAAGTTGCGATAGGCTTGTAATTAGGAAAAATGTTTGATTTTTAATTCTGTATCGAATGATATAAAAATATTTTAAAATAAGAAAAACAAATTGCTTTAAAGTTTGCAAGGTGCACTAAACGTTGAACACACTATACAATTCATATTGATCAAACTGGGTTAACGAGACTGTTTAACCCTATTAAATAAGTGCTTTGTATAATAACGAAGCATTATTTCTACTTTTTAATAATTTTTAAAACTACTGGTGCAAGACTAATTTTTTAGTTATTTTTTTTGCCTATATTACTAAACCGATTTCAATGACGTTTTAAGGTTTTGTAGGTAATTATAGGTGGCATCCAAATAAGTAAGAAAATATATGGTATGTAGCCTAAAAAACATATAATCATGACTTCACACTTTTTGAGACACCCTGTATAACCCAAGCTATAGAAGACGAGAGGTAAGATGCAAGACCATGTATGTTATATTCAGTAGACTCTAATTTTAAGATGTCAGTGCTAAATATGATAAATTCGGTTATAGTAAAAAGCTCCATTTTAAAATTAAGTAGAAAACCAAAAGGTATATTAATCTTTAAAATATTTACTGACTTCCATGTTTATATTAAAATTTACCTTTGCTTTAAATAATTAGTTAACTTAAGATTGCCTGTTTGCCATTCAACTGCACGTTTTTAAACGCTTGGCACCATTAATCACAAACTCCTTGTATCAAAATGAAAGTTTTCTGGTTTTCCAATGGAGGTAATTATTCGAACCAGGTTAGCATATTATCTTGGAGTGCCACAAGACTCCATATTAGGACAGTTATTTTCTCTCATCTATACGTCCGATATTCATATATCTTTAAAATACTGTAAAGTACAAGCCTATGCTGATGATACTCATGACTGTTTTGATTTTGATAAATATTTTGTAGTCTGAACAGAGATAAAATGATGACAAACTCTTAACTAGTCTGACGTCTAATCATAATTTTGAATTAAACCCCACTTTCATCATTTCTTATTTTATTTGGCAATAAAAATAAAGTTTCTTATCTTAGGGACAATGTTACCCTGAAAATAATTGAAATTAGACTTACGGTGGTTGATTTTACAAGAAATTTGGGAATAGTTTCAGAAAGTGAATTAAGGTTTCGAGAACATTTAAAAAAGTAATTCAGAGATCTTGTCTCGCTTTAAATATTTTATATAATAATAGACACATGCTAAACGTTAAATTAAAAGAGATGCTTTGCAAATGAGTAGTACTTTCCTGCTTTAATTATTGCGATTTTGTTTATGGTTATTGTATAAACAATATTGGTAAGTCAGAACGGTTGCGCAAGGTTAATTTATGGTTTTAGGAAATATCACCATATTTCTTAGACATTCTCGGAACGGAATTGGCTGAGGATGGATAACCGTAGGTTTCTGCATCTTAATAGCTTTGTACGTAAAATGAACCTTACTCACCCACCAATCTTCGTGAACGACTAACTCCTAGCTCTAATATCCCTATTGTTAACATTCGCCATGGGGATAAGTTAACTTTACCTCACCATCAGATACCTTAATGAAGTTAGCACAGCAACTTGCTTTGAAAAAGATGGGAATGCGTATAATGATTGCCCATCGTATGCCCACTTTTGCCCATACAATAGATTTTTTTGCCCACAATTTGTTTAAAAATAAATCAATTATAATTGCCTTTACTTTTTCAATGGCCAACGTTCATTGAAAAAGTAAAGTAAGTATAAATGCCAATGCATCAGAAAAAAGCTTTTCGTTTGCCCACGTTTGCCCATCAATTTGTTTTTTCAAAATTAAATTTTTACAATTGTTAAATAAACAAAATAAATTGAAAAATTAAAAAAACCTACTTTTTTTGCATTATTCCATAGATCTTTGTTTGCCCATGTTTGCCCATCAATCAGTTTTCTCAATATTAAATTTTTACAATTGTTAAATACCTAAACAAAATAAATTGCTAAATTAAAAAAGCCAATTTTTTTTGCATTAATCTCTTATTTGTTTGGGTTTGCTCGGGTTTGTTTGGGTTTGTTCTAGTTTGTTTGGGTTTGTTCGGGTTTATTCGGGTTTCTTCTTGTTTGATCAAACCCGAACAAACCCAAACAAAGATCTATGGATTAATGCAAAAAAATAGGATTTTTAATTTTGCAATTTCTTTTGTTTATTTAACAATTGTAAAAATGTAAAATTGAGAAAACTAATTGATAGGCAAACATGGGCAAACAAAAATCTATGGATTAATGCAAAAATAATCGGCTTTTTTAATTTATTTTGTTTATTTAACAATTGTAAAAATTTAATATTGAGAAAACTGATTGATGGGCAAAGAAAAATTTATGGATTAATGCAAAAAAAATTGGCTTTTTTAATTTAGCAATTTATTTTGTTTAGGTATTTAACAATTGTAAAAATTTAATATTGAGAAAACTGATTGATGGGCAAACATGAACAAACAAAGATCTATGGATTAATGTAAAAAAGTAGGTTTTTTTAATTTTTCAATTCATTTTGTTTATTTAACAATTGTAAAAATTTAATATTGAGAAAACTGATTGATGGGCAAACATAGGCAAACAAAGATCTTTGGATTAATGCAAAAAAAGTCGGTTATTTTAATTTTTCAATTTATTTTGTTTATTTAACAATTGTAAAAATGTAATTTTGAAAAAACAAATTGATGGGCAAACATGGGCAAACGAAAAGCTTTTTTCTGATGCATTGGCATTTATACTTACTTTACTTTTTCAATGGACGTTGGCCCGCGAATATTTATAATTGATTCATTTTTAAACAAAGTGTGGGAAAAAAAATCTATTATATGGGCAAAAGTGGGCATACTATGGGCAATCATTATACGCATTCCCATCTTTTTCAAAGCAAGTTGCTGTGCTAACTTTATACACCTCCATCATAGTGCTTTGTTTCATAGGTCTTTTACTGTCGTCCCTTATAATTTTTTGCCTCGAGAATTAATTACTGTCTCTAATAGTGCGCTATTTAAAATTTCGTTTTTTTTTCTTGTTAATCTAAAGGCATTTATTTATTTATTTATTCTCAATACTCTAACAACGAATTGGTAAGCTGCTAATTAAATAACTTTTCCAACATTAATTATGAGTAAAATATTTGAATCATTTTAAAATCATTGTGGCTTATGTAAAAGTTAGGCATACTAATCTTTAAAACTACCGCCTATCAAGGCCTGCATAAAATTTTAAAAATTAAGTAGCTGCTCGCATGAAATTGATCTTGGCGATTGTATAAGTACGGCATATATTATCAAGAAACCCCTCGAAAGTCAGTGACGCAGTTAGAATATAAATTTTACAAAAATGCGATAAATGCTTCTTTTTACAGCAAAATTTTGTTTTGAACACTCTTTTGGGGTCAGAGAATAGAGACGCCGCGGCGCCGTCGGTGTCAGCGTTATTCGGTAAATTATTCCGAATAATTTTTTGTCATGCGGTTTAACTAAGCAGACAACAACAACTATTAAATTAGAATAATATACATCATTAGCGCACCCAAAGTAGCTCCTCTATTATACTATCGGCGGCACTATTTCACATTGGGCAGTGCGCAATGGCAAAGTCTAAAACAAACAACGAGTGTTGCCGAACTACACACTGAGGACAATGATCTAATACAGCAGGTTTACTAAGACAATAGTTTATATTGATAAATCATTTGAACCGCGTTATGTAATTACGAATTAAGGGGCATTTAACGGTTTTCGAGATATTTAAATCAAAAGGTTTTTAATTTTGTTAAGTTGCCCCAAAGTCATGGCCGATCCTAGGGTATCGGCCGCCCGCGTGCAAAGACCCATTATGCCGCCCCTCTAAAGAATTTTTCCTATTTTGAGTAATACTTAACGTTGACGTTATAAACTAGATGAGTTTATGTACATAAGAGTAAAAAGTTAAACATTAATAAAAATGCAAACTACACGTAAAATTTTACAGGAAAGACTTTATTTTTGGGCCAGCTAATATGTTATATTAGCGACGTCTTTTTTTCTTTTTACTTTAACAAAATAATAAACCAACAAAAATATTACTTTTGAAACAAAAATAGACATTTTATAATTAGAAATGTAAAACAACAGTATTTACCTGAAAATATAAAATAACAAAAAGTACTAAAGCATAAATCTCGCGAAACGAAAGTATATAAATCAGTCCTTCCTCGAAGACTACCTAATAATCAACTATAAAATAATTTTTCTGGTTTTCTTTGAAGCAAATTTGTCAATAATTGCGGTGAGATCAATTTTTTTGGAGATTTCGGATTCAATTGAGATGATGGCCAAATCTAAAAGTCTTTCTTGTGTCATATTATTTCTCAAGTAATTTTTAATAATTTTTAATTTACTGAAACTTCTTTCACCTGAAGCCACAGAAACAGGTAAGGTTAAAAAAATCCTTATTGCTAGAGCAAAATTTGGAAAACAGGGAATGAGATCATTTTTGACTAAAATTTCTAATATCTTAATTGGCTCTTTTTTACCTGGAAAAATATCTTCATATGAAGTTATTTCATTAAAGAGTTGTATATACCGTCTATATCTTTCACAATAGTTCCTTCCTCCTGTACCTGTAACTTAATATCTAAGTCCATGCAGGCTTTCATGAGGTCATCATTAGAAATGGTGTGAAACTCATACAGAAAGCAGAATATTGAATAGCACTTAGATACTTAATGCGGTAAATCTTTCATTTATCGAAGAGATCGCGTAATCAAGAACTGCAAAATAGAAAGCAATTTTGAATTGCAGGAAGGGATTTAAAACTGGTTCATCACTGCCCTCGTAATCAAATAAACTAACTTTTTTTCTGAGCTTCGAGATGGAAAATTCGGGATCAATACCTAAATCTCTAGCAAGTGTTGTTGCTGAATCGACAAATATTTTAAAATTATCGTTAGATCTTTGGGAAACTAAATATTTTTTAAGATTATCTAAGCCTTTAATGCATTGCGCGATGTTTAATTTAGGATTTTGAAGCATTTTACTCAATACATCAATTCTTGACAATAAATCATGCCAAATTAAAATTGAACACAAAAACTTAAATGTTTCAAGACTTTTAATTATTGATTTTTGTTTTCGTGTCTCTGGTGGTATCTTCAATTAAGGCCTTTAATACGGTAATAATGTTTTTTAGCTCTAATTTTAGAGGTCTAATAGCATTGGTACGACTTTCCCATCTTGTTTCACTTAACGGTTTTAAAGTAAGAGTTTTCACGTGTTTTTTGAGTAAATTCCATCGATATGGGGACGCAGAAAAGTAATTATATACCTCTTGCACCACATCAAAAAAACTAGAAATTTCACCACTGGCGCTGGCTGGTTTGATTGAAAATCTTTAATAAATAAATCCATTTAAAACAATTCACAAAAATATTGTTTTCTTCTTCGACGTTAATTTAAAGTTATCTTTTATAGTTTCATAAATGTCACTTTATTGCGTTGCACGCGCTGCACACCTGCTAGGATCGGCCCTGCCCAAAGTCGTACCAAATACCTTAGAACCTTGTTTTTTTTTAAGTGGGTCCGAAATATAGTATACTATATACCTATTGTTTTAAAATTTCGAATATTCCCCAATTTATGACCACTATATACCAAATGGTCACTTAATTCGATATAACTATTAAAGTTAAGTATACTATTTAATGTTCATAAAGAATTAACCGACATGTATGACGCTTAATTATTTATAACAAAACTAAAAAAAAATAAAACTAGACTGGTTTAGTATGAAATGATCGCGGATTAAGTTCAGCCAATTGGCGCTTAATTTCATATTACAGAAATAAATATAATAAAATTATATTTTGTAATATGGTTTTGGCGAATAATTCGTTATTACAAAACGTTAGTTATTAGTATTAACTTTGACAAATATGAAAATGTCCTTAATACAGGTGCTTTTAAAAAAAATAAAATAGCAAATTTAAGTAAAAAAAGTTTTTGTTACATATGTTTTAATGATTACTAAAATATGGCACCGTTAACTCGTTTTTAAATTTTTGTCGCTTAATTCGTAATTACATAACGCGGTCCATTTTGTATTAACCCATATTAAAAAAATTACTAGTGTATCAAACCCGCTTTAGTGTTATATCAATTCCAGATTTGCTAGAACAGTGTTTTTATTGATTGTAATCAGTTCCATTAGCAGCACAGTCTTGTTGAATAATGAACTACTTTTAATACAGCACTTTTATTAAGACATAAATTGTATGTTCTCAATGCGATGCATTGTGTTCCCAGTAAAGCGCTTTCTCTACAATTAAGAAAGCAGTACAGCGTCCCGAAAAATGAATTGTATCCGTTAGAACCTATAATCTACAAGACGTTGGTGGGGGTTCGTAGGGATCGTCAAACGCCGCGCGCCGTTTTATTAGGTTTAACGTATTTGTTGCGCAGGTCACATCGTTGTTCGGAGTCTTCTAACTGTCCTGTCCTGAATTTGAGTTTTATTGATCGTACCAATACCTGTTTCAATTAATTTATTTTTACTTTGTATTTAAGTTTTTTAAAACCTTGCATGTCAGTTAAAGCAATAGAAGATTCTTATTTTGCACAACCCACCATTAGTACGTATTGGACTTTATAATCCATGGACGAATTTTGCCATCTCAGTAAACCATGTTGCATTAAACGACAAGAACAATATCACACTAGAAGCTAATTAAATTTTTGAGAACTACAATACTGATTTTTAGTGGTAAGTATATGCTTTATTAACCGTGGCAAGCTAATAATATTATGATTAATGTCAAGTTTCATTACAATTGCCAGTCGGAACTAATACAGTATACAGTGTCACCAGTAAAGTCCGCATCATATGGGATTTTTTTTTATTAATAACTTTATTTGAAATTTGACTTTGGCATTAAGTTCTGCTTCGATCGAGATGAAAATAAAGCAAAAAAATAGTAGTCACGTGATTCGCATTATCTGTCAAATTTTAATTTTTTCCAAAAAATAATTCAAAAGTGGGGTTATTTCTGAAAATATCGAAAAAAGTTATAAGAAAAAGTTGTTTTAAATACAGTTTCTAGCCCACATGCAATATTTCAGCTGCATAAGATAATTTTGATTTTTTACCTATATTTTGTAAATTGCACCACTTTTGCAAAATAAGACTCGACGCAACCAACATAAAACTTCTTAGTTTTGACAATGCTTTATTTCAGATACATTTTCTTTAAAGTAGCGCCATATTAAATGTGTGTTTTTCTACAAAATCAAAATTGGGCTATTAAAATTTGGTCGCGTGTAATGCAAAGTTTATTTGTTTTTGATCCTGTATAGGCTAACTTCATAAAATAACTATTTTTGAAAACGTAATTTGGGTCTAAATGAAATACACCTTAATATTAAGACAAAAAAGTCACAGTGTCATCAGTAAAGTGTTCATTAAATGGAAAATAAATTTTAGTTTAACTTAACGTAAAGTTTATCTATTTTCAACGATTTAATTTAAAACCCCTTTATTTTATTTTTTTTTTTTTTACTTTCAGACACACACAACTACGTTTTCAAAAAATACCTATTTTATGAAGTTACCTTATACAGGGTCAAAAACAAATAAACTTTGGATCACATGCGACCAAATTTTAATTGCCCAATTTTGATTTTGTAGAAAAACACACATTTAATATGGCGCTACTTTAAAGAAAATGTATCTGAAATAAAGCATTGTCAAAACTAAGAAGTTTTATGTTGGTTGCGATGAGTCTTATTTTGCAAAAGTGGTACATTTTACAAAATATTGGTAAAAAATCAAAATTATCTTATGCAGCTGAAATTTTGCATGTGGGCTAGAAAATGCACTATTTTTTTGCTTAATTTTCATCTCAATCGAAGCAGAACTTAATGCCAAAGTCAAATTTTGAATAAAGCTATTAATAAAAAAAATCCCATATGATGCGGACTTTACTGGTGACACTATAAAACCATATTACACCCCAATAGAACTTGATAATTATTACTATAAGTATTCAAAGCAATAATGGCTATAAACCGTTCTATGGTAGCATTAACTCATATTTCCTATTGGCTAAATTACCGTGATATTTTCACTACAGAACGGTTTAGCAATTTTCGTTGTCTTACTGTAGGAAAGCGCGTTGCTGTCACATATAGTATTAAACAGTTCTATAAAGAATATGTGAATTCTTATAAGGAACAAATTTTTTCTCAGTGTATGCGAAACTTGTTTTCCAATAATGTGTCACACTATACACTTTTGTTTGTGAAATTTTCAATAAATCTAATAGCCGAACTGTTCTGGGCCGACCAGAACAATGTTGTTGTACAATGTTCTGATCGCCTCAGAACAAGAAGAGTGTTACCCTGTCGGTCATTATCTGCGATATTGGTCGCTAGGTTGGGAGATAAATATACTTAAATAGCTTTGGAAATTGATTGATTGAGATTATACCGTGCGAGCAAAAATTATTTGCATCAAAGAGGGCCTTGCATCTAAGGACGTAATGCTTAGCCGTAGAGCTTAATACCTGTTGGGTGTCGGTAACTACCTGAATTAACAATCAATCAGTTATTCCGTCGTTACAAGTAATTTGATTAATCGCTAATTTTTCAAATTTCTTGAACAATTCACACAATGGGCTTTAGGGAACAGCACAAAACATTCATGGTTGAAGCATATTTTCGAAACGGGGTTAGGGTAAATGGTGAGTGGCAATACAACCCCAGTTTGTGCATGGATGATTTCACGAACATTTTCCTAACGTTGGTTTTATTGCTGGGGATTTTTATCATTGCCTGAAAAGAACCGTGGCTGTGTTTAGGGAAACAGGTTCTATACAACACAAAAAAGGAGCAGGAAGACCATATGTAAGAACAGAAGAACTTGTTGCAAACGTTTGTGAAATAATGCAAAATCAGCCAACAAATTGTCTGTCCCAAGAAGTGGGAAGATCTTGTGGAACATGTAGAACTATTTTTAAGAAGCAGCTAAATTTATTTCCTTACAAAGTGCAAGTATTCCAAGAAATACAAGCCGCAGATTTTGAAAGACGCAGGAATTACTCTCAATGGTTTACCCAAAATTTATTGGAAAGAAATGATTTATTAGACCTGACATTTTTTTCGGATGAAGCCTGGTTCCACCTCTCCGGTTATGTGAATTCACGCATGTGGAGTAGTGAAAATCCCCATTTTTTTGTAGAGTCCACATTGCACCCTCAAAAAATTGGTTTCTGGTTAGCTGTTTCCCGAAGAAGAATTGTTGGTCCTATTTTT
Organism: Polydrusus pterygomalis; assembly: GCA_963969555.1. NCBI lineage: Eukaryota > Metazoa > Arthropoda > Insecta > Coleoptera > Curculionidae > Polydrusus > Polydrusus pterygomalis. The sequence goes on along the minus strand of OZ018381.1, from coordinate 14,819,590 downwards.
TTCCATGACATAGTTACAGCACAGCGGTGTATAGACAATATTTTGAATCAATTTGTGGAGCATTTACTTGACGACGAACTACGTTTTGGATATTTTCAACAGGACGGTGCAACCGCCTATACAGCCGCAGAAAACTATTAATTACTTACGCAATTTTTTCGACGACATATTGATCAGTTTTCGATCAAACATTGAATTCCCACCTAGATCACCTTGTTTATCGGTTATGGATTACTTCGTTTTTTCTCATTTAAAGAACACTCTTTTTAAAACACCAGTTGCAAATTTAGAACAATTACAAATCCAAGAATGTGGTAACATTTCTCCAGAAATGCTGGTCAACACTTTCGAAAATATGAAGAGACGTGTGAATTTATGCTTGGAGGCGGTGGCCAATTTCAGCAATTTATTTAATTAATTTTCTTTTTCTTTTTGTATATTCTTACTTTGTTAATTTAAAAATAAATCTGTGTTTGGCTACTTATTTTATTACTCATTAGTTTGGCATATCATGTCATAATAATAATTTGACAAAATTTTAACCTAGATTTGGTTCGATATATCGTCCCCATATCATTGTGATCTAAACCAAGCCCTACGTTTTTTAATCCAAGCCCTCTTTGATGCAAATAATTTTTGCTCGCACGCTATATGCGACTGGCCGAACAACTGCACAGCTCAAACAAAAAAAAAAGTAAGCAAAGGAACAAAAAAGCTGTGGTACTCAGATAATACTTACTTTTTTATCGACAGCATAGAGAACTCTTTGCGCCTCATCATTCTTCAAAGGTCTAATTCTTACCGCTACCATAAGTCTTTCTTCGCCGGATTTAGTTAGGGGTTTCGTAGTGTCACTGCCTGAAGAACTTGGCGTCTCTGGAGTCATTTTTTCTGCTTTTGTAAGAATTAACAGTCACAAGTTTTAATTATTCACTGTTCACGGTATGTCTAATACAACGAGTTATTGTCTAAAGAAATAAAAAGTTTGTAATTATGTCTTTTTTCCTTTAATGTTTGATTATTTGTACTAAACAAAATCTCTACCCTAACCATTAACCAACAAAAACTAGCAGATCTGATTCTCACCGATTATAATGTTATTTGATGGATAAACAAATATTAAAAACAGAAGACTTTTTTTAGCTGTTCATGTTTACATTAAGAAAGATTGGCTACACCTTCAACACTTCCCAGTAGTTTCGACCAATAAAATAACTTCAATACTGTGAATGCCTATAAAGATTATATCGATTCATTTTTTAAATTATAAATATTATTTTAATATCGTCTAGGCCTAGGTCATTGACTAAGAAAATTCATTTGTAGATGACATTTTTATTGTAACAAGAAGAAATATGAACGAAATTATGACGCTAAAAAAAATTGGAAAGAATGTGGCATTTTTTACTAATATACTTTTGGATATACTTAACCCAAGAGCTAAAGATTAACAAACCCGATCAAAATAAAATAAAAAGGGTAGGTATGTGTATTGTAATAAGTAGGTACGGCTATTTTATACGAAGTGGCCAAATAAAACCAAAGCAGCGTTGTTTTTGGCATACCTATAATTTTTTTTAAATTCTCGGACACTGGAACTAAAATATTGAGGTGGATAGTACTGGTATTATCTATTTTCATTTATTTTTCTTTAACGATATAAATTTTAAATAGCAAGGTGGGCCAACTGGCACCTCAAATTAAAGTTCTTTTAATTCCCTTTACACCAAAATTTTGGGGTAACAGTTACCGAAAAAAAAACTTTTAATCTACACACTGTGACCAAATAGCTTTATTCGAAATTTGACTTCGGCATCAAGTTCTGCTTCAATCGAGATGAAAATTAAGCAAAAAATTTTTGTCACGTGATTTGCATTATCTGTCAAATTTTCATTTTTTCCAAAATATAATTCAAGTTTCTGAAAATGTCGAAAAAAGTTATTAGAAAAAGTTTTTTTAAATGCAGTTTCTAGCCCACATGCAAAATTTTAGCTGCATAAGATAATTTTGATTTTTTATCCATATTTTATAAATTGCACCACTTTTGCAAAATAAGACTCATCCAACCTACATGAAACTTCTTAGTTTTGACAGTGCTTTATTTCAGATACATTTTCTTTGCAGTAGCGCCTTATTAAATGTATGTTTTTCTACAAAATCAAAATGGGGCTATTAAAGTCGCATGTGATGCAAAGTTTATTTGTTTTTGACCCTGTACTTCATAAAATAAGTATTTTTGAAAACGTAATTTCTGTCTGAAAGTAAAAAAATAAAATAAAGGGGTTTTAAATTAAATCGTTGAAAATAGATAAACTTTACGTTAAGTTATACTAAAATTTATTTTCCACTTAATAAACACTTTACTGATGACACTGTGTTCTTTTTTGTCTTAATATTAAGGTGTACCTATTACTTTCAGACACAAAGTACGTTTTCAAAAATACTTGTTTTATGAAGTTACCTTATACAGTGTCAAAAACAAATAAACTTTGCATCACATGCGACCAAATTTTAATAGTAAAATTTTGATTTTGTAGGAAAACACACTTTTATTATGGCGCTCCTTTAAAGAAAATGTATCTGAAATAAAGCATTGTCAAAACTAAGAAATTTTATGTAGGTTACGTTGAGTCTTATTTTACAAAATATGGGTAAAAAATTAAAATTATCTTATGCCGCTGAAATTACACGTGAGCTAGAAACTGCATTTAAAAAAGCTTTTTCTAATAACTTTTTTCGATATTTTCAGAAATAACCCCACTTTTGAATAATTTTTTGGAAAAAATTAAAATTTGACAGATAATGCGAATCACGTGACTACTATTTTTTGCTTAATTCTCATCTCGATTAAAGCAGAACTTGATGCTAAAGTCAAATTTCGAATAAATCTGTTAATAAAAAATCCCATATGATGCGGACTTAACTGGTCACGCTGTATATAGACCGAACGGGTATTTTCACGTTCAAAACATTTATAAATTAAAAATTTGTATTCTAATTCACTCTATTATTTTAAAAGAAAAAAACCAAACATAACACTTCAGGAGAATAAGGCATAACATGATCATAACACCAGACATTGTATAAGTAATCAAACTATACCAGTAAAAAGTAATTTCGGAAAAAAATCGCTTTTGGCAACTCTTACGAATCAATTAAGTAAAGAGATATTTATGAAATTAAATTATTTATACTATTTTTTTAAATTGTTTTTATTAATGAATTAAATTGAATTAACTTCCATTTTTTTTTGTTATTTTTTTTAATAGTTATTATTTTCTATATTATGTTGTCACTTTCTATGTAATGAACTGTAAAAGTTAGTTTGGAATAAAGGCATTTGGAAAGTTAATATAAACAATAATAAAATTAATAAATAAATTTAAATAAGCTTCAATTTAAGTAGGTACTGGTTGAAAGTAGCTGAGCAAACAAATTCCATAATATTACGACAAAGTAAAATTTTAACTAGAAATCCGATGAATTTGAAATTTGTGTGTTCCCCTAGCTAACACTAACTCAAATGTAGAATAAACTGTCTATAATTTATAGAAACATAATTCATGAACACTGGTTTATCGAAACCAGGATATTATACTTTTGTAATTATGTGTCTTTTATTTTGTTTTTATTTAATTTACCTAATGATCTATTTTTGAGATTTAAAGATAAAAGATTGAATAATCGTAATCCAGTAAAGAAAATAATTCCTTAATTAGAAGAAAAATACTGAATGAAAGTACATAATTCAAATTGGTGACAGACCTTGCCTGGCAGTGGCGTATTTAGAATATTGCCACGGGGGGGGGGGGGTCTATACCTTTTGTTTTATCTTTCCTTCTTTCTTTAAAAAAGCGCCGCAGGCGAAAAAAATTTCGGTGCCACGCCCTATTTTGAACTATTAAAATTTATAATTTCTATGTTTTGATAGCTGAACCCAAAAAAGGAAGAAATTAAGAAATTTTTAAATATAAACGCAATAATGGGAATATATATTTTTTAAATATTTATGTTTAAAAATATATATTTCTACATAATATGACCGATTCCGAAAATGATTGGTTTTCAAGTTATTTTTGCCATTTTTTTTTGCCAAGTTTGGCCAAGTTGTTTTGTTATCTGTGACACAGTTACTTAATTATTTGTAAAAACAAAGTTTTGCTAATAGTTCTAGTTTGCAAAAAAGTTACAAAACTAAGTGAACATCATTTCAATTTTTTTAAATTAAATAAATTAGACACGCAGGTAAAAAACAAGACAAAAATTGAAATAACTTGAAAACCAAGCATTTTCGAAATAGGTCATATTTAAAAAAAATCACAAATTACCTCCTGCGAGGAATTAATCGAATTATCAATCACCATGTATATATTATTTTACTCAGTTAAATTAGAAATTAAATGCAACAAGACATCTGATCTGTTCTGAGTTTTTTTTAATGTTGAGCCCACGGGGGGGGTCCAGACCCCTCGCCCCCCCCCTAAATACGCCACTGTTGCCTGGGTGAGTAATAAGAGATTCAAACATTATTTGTTGAAAAGAGAAATTGAATAACTGTTATACAATACAATTTTCTTATGGTTTCTGATTCAGAAAGTAATAATTCTATTGGTTATATTTTTGGCTTAAATAATAGTGGTTAATAAAGAAAAAACCTTAAGTCTTCCTCCACAAAATTTAATAGAATAAAAATTCTCTAGGGATATCTACATGTTTCGAACGTAGAAACGTTCATTATTAGGAGACAGAAAATTTATTTAGTGCTGATGATTTTAGCAGAAAAAAAAATGGTGTAGAACCATAACGGAGCTTTTATGAAATTAAAAAATTAATGTGTAGAAGAGATATAATATGAAGAAAATTGATAAAGGTTAAACCACACTCAAAAAAGTTATTAAAGAGAGTCTAAACCAACCAAATAAACTGGGGAAGAAGAAAAACCCTTCCTAAAAAGAAGGTATCAAAGATTATTTAAAATTTTTTATAAACTTTTCAAGTGTATGATGTCAGTAAGACATCATAATGATAAAATTGTCATAATTATGAAGATATCACAATAAAATTACATTGCATAAAGTGTTTTGTGTGGTACTGAGGATTAAAACTCAGTAACCCCGCAAGCGGTTAATTTAAAACCAATAAAATTAATTAATAAGTTGCACATTTTTTAAAAATTGGAGGTCCTCTAATTTTCATAATTATGACAATTTTATCCTTAGTATGTCTTACAAATACACTTGAAAAGTTTTATAAAAATTTTTAAATAATCTTCGACACCTTCTTATTAGGAAGGTGTTTTCTTCTTCCCCAGTTTATTTGGTTGGTTTAGGCCCCCTTTAATAACTTTTTTAACATACTCAGTATGGTTTAACCTTTATTAATTTTCTTCATATTATGTCTCTTCTACACATCAATTTTTTAATTCCATAAAAGCTCCATTAAGGTTCTACACCATTTTCTCTTCTGCTAAGACCATCAGCACTAAATAAATTTTCTGTTTCCTAATGATGAACGTTTCTACGTTCGAAACATGTAGAGACTTCTAGAGAATTTTTATTCTATTAAATTTTGTGGGGGAAGACTTTAGGTTTTTTCTTTCTTTCCCATAGTTTCAACTCCACTTTAAGCATGGACTATTTCTTCAAATTAAATAATAATGTTAAAATAACATATTTTTGAGCTATTTGTAAAGGTTAAAAAACATTGTATGCGGAACCAGTCCATAATGCCATAATTTGAAATTGATTTAGCCAAGGCTGAGTAAACTATTTTTGTTAATTTTAATGGTAAAATGTGTCTTATTTGTGAAAATTTATGTGAAAATTATTAAAACATAATCAACATAAATATTCCATTTGTTGAATTTATCAAACGATACACTTAAGTATTTAATAGAGTTGCAAGACTGAATTTTTAAATTGCAATTGCAAGGCAAAGAGACATCGCATGTCGAAGTACGTAGCATTAAAAAATCTTTATTATTTGTTCCGCGCTTAGTCATAGAGAACGAGACAAACTTAACTCGATGAATATTTAAAGTCAACTGATTTGAGTCCAACTAATAATTAATTTTATACAGTTCCAACTCTGTTTTCCTGAATGCCTTATCCCATGAGTTTCCAATGACCAATAGTGCGGTGTCATTAGCTTAACATACTATTATACTACTTACTTCAATGCTTAATATAGTCTATTAACATAAATTGAAATCGAAATTGGACCCAACACTGTACCATGTGGTACTCCCACCTCTGCTTGCTATATACATTCTTTATTTTTACTCTATGTTTTAGATATGATTTAAATAGATTATACACCACCTATCTGATGAAAATACTTTTTAGGCGCTTTAGTAGTATTGGATGGGCTACTGTGTCAAATGATTTGATAAAATCTTAAAATGTGAATACCGGTTTATGCCATCTGTAATAGAGAGATGTACTTCTTGCAAAGCATTGTCGGACTTGGGGCATACCAGTGTCCCCCTCAATAACTTATTGGAGGATTTTTTTAAATAATTGGCCTAAGTGCACAAAAGCAACGCTGTTTCGTTTTCGTTTGGGTACTCTGTATAACTTTAGGAATATAGAACTCTGACTTTTACTTCCAATAATTCAGATTATCTTTTTTCTAGGCAAATTTCTTCCTCCTTATGTTCAACTTTAAAAGGGTACAAGGGAAAAAGGATGAATGCCAAAAAAAAAGCAAATATAAGGTTAACGCGCAAAAGTGTAGGTGAAACAAGGTAAAACATGATATTATCATTTAAACCAAACAAAAACGATAAGCTTTACACACTCGAGCAAGTTTAAATTTCGCAGTACAGGGAAAAAAGCATAAATGTCCATGATTAGCTGCGCTGTTTATTCAATTATATTTTTAGGAAATGTAACACGTGTTTTAAAGTGAATCGAGGTATTTAGTTGTTTTAAGACCGTAGCTATAATTTTAATTTGGTATTTATTTGGGCAATTTACAGCAAATTGCCTATTCAAGGCAAGTGACGAAGAAGGTGTTATTATTGACCTTGCACTACTTCTGTGGTGATACCGCCAATACGAAAGCAAAAAAACTTTAATGATCTTCTTCCTCATAGTCAATTTGAACTGCCTGCCTTGAAATACCAAGAGCGAGTTCCAATACCCATAAAGAAATACTAACATCTCCAGGAGCTAAAATAATTATGCCAAGATCCTAATTCGAACGGCTACTGTGAAAATCTGAATTATATTAAATAATTAAAAATTTCAAGAATAATAATATAATAGACATTTTTTGTCTAAAATGTTAAAATAAAACTTTATATTGAATATACTTTTTTTTAATCTTCTTATTTAATTGATCGTGGAGGATATTTTAGACCACAAGGAGAGAGGCTTCATCTTCCTAAGACCACTTTTCCTCATGTCTACAGGGCTGACAAGAGGGGGGGCTGGGGGGGGGCAAGTTTCCCGGGCCCATGTATCTTTTAAGGGCCCGTGCTCGGGCTGCGCAGTTAAAAAATATAATAAATTATAAAAAAATATATAAAATCTGTTGACAAAAAATTACTTTGTAAACATTACATATAGGTATGTAAACTGTTAGGCGAGTTGGCGAATAATTAATGTTCTAAGTATCAAATATCGATACATTTTGTCCTCGCCCGTCCGGCCCAATATTTGTACTAACATCGATTTATTATTCGAAGAATTTATAAAAGTTTCATCTTTTTTGGAGAATCTACCCGAAAATTTTGTACATTTTAGAATTGACCAACAATGGGTTTCTTATTTAAAATTTATATTTTTGTTATTATTTTGGGGTAGTAAAGACTTATTTTAATAAAAATGAACAGTTTTAATGCCAAAACGACTATGAATGTGAAATATTTGAGAAACAATTTTAGCTCATTAAGTATTGAGCAAAAAATTGAAATTAAAATTGAGGGAAGACCTAAACTCGAAATTAACTGGACACAGACCACAAAGTGTAAATCTAGGGACTTTATTGTTATTGATAAGTTTGCTGCAAATTAAAACAGAAGAATGAACTTTACTTTTGAACAATGTACCCACTAATGAAAAATAAATTGGCCTTTTTTATTTTTTTTATCCTATTTCATTTTCAATAAAATAAGTAGGTACCTAATCATAAACTTTTAAAATATTTATTAAAAATTATTGACCAAATTTGTGCGTAGTCTTAAAAAAATTTCGCCTGCGGCGCATTTTGCCTGCAGCGGCCTTTTAATGCACCCCCAAGTTAATAAGTCACAAGCCGCCACTGGCTAGGCCTCTTCCTCCCGCTTTTTAATATTTTAAATCTGGCAGCCCTAGGAGTGGGCCCGGGATGCCGCATAGTCCCCGGGCCTGACCTGGCTCTCGACGGCCCTGCATGTCTACGTCACTGTTGTTTAGCCTTCTTCCTAATCCAAATATTTTTTATTTTTTATTACCCGTATCTAATTTACACTTTACCACTTTTTGCTAAAATTATTTAGATTTTACCCCTACAAAAAAAATTGCAACTCTGTGACATTTATCTATAGGTATGCAGCTACAAATATTTAAACGAAAACATTATACTTGATTGCAAAAAAAACCCTGACATTTAAATATTTGTATATGAATGGTGTACGAGTCTATGAACACCAAAATTCGAATCGGCATCGGTGGCTCCGTGGTTAACGCGGTAGTCGCTGAGAACTCTAGGACGAGAGTTTGTGGGTTCGTATCCCACTGCCGGCAAACTGGTTCGAGCCTAGTGGATTTTAGTGGTATAAGTCTTGACGTGGGTCCAGCGTCGAGCAAAAAATTAGGGAAGAGTGAAAAATGTATCATCCCCCAAAACCACCCCATTCACGCCGGTAACCAGGCCGGATGAGATCGGATATCTCGTGGAGTGGAGGGGGAAGGAACACACTCCCCAATCGGTAGGTCATAGAAAGCGCGAAACCAAGGGTTGATAGCCCTTGGGGGGTGCTTCTAATGACTGAGGATCGTGGTTCGGAGCCCACGTTAAACTGTAGGTCCCCTCGGGAATGGCCCTGGCAGCGAACGAAGAGGAAAAAATTGGAAAAAGCAAGCAAGCAAGCACCAAAATTCGATTTCCTCAAAAAATTTGTTTTGTTTTATCATTTTTCCCCTGTACGCTTCATGTGAATTGATAAAATTGCGTATTTCCTGTTATTAACTGTTGTTCTACCAAAATTTTTAAAAAAATTAGCAGGTGATTTTCTTTTAATATTTCATATATTTAAGCTTTATTAGTAATGCAACACTTCTGTAACTTTCATCGAATCCTGGCCTTTCCGATCACCAATTAATTGTTTGTACTTAAGATATGTTCCATATTATTATGCTACAGAAGGTTTTAAAAATTTAATGGTAATTGAAAAATGTTAATCGGCGTGCAGATAAAAAGTTTTACGCTTCCGTTGGAAATCGAACCCAGAACCTGTGAGATGAGAGTGTTAAAATGTCATTATATTTTGTAATAGGAATAATAGGGAAAAAATGATCCAAATATGGAAATAAATGAAGCACATAGCCTACCCTATTGTTTCCCAAAAACTTCAAGGAACAGTACAAATTTCTTATGAAAAATGTCTGGTAGTATAGTAATCCAAGGTATAAAAGTCTTCAGATCTTTGGTCTCACTACTCAATGATTAAATCTATGTTGAAATTAAATTGCAAAATAGATATTAGCCAATTTATCTTAAAAGTGTATGACTTTGACGAGAGACCAAATTAAGCAATTCCTAAGAAATATATCAGCCGATAAGTACGTCATGATGAGATAGGAAGAAGGGCTAACATTGAATGACCGCCACAATCGCCGAACTTTAATCCTCTAAATTATTTCTTTTAGGGTCATCTAAAAACCAAAGTTTACGCAACAAAACCGAATTTAGAGGAACTTAGGCAACGACTTATACACGAAATACGCCAAATAACCCTGGATATGGTACATAATGTCAAGAATGAATTTTACTTTAAATTAGGGGTTTGTCAAGAATTGGGCAACATTTCCAACAGTTTTTACAATAAGACTAATTTCGCCTACATTGCCGAAATGAAAAAGTAAATATGCTAAAATAAAATAAAAAACACAGCCGTTGTTCTGTTTTTTTTTCAGCAAATAAAGAGGCGTCCTAATAATGAATTTATTCCAGTTAAAAATTTCATCCTTTATTAAAACTATTGAGATAAAAAATCAATTAAATAAATAAGTTTCAAATTTATTTATGTTTTTGTTAGGTTGATTTTAGAAAAAAGCTTGTGAAAAATTTAACCTTTCATTCACTTTCCTAATGACGTGCTTATATTTTAGGGTGTGATTCCTCAAGTCATTTTATGAAGAAAAGTTTATATAAACATATGTCGTAAACGGCTTAAATTTTTGCTACAGGGTGTTGATTTTTTTCTTTTTTAATGCGTTTTTGTAATATCTCCGAAAGTACTTAAGATAATATTTTCAATTTTAGCATGTTCTAATAGGACATAAAACCACATGTTTTAGTTATAAAAGTTGTTTTTTGTCCCACCAGTGGCGTCCCTGCAAACATGTCCTCTGATATTTTTTAGAAAAAAAGTGGTACGCCACTGACTCTATTCTGTGTGGATATTATTTCTAATTAGCCTGATCAATTCTATATAAAAATGGTCTCTTGCGTTTTTCTCCTCAGGCACACTGTTCTTAATTAAAATAATTAAATTAAATTAGCTTCATTTTGCAGTATTAACGAATAATTAAATAAGAAGAACTACCTGTGTTACTTGAAGATGTACCATATGCGCTAAGGAATCAAATGTGATACATGCATGATGGAGCTCCTGCTCATTTCAGTGCAATCGTTCGCGACCATTTAGATGCAGTTTATCTGAATCGTTGGATAGGTCGCAGAGGAGCTCAATAATGGCCAGCAAGATCCCCTGATCTCAATAGTTTGGATTTTTTCTTGTGGGTCATCTTAAAACTCTAGTGTATAAAACTCCCATTAACACTTTAAAAAATTTAAGGGAGCGAATAATTGCCTTCTGTAAAACAATACGGAATTCGCCTGGAATATTTGAACGAGTGCGCTATTCGATGCAAAGACGGGCGTATAATATATTAAGTGATGGTGGTCATTTCCAACAATTTTTATAAACCCAAATTTTGCATTATCATGAATAATAATAAATAGTAGAGCTAATGTAATTTAATTATTTTAATTAAGAACGGTGTGCTTAAGGAGAAAAAGTCAAGAGAACATGTAGAATTGACCATGCTAATTAGAAATAATATCCACATGGAAAGATGTCAGTGGTGTAGCACTTTTTTTCTAAAAAATATCAGAGAACATGTTTGCAGGGACGCCACTGCTGGGACAAAAAAATAACTTTTATAACTAAAACATGTGGTTTTATGTTCTATTAGCACATGCTAAAATTGAAAATATTATCTAAAGTACTTTCGGAGATATTACAAGAAACGCATTAAAAAAGAAAAAATTCAACACCATGTAGCAAAAAATTTAAGCCGTTTAGGACATATGTTTATATAAACTTTTCTTCATAAAGTAACTTAAGGAATCACACCCTAAACTATTAGGACGTCATTAAGGATCATAAGGAGGAGTCATAAGAAAAATGTTTATAAAATCGTTTGGTACTTTAAGGTAGGTAATGTTAAATTCTAAAAAAGATTTATTAGAAAGAATAAACCTTAAGTAAATCCAGTTTTAGTGAAGATCCCTGACTTTTTTTATATGTTTTAATTTGTACTGTGTATAATAATTCCCAGCGGGTTATTGCCATTAAGTTTTTGATAAAATACGAGACAAGAAAAGGCCAAATCCATTTTCTAGTCAACTTAATCGCATGCAACATAGAAAAGCCCAATTTCAACTTTGGAGGACCATATTATGTCGGAAACCGCTCGATGAATTTTTTTGCGCTTATGAGAATTTTAGATCAGGAGATCGAAAACTGAAAAATATTAAAAAATCAGCTATTTTCTCTAAAACCGGATTTTCAAAAGGCTTGTGCATGGTCCTTTCTAGATAATTTTTTAGAAGTAAGAATCAAAACAATAATCACAATGTGATTGTTATACCGTGCGAGCAAAAATTATTTGCATCAAAGAGGGCCTTGCATCTAAGGACGTAATGCTTAGCCGTAGAGCTTAATACCTGTTGGGTGTCAGTAACTACCTGAATAAACAATCAATCAGTTACTCCGTCATCTTTGACATTTGTTACAAGTACAAATTTGTTTCATCGCCAATTTTTCCAATTTCTTGAACAATTCACACAATGGGCTTTACGGAAGAGCACAACACATTCAGCACGATTTTCACGAACATTTTTCTAACGTTGCTTATTTCCTTATAAAGTGCAAGTATTCCAAGGGATACAAGCCGAAGATTTTGAAAGACGAAGGAATTACTCTCAATGGTTTACCCAAAATTTATTGGAAAGAAATGATTTATTAGACCTGACATTTTTTTCGGATGAAGCCTGGTTCCACCTCTCCGGTTATGTGAATTCTCAGAATACACGCATGTGGAGTAGTAAAAATCCCCATTTTTTTGTAGAGTCCACATTGCACCCTCAAAAAATTGGTGTCTGGTTAGCTGTTTCCCGAAGAAGAATTGTTGGTCCTTTTTTTTCCATGACACAGTTACAGCACAGCGGTATAGAGACAATATTTTGAATCCATTTGTGGAGCAATTACTTGACGACAAACTACGTTTTGGATATTTTCAACAGGACGGTGCAACCGCCCATACAGCCGCCGAAGCTATTAACTACTTACGCAATTTTTTCGACGACAGATTGATCAGTTTTCGATCAGACATTGAATTCCCACCTAGATCACCTTGTTTAACGGTTATGGATTACTTCGTTTTTCCTCAATTAAAGAACACTATTTTTAAAATAACAGTTGCAAATTTAGAACAATTACAAGAAAGGATTATCCAAGAATGTAGTAACACTTCTCCAGAGATGCTGGTCAACACTTTCGAAAATATGAAGAGACGTGTGAATTTATGCTTGGAGCATGGCGGTGGCCTATTTCAGCAATTTATGCAATTATTTTTCTTTCTGTATATTCTTACTTTGTTAATTTTGTAAACAAGAAAAATAAATTTGTATTTGTCTACTTATTTTATTACTCATTAGTTTGGCTTAACATGTCATAATATGAATTTGACAAAATTTTAACCTAGTTAGATATATTGTCCCCATATCATTGTAATCTAAACCAAGCCCTACGTTTTTTAATCCAAGCCCTCTTTGATGCAAATAATTTTTGCTCGTACGGTACCATTATAGCAAAAAAAACACTAGATAGATTACTACCTTTTAACTTATTTCCAAAATTATAGAAAAAATCTATGTCTGAGTGGTGTAGCTGAAACAATAATTTACTCAAAAAATTTAAGTATTATTATTTAAAACTTTTTAAAATTATTTCTATTTCCAAACTCATCCTTTTGTGCGTGGATATTATCACAGTTTTGAGTTAAATGTTATTATTACAGTCAAAACATTATATTTTCATTTAAAACAAGTAATTATTTTTTAAACTATTTTAAACGGGTCTTATTTTTTTGTGAAATAACTTTTTCAATATAATTTTTCACGGTTTGTATCGTAACAAACGTAAACAAACGTATTGCTGCTTTTGATCGTTAAGTGTTGGTAGGTGAAAGTCAACTAAGTATGGGGTTGAGAATGGTTTTGGTTATATTAGAGGGTTAATTTGAAGCCGATAAACATGCAGGCTTGCGCTTGTTATTCGAGGTAGGCTGTCGCCAATTCGCTTGACAAGCGTTTCCAAGTTAATTTGAAATGCAATATTTGTTCTACATATTTTACTTTGTGACAGATTAAAATTGGGTATCTGAATACGAAAAAAAATTTTAATTTATTTTTAACTCTATAATTAAATAGCTATTTATACAATAAGTTGCGAAATAAGTGTATTTTAGGCACGCGACGTCAAAATTGTCCAACGAGGGAAAGCCGAGTTGGACAACACATCTAGTGGCTAAAAGACATCGTTTCGTAACGAATTATATACAAGATTTTTTGTGAAAGCGGAGAATTTGATAATTTAAGCTTTTATTAGTATTTTTAAACATTTTGAAAAGTAGGCAGGCAATCTGTTTCTAAGGCATTGTTTATACATTATTTAATGTCACGTGTATTGTCAAGTTCGAACGTCGCGTTTTGCCTTTTTTCCCGCAAAGTTTTTCGAAAAAATTACTTCAAATGAGTGATATTGACGAGTCTTTGGATATTGAACAAGCTGCTGAAGCTGCGCTATCCACGTTAGTACCCGAAAAATCGAAACATTTATACGAAAAAACCTACGGGTCTGATGTCATATAAGGTCGGTCGAATTTTTATGGTTTTAAAATTTTAACATATAGCCTAAGCTGTATAGAACAGGTTAAAAGCAAAAAAGTTGCGGATTATACACTTTTGACGCGAAAAATTAATAATTAACTATTCATAAATTGACATTTTTACTAAAAATGTCCATGCAAGAAGTGTCATTATTTGACATAATACTTACTGTGTTGCCACGTTGGACCAATTTTCATGATTTGAAGTCATTAACGCTGGTTGGGTATTTCAAAAAGTGTAATTGAGTTTATCTATAATAAAATATAATTTAAAAAAAATAAGGATATTTATTATTTTATTTTATTTATAAACATCCTTGGGCCACGCAATAGAACGCCGGACACGCGACGGCCGCTACAGCGGCCTAAGTTGCACCTTTCATAGTAACACCTTTATGCGGTAATGGCATCAACAAACCCGAACAAACCCGCCCCGCAACTATTATAAACAGCCTTGGGCTAAGCAATAGAACGCCGGCTACGCGACGGCAGCTGCCGCGGCCTAAGTTACACCTTTAATAGTAACACCTTTACGAGGTAATGTCATCTTATATTAGCGTTGCGGGCTTCGCCCGCCCCGCAACTATTATAAACATCTTTGGGTTACGCCATAGAACGCCGGCTACGCGACGGCCGCTGCCGCGGCCTAAGTTACACCTTTATGCGGTAATGGCATAAAGTTCATTTTTATTTTTATTACTCTACTTTACCTAAAAACATCAACAAATAACTTGGCAACATTGGTAAAGCAAATAAAATAGCAACAGATATCGGCGAATCCGCGCTTGTCCGCTCAAATTATAAGAATATATTCGATTAAACAAACACGGGTTATATCGTCATATTGCTATCTTCGTCTAACCCTCTTAATGACAATGACAACACTACTAGCGGGCACAGCTTGTTTTTGTATCCAGATAGTCGACCCAAACCCTAAACTAATTAAATATTAAAAATGGCGTTAATTTGATAAAGATGGCTTTATCCGCATTTTTTTTGCATCAAATTGTTTCATTTAATGTTAACTTTCTAATAAACCCAAAAACCGGAAGAAATTCAACCGACCTTATATGACACCAGAACCAAACCTACGATAACTTTGAAACCTGGGCCAAAGAAAAACATATTGAGAACATTTACAGAAAAGGTATTACTAGCCTATTTCCTCAAGCTATCCACCACCTTAAGGCCGTCAACTTTGTGGAGCAAATATTCGATGCTCCGCACCATGATTTATCTGAACAAAAACATAGATATTTGCAAATTTACCAACCTTTATGCATTTTTAAAAAGGAAAGATACCGGATATCAACCAAAGAAATCAAAAATATTTACAAAGCTGGAAATAGAACGCTTTATAAAACAAGCTGATGATAAAGAATTCCTGTTAGCCAAAGTTGTTTTAATCGTTGGAGTATTTGGAGCATGTTGGAGGGAAGAAATCACATTTTTGAAATTAGATGCCATCAAAGATTGTCAGTCGTTTATCAGTGTCAAAATTCCGAACACAAAAACTCATGTTCCAAGAATGTTTACGATTACTGAGGGATCAATAGATGACATCAATTTTTTAGATCTATTTCGTAAGTACGCAAAACTTCGTCCACTGAATACGAGACATCAGCGATTTTTCTTGACATATCGAAGTGGTAAATGCTGTACCCTGCCAGTTGGAATTAATACAATTGGAGGTATGCCAAAAAAAATAGCAGAATTCCTTGGACTCCCCAACACCAATGAATACTCTGGCCATTGCTTCCGGCGCAGCTCTGCAACAATGTTGGCAGATTCTAAAGCGGACATAACACTTTTAAAGCGTCATGGAGGTTGGCAATCAAGCTCAGTTGCCGGGGATTATATAGAAAATTCCATTGAACAGAAAAACGAAATAGCAAAAAGAATCATAGGGCAGAAAGATACGCAAAATACAAAAATAAAAGAAGTTCACTCAGAAGCAGAAGTTAGCATTGTCAGTACTAGCAGTTTATCCATTCCGACTATTAATAATTACATTGCTCTTAAAGAAGAGAAGCTAGATGCCTCTAGAATTCAGTTCAACAGTTTACATAATTGTACATTTAACATATATAATAAATAGATATTTTCATTGATTTTAATGTTTCATTTTTACTTTTAAGCACTAGTGCCTAAAACTGTCACATTTAGACACTAGTGCCTAAAAGAGTGTCATTTCGAAATCCTAATCAATATCGAAATATGTCTATTTCGAAACGCTTTCACAAAAATAACTTTTCGATACTTTCAGAAATAACCCTACTATTGAATTATTTTTTGAAAAAAATTAAAATTTGACAGATAATGCGACTACTATTTTGTTGCTTAATTTTCATCTCGATCGAAGCAGAACTTGATGCCAAAGTCAAATTTTGAATAAAGTTATTAATAAAAAAAAATGCCATATAATGCGGACTTTACTGGTCACACTGTATGTAAAAATGTTTCTGACTAGGCTTAATAAAACTCAAGATGTTTCAGTAATTTAATAATGCTTTTTACAGATAAGTTTTCCAAAACTCCCTAATTTATACTACCCTGCATTTTTCTGCACGGCACAGTGTGCTTCTGCACTTAACCCTCGACTCTTCAGTATGCTGGAGTCTTGATTGTCGACCTTCTGACTATTCAATTTTACACCTCTTGCACACCATTAAAAGCTCCATTACGGCCCAATCTCACCATTATTTTCTCTTTTACTAAAAACATCAGCTATTTACTTTTCACTTTGTTTCCTGATGATGAGTGTTTCTACACTCGAAACATGTCGTCGATGTGATCCTAGGTTCGCCTAGTTTTTCGATTAATAAATATTGTGGAGAAAGACTTCGTGCTTTTCTTTTTCTGTACTATTTTTTTTGCTTAATTTTTATCTTGATCGAAGCAGAACTCAAAAGTCAAATTTCGAATAAAGCTATTAAGAAAAAAATTCCACATGATGCGGACTTTACTGGTCACACTGTATACATAAAATTTGATAACAATGTCGCGAAAGTTGCGACGTAACCAGGGCCGTCGAGAGCCAGGTCAGGCCCGGGGGCTGTGCGGCATCCCGGGCCCACTCCTAGGTCTGCCAGATTTAAAATATTAAAAAGCGGGAGGTAGGGTCCTAGCCAGTGGCGGCTTGTGACTTATTAACTTGGGGGTGCACTAAAAGCCCGCTGCAGGCGAAATGCGCCGCAGGAGAAAAAATTTTAAGACCACGCCCAAATTTGGTCAATAATTTTTAATAAATATTTTAAAAACTTATGGTTACCTACTTATTTTATTGAAAATGAAATAAGATAAAAAAAATAAAAACGGCCAATTTATTTTTCATTAGTGGGTACATCGTTTAAAAGTAAAGTTCATACTTCTGTTTTTATTTGCAGCAAACTTATCAATAACAATAAAGTCCCTAGATTTACACTTTGTGGTCTGTGTCAAGTTAATTTCGAGTTTAGGTCTTCCCTCAATTTTAATTTCAATTTTTTGCTTAATACTTAATGAGCTAAAATTGTTTCTCAAATATTCCACATTCATAGTCGTTTTGGCATTAAAACTGTTCATTTTTATTAAAATAAGTCTTTAGTACCCCAAAATAATAACAAAAGTATAATTTTTAAATAAGAAACCCATTGTTGGTCAATTCTAAAATGTACAAAATTTTCGGGTAGGTTCTCCAAAAAAGATGAAAGTTTTATAAATTCTTCGAATAATAAATCGATGTTAATACAAATGTTGTGCCGGACGGGCGAGGACAAAATGTATCGATATTTGATACTTAGAACATTAATTTATTCGCCAACTCGCCTAACAATTTACATGCCTATGCTATGTAATGTTTACAAAGTAATTTTTTATCAACAGAGATTTTATATTTTTTTTTATAATTTATCATATTTTTTTAACTAGGCAGCCCGAGCACGGGCCCTTAAAAGAGACGTGGGCCCGGGAAATTTGCCCACCCCTCCTCTTGTCAGCCCCGGACGTAACCAATCAAATGAATTAAAAGGTGATTTTATTTAATTGATATAATAAAATTGAATAAAAACATAATAAAATAGTTAATAGACCATTCATATCACTTTTGATTTACTCGGCCACAAGCAACATCTTCATCTTGAATTACAATTTTATTTTGTGGGTATCGGCTGGGAAACTTTGTAGGTCTTTAGTTTCCATAACAACTCGTTCGATAAAATTCAAATGAGTTAGAATGTACATCAAAAGAATGAGTTATTTTTTTTCGATATTTTGTTGTTTAATGTGGATGTGAGACCTTCATTTTAATTAAGAAAGAAGTGGTAGTAATTACAATAAGAATAGAACAGAAAATGAGTAATTTATATGGTGTCCTATTTAAAGGTACACAGTATGAGGTTCCGAAACCGGCTGGAGTAGGAAAGGGAGCGGGAATTTTAAATAATTATTCAAATAATGAACATTGCGTCATATTAGATAAAAAATCGACTAGATTAATTTTGCGTCAAAGGGATATTTTTATTATCGAACCAGTGGAGTATTTTTTTACAC
The DNA here is from genome assembly GCA_963969555.1 of Polydrusus pterygomalis. NCBI lineage: Eukaryota > Metazoa > Arthropoda > Insecta > Coleoptera > Curculionidae > Polydrusus > Polydrusus pterygomalis. The sequence goes on along the minus strand of OZ018381.1, from coordinate 14,800,676 downwards.
ATGTGAATAGCAATTGGGATTATTTGTTTTTGTTGTTTAATATGAAGGTGCATTCGTCGGTACAACAAACATTGCGTGATCATTCTTCATCGTTATTGCTCCTTTGCTCATCGTGTTTCATCACCAAATTCCCGGTTTTTGATATTTAAACGCACATATTATACAGGGTCCTGCATCTCACCTCCCGTCTTTCTATAGCTCCCTTATATAGGGAACTCGACAAAAATTTTAAATGGGGAAAAAATTCTATAAATCATAAGTATATATTGTCATAAAATATATATGGCAGCAAAAAAAAACAACATATTTCGTCCCAAAAGACCGCTAGCAAGATTTAAAAATGCCCCAAAATTCAAATTATCCCAAGCGGGTAAAAACGGGTCGTGACGTCAAGAAGTATAATTCGTGTGCGACATCCACGAAATAGGTTATAGGTTGGCAATAAATTGAACGACGTTGAGAATTCCACCTTAAAACAACAATACAATAACAATAACACACGGCAATCCAAATGCAAACGCGGTAGCTCGGCCACCGGTCAGGATGACGGAGGACGGAAAAGTCATACTTCCTGACGTCATCGGGTTTGGCGCGCTTAAAAGGTCGTTTGAAATGCTTTTGACACGTGCGAAACTTTAAAGAATTTTTACCAAGTTATTACTGATTTTTAAGGAGTAATATTTAGGGAATATTTTTTTAGGCCTAACTAAATCATATTATTGAGAACAAAAAAATGGAATGTTCCCTATTATTTTGATATTATGCAGACTGTACCTGTATCTTGGGGCGCATTTCAGGGCGATATTCGCAGAAAATTCATTTTATTAATTATTCCAACAGTTATTATTATGAATAAAGATCGAAAGGTGGTTTTGAAAAACTATTTATTGGTATTAAAGTTTACTAAAGTGACAAGAGACCATTTTGACTTTAGTAATCTAAAAGTTTCAAATATTATTAAATTGTTAGTAATTATTAACTGCAAATGATAATCGTGGATATGGTTATCTGTTAAAATTCGTTGAACTGTTCGTTCGCTTACATCTCGGCATCAGCGACTGCTTGTTGACTAACTGAAGGATTTTCTATAACAGATAATAGCACAGCCAATTGATTTTCTTCAGTTTGGACCGGTTTATTTCTCACTGGTTTTGGGTAGGTTACATTTCCCGTTTGTACAAACCTCTCTCATATGTTTTGCAGTCTCCTTTTGTCGGGATGTCGTCGTTCCGGATAACGCTGTGCGTAAACTCGTGTTGCCAAAAAAGAGTTATTTTCGCATTCTCCTAATATAAAAATCATATCTACGAGCTCTTCTTGGTTATAGTCCATCACAAAAACAATATAAAGTACTTAGGTATAACAGATTTAATAATTATTAACAATTTAACAATAGGTATTTAAAACTTTTAGATTGTTTAAGTCAAAATGGTCTCTTGTCACTTTAATAAACTTTAATCACTAAAATCTACCGGGCTTGACCTAGTTTTCCGGCAGTTGGATACGAACCCCAAAGAAAATTTATAGGGTTAGAAATGTTAGCTCCTTGTTAAAAAATCGCAACACAGTAGGGGGAGAAAGAAGAGAGAGAGAGGGGTGTTAGTGTGCCCGCCGGCCATCAGAGGCGCAATGGCGGGAAATTTGAACAGCGGTTTTAGGACTTTTCAATTTAATTATTAACTTTTGAACGAGTTTTTATTGATTTAATTTGTGATTCAATATAAATATTATTAAATCACAAATTAAATCAATAAAAAGACGCACAAAAGTTATTTTTTATGGAATAAATAATGCACATTATTTTTATATTAACCAAGATTTAGAAAATAAAGATGGAAGCACTTTATCGTAAATAATGTTTTCTACGTTTATTTATAAATAAAAACTGCATTGACAACCATAACAAAAAATAACTGTTTAGAATAAACTAATGTCCTTAGGTTACGTCTCACAGGTCTCACTCATCTGGAATTGACTCAATTCATATAATATTATCACAAATACTGTATAAACACAAGCACTAGGATGCATTGAGACACGTACTAAAAGATCCATAAACTATCAGGTGATTCTTACAGCGTTCTCTGAAACAAAAGAAACAGTATCGGGTAGACATTAAATTTCTCTGTAAAATATGGCCGATGGCCAAGTATCTACTTATCGAGTTAGCTCAAACCATTATCTTTGTGCCATTATGTTATAATTTTTAATCCACTCAGTAAAACAAAAATGTTAAAATTATCATTTCAAGAGACTAAACTTATCTGTTCGTAACTGATAGATTGTTAGGTATTACCTCGGGCACAATGTGTTGCAGTTATCTGCAGGTTGCCCAGTGATATTTTGTTAAGATTGGCTTGTTAACCAACACCTATTATGTATGTGAAACATTTTATGTTAATTTATTTATTGTAAACTTACATTTCCTATATTCCTATATAAAAAATAGGTAAGAAAGTGTAAAATCAATTTGATATAATAAAAAATAATTACCTGCATAGTAGGCTGGAATAATAACTGAAAGATTACACACATCGGCGAAGTTTACTAGAATAGAAACTAATAGAATTGTATATTAAAATGATAATAAAAAATTAATTAATTTCCTCAGAAAAAAACGTGGACAAGAAAAATTGACAGTTGTGAGTTGTGACGAGGCGATGGATGGCGGGCTGGCGGCTGGCTGGTTTGTTCCAATTAGCACCTGGCGCAGTTTGGGAAACGTTATAGTAGGTTAGAATATAACTGTCCTTCTCTTCTATACGTCAAAAATATGCGACAGAACCCGGTTACACGGCCAGCTGGCGACAACAGCGCTAATTTGCCCTGATGGCCGGCAGGCACACTAACACCCCTCTCTCTCTCTTCTTTCTCTTTCTACTGTGTTGCGAAATCGTCCATTTAAGCTTCACCGGGGTGACGAACCCACAAACTCTCGTCCTAGAGTTCACAGTGACTGTCGCGTTAACCACGGAGCCACTGATGCCGTTTACTATGTTAAGTCTTAAAATTGTATTTCAAAGTAACTACAATAAACTAACTACTAAAAATAAATAAATAAGTAGCAATCAATATAATATTATTGCTACCGAAAGCTAATCGAAGCTGCGGAGCAAACTAATTCTCTTCATGTACCTACCAACCTATATGCAAAACTCGTGAAAAACCAATAAAATTTTAATTTTCTAGCAATTGTAGTAAAACTAATTTTACATAATATGAAATAATGAGCTATGTTACATATTCATATAATATTTTTGCGCAATTACAATCGATATTAAAAAAATATGGCTCACAATTTTAACTTATTATTATAGCATCACAATGCGTTTTAGAAAAATTGAAAAAAAAAACTTTCTACCAAATGTTGTTAACCAAAATTAAGTAAAATAAAAAAAATATACTATGCTAAGACCTAAAATTGTATTTACGTGTATCTACAATTAGTAGAAATCGTATAGGTAGTATAATATAAAATTCTACACCAAATCGTGGTTAAAGTAAAATAATTTTACAATATTACAATGTGGTACGGAATTTTCTTACCTAATACTGCACGAGGTTAAATTATTTCCGGAAATCTGTTCGAGCTCACAAGTATTTTTAGAAAATTATTCTTCGTCTTAACCTTTTGTGGTATTACTAGTGAAAATATTTAGTTAATCTAAAGTTACTAAGGTCAGTTAAGGTATTTTAAATTTTTCTAAAGCATTTCATGATAAAGCAAAGTAACGCGTTGTTCGTAAATCCAACTACACATGCACGATTAGATAGCAGTAGTTTGCATATAATTTTGTAAACGTTAACATACCTTTTTTAGTTGCACGAAAATCATAGCGCATTTATACAGTGGCGCAGCGATGGGGGGGGGGGGGGTTAGGGGATAACCCCCCCCCCCCAGACGCCCAGTCTAAGATGGTTTTTTACGGTTTAGACCAGGGCTGAAGCATTTGAAAATGGTAAAAAGTGAAAAAAAAATAATAGTAGGATGAAACCCCTTGGAAAAGGAAGAGAATATAACAAAAATGAAAGGAAAAATAATTTACAGGCGATCCGAGTTCGAGAAGTGGAAAGGCGTCAGTTTTTAAGGGTAAATAACGATTTATCTCGATTTCCGGCAAAACTACAAGTCCTATAGAAAAACGTTAAATAGCAAGCAGTTGTAGGTAATAAAAAGATCTACAACTTTTGTATTTACACTTTTTTCACATAAAGTCAAAATTCATGTGAAAAATTCAAATAACCAAGTTTTTGGTTTTTTATTTTTATCTTTTACAAGAAACATTTTTTTTTATGAAATTTGGTTAAAACTTACCTTTTTATGTCCCAAATACACTGTAATTTTTTTAATTTAAAATATTTATTTTTTTCACCTTATTTTGACTTAATATCGAAAAAGCACCCCAATTTTCAATCGAAAATTCTCACGTCAAAATATCTGCTTTTTTTAAAAAGTCGGTGGGCTTTTTGTTCGTTGAAATCTCTACTTTCTGATGGTGTAAAAAAATATACATTACTATGTTAACTGTGATGAAATCTCCTTTAAATCCTACCTTTAATTATATTTAGAACAACTATTTTCGCATATTCTTTGCGATTTTTATGTTTTATGGATTTATAATTTTTTTGTTTATCAATGTAACATGGAATCTTACGTTTTTCGAGTAATTAAAGTATAAATTTTAATAAATAGCTCAAAATTGTACATAATAATTTTTTAAAAAATCGAGTTTTTTTCGTTTCTTTGCATTTTTTGAGAACATTTACCATAGTAATGTACATTTTTTTACACCATCAGAAAGTAGAAATTTCAACGAACAAAAAGCCCACCGACGTGAGAATTTTCGATTGAAAATCAGGGTGCTTTTTCGATATTAAGTCAAAATAAGGTGAAAAAATTAAATCAAAAAAATTACAGTGTATTTGGGACATAAAAAGGTAAGTTTTCACCAAATTTCGTAAAAAAAAATTTTTCTTGTAAAAGATAAAAATAAAAAACCAAAAACTTGGTTGTTTGAATTTTTCACATGAATTTTGGGTTTATGTGAAAAAAGTGTAAATATAAAAGTTGTAGATCTTTTTATTACCTACAACTTTGCCATTTAACGTTTTTCCATAGGACTTGTAGTTTTGCCGGAAATCGAGATAAATCGTTTTCTACCCTTAAAACTCACCCCTTTCCACTCCCCGACCTCGAATCGCCAGTAAATTATTTTTCCTTTCATTTTTGTTATATTCTCTTCCTTTTCCAAGGGGTTTCATCCTACTATTATTTTTTTTTGGTTTCAAAAATTATCGACCCTGGTCTAGTTTTAGTTTTTAAAATTATGAAATCCTCTTCTTTTTTTTGAAAACCACCCCTAATACAAATTTCTGGCTGCGCCACTGCATTTATATAATCCAATAATAATATACCTTTTTAAATATTTATGTCAATATACTCATATTATATTATTATTGTTCCAAGCTGCAAAAAGCGTTCAATTATTGCAGGTATGCGTATAAAATTATTTATGAAGTACTTTTATAACCACTTGATCGGTGACGATAAATATTAATTAATTTTTTTTTAAATGTGTATACTTTACTTCCCAACATGACTAAATAATATTTTGTTTTTAATAGCATTAGCTAGATCACAACCACCTTAAAAAGAAGCCATGAAGTAACATCGGGCAACGCTGCATCAGCTGGGAGTTGCGGATTCACAAGCTATTGTTATGACGCGCGGCAACGGGCGAGTTCTTTCAAAGGGTAAAATCCGTTTCAAATCGTTGTAAGCCAATTCATTACCTTTTAAAAAAATCTTTACCTTCATATAAATGTCCACTGACGCCTGATTAACAATATTTATAGTCATTGGTCAAATCTAAACTATAGAAATATATTTTTGAGTCACTTACAATTTTTACTTCCCAAAATTCAGAAGTATAGTCGGATCTGGTCTTATCGTGCGGGTCATACGATTCAAGAAAGACATACTCTCAGTTTTTGTTTTCTTTACTTGCGTTTAATTTTACCCTCTGAATAAAATACGTAAGATAAATGAGACAGACTTATTCCATTTTGACATGAAAAAAAAAGGATATGTATTTACTTTCCAGCGATTCTAAAAAAGCTTATAATAGCACCAGCTACCTTTTATTTTAAATATGCCAGTTTTGTGACTTTGACAGTTTGTGACAAAATGAAACAATTTTCTGGGTTTTTGCATCCCCAATCAAAAAAAAATGGTACTTAATCTGATAAAATATTTCGAAAATGAAAGAAAAAGTGGAAATTCGCCAACCAATATTCAGGAAACAGTAGCCAAAGCACTGGGAATTAGTTTAAGGACTGTGCAGAAAATTGTGCATGAAACAAAACATAACAATGATATAATACCCAAGAATACTAAAAAGTGTAAACGAAGAAAGCCAAAGACTGAGGATTTAAGCGAAAATATTAAAATGGGAGTTCGAAATATGATTTACGATTTATACAAATCAAAAACCAATGTAACTCTTCCAGTTTTACAAAAAACGTTAAAAATTCGGGGTGTTTTGGAAATTGGACTTGAAGCGTTATCAAAATTAATAAAAAATTATATAGAAAAATATTTAGAAAACTGGTATTTTTAGACGAAACGTGGATATTGTCGAATGGAAGTGGTTCAAATTCTTGGCAAGATGAGTCTGTAAAAAGTGTTAAAAGGAAAAGGGGGTGCGGTACGGGAAAGCGTTTTATTATTTTGCATGCCGGTTCTGCAACAGGATATGTTGCAGGTGCGAGTTTAATTTTTCTTCAACATCAAAAAGTGCTGACTATCATGATAATATGAATTGCAAAATGTTTGAAAAATGGTTAAAAGTTCAATTGATACCAAATTTGGATGCTCCGTCTTTAATTGTATTATATAATGCATCATATCATTCAAGAATTTTAAATAAACAGCCTACTTCATCTTGGAGGAAAAGTGATATTTATGAGTGGCTGGAAAAACACAACCAAAATCCTTTACCAAATATGCTTAAATCGGAACTTCTATCAATAGCAAAGTATCTTAAAAAACCCAAAATATACGCGGTAGATAAAATACTGCGTGAATATGGTCATGAGGTTCTACGACTGCCGCCATATCATTGTCAGTTTAACGCAATAGAATTAATATGGGCTGGTGCAAAGTCTTATTATGAAAAACAAGTACAAATAGTTTGGCAGGTTTCGTTAGATCATATTACACAAGAGTACTGGAAGAAATCGGTGGAACATACAGAAATATTAATAAGGGATTAGTGGGATCGAGAACAGGTACTAGATGTCAAAGTAGCGCCAATGATAATTGCTCCATTCGAAGACGACTCAGACGACGAGGACTTTTCAGATTTTATAAGTGACGATGAGAGTTTTTAGGCTATAATTATAAACGGTGTTTTTCGTTTACATTTTTTAGTATTCTTGGGTATTATATTATGCTTTTTTTTATGCACATTATTCTGCATAGTCCTTAAACTAATTCCCAGTGTTTTCATTACGGTTTCCTGCATATTGGTTTGCGAATTTCCACTTTTTCTATCATTATCGAAATAGTTTATCAGACTTAATGCCATTGTATTTTTAGGTTTTAGTAGTAAAATTGTTAAAATAAATTGCACTGTTTATTATTGTCGTTTTTAATTAAAGGGTACAATAGGTATATAATTAACGATTATATAATTTTTTTGTAACTTTTTCAACTCCCCTGTACATAATTTTTACAAAACTAATAATATTAGGTATATGTGGCTATCTTCGCGATAGCTAAAATAATGAAACTATTTTTCCTTCCTTCGGTATATTTGTAAATAATCTCACAACATTCTGATAGCCTCTGTGTTGTCTGATTTGACGCATATGATCAGTGACCTTTGGACCCGCACGTTAAGACCAGATCTGACTATATGAATTTTTTGTTTAAAAAATCTCATTGCTCGAAAGCTTGATTAAGTTGAGAGGTACGCTCTTGTTGTTCCTCGTTTCTCTCCGCTGGACTTTTTCTAGGAATGAGAACAGTTTTTGACAAGTAAGCAGGCAAATTTAGTCTCACTTTAGTTGGAATTTTTTTTGTGGTGCAATAAGGCAAAATATCACTGGGGACAAAATGCTTAGCACAAACTACAGAATACTGTGTGGGCGACCAATTAGCTCTTGAAATGGCTTTTAGCCATAGAATTTTCATTTTTTTATCTTTTGGAAAGTGAAAAACTGATACACTCTCTTCACCTGCTTCTAAAACACATTTATAGTTAGAGTTACACCCAAACAAACCCAAACCTTTTCTAACAAGACTGGGGCGCACAATAAGCCAGAAGGCTGCAGTGTAAGAAGCCTGGGCCACACGTCGAACCCGACCCCCGCCTTCAACCAATCAACCAACCAACCTAGAGTTACACCCAGGAATAGAGCAGGAGCTTGGCATGTCGATAAATAAACACACTAAAAGAAAAAAGACAGTACTTACCTAAGTACCTAGGTATCTAGAGGTATCCTACCTACTTACGAACTATCTCTACTAGTGATATTTTTAAAATTATTCACATATACCTTCAAGGTAAATAAACACTTCAATATTTAATAAATTAACTGTAGCCACTAAACAATAAAGTTTATCCCAAAGTACTAACTAGAATACAAAAAACACAACTTTTAAATTAAAACAAATAAAATTCTAATTTTACGAAAGTAGTCCATTATCTCAGAGTGGAGCTGTGTAGATATGGGAAAAAAAATAAAATTCTGCCGCCATTATAAGACCCGTAAACAAACCGCCCTGGGCCAGCCAGCCTGTTGGATTTTTTACTTTATTAATTCTATTACAGCAAACGCGCACCAAAAATGTTCACTAATGTTTTGTAGAGGTTCTTAGCAATCATGTCACTTAAATTTTCTATTAGATATCGATCCAAAGCCAGATAAAAATACAAATTAATACGAAAAAACGCAAAGTTAACACCAACTTCAGCCGTAAATTACATACTAAAGAATGGCTAATCACTAAAAAGTCACGTGACATGTGGATCGTCAAGCAGTGTTGTCGATGTTTCGGTTTCACGGCTTCTTTCAAGGTGTTTGTGGCTAGATTATAGATACCACAGTTGGTATAAAAAGGTAGGATTTTGATTAATAATTAGGTAATCAGTCTTTGAATCCCACCCTTAGATAATATTTTTTAAAATGACTTTTAAAAGCCGAATAAATTAGTTTTTTTTATATCAGCTTTTATATTGTTATATATTATAGAACTATTACAAGTATTTAAAACAAGTTTTATATTTTTCTGTGTGTTGCATTGGTATTTTCAAATTATTTTCTTTTCTAGTGTTTATTTTGTAGGTAATTCTATATTGAATTTTTTTATATAAAAAAATCTGTTTTTTTTAGTAGAAATCATTTTATAAATAAAACAATTTATTTGAATTTCACATCTAAACTCAAGTTTTATAATATTACGTTGTCTATAGGTTGGAGTACCATGGTCGTGTTTTTGGAGTCGAAAATCTGATACAATTATTTTGTAATATTTGTACCTTTGGTTTGTTTTTATAATTTATATTTTTATGATATGCAGCGGTTCTCAAACTTTTTTGGTGACGGAACCCTTTTGGGAAGCAAAATACTTGATGGAACCCTACAATAAAACAATAGTTTTTAAAAGTGTATTCTTTATTAATAAGCATAATAAAAGTACAATGTAACAGTTACTAATTATTACTTACTTTACCACATGGCAAGTACAATAATAGAAGATATTAAAAAAGAAAAAATCTAACTAATGGGAGGTATGAAACTGTTTTTTATTTTTCATCAATTGGTTGATATCAGTAGTATATGAGGCACTTGGGCGACCCCCCACTCCTTACCATATTCATGGATCTGGGAGAGTAGTTCGCCAAGTGCCTCAACGTGTATATGCGCGAAGCTACATATTTTGATAATAACCGATCAAACCCGAATAATACCCGAGGAAATCAGACTACACACCCTTACACCTTTTCATACACCTACTAGACCCCCAGTACCTCATAATGGCAGACCCCTTCCTGATTACGCATCTAGGTGGGAGACTGCCCTCCTCAAGTGCCTCATAATGACAGAGTAAGGAAACAAGCAAATTAGTTTGTAAACTCGATCACATACCAAGACCCCATCCTGCTTGCACACCTAAGGCAGTCAGCTAAATACGTCATCAACGAAAGTGGGGGAAACCATTTTAATTGTTATCATTCCAATCAAATCCATCTATGTTGCCTAATCTACTGCACCAATAACCAAGTCTATTATTCCTACTGTATATCAACAACTAGATACGCAATTATTCATTTTAATAAAAAAAGCCTATTTTCTACTGAGGTTCGAACCAACAACTGTTGTGCATTTCTAATAACAGTTCGCCGACTTACCAAGATGGCCACTGAGACAATCAACTAAAACTTGCAAATAATTCTAAACGGTGATTCACAATGACTCATAATACTACTACGTCACATGCAGTAACGTCTGGCTTGGCCACGTAAGTATTTTACGACAAAATGGAAGTAGAACAAACAAATGTTAATTCAACCTTGACCAAAACCAATCATTGCCTTGTATGACAATATATTACACGACTTTTCGCTAAACAAGATTCTTTATTGGGTTACTGACCTATACCCCAGACACAGATTTCGTACTCTGTCTAGTCGATATCAAGGAACACCTGTTTAAGAAGCATGTTGACAAAAAATTATAAATAGTAGCGTAATAAACTTTTTAAAACCATGAAATGATACACCATTTTTGTTGGGTGTCTAGTTATTATACTACAAGCGAGCAACCTAAATAGTTTTCCTATTGTTACTAGCAACTTGTACACATTATTGTATATAAAAATCTCTACCACATCTCAAATATATTTTCAACAAAAGAAATCAATTTATTTTTCTTATAACATACTATAAAACAGAAAACTGCTTAAATTGTATTACAAAATAACAGTATACGACGAGTGTCGTCATACCCAGCAGATACGAAGTGATGACCTTGTTTATAATCAAGTCAACCAGAAAATAATAATGAATAATAAATATATAACAATCTTCTTCTTATGTAGATTTTTAAAACAAAATAGTAAACTTGTTTTTATTATCAGTAGGTATGTTGTGTTAGATAATGTTATAATTATTAAAATACAATACTTGCAACTAAAAATGTATGCGTGTTATGGAACATCAAATTTATTTCCATGCTAACGAATATTTGTAACGATTATTAAAATTAGAAACGGAAAAATTTTGTATGATACCTGTGGCAGCGGTAAAAGCGGTTAAATTAGTTATCGGCGAATCATCTCGTGACTTTCGTAGAAGGTCAATACTATTTTCGGTACAGGTGTTGTAGCAGTAGGTAGGAACTTTTTTCAAAGTATTTTCCAGAAAAATCAGATTGATTCGTACCTTTTTGGTTTCATTTGAAAATAAACCCTTTGAGACGTATAATTTTGTATTCGTATTAATATTTCTCATTTAAAGCATTTCCGTTTTCGTTCCTGTGAAATTTCGTTTTCTTTGTGTTCGTTTGTAAGGCATGCCAAATACATTATTCTGTTTTGTGTAGTATTTTTATGTATACTAAATATTAAAACGAAATAATATTCGTTTCCGTTTTTCCGTTCGACAAATTTCCGTTTGCATTTGTGTTTCGTTTTTATAATAGTGATAAAGCAAATATAGTATTTTCCTACTACATTATTCTGTTTTATGTATACTAAATATTTAAACGAAATAATATTCGTTTCAGTTTTTCGTTTCGACAAATTTCCGTTTGCATTTTGTTTTTCGTTTTATAATAATGATAAAGTAAATATAGTATTTTCCTACTACATTATTCTGTTTTGTATAGTATTTTTATGTATTTTTAATATTTAAACGAAATAATATTTGTTTCCGTTTTTCGTTTTGACAAATTTCCGTTTTCGTTTATAATATTGTTTTAAGTAAAATATTGCCTTTCGCTATTACATTATACGCTTCAGTTTTTCGTTTTCTGTGAAATTCCGTTTGCATTTTTGTTTTTCGTTTATAATAGTGTTGTAGTAAGTATTGCCTTTCCTTATTACATTATACGTTTTCCGAAACTTTTTTGTACAGTAGGGTCACATTATGTATTTTATCATTTTAAGTTAATAAACAAGTAGGTATATTTCACATAAATTAAAGCGCTTATATTATAACTATAGACTTACTGTAGGTAGAATAACAAGTGCTTGCTTATAAAATGATGAATAACATACGTTTCTTCAGTATTTCAGATTAACAATTAAAATCTAATTTTAGATAACAGATCGCTTGCCCCTATAGAGAATTTTGTATGACTATCTGAATACTATGCTGCACAAATAATAGCCAAACATTTATTATGTAGTTGAATTTTAAACTTGTATATCAAGATTACATGTTTCGGTCTAACTGAGCATCATCAGACTTTGTTATTTTTGTAGACTTACACAAAAAGGCTAGATAAAGAAAATAACTCTTCCTATTTTTAAAGTTAACAAGAATAAATGTTAGTATGATAAATATAGATATTAGGATTCTTGTGAGATCCGTAATGCCAACGTTTCGGTTATATTTATAAAATCCATTATCAAAACTAATGATATCTCATGGACACTATACATTTACTATCAAGACAGAATTACCTCGGATACTATGAAATGTTAAAATAGAATATTATACACAAGAATCACACTTACCCTTTTCACTCCAATTGCGTAATATTCACTACGAAATAATAATAAATAATAAGAATATAGTGAAATAGGTGAAAATATTGTGGTAATAGTTCAATTAATAGGTTTTTATAATTTACACACTATTTTTAGATTGAATAATCATATACATCTACACAATCTTTTTTACATCACACTGATATATTTCTTTGAATAGAATGGGTTTAAAAATTCATAGGTAAATAAGGTTCTGCCCATAATCATAGTGATATTGAAATATTATTACTGTACCATAATGAAGTACGTTTCAATAAATCAGTTTAACCATCTGTCATAAACTTAATGAATTATGAGTATGTATATTAATAATATTTGTCAAGCATATCTAACTAATTTTTTTGCAACAAAAACATTGTTTAGTTATAAAGAACTAATACGAAAGTGCATAAATAGTATATAGTAAGTATTTTTCAAATGTTTCTTAAAATCAGCTAAAGGCATGGCAATTACATAATAATATGAAAACATACATTATACTGTTTTGTGTAGTATTTTCATGTATAGTTAATATTTTTAAACGAAATAATATTCATTTCTGTTTTCGTTTCTGCAAAATTCCGTTTTCTTTATTTTCGTTTTTATAATGGTGTTAAAGTAATTATTGGTTTTATCTAATACATTTGCCTGTTTTGTGTGGTATTTTCAGATATATTTAATAATATTAAACTAATTAATATATTTCATTTCAACAATTCCGTTTTCGTTCATGTGAAATTCCGTTTGCATTTGTTTTCGTTTATAATAGTGTTAAAAGTAAATGTTGTGTTATCTATTACATTATACGTGTCAGTTTTTTCGTTTTCTGCGAAATTCCGTTTGCATTTGTTTTTCGTTTTATAATAGTGTTAACGTAAATATTGCCCTTCAAACATACATTATACGTTTTCCGGTGTTTTAGTATTATTAACTAATTAATATATTACACATAAATTGAAGCGATAATATTATAAGCTATTGTTTTACTGTAGGTAAAATAACATGTGCTTGCTTGCTTTTTTAAAATATGATCAATAACATACGTTTATTCAGTATTTCAGATTAACACGTAAATCTACTTTTAGATACTACTTATCTCTATGAGTACATTTTACATACAAAATACAAGAATAAAATGAATAAAATTAATAATAGGTGTTTTAGCTTAAGGCTAGTTATAATAATCAGGTTTGTATTACATTTCGAATTATTTTTTGTCTAAAATCAAAGAACAACAAAACGTGTATGTGAAATTAAAATTATTCAAATACTATCAAAAACCAAAAGTCTCGACTTTTTAATAAGTTATTTATATAAAAACCACACCTATTTTTTAATATAAGTTAACTTGAAACAAGGTAGATGATTATATGTTAGTGACTTGTAAGGGTTTTCTTTAGGAAAAGTAGATGGTCTAGATTATGCATTGCGTTTACTATATATATTATTATAAATTTCATTTAATACCCCAGCTGAAATAATTTTTATTGTGTGTGGGTGTGAGTGATATGTACTCTATGCTTTTAAAATAAAATATAGAAAAAATTATTTATTAGATAAGAAATATACTAACAATACGTAGCTTGTAACAAAAAAAAAATTCTCAAATTATAGAAAAGTTCACTTCGATCATCACTCAATTTAACACCCAATTAATTTATATAAAATTGTTTTATGGAAAATCGGATGCAGATATATCTCTTATTTGGTAATATTTTAAAATATTATTATGTCTTATAAAAATTAAAATGTTAAGATGTAAATTAAAATCATGAGAGTACATACAGTTGAAATATATACGGATGGGTATTTTGAAAAGTAGTTTGGGTAAAAAACACCTTCGGGACAAATTATGTAAGCGTATATTATGCAAGATGGGTAGATAGACGGGATAGCATAAATACGGTTGTATTTTGAAAAACACTTTAATCTATCATAAAAAAAAATTTTTAAATATATTATACGGTGTTCAACAGTTGAAAGCTTAGTGATAAGAAAATATAAAGACAATAGAAGTTCGAAAAATGTCTATTATTCCTAAAATATATATTTTTTAAATCAAAATTATAATATCCCCCATCTATTACATCTTTCACTTAATCGTTAAATACAAAAAGCTAATAAAATAGTGAATCATTGCACAAATATCATATTTAAAGCGGTATATATCGTTATTGACAAAAGAGTTTATACATTACCAATGTATTAAAGTTTATGCATTTCAGAAGACATCTGTTATTATACTGTATGATTACCTGTGTTTTAAAACTACCTATTTAAGTAGCTTGCAAATTATGATGTTCAAAGGGTTTAACATAAACGTCACTATATTCGAATGAAAATAAAACCAATCGGGTTGTAGCTATCTGTGTGCCATACTATTGACTTTTTTAAATTGCAAAATACCACATTTTGTAAATAATATAGTAGTATAGTTATTAATGTATTAGCACGTTAATTATCGACAGATATAACTACACAACATAACGCTATAACCAAAAATAGTTGATAATACATATTCTAAGAGTTTTTTTTTGCAGCAACAACAACAACAAAGCAATACATTATTGATAAGTAGTTGGTAAGATTTTGTTTGCAAATTAGATAGGAACGCGCGATTACGATTTTCAGAAAAGGATGATTTTTATAACCAATAAAATGTTAACAAAAATCATATTAGTAGACGGTACCAGGTACAACATGACACGTATGAAAACAGGTTATCTAGTGTAAAATGTCACATTAGTTATTTGTCTTATTTAAGAGTAGATATCTTATTTGGTTCTTTTTAAAGAAGAACACTTACAACAGGATTGTAAATATTATTACCTATATTAATTGACCTACACGACGTATTTAAGATAGGGATTTAGATTAAATTAAACGAGTTTTTAAAATAAGTAACATGTATTAATTATAAAGTAGGTTTTCACTAACATAAAGTCGATTAATAAATTTTTATACAACATAATATGACGTTTTTTAAAAATTATGATATTCCCGAAAGTATTAGCAATTTTGATTTGTGAATAAAGTTATACGTATCATAACTATGACATATCCAAGTAATAACTTACAACGAATTAAGGCTCCATAATTAAATTATTTAAATAAGTTATAGAAAAACCTTATAGGTTAGATTTTTTGAAATTAATTTCTTTAAAGTCATATAAAAGGTTATCTTTAAGGGGGAAAATAAACACCTTTTGAGAATTTTCATAAACATTTTTTATTTATTTAAATAAGTATATAAATAGTATACACTATATAAGTTGTGGGTGAGAAGGGGATAAAACACCATTCCTGCAAAAGAAATCACTTATATTAATCCATATGCTAAAACACACCTGCATGTGAAGTTACGTTATTGTTAAAAATATATTCCATAAACATTAGACATGTTAAAATAAGAATAATAATGAATATCAGACAGTATCAGACTGATGTAACATTTTACTGTTTTAGATATGATAAACCCCAACAATACGTTCACGTGTGGTGATGTGTGAGGGTTTATGTGATTATCACTGTTTTTAAAAACCATGAAATAATATATAATAAAAATATTATAAATTAGTAGGTTACCGCCGCAGACCACTCCTCCGTTTAGGTAAGATTACACACATACCGGTGCCGGAGATTACATGCATACCGCCACCGAAATAATTTATTCATTTTGCATTGTTTGGCTAGATTTGGTGGCGGTATGCTCGTAATCTCCGGCACCGGTATGTGTGTAATCTTACCTAAACGGAGGAGTAGTCTGCGGCGGTAACCTACTAATTTATAATATTTTTATTATATATTATTTCATGGTTTTTAAAAACAGTGATAATCACATACACCCTCACACATCACCACACGTGAACGTATTGTTGGGGTTTATCATATCTAAAACAGTAAAATGTTACATCAGTCTGATACTGTCTGATATTCATTATTATTCTTATTTTAACATGTCTAATGTTTATGGAATATATTTTTAACAATAACGTAACTTCACATGCAGGTGTGTTTTAGCATATGGATTAATATAAGTGATTTCTTTTGCAGGAATGGTGTTTTATCCCCTTCTCACCCACAACTTATATAGTGTATACTATTTATATACTTATTTAAATAAATAAAAAATGTTTATGAAAATTCTCAAAAGGTGTTTATTTTCCCCCTTAAAGAAAACCTTTTATATGACTTTAAAGAAATTAATTTCAAAAAATCTAACCTATAAGGTTTTTCTATAACTTATTTAAATAATTTAATTATGGAGCCTTAATTCGTTGTAAGTTATTACTTGGATATGTCATAGTTATGATACGTATAACTTTATTCACAAATCAAAATTGCTAATACTTTCGGGAATATCATAATTTTTAAAAAACGTCATATTATGTTGTATAAAAATTTATTAATCGACTTTATGTTAGTGAAAACCTACTTTATAATTAATACATGTTACTTATTTTAAAAACTCGTTTAATTTAATCTAAATCCCTATCTTAAATACGTCGTGTAGGTCAATTAATATAGGTAATAATATTTACAATCCTGTTGTAAGTGTTCTTCTTTAAAAAGAACCAAATAAGATATCTACTCTTAAATAAGACAAATAACTAATGTGACATTTTACACTAGATAACCTGTTTTCATACGTGTCATGTTGTACCTGGTACCGTCTACTAATATGATTTTTGTTAACATTTTATTGGTTATAAAAATCATCCTTTTCTGAAAATCGTAATCGCGCGTTCCTATCTAATTTGCAAACAAAATCTTACCAACTACTTATCAATAATGTATTGCTTTGTTGTTGTTGTTGCTGCAAAAAAAAACTCTTAGAATATGTATTATCAACTATTTTTGGTTATAGCGTTATGTTGTGTAGTTATATCTGTCGATAATTAACGTGCTAATACATTAATAACTATACTACTATATTATTTACAAAATGTGGTATTTTGCAATTTAAAAAAGTCAATAGTATGGCACACAGATAGCTACAACCCGATTGGTTTTATTTTCATTCGAATATAGTGACGTTTATGTTAAACCCTTTGAACATCATAATTTGCAAGCTACTTAAATAGGTAGTTTTAAAACACAGGTAATCATACAGTATAATAACAGATGTTTTCTGAAATGCATAAACTTTAATACATTGGTAATGTATAAACTCTTTTGTCAATAACGATATATACCGCTTTAAATATGATATTTGTGCAATGATTCACTATTTTATTAGCTTTTTGTATTTAACGATTAAGTGAAAGATGTAATAGATGGGGGATATTATAATTTTGATTTAAAAAATATATATTTTAGGAATAATAGACATTTTTCGAACTTCTATTGTCTTTATATTTTCTTATCACTAAGCTTTCAACTGTTGAACACCGTATAATATATTTAAAAAAATTTTTTTATGATAGATTAAAGTGTTTTTCAAAATACAACCGTATTTATGCTATCCCGTCTATCTACCCATCTTGCATAATATACGCTTACATAATTTGTCCCGAAGGTGTTTTTTACCCCAACTACTTTTCAAAATACCCATCCGTATATATTTCAACTGTATGTACTCTCATGATTTTAATTTACATCTTAACATTTTAATTTTTATAAGACATAATAATATTTTAAAATATTACCAAATAAGAGATATATCTGCATCCGATTTTCCATAAACCAATTTTATATAAATTAATTGGGTGTTAAATTGAGTGATGATCGAAGTGAACTTTTCTATAATTTGAGATTTTTTTTTTGTTACAAGCTACGTATTGTTAGTATATTTCTTATCTAATAAATAATTTTTTCTATATTTTATTTTAAAAGCATAGAGTACATATCACTCACACCCACACACAATAAAAATTATTTCAGCTGGGGTATTAAATGAAATTTATAATAATATATATAGTAAACGCAATGCATAATCTAGACCATCTACTTTTCCTAAAGAAAACCCTTACAAGTCACTAACATATAATCATCTACCTTGTTTCAAGTTAACTTATATTAAAAAATAGGTGTGGTTTTTATATAAATAACTTATTAAAAAGTCGAGACTTTTGGTTTTTGATAGTATTTGAATAATTTCAATTTCACATACACGTTTTGTTGTTCTTTGATTTTAGACAAAAAATAATTCGAAATGTAATACAAACCTGATTATTATAACTAGCCTTAAGCTAAAACACCTATTATTAATTTTATTCATTTTATTTTTGTATTTTGTATGTAAAATGTACTCATAGAGATAAGTAGTATCTAAAAGTAGATTTACGTGTTAATCTGAAATACTGAATAAACGTATGTTATTGATCATATTTTAAAAAAGCAAGCAAGCACATGTTATTTTACCTACAGTAAAACAATAGCTTATAATATTATCGCTTCAATTTATGTGTAATATATTAATTAGTTAATAATACTAAAACACCGGAAAACGTATAATGTATAAGGGAAGGGCAATATTTACGTTAACACTATTATAAAACGAAAAACAAATGCAAACGGAATTTCGCAGAAAACGAAAAAACTGACACGTATAATGTAATAGATAACACAACATTTACTTTTAACACTATTATAAACGAAAACAAATGCAAACGGAATTTCACATGAACGAAAACGGAATTGTTGAAATGAAATATATTAATTAGTTTAATATTATTAAATATATCTGAAAATACCACACAAAACAGGCAAATGTATTAGATAAAACCAATAATTACTTTAACACCATTATAAAAACGAAAATAAAGAAAACGGAATTTTGCAGAAACGAAAACAGAAATGAATATTATTTCGTTTAAAAATATTAACTATACATGAAAATACTACACAAAACAGTATAATGTATGTTTTCATATTATTATGTAATTGCCATGCCTTTAGCTGATTTTAAGAAACATTTGAAAAATACTTACTATATACTATTTATGCACTTTCGTATTAGTTCTTTATAACTAAACAATGTTTTTGTTGCAAAAAAATTAGTTAGATATGCTTGACAAATATTATTAATATACATACTCATAATTCATTAAGTTTATGACAGATGGTTAAACTGATTTATTGAGACGTACTTCATTATGGTACAGTAATAATATTTCAATATCACTATGATTATGGGCAGAACCTTATTTACCTATGAATTTTTAAACCCACTCTATTCAAAGAAATATATCAGTGTGATGTAAAAAAGATTGTGTAGATGTATATGATTATTCAATCTAAAAATAGTGTGTAAATTATAAAAACCTATTAATTGAACTATTACCACAATATTTTCACCTATTTCACTATATTCTTATTATATATTATTATTTCATGGTTTTAAAACAGTGATAATCACACACAAAACGTTTGAACGTATTATTGAGGTTTGTCATATCTAAAACAGTAAAATATTACATCAGTCTGATACTGTCGGGTATTCATTATTATCCTTCTTTAAATATGTAAAATGTTTATGGAATGTAATTATTAACAATAGCGTAAATTAACTTCACATGTAGATGTGTTTTAGCATATGCACTAATATAAGTGATTTCTTTTGCAGGAATGGTAACTTACAAAATAGAATTTACAAGACATGAGCTGGTCAGTTTTCATACAACAATATTAAATATTTTTAAATCCATATCATAATTGTATTGTATTATAAAATTGTGTGTCATTTATTATATTATATATAGTACTTATATTTGTTTATTACCCATATTGATGTTAACAAACACATTGTCTAGAAAAACCATCTTCGAGTTTATTTACCTGTATTATTACTAATTTATTTAAATAATATTGAGACATGCGAAAAATATTAATATTTTATGTTCGATAAGGTAGGTTATTTCATAATTTTTCAATGAAAATGGTAAAAACAATGATTACCTTATATTGTAACAAAATAAAACAATCTCATCATATATTTTACATTGAAATATTACATAAAACACTAAAAATGTATAACGAATAGGACATGTAAATATATCTAATATTAGCAAATGCTATTACATTTTTCTTTCAGAGTTTTGTCGTATAAACCAGTTATTCGACTGGCGAATGGAATATAAAATTAATCAGTGGGATATGTTGTGATTTTCAACATTTCGGCACATGACGAAGCAAATTTTGTGATGTCAGAGACCAGTTTTATCAAGACCATAGCGCCATCATTTGTGTTAATATCTAGAAATACCGTTTTCGATTTTATATTAACCAGTATTCCTATGAACACCATGAATAGCTTGTTTCCGTATAATGTGAATTATTATTATTATATTATAAATGTGACTCCATAAGTCTGAGGTTATTAGGTCAGATGTAGTATGTGTACGAATCCTTTGCTCTAAGAATCAGGCTTATTTATGAAAATCTTCTATCGTATTACAATTCATAATACTGTAACTTTTAAAAATAGTGTAGATTACCTTAGTTTATTAATGAATATTTGTTAATCATAACATTACTTTTGGAAACTAAAAATATATTGTGTTTTGATCTCGTAAGCGATCAGTTGGACAAAACCGATCGAAACTCAGGCAATCATCAGCTTTGTGTTATTTCCATAGTACCTAATAAGTTTTTTTATTGATAGTAGTTTAAAGATTCGAAACATACTACAGAGGTAATACTAATTAATCATTATTCGGTGGGCTCATTTTGAAGTAAGCTAGTAGCAATGTGTTCCGTATCGAATGAACGTTTTATGTTACCTTTCTACAATAAATTCTGCATAGATTAATACATGAGTGATTGCACCTAGTATGTTTTATAACAAAATGTTTTGTAAATTAATTTTTGGGTATAGCATTTTTCTTACTAAAAAATCCCCATTATTAAATAAAAAACTTTATGACTATCCAATAGAAAATTAGTATTTAAATAAACTAACACTCGTGTAATAAATTTTAGTTTTGTTTTTGGTTTTTGTCAAACTGCGTAATAAATAGAATTCTCTAGAAAATACAATAATATATATATCCCTAGGTAGTACACTTGTGCCTGAACAGCACACATCATTTACACCTTTAATTGATACGATCTAGCATGTCAACATATTAATTTTATTGAATCACAAGATGTAGTGAATATTACGCAATTGGAGTGAAAAGGGTAAGTGTGATTCTTGTGTATAATATTCTATTTTAACATTTCATAGTATCCGAGGTAATTCTGTCTTGATAGTAAATGTATAGTGTCCATGAGATATCATTAGTTTTGATAATGGATTTTATAAATATAACCGAAACGTTGGCATTACGGATCTCACAAGAATCCTAATATCTATATTTATCATACTAACATTTATTCTTGTTAACTTTAAAAATAGGAAGAGTTATTTTCTTTATCTAGCCTTTTTGTGTAAGTCTACAAAAATAACAAAGTCTGATGATGCTCAGTTAGACCGAAACATGTAATCTTGATATACAAGTTTAAAATTCAACTACATAATAAATGTTTGGCTATTATTTGTGCAGCATAGTATTCAGATAGTCATACAAAATTCTCTATAGGGGCAAGCGATCTGTTATCTAAAATTAGATTTTAATTGTTAATCTGAAATACTGAAGAAACGTATGTTATTCATCATTTTATAAGCAAGCACTTGTTATTCTACCTACAGTAAGTCTATAGTTATAATATAAGCGCTTTAATTTATGTGAAATATACCTACTTGTTTATTAACTTAAAATGATAAAATACATAATGTGACCCTACTGTACAAAAAAGTTTCGGAAAACGTATAATGTAATAAGGAAAGGCAATACTTACTACAACACTATTATAAACGAAAAACAAAAATGCAAACGGAATTTCACAGAAAACGAAAAACTGAAGCGTATAATGTAATAGCGAAAGGCAATATTTTACTTAAAACAATATTATAAACGAAAACGGAAATTTGTCAAAACGAAAAACGGAAACAAATATTATTTCGTTTAAATATTAAAAATACATAAAAATACTATACAAAACAGAATAATGTAGTAGGAAAATACTATATTTACTTTATCATTATTATAAAACGAAAAACAAAATGCAAACGGAAATTTGTCGAAACGAAAAACTGAAACGAATATTATTTCGTTTAAATATTTAGTATACATAAAACAGAATAATGTAGTAGGAAAATACTATATTTGCTTTATCACTATTATAAAAACGAAACACAAATGCAAACGGAAATTTGTCGAAAGGAAAAACGGAAACGAATATTATTTCGTTTTAATATTTAGTATACATAAAAATACTACACAAAACAGAATAATGTATTTGGCATGCCTTACAAACGAACACAAAGAAAACGAAATTTCACAGGAACGAAAACGGAAATGCTTTAAATGAGAAATATTAATACGAATACAAAATTATACGTCTCAAAGGGTTTATTTTCAAATGAAACCAAAAAGGTACGAATCAATCTGATTTTTCTGGAAAATACTTTGAAAAAAGTTCCTACCTACTGCTACAACACCTGTACCGAAAATAGTATTGACCTTCTACGAAAGTCACGAGATGATTCGCCGATAACTAATTTAACCGCTTTTACCGCTGCCACAGGTATCATACAAATTTTTTTCGTTTCTAATTTTAATAATCGTTACAAATATTCGTTAGCATGGAAATAAATTTGATGTTCCATAACACGCATACATTTTTAGTTGCAAGTATTGTATTTTAATAATTATAACATTATCTAACACAACATACCTACTGATAATAAAAACAAGTTTACTATTTTGTTTTAAAAATCTACATAAGAAGAAGATTGTTATATATTTATTATTCATTATTATTTTCTGGTTGACTTGATTATAAACAAGGTCATCACTTCGTATCTGCTGGGTATGACGACACTCGTCGTATACTGTTATTTTGTAATACAATTTAAGCAGTTTTCTGTTTTATAGTATGTTATAAGAAAAATAAATTGATTTCTTTTGTTGAAAATATATTTGAGATGTGGTAGAGATTTTTATATACAATAATGTGTACAAGTTGCTAGTAACAATAGGAAAACTATTTAGGTTGCTCGCTTGTAGTATAATAACTAGACACCCAACAAAAATGGTGTATCATTTCATTGTTTTAAAAAGTTTATTACGCTACTATTTATAATTTTTTGTCAACATGCTTCTTAAACAGGTGTTCCTTGATATCGACTAGACAGAGTACGAAATCTGTGTCTGGGGTATAGGTCAGTAACCCAATAAAGAATCTTGTTTAGCGAAAAGTCGTGTAATATATTGTCATACAAGGCAATGATTGGTTTTGGTCAAGGTTGAATTAACATTTGTTTGTTCTACTTCCATTTTGTCGTAAAATACTTACGTGGCCAAGCCAGACGTTACTGCATGTGACGTAGTAGTATTATGAGTCATTGTGAATCACCGTTTAGAATTATTTGCAAGTTTTAGTTGATTGTCTCAGTGGCCGTCTTGGTAAGTCGGCGAACTGTTATTAGAAATGCACAACAGTTGTTGGTTCGAACCTCAGTAGAAAATAGGCTTTTTTTATTAAAATGAATAATTGCGTATCTAGTTGTTGATATACAGTAGGAATAATAGACTTGGTTATTGGTGCAGTAGATTAGGCAACATAGATGGATTTGATTGGAATGATAACAATTAAAATGGTTTCCCCCACTTTCGTTGATGACGTATTTAGCTGACTGCCTTAGGTGTGCAAGCAGGATGGGGTCTTGGTATGTGATCGAGTTTACAAACTAATTTGCTTGTTTCCTTACTCTGTCATTATGAGGCACTTGAGGAGGGCAGTCTCCCACCTAGATGCGTAATCAGGAAGGGGTCTGCCATTATGAGGTACTGGGGCTCTAGTAGGTGTATGAAAAGGTGTAAAGGTGTGTAGTCTGATTTCCTCGGGTATTATTCGGGTTTGATCGGTTATTATCAAAATATGTAGCTTCGCGCATATACACGTTGAGGCACTTGGCGAACTACTCTTCCAGATCCATGAATATGGTAAGGAGTGGGGGGTCGCCCAAGTGCCTCATATACTACTGATATCAGGTTTGATAGAAGACAGTTGAAGTCTCATATCAGGTTCGGCGTCCAGTCTATTGCGATATTTTGTTTTCGTGGCTGCATAGGTTGAGAATCCTGTTTCGCACAAATATGTTGTTGGGAACGGGAGAAGAATATTCAGAGCCATTTTGCCAAGCATTGGATATTCATCACGGATTCTGCACCAAAAATCGTTGAGAGGCGTCGTTTTGAACAGTGACTCCATACTTGTGTCTGATGACATTTCTAAAAGAGATTCATATATCTCGTTTGACATACTTTCGGGCTTTTCCAAGTTGGGTAAAAAAGGATTATGAATCCATGAATTCAGTTTCATTTTTGTATTCTGTTCTTCGGGAAAATACTTTTCAAAAGATGCGCGCATCGAACTGAGATATTGGACCAATTCTTCAAGCACATCATCTTGAAACATTTCTGAGTCGTTATTGCTAACAAACTCAAATGTCAATGCAATTGTTCCAACTGAGATTATGTTCTTCGAAAAATATATTTATTTTATTAAAAATTTCTTCCCCGGTAGTGTTTGTGAGCAGCGGTGAACACATAAGCATGTCTTCTTCAAAAGAACTTTCATATGGATATATCTCACGATAACCAGCAAGATAGCCAAACCAGCGACATCAGTTGACTCGTCCATTTGCAAGGCGAATCGTGTTTTTTGTAGACGTGTAACTAGTTCTTGTTTGACGTAGCTTGCCAGATCATGGATTCGCCGTGAAACAGTATCGTTTGATAGCGGCACAGTAGAAAGATGCTTTGCAGATTTTTCATCGAGCATACATTTTGTTATGTCTAATACACATGGCTTTATTAAATTCTCAGCGATAGTGTGCGCTTCACCTGCTTGTGCAATGCGATAGCTAACTAAATATGATGCCTCCGTGGCCTTTTCGTTGATAGTTTTTGTTACATGCATCATATTTTTTGACTTTCCAATAACTGATCTTTTTTACGAACAAAAAATTCTTTATTCTTGTCTTTAGACTCGGGGTGTACAGTTTGTAAATGTCGGCGCAATTTGGCAGGTGCCATGGAACTATTAGGAAGCAGTTTACTACATAGCATGCAGAGAGGTGAGCCGTTGGAATCAACAAATCCGAAACTGATATATGATTCATCATACTTCCTTTTTTTCGTCTTTGCAACCGTCGAGCTTGACGTCGTGGCATCATTGTCTGGATCGGTGATTGCTATATTCTCCGCGCGTACTGCTTTTGAACATTCAGCGTCATTAGAAGATGTTGTTGCAACACGTTTAACATCTTTAAGCCAACGTTCCATTCTTCTTTATTTATAATGTTACACGTCAGGATGGTGGAGTCTAAATAATGCACAATCGTTACTGCGTATAAGAGACTAAGTTTAGTACAATGAAGAAATGTATAAAACTGAGACAACAGAATACAGCAGGCAGTAGAACAATGAACACTAGTTTCTCGCTAGCGAGCTTGTAAGTAGGTAGGTAGGAACTTATCGCTCCGAACGCTAATCGTCAACTGACTGACGAGGCGCGACGCGCGATCGCCGCTTTTATACTTAGTCCTAGACTCGATCTCGAATATTCTCGAAAATACTCGAGTCGGCGCCTTTGATAAACAAAAAGCAAAAATAAAAAGAGAAATATAAAAATTGCGTTGTAAACAATTCAGAGGCGGCTTTTATCAAAAGGACTGCGCGCTCACAAGTATACAAGTATACATGTTGATACCAAACTTATGAGATATTGCACCAGCTATTGTAACACATGTTTATACAAATACAAATAAATAAATAAATATACCTACGCGCGGCCGCGGAGTCAAAACGTTCGACCAGAGAGAGGTGTTTTAATTTTTTTTCTAAATTCTTGAGGAACCCCTACAGAGGTATCGCGGAACCCTAGGGTTCCGCGGAACACACTTAGAGTATAGCTGAATATAGCATCAACATACGCACATCCCGAAGAATAGTGTAATAACTCAAAAAAATCTATGAATTAGGTTTTGTCAGAAACGACTAGTAAAAACAACAATCTATCTCCGAAGAAAACCGTAACAACAATAATTCAATTATTTTTCAACAGAGGGCGCGGAATTCTCTTTTCGTTGGAACACGTTTGGCGTTGACTTCCGCAGAAAACAGTACTATTTATGCATTGCAACAGGTTAATTCGTGTCGATCCCGTAGAAAAGTGTAATATTTGTAGTTATTGCGATTTCGTTTTAAATAATAATAATAAAAATACGTTTACTTTTCCCGCGGAACAGTGCATTATTTGTAGTTAGAACTGTGTTACAAACCCGAAATAACACCGACTTTTAGAGGAAAACTGTATTAACTCAAAATAGCTTACTAAGTAAGCACTGTATTTGTCCATAACTTACCCAAATCGGTGTCTTAGTAGTATAAATAATGGAAGATTTTTATTATGGTACTGATGCCTGGGAATTAAATTCGTATAGGTATGCAAAGTTTGCTTCAGTTTATCGAACTTTTAAATATACAAAATCTTATTTTGCTTCTCCTGTAAAATATACTTATTTAGACTTATTACAATATTCTTCGGGATGTGCGAATAACCTAAACCGCTTAAAATAATTGGGCTTATTTATTAGGTAATTAATAGTAAACTACTAAAAATAAGCACATGACATACTTTATGAAAGTTGAAGAGTTTTGTAAAATCTATCAGAAAAAATGATAATATACGTTTCCATTTAAAAAAAGTTGATATTTTTCAATTTAAAATAGTCAAAATGTATAAATTTATTGGCATCTAACCCAAATTTGATTACATGTTTTTTTTGTCATCCCAATAGAACGTTTGTAGCAAATATGTCCATTTTTTGTAAGAGTAAAAACTAAGTAAGGTGCAGTGGGGTAAGTGGGTACTACAAATATGAAAGATCGACTTTAAAACGATATATCTTTACGAAAAATTGAGATACAAAGGTGCGCTTTAGACAGAAATTAGTTAGTTATGTTTACTATTTACGAAAAAAACATTAAAGAAAAAAAATGTTTTCGTTAAAATGTACCCATAGTACTCACTTGCCCCAGGTACTGGGGCAAGTGGGTTTTTTGATTTGCAAATCACGTTTGAGCAGCGTTATATTAAACTGGGGCAAGTGGGTCGACCTATACGTCGTCATCCACTAGAAACTTTTTCAGATATAAAAAAAAGTCTTCAAATACAGATGTTACAAACTTTTTAAGGTACAAGGAATTTAAAAAGAAAATTACACAACAAACCGGAAAAAAGTGTTACCTATTTATTGTTAAACATAAGTTGTAGTCTTAAACAAGAAAAAAAAGTTAGGTTTACATATAGATATCAAA
Source organism: Polydrusus pterygomalis (assembly GCA_963969555.1). NCBI lineage: Eukaryota > Metazoa > Arthropoda > Insecta > Coleoptera > Curculionidae > Polydrusus > Polydrusus pterygomalis. The sequence continues at coordinate 14,772,542 of OZ018381.1, read as the reverse complement.
AAGAACGCAAATATAAGCTTTATCTAGCTTAGGTTATAGTTAGGAAAATACTAACAACAATGTGGGAACTAATCCCCACTTTCCCTGAAACAGTAGTGCCCACTTACCCCGCTAGTAGGAAAAGCGGGGCAAGTGGGCACTATGGACCTAAAACGAAAACCCTGAAAAATAAAACTGTTGAAAAAATATAAGGGACAACATAAGTGATTATATCTTTAAGAATGTAAAAATTTTAATCCTAGGTTGTTAATTAGTAGAGATACAATTTTTTGAAATTTTATTCCGTAACTTGACATAATCGATAAAAATTGGACACATTTTAAATAAAGCAGTGTAACCTGAAGAGATAACTATCTATGCATTTTTAACAATATATTGGGGCCTATAATACAGCTGTGACAACTATTTTATTATAATTTTGGATTTTTTTCGTAATTAAATTCAAAAATATTTCCAAAAAACCCACTTGCCCCAGATCCCCACTTACCCCACTGCACCTTATATAACATTATTAACAAAAAAGTTATAGAATTTCATGTAGAATCTAAAAATAAATTTAAAATAGGGTGTCCATCAAAAAAAACTTATGGTATATGCGCCACGCTTTTTTTGACCACCCTGTATAGTGTATACTCAAAAATAATTTTAAACTGAACACCTTAACATTCTCTAAAACTCTTGCATTTAACATTTTTTGGTAATTCCCGAAACAAATGCGATAATGAACTTTAGTCAATGGTTGACTCGCCCTGTAAAATTGATAATAGCTTCTCATCTATACCATGTTTCAACTACTGAATAATAAATACAAACTGGTAGTTCATGAAAACATTAAAAAGCAATTAAAATGCCAGGGTCATACCTAATCGAAATTTAAAGCAGTTGAGGTAACCTGGTTTTATTTAATTTTGTCAAATTGAGCGTCAATTATTGAGTGTCAAGTTGAACTATGTTTTTTTAATAAATGGCTTAAACCTGCGATGTCCGGAACACGAAAGAAACATTCTATCATTTCGTCATGTTAAAATGTGTGTACTTTAGTGCGTAAATAAAAAAATTAAAGAGTTCTTATTTCCACTATGAGTCTATCTGAGACGACGTAGAGCCAGCGGCAAGGCGTTAAACTAAATAATTTAAAGTTAGTTTTGCTTATCAAATCAAAATAAGACGTAGACATCGGTTGGTTTATTATTATTAATTTTATGAGGTTAGTTTTATGACAGGATATTGACATCCGTATATTTTCACTTATAATGTACCTAGCAGCAGAATTATTACCGATAATTTTTTTAAGGTCACGAATGGTTTTGTTGATAGAAAATTATCCCGAGTCGAAGACGAGGAAAATTTTCTATAAACAAAAACATGAGTGAAACCGAGGAAAAAATTATCTGGAATTAATTCTGCTGCGTGGGAGATTCGGTAAGAAAATTTCATAAATTGGAGTTTCTTCTAATGTTCCTGAAATTTTAGTAATAAACCTTAGTTACTAACAAGTAAAATCAACTTCTATTGTAAAAATACAGTGCGTCATATTAAACTAAACTCATCGGAAATATGTTTTTTAAAGTTATATTTGAATTTAAAACTATAAAGACATTGGATTTCAGATAACAAATTTGTTAATTAATGTTTCTCACATTTTAGTAATAAAAATGAGTTACTTACTAACTGCTCTATTTCTTTAGCAATCGAACTTGCTGATTTATTACCAAAACGAATCATTTTTTACACAATATTATTGTAACAATAAATATCACGGATACGACTAAAAACTGATTGTTATTATTTATCCAAACTCAGTTTGAGGACATTCCAATAATTCCATACGGCGGTAAACAGTTTTAAAGAGACCGACCTCACAACCAGGGTTGTCAGATCTTTTTTCTTTAATTCTTTAAGTTTTTTTATTAAAGATGTTTCATTTATATCAGTATTCAATTGTTAGTCAGTAACTTTCTTTGAAAGCTAGTTTGCAAATATACTTTAAACCGAGGACTTTTGAGTGTGACAGAAAAAAAATAACAAGCCATTCATTGTTATAATAATACATTCGTTAGTCCTTAAGAAACAATATAACTGAAATCAAGACAAAAAGTGTTTTCAGTGTTTAAAAACAACTAAATAACAAACCCTTGTTTCTCGTATATACTTACATTGTGCTTTCAAATCCGAAAATTTTGAAGAATTGGCAACAGCATATAATTTATCTCGGATGCTGGAACCGGCCCGGCATGATACAAAGCGGCGGCGCGGCACGATACAAAGCGGCGGGGCGGTCCCAGCGGGATAATTAAGCCATCAATCACTGTCGCGTTAGATTTAAGTGAATAGGACAGTGTAGTAGGTGGTTTAATTTGCTGTCATTGACGAATTTAATTTTGCTTTGTAACTGTGAAGAAAGAGTACGGTTTTTTTTACTTAATATATTTTATTAGCAGTAATAACTGTTTGGCGGCCATTTGAAACTGCTGATCAAGGTGATGTGCAGTAGTAAATAGGTGCACTGGGGCCAGACAGCGGCAATCGCCCACGTGGGCGGTCCCTTTTTTTAAGCCTATTGATTTTTGGCGTAAACCGATTTTTAATCCCTTTGTTCGTCCAGGTGTGAGGCTCTTTTTAAAATTATTTCCAAGGATTTCTCGGGTAACCCGGGAGGAGTGACCTTGTTTGCTTACGTGGGTGATACATTTTTATAATTTGTGATGATTTCTCGCATAAACCATAATCTGTAACCATGAATACATACGTGCGTGGCGTGTTTTTATAATTGGATGCAGGTGTTAATGATGATATTTGACCTTGTATTATACATATAGACGAGGGATGATTTTTATAACCTTGAATTTGGTTGTATACAGGTTTTATGGGGAGAATAACTGTTCGTGAAGAAGTGCAGATGGTATTTTTTCTATGCCTAATCTTGAATATGTGCCCGATGTGTGTTTCGACGCTGTAAATGCTACGTGGGTATATAGGTATTCCATAATACTGAGCATGGAGCAGGAGGAGTAACTTTGTTTGCTTACGTGGGTGATACCTTTTTTATAATTTGTGATGATTTTTCGTATAAACCCTTAATCTGTAACCATGAATACATTCGTGCGTGGGTGTTTTTTTATAATTGGATGCAGGTGTTAATGGTGATATTATATGACCTTGTATTATACTTGTAGTATATGACCTTGTATTATACATGTAGACGAGGGATGATTTTTTATAACCTTGAATTTGGTTGTATACAGCTAGGTGTTTTATGGGAGAATAACTGTTCGTGAAAAAGTGCAGATGGTATTTTTGCAATGGCCAATGTGAAGATATTCTAAAGTTTACAAGAAATAAAAATATGAATATTCCTGAAAGGATTCCAGCCAAAAAGGAATTAATTAAAATCATCATGCGTGGGCACACAACAATCTCAGCTGGGCACAAACAACACAATATCGCGAACACAAACACCAACACAGTAAGCAACAGCTTGCTACTGGCTACTGCTCAGACGATCTGCGCACAAATATCGCAAACACAAACACTAACACAGTAAGCTTATTACTTAGCTAGAGTAGTTAGACGACAAAGCCAGCTTAAGTACACCGAGTACCCAAAGCGCTGGCGAGTAAGACGCAAAGCACGCATTAGGCGTGCAGAGCCGAAATACCGAACCGAGTGGTCTGAAGGTTTATACGCCTATGGCGCGGAAACCGCAGGAACACGGTGAGTTTAGTCGGTAGGCCGCCCCCCCCCCACAGGGGGTTGAATCCGACACTCCTCTGTTAGTATCACCACAGGGGTCAGTCTTTTGAAGATTCTCATCGAAAAAAAAAGCAATTAAATTGTCACTACATTTTGAATCAATAATGTTTGTTTAAAACGTGTTACGAATTAAACTTACTTTATTTATAATATTATTATCATATTAAACAATTAAAACAATACCCTACGTATTTTAATTATTTGTTTGGGACGCCTATGGTTAGGAGTTTCCTACGGTTTTATGTCATTAAATTGACCTAAGAAACACTATACTTGCTGGTTTGTCTCACCTGTCACTTCGAAATGACTTGACATTTGAATTAAAATTAAGTCGTATTAATAGGCTATAGACAATCGCAATAGTCTTCCGTTGCTATAAGCAGCGTAAACAAAAAGGAGCCTTCTAATTGGTTGAAAATAAATTTATGAAATTTTCAGATTCGTTTCATTTGTCAGGCCAAGATGTCAAAATATTAAAAAATTAACTGATATTTTGGTTTGCAGTTGGCTCTATATCGTTCCTGCACGAGGCATGATACAAAGCGGCGGCGCGGCACGATACAAAGCGGCGGGGCGGTCCCAGCGGGATAATTAAGCCATCAATCACTGTCGCGTTAGATTTAAGTGAATAGGACAGTGTAGTAGGTGGTTTAATTTGCTGTCATTGACGTATTTAATTTTGCTTTGTAACTGTGAAGAAAGAGTACGGTTTTTTTACTTAATATATTTTATTAGCAGTAATAACTGTTTGGCGGCCATTTGAAACTGCTGATCAAGGTGATGTGCAGTAGTAAATAGGTGCACTGGGGCCAGACAGCGGCAATCGCCCACGTGGGCGGTCCCTTTTTTTAAGCCTATTGATTTTTGGCGTAAACCGATTTTTAATCCCTTTGTTCGCCCAGGTGTGAGGCTCTTTTTAAAATTATTTCCAAGGATTTCTCGGGTAACCCGGGAGGAGTGACCTTGTTTGCTTACGTGGGTGATACATTTTTATAATTTGTGATGATTTCTCGCATAAACCATAATCTGTAACCATGAATACATACGTGCGTGGGGTGTTTTTATAATTGGATGCAGGTGTTAATGATGATATTTGACCTTGTATTATACATATAGACGAGGGATGATTTTTATAAAGTCGTAAGAATAACGATAAATTTTAAAAAAGGTATTCTGTAAAATTTGGACGGTTGTTACTAAAGGACAAGTCGGTAAAATGTAGTCGTCCATTAACAACAACCCACAAGCAGTCTCAAGAATCATTAAAACCTAACCTTTGCGATTTTGGTATTGTTTTTACTTTTTCTTTGGTTATTATGTTCGTTTTTACCTTTTTTGGGTTTGTTCGGCGACAATTTATAAAAACGGTCAAAACGACGCTTAGAGGAGAGTCGATATTTTCCCGATCACAAGTTAAGGTCATTACGCTGCCAGTTCGGTTCAGGTGTTCGGGTATATTCGCGCCATATAAAAATCTAAATATTCTTTTACTTAAATTCATTCTTACAAATATTTCACTAGAAAGTTTTAATCAAAAAATGATAAAGACATGGGGGATTAAATTTCAAATAAAGTTCAGCCAACAAGTCTGCAAGACAAATTTAGTTTTTAATTGTTTTAAAATAAAAAGAGGGCTAAAGCTTAACGGTACTATTTGTAACTGTAACAAAATCAATACACTTTTGCATTCTAAGGGTAGTAAAATATGATCAGGTTCGTTGACACAAAACGTTTGTTTAGGTAACTTGTAACAGATGTGGTTTGTTGCCCTGGGTATTTTATTTTGGGGTACTTGAGAACAAAGATTGGCCATTACTACGCATCGTATAAAAAGTAAATAATAATCTGCAATGATAGATAAAGAAATGGGGGAAGATTAATAAGGGCAATATTTTAATTGAGAATATACAAGTAAAGATATCAGAAAGGGTTATAATTATTTGGTATGATGTTGCATGTGGAACATTAATTTATAATTGGTGTACATAAAACGGTGTGATGCACTGAGGAAAATAATTTGTAGCCATTACTAAAAATTTAGTTACCACAGCAAAATTTTTCATTAAAATAGGGGACAGCAAGGTGGATGACTTATAACAAATAAATCAAGTTTGCTGGAATAGATTAGTAGCTACAACTATAGGATTTAGTAGATAACGAACTTATGTTGTTGGGTTTACTAAATGGTTTTAGTTACAGTTACTAAAAAAAATGAGCTAACATATAAATTCGTTACAAGTAGGTGGTTTGTTAAAGCTATTATATCATTTAGTTGCAGAAACTAAGCGTAGATGTTAACGTTACTAATAAATTATATAATAGTAACTAAATTATGTAGTTAACCCAAATTGGGTGTTTAGTGAATACAAATAAAAATATTAGTTAAAAAGTAACCACAAAGTTTTTTTTTATTTGGCAACGATTGCACGCACCTTCAGTCCCCTAAGGCCTTATTATATAAGGGCATCTTAACAGTAGCTCAAGTGAACCTTGAACTTGAACCTTCCCATAAAAATCACATTGTCGTCAAATACGGTTTTTTGTTTGGAACTGGCAGCAACGAAAAGCTTACTCTAGTCACCACAGCAAAAAGCATACATAATGGCGTTGCCATAGTTTCTGTCGATGTCAATAAGTTTAAAATTCAAAAATTTGTTATAATATGTAGTTTGGTTCTAAATAAAAAAAAAATAGAATCTATTAACAAGAAAATCGACGGAAAATATTGTAACTAACGCGTATATTAAATAGCGATTAATACACTAGTTTGTTAAATTACTATTAACTTGGCTATTTAACTAGTTGATCAAAATTTGTTTTTGTTTCTGGGAGTAACTTATTCAATATATCTACACGTCAGACTATTTAAATTCAACTATCCCACGATGTTACACACAGATTTATGGTTGTTAATTTAAGATTATTTAAAAATATTTCAATCCATAAGTGATACATAAATCAGAGCACAACTTTAAATTCTCGAGGGATGATTACAATAACTGATCTCACTCGTGAAGCCTTCTGTGATAGCTTGTAGATAAAATTTCATTTCAGATAGATTGAATTATTTTTAAGGCTTTCTAGTTGAGGTAGGTAATTACTTTCCTAAAGCAAAAAGTTTGTTTTCTCTTCAACTTAAAATACAAAAAATAATTTTTTCAGTTTTTAAAATTTGTATTAAATAAATAACATGGATACATCCTATAACACAACACAACCTTACCTTCAAATGCATCTAGATGGGTTTAAAGCCCCCATTCTAACAATAAAAGTATGTAATACATCACTATAAACTAGAATGAATAAATAACACTAATAGATACACACACACCGCGGCAAGAAGCACCTGATTCACCTGAACCATGCACACGTATCGAAGCACGGAGACGAAATTATTGTTATCACGTGAATGACCAATGATCGCGTGCGCGATCGGATAAATTAACTAAATATTTAGTAATGGCTACCATATTTTTCGTTACGACAACTTAAGGCATTATTTAAAATATATTTTTTTTTTAGTTGTCACAAGTATAACAAAATCTTACGCCCTTGTTAGTTATCACAACAAAGGATGTATTTACCGCAAGTCTACCAAATAAATTTTCGGCGTACAGCCTACTAAATCGATTAGTAATTGTAAGTGGAGGGCAAAAAATATATTTGTTAGTCACTGTAAATAGCTTTGCGGTATTATGGTAACTAAGTCTGCGGACATTTTTAGTAGCTACAACTAAAAAAAAATCCACTAAGTAATTAAGTTGGCGGGTTTTTCTCAGTGTGGGTTTTTCCTAAAAAGAATGTCCGACAGCAGGAATGACTTGATTGTCCACTGCTGAGACCGTTGTCGCTCGGCTTTCTAGTAATATTGTCTGATATGGATTGGTATCCTTAAACGCGACAACATGAAAAACAACGCCCACTTGAGTACGTAGTACGTAGTACCTTTATACCAAACGTGTACGTAAATCTGTAAAAATACTCTGTAACTTAAATGATAAATAATTTTAATAATCCTACGTACACGAAAATAGGGAAATACGTAACAAAATAAATTGCAGATTAACGGGGAACCAATTAAAACAGAGTGTGGTCGCAGACCAAAGGTAACCATAAAAAAAAGGTATTTTTGGGAGGTAAAGTGTCACCATTACAGTCGCAGACGTAATTGGTAATAAAAGGTAAAAACATTATTTATTATTGTCGCAGACATAATAGGTAATATCTGAGAAAGTTTCACCATTCTGTCGCAGACAGATGTTGGCGCAAATGGACCAAATTATGGGAGACAGACCATCTTACACTATGTTTTATGAAATGTAATAACTAGCGATTTTATTATGTATGTTATTTAAGGGATATCTGATTAAATTGTTCATAAATTGTAGATGGACAAAATGCTTTTATAATAAATTAATTGTTTTTAAAACCTTAATTTTCATTTACTGGCAGCGGAATACCATATCATAGGGAAACAGTCAAAATAAGATAAAAGTTAAAAACATTTTAGAACCTGACAAACTTTTACCGTTGTACCAAACTTTAAAAGGGCCTAAAAATAAACACAACGTTGGCAGGATCGTACCACAATGTTTGACGATTACAGCTAAAGTGACGGATTTCTGCCGGTGATGAACTCACCGGGGGTCGGTCAGTTCCACTAGTTAAACCAGACGAGTTAAAATAAAATATATGCATCAACAGGACTTTGTCCTTATTCAATTTTTGCTGGGTATTGTTAAAGACAGAAGGTAGAACATACCTTTAAATCGGCAGTTATACGAAATTGTTTCATGAAATTAAATTTAAAAAAGCACTACGATAGATAGATAGTTATAATTACCTGTTGAAACCACTTTAAACACTAGTCCTAGCTGACGCTTCACTTTCTCAGGCGCATGGCGCAGCCAACTTTTTATCTAATTTTCTATATATTTTTCACTAGCACCTTTGTATTGCTTCTAAAAAACGCGTAAAATAAATAAAAATTAATTGCATTAATGAAAAACCTACGTAGACTTTCCGCTTAAAAGTAGCTTACTACATGCAAATGGTATTTCTTTAGGCATGCTTGAAATATTAACGTAATTAATAAATTTTTGCTTGTACTTACCACATACTTTTTTCGAAAATAACGATAACACGAACAAACAAATAATCAAAAACCCGAATTCGGGATTCACGCAGATTTCAAAGCTTTGTAAAAAGTAAAAGTGGGGTTAGTGACAGATTTGGGCCACAGAAAAGGAATTAAAGGATTATTTGGTTAGGACACAGAAAAGAACTAAGTCTTCGATGTCTTGTAAATTAGGTATTGTTGTCATTTTGAAATAATTATGCTTATTAAATTTAATATTATTATACTTTGTCTTTTTCGGTTACACACACAAAAACAGAAAAATTAATAAATTATGTAGAATATTAAGAATTTTGTACGCGTATACAATATTATAATACCTGTAAGTTTGGCGAATTATGAATATAAAATAAAATTAATATTGTTTTCGCCGAAATTTTCATTTTTATCTCTTTCCTACTAATGTCCGAAATAGGTCTTACATGCGACATCTTTAGGACATTCATATACTTAAAAGGTCCAGATTGGACGTCCCTCGGACGTATTATAAAGACGTCCCTGGGACGTGTAAGTGTGGATATATTTAGGACGTTCCATTGATCCCAAGGACGTCTCTGGGAGGTACTCGATGAGATATCCCATTTGTGGGACGTTCGGATCTATATGGGACGTCCCAGGGACCTTGTGTGTTTACTGGGTAGAGGTTGAGGTTAGCACTCACTCATTATTCATATTTTTGATTTTAACATTTTAGCCTTCTCATTTGAAAGATTTTATAGCTCAAAATTTTGAAAATCATAACTATTCAACTAGGTATAACAAAGATTTTCGTCTAGGTAGGGTATCAAAACATTTGACATATAAATCGGTTTTCCATAAAGGATTAAGTAAATATAAGAACTTGGAAATTTCAATTAAGTCCCAGAGCTCTTTGAAAAATTTTAAGAAATCATTAAAAAATTATTTATTTAAAAATCAGAATAGTCACTTATAATAATTATTACTTTATATATACTTATATAAAAATTATACTTCAAAGATGATATTTTTAAATTAGTTTAAATATATTATAAAACCTGTTAAATTGTAGCACATTGTTAAACAAAACTTGTTACTACTACTACTACTATCATGGTATCCTGAGAATCCCTGTAAAGTATGTTTCACATTAAATGGTTGACTCCGTTTAACTACCTGGGACGTTTTGCAAGAGCTCGGCCGCCGGACGATATATCTAACCAAATCTAGGTTAAAATTTTGTCAAATTCATATTATGACATGATATGCCAAACTAATGAGTAATAAAATAGGTAGACGAATACAAATTTATTTTTGATGTTTACAAAATTAACAAAGTAAGAATATACAGAAAGAAAAAGATAAATAATTACATAAATTGCTGATATTGGCCACCGGCTCCAAGCATAAATTCACACGTCTCTTCATATTTTCGAAAATGTTGACCAGCATCTCTGGAGAAATGTTACCACATTCTTGGATAATCCTTTCTTGTAATTGTTCTAAATTTGCAAATGCTGTTTTAAAAATAGTGTTCTTTAAATGAGGAAAAACCAAGTAATCCATAACCGTTAAACAAGGTGATCTAGGTGGGCATTCAATGTATGATCGAAAACTGATCAATCTGTCGTCGAAAAAAATTGCGTAAGTAGTTAATAGTTTCGGCGGCTGTATGGGCGGTTGCATCGTTCTGTTGAAAATACCCAAAACGTAGTTCGTCGTCAAGTAATTGCTCCACAAATGGATTCAAAATATTGTCTCTATACCGCTGTGCTGTAACTGTGTCATGGAAAAAATTAGGACCAACAATTCTTCTTCGGAAAACAGCTAACCAGACACCAATTTTTTGAGGGTGCGCAATGTGGTCGACCCTACATCACTACTCCACATGCGTGTATTCTGAGTATTCACATAACCGAAGAGGTTGAACCAGGCTTCATCCGAAAAAAAATGTCAGGTCTAATAAATCATTTTTCCAATAAATTCTGGGTAAACCATTGAGAGTAATTCCTGCGTCTTTTAAAATCTGCGGCTTCTATTTCTTGGAATACTTGCGCTTTATAAGGAAATAAATTTAGCTGCTTCTTAAAAATAGTCCTGCATGTTCCATAAGATCTTCCCACTTCTTGGGACAGGCGTCTTATACAATTTGTTGGCGTATTTTGCATTATTTCACGAACGTTTGCAACAAGTTCTTCTGTTCTTACAAATGGTCTTCCTGCTCCTTTTTTATGTTGTATAGAACCTGTTTCCTTAAACACAGCCACGGTTCTTTTCAGGCAATGATAAAAATCCCCAGCAATAAAAGCAACGTTAGGAAAATGTTCGTGAAAATCGTCCATGCACAAACCCGGATTGTATTACCACTCACCATTTACTCTAACCCCGTTTTGAAAATACGCTTTAACCATGAATGTTTTGTGTTGTTTCGTAAAGTCCATTGTGTGAATTGTTCAAGAAATTGGAAAAATTAGCGATGAATCAAATTACTTGTAACGACTGGCAAAGATGACGGAATAACTGATTGAATGTTAATTCAGGTAGTTACTGACACTCAACAGGTATTAACCTCTTCGTCTAAGCATTACGTCCTTAGATGCAAGGCCCACTTTGATGCAAATAATTTTTGCTCGCACGGTATATAAATATACAATTCATAATATTATACTCTTTTCAACCTTTTTAATACTGAATAATAAATAAGAAAATCTTAATATGGAAACATTACAAATGAATTAAAATTCCAAGGTTATACCTAATCAAAATTAAATAAGAAAAGTTATTAACCAGAATGGCAGCAAAGGTCGTAAATAAACTGATAAGTGAGGTAAAAAGGAATATACATAAAACAGGAGTGCGTGTTGTTGAGAAAAGGTGAACTATTGTTAGGGGATAGGGCAAATAATATCTAATGTGCAGTATATTTAGTTATGTAATTGAATATATCCTTCATGATTTCGTTTAGCTTTTAACACATACATTACATGTAATATGTAAAAACCCCATTGTATACGTTTTGTCCTGATCAGACCCCGTTTTTAAGAGTCAACAATGACAAATTTCTGCTGATTGCCCTAGGCCCTAGATCTACAGCCTGTATTTGCAAACGAAGGTTATATTATAATTATTTACGTATTCAGGGCATTATGATGCCTTTGGCCCGAAAGTTTGTAAGTTGTCCGAGGGTATAGACATCAAGTAATGCCCGTGGCACATACAATATTTTATGTCCTACTTCAGATTATTCCAAGTTAAATTAAAAGAAAATTTAAAAGCACGATAGGTTTTTTACCTATAAAGTTGCTAAATAAACAAGGGTAATAAGTGTTGTGCTGTATCAAAGTCAAAACTGAAATTCATATAAAATATTGGATTTTCTGTTGATTCCGGATAGAATTGCTGTGAATGCTCCCAAAGCTTTGGATAATCTTATTCTAAAGAAGTCTAAAGACGTCTATGACAAGGAACATCAACGGTTTGGGGATTGGATGAAAAATAATGATGTAAAAATTATCGACTCGGACATTTCCAGGAATTGGTATGTTAAAATTGCTGGTGTAAATTATATTAAAATATTAATTATGTATATCGATTATAGTATCTAAGATCCAAAGGATATGAAGCAAATAAAATTTTGACTCGAGAAGATGTGCTGAAATTCATCAGTGAAGCTCCCAATGAAACTTTTTTGATTTACAAAGTGGTCCTGTTATTTGGTGTATTTGATGGGCGCCGCCGCCAAGAGCTAGTTAATATGTTGGTTGAACATATAGAGGATAGAGGATCCGTAGTAATAGTTAATATTCCCGATACAAAGACCGATAAAAAGCGTGTCATCACAATTATTGATGAAAAGGAGATGGGCTGTTTAAAGCTACTGAGAACTTATAGGTCTTTACGCCCGACGAACTGCAACGTCAATAGATTCTTCTTGTGTTACCGTAACGGTCGTTGTTTTTCACAGCCAGTTGGGAAGAACACCATAGGCAAAATTCCTTCCATTATTGCAAAATACCTGGGTCTAAGCGATTCGGACAAATATACTGGTCATTGTTTGCGCAGAACCTCTGTAACTTTGTAGGCGGACGCGGGGGCAAACATGACCACATTGAATAGACATGTCGGTTGGAGAAGATCAGCTGTGGTTGAGTGATATTTGGAAGACAGTATGTCTTCTAAAAACAAAATTTCGAAATTTATACCTGGAGTACCATCAACGAGGCCATCAACATCAAAAACGTTCAATCATCGTCAATTTCTGTTAGTGAAAATCACGAAATACTTAATAAAAAACACTGACTTATTAAAAGCCGGTAAATTCGTTTTTACTGGGTCTTTTCATAACTGTTCATTTAATATAAATAATAAATAAGTTTTTTTGTTATTAATAAGTTGTTACTTTGATTTTATTTATGTCTCTTAATGCCCTAGGGCATTAGAAACTTCCTTAATGCCCTAGGGTATTATATACCATTTAAAGTGTCTCGTAACTATGGTACTATGACACAATAGTATTCGAGTAGGACATAAATCATATTAAATGCATTGTGATGTGTACCTATAAAGTAAAAATAATAAACTCAATATATGTGTGTTTTTTAAAATTTTCTACTAGTCAAATTATTTATAGTTTCCCAATGATATTAAATTAAAATGTTTTAGGGAAATCACTATGCCAACGCTGTACCGAGGTTTTTAATACGCCTGACGCTGAATTTTTAATATTCATTCCTTATCTAACGTTACAGTGTTGATGAGCTGTATTTGTGATACATTGCGTTTTTCAATAATTTTTTTAGTATTTACAATGGTTCGCCAGTACGTGTGTAAGAGACGTAACCATTCTAACCCCGGATTAATATTTCGGAGATAAGTGAGGTCGTTTAGGTTATATGCTTTTAGCTTAAAAGCAATGGTGTAACTCCGTATTTTAAGTAAATGTTGCAAAATATATTGATTGTTTTTTTGTTTTGATCCTAAAAAAAACACGATAATATTAGTTAGTTAAGATAATAAAAAATTACATTACTATAATATTTAAGTGAAGTTATGATAACTAAACAAATCTTACAGAAACTTTTTAATTACTGTCGCTACATTATTGGTTTTTGTAATAAGTCAGTTTAGTTATGGCTAGTAGTTTGTTTAATAAATCTTCCACCTAATTACAAGTTTGGTAACTATAATTCAATGCACCTATTATTTATTATAACTGGAATATTCAGTATAAAACTACGCTGTATTATTGTCATAACGCAGTGTTAAATTACCGTTATGCATTTTGATTATTGTAACTCAAAAACGGCATTAAATGCATTAGGTCTATATCGGTTAGCTATTCGGAAAGTATTCGTATTTTGTGCGTGTTTCCACGAGAGATCGCACTGAGAGAATTCAAGTAATCAAAGTTTCATACAGCGATAACATTAGTTAGGACAATACAAAAATAGCATTACTATAATATTTAAGTGAAGTTGTGACAACTAAACAAATCTTACAGAAACGTTTTAATTACTGTCGCTACATTATTGGTTTTTGTAATAAGTCGTTTAGTTATGGCTAGTTAAATCTTCCACCTAATTACAAGTTTGGTAACTATAATTCAATGCACCTATTATTATAACTGGAATATTCAGTATAAAACTACGCTGTATTGTCATAATACATTGTTAGATTTCCATTATGTAGGCATTTTGATAATCGTAACTTAAAAAACTGCAGTAAATGCATTCGGTCAATATCGGTCAGCTATTCGTATCGTCCTTTGTGCGTGTTTCAACTAAAGATCGAGAGATCGTACTTATTTGTGTTGTTGTCGGGGTAAGTAAATGCATTTTTTAGTATTGTTTTCAGTTTTTTTTATTTCGCTTCTTTTATTTGACTTACTAAAACTCAAAATATTTGATTTATTTTACTTTTAATAAATACAGGTTAGATTATTTGCTCTACATGACGTTTCCGTTTAAGAGTTTAAGTCGATTTTAGCTGTTTTGTTGATAAAGAATGATGTCAAATTGTTATCTGTTAAATTTGTGTAACTGTGCTACTAATATTAATAAGTCTGATCTTAGTCAAGTCCCAGGGACTTAACGACATTTCTAGTTTATTTTCAAGGGCAAATGACAATATTTTATTGTAGGTTACATGTAACAAGAAATTTTGTTTTTGTACAAATAAATTTTTATATTATATTAAATTAACACCATTTACGGTTAAATAAAGGTTATCTGATAAATCAGGGGTTAAATACAACAGGACGCCTTAATTTTGAAAGATCACAAAATAATGGTAAACTTCTTGGGAGCAATAGTCTAAAAAAAAAATTATTTGTGTCTGAAAAAGAAATGTATGTCATAATTGGAAAAGTTGTTCAACTCTCATATTTGCTAATAAAATGATAATCACACTTGAATAAATTATAACCGTAGAAGTTATTTTCGATTATCTTTTATTTAACAATCCTACTACTGGCCATAGTGCTTATCATATTCTTTATAGACTTCGGTGGTCGAGAATGAACCCTTTTTAAGTAGACACATTATAAAAGTATTCAGAAACACCAACGATATTCCTCGTACGGGTTGCAAATAATATTTTTACAACCGTTACATTCTAATATAAATATTATTTACACTAGTTTTGTTAATTTATTACAAAACAAAGCCAACCATTTTACATGAAGTCAAAGTAATAGTTTATTGTGACCATAACTATGGAAACAATAAAGTTAACAAGAATAATTCTAAAGTGACCTTTACAGGTTAGATTATTTGCTCTACATGACGTTTCCGTTTAAGAGTTTAAGTCGATTTTAGCTGTTTTGTTGATAAAGAATTATTGTTATATGTTAAATTTGTGTAACTGTGCTACTAATATTAATAAGTCTGATCTTAGTCAAGTCCCAGGGACTTAACGACATTTCTAGTTTATTTTCAAGGGCAAATGACAATATTTTATTGTAGGTTACATGTAACAAGAAATTTGGTTTTTGTACAAATAAATTTTTATATTATATTAAATTAACACCATTTACGGTTAAATAAAGGTTATTTGATAAATCAGGGGTTAAATACAACCGGACGCCTTAATTTTGAAAGATCACAAAATAATGGTGAACTTGTTGGGAGCAATAGTCTAAAAAAATTTTTATTTGTGTCTGAAAAAGAAATGTATGTCATAATTGGAAAAGTTGTTCAACTCTCATATTTGCTAATAAAATGATAATCACACTTGAATAAATTATAACCGTAGAAGTTATTTTCGATTATCTTTTATTTAACAATCCTACTACTGGCCATAGTGCTTATCATTTTCTTTATAGACTTCGGTGGTCGAGAATGAACCCTTTTTAAGTAGCCACATTATAAAAGTATTCAGAAACACCAACGATATTCCTCGTACGGGTTGCAAATAATATTTTTACAACCGTTACATTCTAATATGAATACTATTTACACTAGTTTTGTTAATTTATTACAAAACAAAGCCAACCATTTTACATGAAGTCAAAGTAATAGTTTATTGTGACCATAACTATGGAAACAATAAAGTTAACAACAGGCTAGGATAACTTAAATGGTGAAGGTCGTCCCCTGTTCGTTTAATTTAGCCCCCCGGTCGCTAGTGGCGCTATTGTAGGAATTTTGTTTTATAAGGTTGTTCATCTCCTAACGTTGGTAGGAACAGAATATTCATTTAGAATGAGCATGGCCAACATTCTGTACCTCTCTCTCGCTCTGTACCTGCATAATATGTGCGAGAAAAATAAAAATATGGCTTGTTGTGACAGATCCTGAAGTCTTACCTGGACTGGTGAAAGATTGTCATTGTCATTTTATGATTGATTTGTAAAATATATAAAAAATAAAGTTATTATTAAATAATTATTCATATATAATTTATAAACTTAACATGGCGCAGTCGGTAGTTTGAGAATCGTAAATAGGTATATATTTAATATGTCGCGACCAAAGAAATCGGGAAGAAAAACCAAGGCAATTAACAAGAGCGTGGAACCTCCTGAAGACTTCATTAATGTCGCCCAACGATTGGAAAGTACAGCGAAAGCTATTAAAGATATAGAAAGAAACTTTACTTCACAACTTAATGAACTACAAGGTACAATAACTAGTTTATTAAATAAAAACTTTGAAAACAACACGGAATTGTTAGAAAAATCTACAGAAAATAATAATATAATAATGTAAGCTGTTTTTTTATGTAAACCATATTTATGTAAATATCTAATATTAATAAATCTTGTCGCCATATCATTGTTATAATTTCCTTTCGTTCTCCCAAATTATTTTAACTTGAATCAGATGTTTCGCGCTTCAAACTTTTCCGTTAAGTTGGAAGCGCGAAAATTTAAATTCAAAGTAATAATAAAATTTAAATTTTTATGCTTGCCGCCTACCCCCACCACGACTATATTTAGTTTTTCCCCCGGTCGCATGTAGCGCTATCAGGGAACCAATTTAGTATGTTAAGTTGCCTATCTATCCTTGAGAGCGCGCAACTCGCTTGTCTATGGTTAACAAGAATAATTCTAAAGTGACCTT
The DNA here is from genome assembly GCA_963969555.1 of Polydrusus pterygomalis. Taxonomy (NCBI): domain Eukaryota; kingdom Metazoa; phylum Arthropoda; class Insecta; order Coleoptera; family Curculionidae; genus Polydrusus; species Polydrusus pterygomalis. The sequence goes on along the minus strand of OZ018381.1, from coordinate 14,755,133 downwards.
TACGTTCTTGCCTCGGAATTGAGACATTTTTGGATACTTAAGTGGGAATCGTTGAGAGTATGAAAAACGTTTCAGCGTTGTATGATTTACATGAAGGCCTGATATTTAAGGACGAGTGAGTAAAACAAAATATAGGCCTGTTCATTTAAAAAAAAAGTGATATTTTGAGTTTCTCTGGTAGCTCAGGAACCGCAATCGGTTTTTACTTTAAAAAGCGCTCATGTAGTCCTCGTTTCTAATTAATAAACTTTTTAGTTTAATCTTATTTAAAGGTATTAAAACACGACGATCAACCTACTTACTTGCACTACAAGCAGTCACATACACACATCCTAAAAATTTCAAGGAAGTTGAGCAACCCGGTTGCCAACGTCCATACACGCCTTCTGTCAATCTAAGTCAATTGTTTTCAATTGTCATCAATACCATTGCCGCTCTAGATCATAAAAAGTGCCCTGGTCCGGATAACATTCCTGGAATATTTATCAAAAAATGCAGTACCTATCTTGTTAAGCCTCTCTTACATATATATAACCTCTCATTAAAACAAGGTATTTTTCCTACTATGTGGAAAATATCTCATATAACTCCTTTACCCAAGGGAGGAGACAAACATAACGTAAAAAACTATAGACCCATAAGTAAATTATGCATTTTTGGAAAAATTTTTGAAAAAATTATTCACAACATCATACTGGAACAAGTTAAAGATATTATTTTAAAACAACAACACGGATTTTTTCCACGTAGGTCAGTTGAGAGTAATCTAGTAGAGTTCACGGATTTTGTTTTGGGTAGTATGGATAATCGCGAGCAGGTCGACGTGGTGTATACGGACTTCAGTAAGGCGTTCGACAAAATTAGTCATTCTATACTGATGGAGCGTCTTGCTGATGTCGGTGTGCATAATAGTTTGTTCAAATGGATCTGGTCCTATCTCAGCGATAGACGACAGATGGTTTCTGTTGGGGGATTTTATTCTGAGCCTTTTATAGTGCCGTCTGGTGTGCCGCAGGGTAGTCACCTTGGCCCCCTGTTTTTTATTATATATATTAACAACATACAACAATGCTTTAATTTTTCTAGATTTCTGCTGTACGCAAATGACCTAAAATTTTTTAGAATAATCAGGGGGCCAAGGGACTGCGATAGATTGCAAGATGATCTTAATACTTTGGTAGGATTCTGCGAAAGTCGGAGTTTATTTCTTAATCTAGATAAGTGTGTGTCGATTACGTTCACCAGAAATAGGAATGTGCATAATTTTCGTTATTCAATTAATAATAGTGATCTTAAGTCGGTAAGTGAAATACGTGATTTGGGTGTTATAATGGACACTAAGTTAATTTTTAGCTCTCACATTGAGCAGGTTGTTAATAAGTGTAACCGATTCTTGGGATTTATTATAAGAAATAGTTTAAATTTTCAAAATCCTCAAACAACTCTAAATTTGTACTATGCGTTTATATTTAGTAAAATTAATTTTGCATCAGTTGTTTGGAGTCCTCAGTACGCGATTTATATACGGAGGTTGGAAAGTATTCAAAATAAATTTTTACGGTTCTTATCACGTAAGACGGATGTACTCATAGTAAATAGTAATTATAAACCCATTATGGAAAAGTTTTCAGTAGTAACGCTTGCTAGAAGACGGACAATTTCTGATCTTGTTATGATTTATAAGCTAGTCAATAGTCTTATTGATTCGCCAATACTTAGATCAAAGTTGAGCTTTAATATACCGGTTAGGGACATAAGGTTTCAAAATATATTTAATATTCCATTTCGAAATACTAATTTAGGTCAAAATTCTATTATCTGTAGAGCGACACGTACCTATAATGGTCTTTCCTTAAGTATGAAAGTGTTCGATATGTCTATAGTTAGATTTAGGAAACACATCAGATCATTGCTGTAGAAAAATGTTTTTTTTGTTTTTAATCTTGATTTTTGTAAGGTTTTATATTACATTTTTGTTTGTATAATTAAAACATTTAATTCCCACTAGCTAATACCACAACGTGGATGCTTTATTGGACTTAGTGTCTGTTGTATCCCTACTTGTTAATAAATAAATAAATAAATAAATAAAATCACAACCCGATTCATCTTCCCTCTAGTAAATTAAATAATCTCCCACAACCTTTTCTAAATTGGATTGCAAGCGACCAGATTATTTATTATTATTTTACATGTAATGGGCAGGTCTTAGTAATCTACAATGAAAATCTAATATCTTAATTTATTTACCGATAGTATTTTGTGTATTCAACATGTCGTTTGTGAAGGAAATTAAAAATGAACGCGGAAAAACGCAAATTGTGCATGAAAATTATAAGTTTTCTAAACATGGATGCACCTCAACAAATAAAACTGTTTGGAGGTGCATTAACATCTATAAAAATTGTGCACAAGGAGTTAACTTCCAGTCATTTTTCTGAACCATTGAAATGCCGAGACTTAAAGTGTATAAAAGAAAATATGTACAATGCTCGTCGCAAAACATTGCCCAGTTTTTTGCGAAAGTAGTCCATTATCTCAAAGTGGAGCTGTGTAGATATAGGGAAAAAAACCCACAGTCGTCTCCACAAAGACTTATATTAAAAGAGTTAGATTAACGTGGTGTACATGTTTCGGTACTAGGGAGTGCCATCATCAGCACCGAAGGGCCCAAGCGCCACTAATACAAGCAATGTAAAAGATTTTTAAAACTTAAAAATTAAAAACATGAATAAGACGAGGACATTTTGAGTGATTAGACGAAAACAGATTAAAAAGTGGTAGTAAAATTAAAATTCGAAAGGAATTAATTTTCTTCCTCTACCCTACATTGTAAACAAATAACTATTAATAACTAGTAATATTAATAATAATATTAATAAATAATTAAAAAATTAAATAATTAATAATAAATCAATAAAATTATTTTTCAACATAAATGCGTATAATTGCACATTAAGCCGTAGTTTTTAGTTCTGATCAACTTTTTTTAATAACAATTTTTGATAATGTCAAAAATAAAGGTATATACTTTACTCTTGGGAAAAATTCACATTCTTGGGAAAAATCCACATTTTTTGACAAACCTCGTATATGACTGGAAAATTTCGATATTTGATGGTTGCATTTTAGGTTTTAGACCATGCAGAGCTTTTTATAAAGAATCATTTTTTTTCGTAAAATTAATAATAAAAAAGTTTCCCATTTGGTAAGAACTTCCGAAGACACGCTGTATTTCCGACGAAGCCACTTTTCCACCCCACATTTGGGCTGATGCCTCTTCTGCTTTAAATAAAACCACAAACGCTTGTGAATCTTTCCACTCGCACTTAAATAACTTTTTTTATTATAGTTCACCAACAATTTTTTATTTAATGGATGTTTTGTTAAAGTTTTAAATAGAAGTGTATATAAAATGTAATAGTGTTGCTACTTCTTGCACGTCTAAAAACTCAGCCACTAGGCGACGACAAGATTATTATTGACAGATTTGAAATGCCAAAACATAACTACACTCTATTTTGTAAAAGTAGTTTCAAATGAATACGGACACAATCCATAAATGTAACTTAATATATATAAATAATGTATGTATGTACTTACATAGTTGAAATTAAAGAAAAAAAATTTGTTAATAAATGAATTGAAATAATTATCTAACGACTTGTTCCTTATATTTATATTCCTAATCGTATTGAACAAACCCTAATCATATCGTTATTATTATTATAGGAATAATTACCATTGTGACAAATTTCGTAGTGCCAAAATAGGGTTTCTAAATGCTATGTGACGAATATCGTACTCAAAGGTCAGGTCTACCTGACCGTTGTGACGAATTTCGAATCGCCCAAATTGACAACATAGCCGTAAATTATAAGTCACGTATTTCGACACGACTGTATTCACTTGACATCTTATCCGTGTGTTAACAAATCCAGCAATAACTAGCATGCCATGAATGTTAAAAGGCAAGTACTGAGTTTTCTCGCTTTATAGAAAAACGAAATTTAATAAGTTCTCTGCCATTTGTGTCAGGATTTGCGGGTTGTTTTCATAACACGCTGTATTTTTAAATCACGGCAAATAGTTCATTTTATTTACAAAAATTTTAGAAATTTTTCAGAGAACCTAATTCTTTTATCAAGCTCTATTTTATTTGCAAATTACAAATAGATACTTTTTACAGTCGGTAATGCTGTTTAATATTACAAACCAAAGATTTGTACTACTACTTTTAGATGTAGATTTCTCAAATTACTTATCTAAATATCAATCAATAACTTACGTGTTTTTACATAGACCCATCCAAAATACCTTTATTTAATTTTGTCCGGTAAATCAACTTACCATGTACTCATTCGCGGCCGGTAAGTGGAACATTACAGTATTAAGTACTGTAATGTATTGCCTAGCAACCATCTTTTGTTTTTAGAAATAATGACTTTTTATTTTGGATTTTTGACAAGTTGTCACCTAAAATTATAGGAAACAAAATGTTCAAGTACACATATTGAGCATTAATTATTTAATTCATCATATATACATTAAACTAAATTAAACTTGGAATATAATAATACCTATATAAGTTTTTAAAACTTATAATAACAGTAACTGTCATAATTCAAAACAAAATAAAGGCAATCATGGCCGACTATAAAAATGCTTTCCACGCCCCGATTAGTATTTATTGGAAAATCGCTATTTTGGCAGCATGTCTTACTATAAATAATATACTTTTTTCTACCAACTTTAGTAAATGAAAAATGTTACGCAACTACAGAATAGGCTCTATTTTACAATTTTTTTAATAGTTTGCTTAACTAAAGTAAGTAATTTTTATTTTGTTTTGAATATATATATATATATCTATCGATACCAAATAACTTTGTGTAGATGCTCAACTTGTAAAAGTATTTTTTCTACCAACTTTAGTAAATGAAAAATATTACGCAACTACAGAATAGACTCTCGTTTACAGTTTTTTAAATATTTGGCTTAACTAAAGTTAGAAATTTTTATTTTATTTAAACTATAGTGATACCAATTAATATTGCCAATAATATTTTAAAATTTGTAATAAACATTTTTATTAAATGTTTTAAAAAGAATTAAAATGACAAAATGAAATAAAATATCATACGATACACGTCCGTTAGGTGTTATTACAGCACTCGTTTATATTCCAGACTCGGCTCCTACGTCGCCTCGTCCGTAAACCAACTCGTACTGTAATAAGTCACCTACCGGCCTTGTAACGTAAAATACTAATTACCAATCGAGTAAAAAATTAGCTAAAAAGGATCGTAATTATACAAAGCCTAATAATTATCAGTTTTTCGCTAACAGACGATGAGGAAAACGACTAAAATACATCGGTTTGCCGTAGCATTCCCCTTCAAAATCAAACAACGCATAAAATACTAGCAACCCTAAAGAAAACATTTTTTCTTTAATTACCTACTATACAATAAAAAAAAATTATCTACGCCCTTGCTAAGTTATGCAACAAAATTTATTTCGTTACAGCTGGAAACTCGGTTCGGACCCATAATTCATTTGAAAGATAATGTTTATCGGAAAAAGAAAAGTAATACTTTTTCCTTTCCCAATATCAGTTATATTGAGTTGTTTACGACGTCTTTTGTGCCTTATTATCCTTCTCTTTACAAAAGAGTCCTTATTAACGACACAGACAGTTAATGGCAAATAACCTTAAAATATGAATAAAATTAATGATGGTGAACTACAATGAAACTAAATTCAATTCGTCAAGGTCAAATATCGAGCTATCTTTTATAAAAGGCGTTTTATTAGAATGTTATGTACTTAACAAGACTACATTAGGAATGATACAATATAACTCAATGAAAGACAATTTATTTTGTCAAGTTTCCACTTTTATTGAAAAATGTTTTCTTTACATGAGAAAAATTTCTTTCTGGTGGCAATTAAGCGATTTTTAACATTTCTAGTATTGGTTTTTTAATTGGATAAATAAGATTATAGTTCACTACACTAAATTACTCTTGACATAATTTTGTAAAATATTTTTGATTAATTCGGGCAACTAAAAAATCGAATTGGAATATATATGGTTAAATTAACAAAAGTTTAATGCAATCAATTACAGTTTACTAATATTATTTACTTTCAATTTTCTTAATAAATATTTTATTCAAGGAATTTAGATATTTGTTAGCATAGTATGCTATAAGAAATCTAGAGATTATAATTTAATACTGCAAATAAAACAGATATTCCAAAATTAATTTATTTTGCCAGAGTTCCGCGAACTAAATTTTACTATAGGCAAGTTAGTTGGTGATTCCCAGAATTACGGCTCGAGTCTCAACGTGAAGACGACCGCGACGCGAAGCATTTAATTCTAAGCGCGCGGGTTGTTGTCGGGTGTCGGTATTTTCTTTTGTTTGTCTTCAAGTGGTCCAATTATAATAATATAGTTATGGAGGAAATATTAAAAACCTGGCGGTTACCCATGTTAGTACCTCTGTTTGTTGGTAAGTCATCAATTATTATACCTACCATTTTATTATCTAATATTTTAGTTGTTATGTACTAGGTATATGGTTCTAGAATTGACGCGCCGCGCCGGGAAGATGGCGTACATTATTATATGTATGTGTTGCGAATTGCGCTACGAAAATCCAACAATTTGACTAAATTTTCCAATGCGCACGCTGTATAACCGTACAAATTTTTCTACAAATAACATTTATTAATGCATTTATAAATATTCAATGGAATTTAAACCAAATTATTTTCAATAAGTACCTAAGTAGTTTGAGAAATCCTGTCTTAAATAATTGTATATAAAATATGGCTGCCAAAATAAATATCATATAATTGTTTTAAACTTGACGATTATTTAAAATTTAATTTTTTAACCAATTAATCAGAAAATGGTAAAAATAAAATAAATATGCACATAGTAATTTAAGTAAGTGCATTATACAGGGTGTTTCACGGTAAATGGAACGTTAGAAGATTATAGAAAACGGGTCATTATCTCGGAAACTATTAAGTAAATATACTATAATAATATGCATTTTTATTAAAAAATAAATATAATTTTCCGTATAGAATCGTAAATCCAACCTCGGAACAGAAAATATTGTTTTAATCAAAATTGTTTCAAGTGAATCTATATTGAAATTTTTCTTTTGTAACCTACTGAAAATATCACAACTTTTTTGTATTTACGTTTTTTCCCCACCTTGTCAAATAAAGGGTGGGTAAGGGGTAAACGTTGGTTTGAAAAAAAGTCAATAACTTTTTTTTGGAATAACCGATTTCAAATAACTTTTTTAAATTTTAAAGCACTTTTATGGGCGCTCTACTAGAATAATAACATTTTGAGTTCAGTTATTTTTCGTGTCAGTAGGTGGCGCTTTATGACAAGGTCGCAGATTTTTATAATTTTCTCGAAAATTTAAAATGGTATTTTTATTTTTCTCTAGAAAGAAAAGCATCAAAATATTACAGTTACTGGTGAAAACCGCTGTCCGAAATGTTTATTCCTTATACAGTATCCGGCAAGAAGTTGGACCCATATGGGAAACTTTTTTATTATTAATTTTAAGAAAAACAGTTACATATTCTTCATAAAAAGTTCCGCTTGGTCTAAAACCTATGCAACTATCAAATAATATTAAATTTTTCCAGGCGTATACGAGGTTTGTCAAAAATAAAGATTATTTCTAAAACATATTGTTTTATTTCTTACAATCTGACAATTGCGCCAATAAAATAATATTATTCTAAAATGCATGCAATAGCTGACTAAATAAAATAAACATATTGTTACAATTATAAATTAGTTTTAAAAAATATCTTGAGGGTTTAAAATGAATCTCTAAATAATTGTTACAATTAAATTAACTTATTTTAGCACAATAATACATTATTTATAAAACATATTGTTCTATTTCTTACAATCTGATATAATTGCGCCAATAAAATTATATTATTTTTGGAATAACGCATTACTTTTGAGCAAAATTGATTTCGTTTTTGCAAACTATAGTATAGTTGCCACAAGAATATTAAAATCTGTTCAAAATAAAATATAATTTCCACAAAGAATTATTATTCATTACATGAATTAAATCGTCATTGTGACAACAAAATTTTAATTTTGCTAAATATGTACTATCCAAAAATCAAATAAATTATAATTTACGCAATTTAATTTCTATTAAACATTTTTGTTATAGTTGTGGATCAATTAAACCTTTATTGAAATTCCAATTAAATTATGAATTTCTTTGAATTCGGTGATTTAGTTGCTCGTTACCAACTCGATTATTTAGTTGGATGAAATATATCTGGGTATTGGGAATTAATCCTTTTTCTCAGTGCACGACGCGTTTCGCTACATTGTAGCTTCTTCAGGTGTATGGTGCTAATTTTATTTCAGTACAATAACAAAATGGTCCATATACTTAATTACTCTATTCGGGTATACACATTACAATTATTTAATTATTATGTTCTTAACACCGTTTAGGTATTGTAAATATGAATATATTGTCGGTATAATATATCTTAATCTTATGAACCAAAGAACCCTATTTAGATGATTGACACAGATTTAGCAAAAGGGAACTATTTAGTTCTAATTGGTCGTTTAATATTGCACCAGAATTTTTTAATCGATTTATTTCTAAACTTTCCAAAAGATTAAGTTTTTGACCCTTGTTTTCAATATGTAAAATTTTAAATTTGTTATTAAAATTTGTTGTTCCTGTAAAAGATGATTAGAATAAGTTGCGTCGGTTGTATGACTGAGAAAACTTCTTCTATGTTCCAAAATTCTCGTTTTAAATGATCGACCTGTTTGGCCTATATAAGTTTTGTGACAAGAGCTATAATTTAATTAGTAAACCCCCGATTTATTATCCTTGTAGCTTTTTGATTTATATTTTGTTAAAAATTTTTCCAAAGAATTGTTAGTTTTATAAGCGATGTTGATATTCCTTTGATTAAGGTGTTTTTTAATTTTATCCGATGAGTTTCCAAAATGAGTGATAGTTTTAAAGAGGCCTGGTTTTTCCTTTATAAGAGGGTAAGTTTCAGAAATAGCCTTCTTTTTTAGTTTTTTCGTATTATGGTGTCAATCATAGATGATGAATAGGCGTTATTAATTGCCGTTTGTTTAACTAAATTTAATTCTTGGTTACAGTCATTAGCAGATAAAGGAGCACTAGTCAATCTATAAATCATGCTGTGATATGCAGCTAGCTTGTGCTGTATTGTATCTAAATTTTACAATAGCAAAGAAGATTTAATTATGGGCAGTCCACTAAGCCCTCTTTTGGCAGAAATTTTCATGAACAACATGGAACAAATAATACACAATAGTAAAATGGCAAACAAATTTATTTACTGGTATCGATATGTGTATGATATTTTTGCTTGTTTTGTAGGTACAGGTAGACAGCTTGATAGTTTTTTGGAATATTTAAACTCTATTCATAAGAATATTAAATTCACAATGGAAATGTAAGAAAAAAGCTCTTTGAACTTTTTAGATTTAACAATTACCAAAGTCGCAAATAAACATAATTTTTCCATTTACCACAAACCATCACATACTGATACCACAATTCACAAAAGCTCCTCTCACCCAATACAGCACAAGCTAGCTGCATATCACAGCATGATTTATAGATTGACTAGTGTTTCTTTATCTGCTAACAACTTTAACCACGAATTAAATTTAATTAAACAAACGGCAATTAATAACGGATATTCATCATCTATGATTGATACCTTAATATCGAAAAAACTAAAAAAGAAGGCTATTTCTGAAACTTACCCTCTTGTAAAGGAAAAACCAGACCTCTTTAAAACTATCACTTATTTTGGAAACCCATCGGATAAAATTAAAAAACACCTTAATCAAAGGAATATCAACGTCGCTTATAAAACTAACAATTCTTTGGGAAAATTTTTAACAAACTATAAATCAAAAAGCAACAAGGATAATAAATCGAGGTTTACCAATTAAATTGTGGCTCTTGTCTCAAAACTTATATAGGCCAAACAGGTCGATCATTTAAAACGAGAAATTTGGAACATAGAAGAAGTTTTCTCAGCATAAAACCGACTCAACTTATTCTAATAATCTTTTACAGGAACAAAATAATTTTGATAACAAATTTAAAATTTTACATATTGTGAAACAAGGGTCAAAAACTTAATCTTTTGGAAAGTTTAGAAATAAATCGATTGAAAAATTCCGGTGCATTACAACCAATTAGAACTAAATAGTTCCCTTTGGCTAAATCTGTATCAATAATCTAAATAGGGTTCTTTGGATTTCTCATAAGATTAAGATATATTTTACCGACAATAATATTTAAGTTTATAAGTTTACAATACCTAAACAGTGTTAAGAACATATAATTAAATAATTAAGCTTGTAATGTCTATATACCTGAATAGAGTAATTACTTAAGTATCTAGACCATTTTGTTATTGTACCGAGATAAAATTAGTTAGCACCATACACCCGAAGAAGCTACAATGTAGCGAAACGCGTCGTGTGAAGGAAAAGTTTTTCGACAAAAGACGAAATTTTACAAAATAAATTAATTGTCTTTCATTGAGTTATAATGAATTTCCATCAAGTAAAGGCCTCAACGATTCAAAATAAAACAATATATTTTGGACTTTCTTTATCTTTATTTATTTAAAACCAACAAAACATTTCAATTAGGTAGGTACCTTGTATCTTCAGTTATATTATATTATCGTATTATTAGTTTTATTAGCTGTAATAAATTTGTGCTAAAATTGCGAAAGAAAAAATACAAAATCTTCTGGGTTTATATAATGTCAGAAATTTAAATGTCGTATGTTAACTTTAAAAGTGTTCACTTTTGTGGTTTAATCGCTGCAAGACATTTGATTCTGTACTTTTAAAAGTTTTTTCTAATTTAACTTAAGCTTATGGGAGTTAAAGCTTATGTTCTAAACTGGCTCCGACTTAAGTGAACTGGTATAAAAAGTTTGTAATGATCAAGTGTTTACTAAAGAATATGTGGTACCCAAGGGTCAATACTTGTACCAATTTTTTTTCTAATGTATGTAAACTCTATAATAGAACGCAAAAATCTATCTTTTTATTTTAAATTATTTTTATTAAAAGTTGCGTTTTCACTAGTCAGAACAGAATGTTTCCTTTTTAAATACAAAGAGGAGCTCTAAAAGATTTTGTTCGCAAAGTAAATATGTTAATAAAACTAAACTTACCCAACTATTGTAACCAACCGTTTTCTTAAGTAAATAACCAAATTGCCAAAGTTATTCTAAAGATTCGTTATGTCATAAAGTTTATTTTTCTATATCTTAAAAGCGGGTTGATAGCAAAAACCCAACCACAATAAAAAACATTACAATCTTTAGTAGAGCACATTTTGTCGAAGAAAACATCAACTTACTAAAACCTAAAATAACCCACAGATGGGCGATAATAAACAAGGGGACCTTCGTCGATGGTCTATTATAATCAGATAATATGAATCATATATTGAAAAAAAATGGAAAATATAAGTAGCAACATGGATTTGTATTTTGACCGTTCCATGTATGTAAAAGTAGGATCGGATTTATTCTTTATTTTCCCTGTATCAGCTTAAAAGTTTTTTTTAAGTAAGTCTGAGTGTTGTAGGTACTTTAAATTTAAGGTTATTTAGGAATGTTCTTTGTTAAGACCGTTTTTACCGTTATTTTATAGGTACCTATACTATGTATTGTTTATCTATATACAGGGTGTTCATTTGAAACTTCCCACCTCGATTTTCCTGCTTTAAAATAATAATGTGGAAAATCGCTCGGATTCGTCGATTTTTATTTCGAGGGGGACATCTTTTGCGTATATTTTCAATCTTGTTACTTCAAGCCCCTAGGAGGGAGGGGGGGTAAGATCGATTTTTATTGTCTTTCCAATAGTGTCAACTTCCGGTCAAACCGGTAGTAAACTGTTAAGTATACACTAATAATGCTTTTATTAAAAAATGTTCATAATTTTATGCAGAATCCAAAAAAATTATATAAAATAGGGGTATCCATTTAAGATTTAGATCTTACCCCTCCCTCCCTTCTAGGGGCTTGAAGTAACAAGATTGACAATATACGCAAAAGATGTCCCCCTCGAAATAAAAATCGACTGGTCCGAGCGATTTTCCACATTTTTATTTTAAAGCAGGAAAATCGAGGTGGGAAGTTTTCAAATAAACGCCCTGTATATGATTTTTAAGTTGAAATGTCCATAAAGAGAGAAAAAGTTTTAATTAAACATCAAGAGTGGATAACTAGAGTCACCTAGCGGTCATCTTTACAGGCATATATTTGTTCTATGTAAATTGAATTGAAAAAGACACAAAGACACGGTCTCACATAAACCTTTATTTTAGTACCCAAGTTAGGTTAAGGTGACATTGCCTATTCAAATAAATTTTTTTGAATAGGCAACCAACCGTGTTTTCGTCTCGTATTTTATTGTGGTGGGAGTCTATATTGTTCGTTGGCTGTGATGTGGTTGTTTATATTTTAATTTAAATGTTTTATTGACTTTTTAATTGTTCATAAGGTAACCAATACTGTTTTTTTTATATTTGTGCTTTTTGTAATTGGGTACTTCTATTATTTAGGTCTGATGATGCCGATAAGGCGAAACATGTCACCTTAACCTAACTTGGGTACTAAAATAAAATTTGAATAGGCAACCAACCGTGTTTTCGTCTCGTATTTTATTGTGGTGGGAGTCTATATTGTTCGTTGGCTGTGATGTGGTTGTTTATATTTTAATTTAAATGTTTTATTGACTTTTTAATTGTTCATAAGGTAATCAATACTGTTTTTTTTTATATTTGTGCTTTTTGTAATTGGGTACTTCTATTATTTAGGTCTGATGATGCCAATAAGGCGAAACATGTCACCTTAACCTAACTTGGGTACTAAAATAAAGGTTTATGTGAGACCGTGACTTTGTGTCTTTTTCAATTCAATTTACATTCAAAATCAGGTCTCTTTGAGAAAAATGGACGATTTCTTCGAATTTTATATATTTGTTCTGCCCAGTTTTATAACCCAAGGCAGAGTTTTAGAGAGAAATGACCTCTGATTGGTTGCGTAGAATAGATTGTGTACCCTGTATGACGTGGTACTTGATTTTAGTACATTTTATAGGGTGGAATATCTAAATATTTGAAGTAACAAAATTTAAGGGGGTTGGTTTAGAAGTTAGATGCTTAATCAGGGAGATTCACAATTATTCAGTTCCTAAAGTTCTATTATCGGGTTCGGTTAAGCAAGTTATAGGTTATAGGGAATATACTAGAATAGGGTAGATGGCGTGCCAGTGGTAACGGTCGTACTTAGTTTCGCTCCTGAATTTCTAAAGATAAAAGTGAAAGTCTACATCTATTAAATATCCAACAATACTGTAGGACTTAGTTGGCTGTTTGTCTATATAATCGTTATTCAAAATTTCCAATTAGGTTGGCTATAGCTGGTTTTAGTCAAAAATAGTATTGAATTTGTGATTTGGACATCATGGGTCTGTCAACCGCGGATCTAAGAGAGATCAAAACAACAATTATGAACACCTTCAGTGAAAAATTTCTTCAAGAAATTGCAAGTAAAGTAGCCAAAATGGTTGAAGAAAAATTTCAAGAGCAGCTGGAATCCCATGAAAATCAGATAAAATCCCATCTAGATTGGATTCAAACTCTAGAATCTGATAATAGAAACCTAAAGAAAAAGATAGACGATCAAGAACAAAATACACGGAATTTAAATGTGCGCATCTTTGGAATGCCAATCAAAGATGGCGAAGATTTGCGTTCGGATGCACTGAATTTGTTTACCCAAAAATTAAAAGTAAACATTAAAAATCATGATATCAGGAAATGCCACCGAATTGCTACAAAAAACGGCAACGATAAACCGTCAGCAGTTCTCGTGCAGTTTGGCAGTGGCTTAGTGTCCTTAAAAATCGAAAAAATCTTCAAAACAGCGGTATACAAATCAAAGAAGATTTAACTAAAATGCGTCTTTCTCTATTTGCTAGTGCAGTGCGTAAGTTTTCCAGCAAAAATACTTGGGTATTAAACGGCAATGTTTATATAAAATGCGATAGTGTTGTTCATAGGATCACAGAGGAAAATGATCTCTCGAAATTCTAAAAAAAAAATCATTTTGTGGTTATCATTACTACAGAGGTGTATTGTCTAAATTGTAAGTACTTTTTCTTTTCTTATTTAAGTGCAGAAGAGCTTTTTTTTTTTTTTCTCACTTTGATATTATTTAAAATTCTTATTGTTACAAAAACTACCTAGTTATTGGTGTATTATAGTGTTTATTATATTTTTTCCTTCACAAATCACATCATACTAGTTTAAGATTAGATATAAATACTCTTTAAATTCTGGGTATTGCCCTTTTGTTGGAATGGGTTAATACAAGTTGACTAATTTTATGTCCTAACAATGTATTTTAATATTTTGGGTACATCTACAATGTATTTTGTATATATTTAATTATCACATCCTAAATGTATTCATCGTAGATTATTATCTTGTCTCAGGGATGTAGCAAATAAACCTTAAATTTCGACACAATATAACTGAGCGATTCGTGCTATATATATTTTTTTTCTTCGGCTCCATTGGAATTAAATTTCCCATTGTGCGTTTTTTCTTTTTAATAATATAAGTTAATTTTTAAGACACTATCTATAACTTAATTGTATTTTTGATTGTCTGTCAGGAATGAATAATACTTTAAAAATTGGACATTTGAACATACGTTCTATTTTTACCGGGTTTCATGATTTCAAACATTTAGTTGAGCATCATAATTTTGATATAATGTTTTTATGCGAGACATGGCTCTCTGTTGAGGATGACTCTGCACGTTTCCATATACCAGGGTATCAGTTTTATAGAAGGGATAGAATTGGGAGAGGAGGGGGAGTTGCATCTTATGTGAGAGATAATTTGAGGGCTGAGGAAGTAAACTTTGATTTTTCTGTAAATCAAGCGCTTGAATTTATTATTTTAAAAATTAGGATAGGAAACAAAAGATTTGCTTTTTCTGCGTTTTATAGGCCCCCTAAATCAAATTTTAACAATTTCGTCTCAGATTTAGATAATATCTTTTCAAACTTATACCCCACAGTTGATGAACTTTTTTGTTTAGGTGATTTTAACGTCAATGTAATGAACCTTGGTAACCCTTTAACTGCTTTGTTTGAAAACTATAATTGTCAGCAAATAATTAATGAACCTACTAGGATCACTGCAACTGCTTGTACCTTGCTTGATGTAATTTTTGCTAGTGATATCGCATTGGTTAGTGAATCAGGTACAATACCTACCGATGACATATCGGATCATAAAATGATCTATTGTTCCTTAAAAATAAATAAAAAACCAGAAGAACCTAGGATTATTCGTTATCGCTGTTTTAAAAATTTTAATGTTGATAGTTTTTTGCGAGATTTACATAATTTACCATGGAATAATATTCTTTATGAAAATAATTTAGATAATAAGATCAAAATTTTTAATGATTTAATACTACTATTATTCAATATTCACGCTCCCATTAAAGAATCACGTATTACTAAACCTAGGGCACCTTGGTTAACAGCGAATATCAAATTGTTTATGAAACAAAGGGACACTGCACTGCAAAAATTTAAAAGGACTAGGGACAATGCTGACTGGCTTAGATATAAACAATTAAGAAATGTTTCAGTAACAATGGTAAGAAGGGCAAAAAAAGAATATTTAGATTCACTGTGTTTAGAAAGAAATAGTCGTAAAACTTGGGCAGCTTTAAAAAATTTTAATTTAACTTCCAGAAAAAATGTGTGTATTCCAAAAACCTTATCTGATCCTAATGATATTAATAATTTCTTTGGAACATTCCTTCAAAATGTATCTGATTGTAGTAACAAAATTGATTTTTATAATAATAATTTGTACAGTAATCATAATACGACATTTTCTTTTCATTTAGCCGAGATATTAGATATACATAAAATTCTAAATGGAATTCAAACGAACGCAACGGGAGTTGATGATATATCCCCCTTAATGCTCAAATACTGCAGTCCATTCATTGATAAATATATTACTCATATTATAAACTGTTGTATAGAATTAAGTTACTTTCCCAATATGTGGAAAATATCGATTGGAAAGCCACTATCTAAAGTATCAAGCCCTTGTAATTTTAACGATCTTAGAATTATTAGTATTTTACCTGCCCTTTCCAAAATTTATGAAAAACTATTATACAACCAAATGTACGAGTATTGTATTAGAAATAAAATTATTCCCGACAGCCAGTGTGGTTTTCGAAAGGGTTATAGCACCACTGTAGCTTTGACTAATGTTATTGATGATGTGATTAGAGCGTCTGATAAAAAGTTAAACAGTGCCTTAATTTTGTTAGACTTTTCTAAAGCATTTGATACGATTAATCACGGACTTCTCTTGTCAAAGTTAAAGTTTTATGGATTTGAGAGGAAATCATGTTCAATTATTGAGTCTTATCTTACAGGTCGTTTCCAAAAAATATTTTCTGATGGTAAGTATTCGAACCAGGTTAGCATATTATCTGGAGTTCCACAAGGCTCCATATTAGGGCCGTTGCTTTTTCTAATTTATACTTCTGATATCCTTAAATCCTTAAAATACTGTAAAGTGCAAGCTTATGCTGATGACACACAAATTTATTTCTGTTTTGATTTTGAGGAATATTTGGAATCTGAAGAACTTATAAACGATGACTTGCAAACTCTAACTAATCTGGCGTCTGATCATAATTTAAAATTAAACCCTAATAAATCATATCTTATGTTATTTGATAATAAAAATAAAGTTTCCCATCTTAGGAATAATATAAACTTAAAAATAAATGGCATTAAGCTTAATGTGGTTGATTCTGCAAGAAATTCAGGAATAGTCTTGGACACCGACTTAAGGTTTCGTGACCATTTAAAAAAATTGTTTCAAAAGTCCTATTTGGCTCTAAAAATTCTATATTCTAGCAGATATATTCTAAACGTTAAACTAAAAAAGACGCTGTGTGAGTCACTTGTACTTTCAAACTTTAATTATTGCGATTTTGTTTACGGTTATTGTATAGACAATATTGGGAAGTCCCGTATTCAAAAAGTGCAGAACACTTGCGCAAGATTTATATATGGCCTTAGAAAATACGACCATATTTCTCATACTTTTTCTGAATTAAATTGGCTAAGGATGGATGGTCGTAGACTTCTGCACCTTAATAGTTTTATTTACAAAATTTTAAACGAACCTGACTCTCCCTCCTCTCTTCGTGAACGCCTAATTCCTCGATATAATATACACTCTATTAACATTCGCTCTGTGAGTAAATTAACTTTACCACATCATCAGAGTGCTTTATTCCAAAGGTCTTTTACTTACAATGCAGTAGTTTCCTATAATGCTTTACCTGGTGAATTAACTGATGTCTCAACTGTTGAATTATTTAAAAAAAAATATAAAAAGTTTCTTTTAAATAAACAAAATAAATAATTTCGAAGTTTTAATATGTCCATGGGTGCTTTTGTTTAACTTAATTTAGTTATTGATAGACGATCAATGATCAACGTTTTCTTTTTAAGATATATAGTAAGGTATTTTTAATAATGGATTTCTTGTTACTGGTATTGTGTCTTTCTACCTGTAATTTCTTAGTTTTAGTATAATTATAACTTTTAATATAGTTTTTTTTCTAATAATTATTGTGGTATGGTTCAGTTGAGTAGCTATTTACAGCTAGACTGCGCCATGCTACAGTAAATACAACCATAAATACTTTTTTTTTTTTTCCATTCGTTTATTGTAATCATCATTTCGTAATATAAAGGCATTATTTATTTATTTATTTATTTATTTACTTTCGGGTTCAGTGGACTAAGTTTTAAAGATCATATTTTTCGGGCGTAGTCGAGCCAGTACCGAAGATGCTATTTTCGGGTGTAGTCGAGCGGGTTTTAAAGGAATATATTTTAGGGTGTAAGAGAGCAAATTTGTAAGTTTCTATTTTCGGGTTAAGTGGACTAAGTTTTTAAAGTATATATTTTCGGACACATTTATCTTTTTAATATACCTCTTGTGTAGTGAATCCTTTGTTTCTTAAAAGTGTAAAGTTAAATTGTGGGTCAGTATTATTGTTGTTTTTACCTATAAGCTTCATGGTTTTAGTGTTAATTAATCTTTGGGTGATTAATTTACAGGGTTGAATTGATTTAAAAATAGTAATTTTATCTTTTCACAGGGTTCTAAACATCAAATGGGTAATTTTCCTTATCGTACAGTAAACGCATGTCAACAGAAAAATCTCTGTTTATTAGTTAGCATATACATATTATGTTGTATTAGTTTTATAGTCTTTCTTTTCTTGTACAGGGTTTTTCCGTATATTTTGGAGCACCCCTGGAGCTTTTATTTAAAGACCTAGAAAAAACTTTAAATTACCAAAGTTGCATGATTTCTCCTGAACTGCCAGAATTTGTTATCGGACAAAGAAAATGAACATCGTAAAATTTGTTTAATAATGCCAATGTCGATTTTTTTAAATGGAACACCCTGTATATTAATTTTTTTTTAACTCCTCACTCTTTTCTGATTCCAAATATGTATATATGTTATATCTTTACTTTAGCCGTTTAGGCAAAATTTCATTTCAAAATATTGCGGATTAGAGAATCTATATTGGTGTGAGCAAAACATGCTAGAACATAATGCTTATTCAGTAATAATAATTAATATATATAATGATAATGATACTAAAGTAAACATATAACATTTATACTTATTTGGAATCAGAAAAGAGTGAGGAGTTAAAAAAAAATTAATATACAGGGTGTTCCATTTAAAAAAATCGACATTGGCATTATTAAACAAATTTACGATGTTCATTTGTTTTGTCCGATAACAAATTCTGGCAGTTCAGGAGAAATCATGCAACTTTGGTAATTTAAAGTTTTTTCTATGTCTTCAAATAAAAGCTCCAGGGGTGCTCCAAAATATACGGAAAAACCCTGTACAGTAACTTTTCTTTCTATACCTTTCTCTATCATGTTGTTAACAGATTTATAAGTTGTTGTTTAAACTTGGTGTTGTTTTATTGTAACAATCAATATAGAGGGATTCATTAACAAAGATTGCACGGTTCGCGCCCGCGCCATAAAGACGCGTCGCTGCGTCTTTACTGTTAGCATCATCACCTGGACCTTGCTGCTGAGATAAGAATGGCATCCTTACCGATTGGTCGACATGAGTAAGTCGTTTGGTATTAACTAACATAACAACTAACAGATCAAAACGACGTCGACGTTATCATGGAATACTTTCCATTGTCTCCAAGAGTGCTCTTGCTATAAAATTGTCTTGGTTATTTATACTCGTGATTCTAAACTTGTGAAGGGACAGGTATGGTATGCTCGGTCAGAAACGCCTCCAGTGATACTGAATAGTGTTTATTATAGTCAGAACGCTACCAAGTGTATTTGTAATGAACTAGTAATTAGTGATATACCAGATCAATCCTATCACAACTCTAACACTAAATTAAACTTCACAAGATAAGTAAATATGTTATAGGTATGACGACGATACAAGATCCAGTGACGGCTCGTGAGGTAGAGCCACAGTGCAATGACTTATTTTTAAAGCAATTAGCATAGTATATTTAAAACTGAAATGTAGTCTGTAGCACTATCAAAGCGATTATACGTAAATCGGTAACATAGTTCTGATGGGGTTAGCCAAGTATTACCAGTATCTATGCCGTTAGCGTCCAATTACAGTAAAAATCATAGAGTACAGCCTTAGATTAGGGTACAAATTTGTATTTTAGTTACATTGTTACATTGTACAAAAAGGATTGGTACAATAACTCAAACTAAAAAATAGAAAAATAAATATAGTTTAAAAAAACTAAAAAACACGCTTTAATAATTAATCCGACAAAAAAGCGGAAAATAATAGTATATTATTTAACGAGAATGTAGGCCATATTAAAACGAGGATGAAGTTTACGGCACGAGCCTAAGGCGAGTGTTGTAAATCATCCTTGTCTATTATGGTTTATTAGACGCGAGTCAAATACTATACTTTATCTAAAACCATCCATTTATACAGTGCCTGAAAAAAAGTTGAGTTCATATGGGAAATATATTTGAACATACACACTTGTTGTATTATGGATAGCATAATACTCTTATTATCAGAAAAAATGTTGAGTTCATATGGGAAATATAATAATTACACTTGTTGTTTTATGATAATTACACTTGTTGTATTATGGATAGCATAATGCTCTTATCAGAAGTATTATGCACCTATTATTAAATGGTTGTAGATAAATATAGTTTATTTTCCGCTTTTTAATCTGATTAATTATTAAAGCGTATTTTTTAGTTCTTTTAAACTATTTTTATTTTAATTTGGAGGATAAATATTACAACATTGTCAGCTGTCATTTTTTATTTTATCCCAAAAGGGTAATTTTTCGTTTAATCGAATGAATACAAATGGAAAAGCAGTTTTTGTCCAAAGTAGTACGTACGCAAAAGTGACGTAAAAAAACCGCACTTTTCAATTATGAGTGTTTTTAGTGTTTGTACAATCGACCCTCTACTTTTCACAAGAAAAAATTAACGAAAACAGTAGCTTCAATTCTATTTTGTAAATAGGTAAACTTTACAAAAAAAATAGTATTTCCATTTAAGTTTATACTTAACAATACTTTAAGTTTTAATAAATAAATTAAATATTACTCCCCTTCTTTTATCCTTGGTGTCGGCATCTTGCCAAAGTGTATTCTTAACTGTTCATAGAATAAAAACATTAAAACTGATCCCGGCACTATTCTTGTACCTGCAGGAATAACTCCCTTATAAAATGCCGTGGGTCCTTCTTTAGCTGTCTTCCTACAAATTAAAAAAGCAGTGATAAGATGTTCGTATTACGCGCCATTAATGCGGGGGCACCAGAAAACTTTTACCCCCAGTGGCGGATTTACAAATTTGCCGCTAGTAGGCTATTTAATATTTGCCGCCCCTACGAGTGACGGCTCGTGAGTTATGAAACAGGTAAAGTGTTCGGGAAAGAAAAAGCCCGTTGCAGGCAAAATGCGCCGCAGGCGAAAAATTTTTAGGACCACGCCCAAATTAGGTCAATCATTTTTAGTAAATATTTTTAAAATTTATGATTAGGGTATACTGGTCCATAGTGGGACATGGTTCATAGTGGGAATCTCCCTCCGCACACCTTTTTATCATTATGGTAGACCTATGTTTAAGTGTAGATGCTATGTTTATGTTAACGGTTAACAATCACTTAGTGTTGTATCGATTTATGTGGTGAAGTTACAGATATTTTAAATTCGGGTAAATGATAGGCTGAACATTTTTATTCGCATGATCAGATTTTTTCGAATAATTCGTTGAAATTTACATTTTTTAACAAGTTTTTGGTATGAATATTTAAGACATTCATAACCTCAATGTTGCCTACATCCATTATGCCTAGTCCCACACCACTTTGATCAAATAGTGATAATGTTTATTTCAATGCATGATGGTCCATAATGGGAAACTATATTGGGGTCCATACTGGGATATCATAATACATGCTAAAAATTTGCAATTTTTGCTGATTTGAATATGCCAAGGCATCCAAGATCACAGCAATCATCAGTTTTGCAAAAACGCCAAGATTTTCATGAAAAGTCTATGCGTGCTGCTGTGGAAGATGTTGTCACAAATCAAATGACTTTGATAAATGCTGCTAAAAAGCACGGTGTTAGTAAATCAGCTTTACATCGAAAAGTAAAGATATTGTATTAAAGCTGCAGTTCCTTACATTTCTGGAAGTACGACACGGGCTGCTCGCCAATTTGTTTTTATATCGATTTTTCAAAATTTAAGATAGACTAAGTGTTTCAGCTACAAATCCCATTATAGACCACTACGATTCCCATTATGGACCATATACTGGTACATGGTGAAACAAGTGGTATATAGTGGGATTTATTAAATAGTTTGTTTGAAGGTTGGAGACAATGATGTTTCTTGAATGATAAAAGAGTTTTGGACTTCCATTGTCTTTATTTGTTTTAAATCACAACGTTTCAACTGGTAAGTATCTCCAGTCGTCTTCAGGTGAATACTAAATAAGTAATTCAACTACAAGACTATTTATACTAGCTAGGTGCACCGAAGCATAACTAAGGTGGGTGCAGTCATGCGTTCAGTTGGCACGCGATCTTATCCTAAGATTACATCTATCTAACAAAGGTTTCCAGATATTTCTTATGTCTAATGATGGTTTACTAAAGCAGTCTGGATTCTGGTGAATAGCAGCAGCTTCGTTAAACTTTCTTTTCCTCCAGTGTGGTTCCTTAAGTAGGATTTCAGCTTCTGACCACATGATGTGGTGACCATGTTCCCAGGCATGGTCAGCTGCACCTGACTTTTCGGTCTCTCCTTTTAACGTATTGTTTTTATGTTCTTTAATCTTTGTCTCGAGTGGTCTTAATGTCTCACCTATATAAGATTGGCCGCACTCGCAGGAGATCTGGTAGACGCAGTTTTTCTTATCTTTTTGACTTATAGGCTTTGTCTTCGTCAGGTGGCTTCTTAGGGTGTCCCTCGAGTTGAATACGGTGTTGATCTTATATCGTTGTCCTAGTCTTCTTATTTTCTCAGATACTCCTTTGACATATGGAATATTGAGTGTTGGTTGTACCTCTCTGTCTGTTTCTTGCGCGTTGGGTCGATTCTTACGATTTTCCAATATTGTGTCAACTAATCTTGTGGGGTAGCCATTTTTGTTGAGGTCGGTCTTGATGTGGTGAGCTTTTTTTTTAAGTGCTTCTTCCGAGTTACAGATTGTAATTGCTTTATCCACGAGGGTTTTAACTATGCCATGTTTCGTGCTATTTGAGTGGTTTGATGTAAAATTGAGATACTGACCTGTATGCGTAGGTTTTCTGTATACTGAAGTTTAGATGCTGTTGCCATTTTTCTCACGTTGACATCTAGAAACGGTAATTGGCTGTTTTCTTCTTTCTCCATGGTGAATTTGATTGTTGGTGTTAAGCTATTGAGGTGATCTAGAAAATCTCTTAGTTCGTCACCGAACACTTAAGAAATATGAACGATATATACCAGAAAAGACACGGACACGCCTGACGCCACACCACAGTAAGCTTCCACATCTCTATGACCTGCCTACATAAACACAACATGCCTCTAAGACCCATTACGAGCTCCCGTAATTCTCCAACATACGAGCTAGCTAGATTTCTAATCCCTCTACTCAAACCTCTCCAAGGAAATAGCACATCATTTGTTAAGAACTCACAACACTTTGTTCAAATAATAGGAGGAAAAGAAGTACAACCAGGAGATCAGCTGGTGAGCTTTGACGTCGAAAGTCTTTACACCAACGTTCCCGTAAAAGACGCCCTAAAGGTTATCAAAAACAAACTTGAGGAAGACCATACTCTACAGGAAAGAACAACGCTCCCTATTAATGCCATCTTGGAACTATTAGAATGCTGCCTCAATAATTCCTACTTTAAAGAAAAGGATAGATTCTTCAACCAAGTAGACGGACTACCGATGGGCTCATCTCTTTCGCCAATAATCGCCAACATTTACATGGAATGGTTTGAATCCAAACAATGGAACAGGCAGAGAAGAAACCAAAAATGTTGCTGAGATATGTGGATGACACCTTTATTATTTGGAATGGAACCGATGACGAACTAAGAGATTTTCTAGATCACCTCAATAGCTTAACACCAACAATCAAATTCACCATGGAGAAAGAAGAAAACAGCCAATTACCGTTTCTAGATGTCAACGTGAGGAAAAATGGCAACAGCATCCAAACTTCAGTATACAGAAAACCTACGCATACAGGTCAGTATCTCAATTTTACATCAAACCACTCAAACAACACGAAACATGGCATAGTTAAAACCCTCGTGGATAGAGCAATTACAATCTGTAACTCGGAAGAAGCACTTAAAAAAGAAACTCACCACATCAAGACCGACCTCAACAATAATGGCTACCCCACAAGATTAGTTGACATAATATTGGAAAATCGTAAGAATCGACCCAACGCGCAAGAAGCAGACAGAGAGGCACAACCAACACTCAATATTCCATATGTCAAAGGAGTATCTGAGAAAATAAGAAGACTAGGACAACGATATAACATCAACACCGTATTCAACTCGAGGGACACCCTAAGAAGCCACCTGACGAAGACAAAGCCTATAAGTCAAAAAGATAGGAAAAACTGTGTCTACCAGATCCCCTGCTAGTGCGGCCAATCTTATATAGATGAGACATTAAGACCACTCGAGACAAGGATTAAAGAACATAAAAACAATACGTTAAAAGGAGAGACCGAAAAGTCAGGTGCAGCTGACCATGCCTGGAAACATGGTCACCACATCATGCGGTCAGAAGCTGAAATCCTACTTAAGGAACCACACTGGAGGAAAAGAAAGTTTAAGGAAGCTGCTGCTATTCACCAGAATCCAGGCTGCTTTAGTAAACCATCATTAGACATAAGAAATATCTGGAAACCTTTGTTAGATAGATGTAATCTTAGGATAAGATCGCGTGCCAACTGAACGCATGACTGCACCCACCTCAGTTATGCTTCGGTGCACCTAGCTAGTATAAATAGTCTCGTAGTTACATTACTTATTTAGTATTCACCTGAAGACGACTGGAGATACTTACCAGTTGAAACGTTGTAATTTAAAACAAATAAAGACAATGAAAGTCCAAAACTATTTCATCATCCCTATAAGTTTGTTTCCTTACACGCATATTTTGGTTTATGTATGTTCGTTATTAATAAAAGTATTTTATGAGATGCATAATATTATTTTAAAAAAATCTGTCCCACTGTGGACCAGTTTACCCTACCTACTTATTTTATTGAAAATGAAATGTCTTTCTGCAAAGCCAGTAAAGTTCTAACTTCCTTTTTTTATCTCCATTAACAGACACGGCCAACAATAAAGTTTATTTAAAAAAATACTACCCGTCAACCATGAATAAAGATTGTACCATTTATTTCTGTAAGATAAAAAAAAAATTTTGGCCAGATTTGCCGCCCCCTAAAATCTGTCGCCCTAGGCTGCACTGTTTACCCCGAACAAGCAACTGAAGGTTTAGGATTTTCTTGTTAATCAAATATTTAACAGAATATTCCTTAGATTAATCAAGAGGGGGTGTCAAACGAAAGGGTTCATTAAGAAATGGTACAAAGAACCATTGTTATTTATTTATTTATTTATTTATTTATTTATTTATTTATTTATTTTACACCATTTTACAGTTACAATGAACCAATTAACAAGTGGGTATATAGGCTAATTAAAATAAAATAGGTAATAATATAACAATAATGCAAAAATTTTGTGATAACAAAAAATTTAGACTTAAAAAATTATATTGAAACGGAATAATTATGCCTAAAAAGACACTAACTAATTTAGATGTATACTGGACAAACCACAGCTAACAATGTCAAATCTATTTTGATGCAGATTGTATGTGTTGCACAATCGATAAATAGGGGAGTATTTGCAGATATTGGTACGCGCGGTTGGTACATAAAAAGTGTGGGAATGACGTGTTCTAGGGACGAGTAATTGCAGGTTTTCTAATATATCACTGCATTCAACTTTATTATGCAAGATATTATTAAGAAATTTAAGTTGAGAAACTGTACGTCGATCTTCTAAGGAGGAAAACGAGTGCCTTTGCAAT
This sequence comes from Polydrusus pterygomalis, assembly GCA_963969555.1. Taxonomy (NCBI): domain Eukaryota; kingdom Metazoa; phylum Arthropoda; class Insecta; order Coleoptera; family Curculionidae; genus Polydrusus; species Polydrusus pterygomalis. Next base: position 14,729,248 of record OZ018381.1, on the reverse strand, counting down.
AGAGCTTCTTCTAGAATACCGATTTCAGGATACTGACCATCAATTTTAAAACTTAGATATTTTAGAAAACGTCGTTGGACCCTTTCAATGCAATTAAGGTGCACTTGATGATATGGAGACCATACAACCGAAGGGTACTCCAATTTAGATCTTATAAATGCATAAAAAAGTATTTTTAGTGTATGACAATTTAAAAAATCACGAGAGTGTCCTATTATAAAACCTAGAAATCTATGACAGGAGGCAACAAGGTTATTTATGTGGGGAACAAAAGATACATCCAAATCGCGAAATGTCTCAGCTCTGTCCACTGTAATATTAATTTTGTAATCATACACAATGATATGTCGTTTTAATGAAAAGGTCATTATGTTACACTTACTGATATTTAACGGCAATTTATTTTAAACACACCATCTATATATCATGTCAATGGACAATTGATGTTTTTCACAGTCTGCCAGGTTACGAATACGAGCATAGATTTTCTTGTCATGGGCATAAAGAGGACCATCTTTGTCAAGATTATTAACTATATCATTAATAAATATTATAAACATTAAAGGACCCAAAATGGACCCCTGTGGTACACCCGATGTAGCATCCAATGGCATAGATGATTGGCCATCGCACTCCACTATTTGTTGTCGTTCATTTAGATAAGAATGGAAAATTTTTATAAGATTATCTGAGATACCAAACGAGCTGAGTTAATTAAGTAAAATTCTATGGTCCAATCTAACCTTGGAAAAATCTGTAAAAATAACACCAACCTGACAGTTCTGATTAAAGGCTTCAGCCACAAATTGTGTAAAACAAACTAAGTTGGATGTTGTAGATTTGCCCTTAACAAAACCGTGTTGTTTATCCGACAGCTCACTCTTAACTTTTGACTTTTCATAAAGAAACATTTCAAAACATTTGAATTAATTTAAATAATAGTCCCAAAATAGCCCCATCCTGTAACATTTTTCTGGGGAGGTGAGCTACATCTATACAACACAACATTAATTTTTTTCTGTTTTTCTATACCTGTCCCCTCTCATTTAAGCCCCGCATAGAGCCGACCCGATCCAACAACCAAGACATTGCCTAGATGCACCTTTGGTATATTGCTAATTCGAGGAATATTCCCTCTTCATCCCTCAATAAGACATGCCGAATAACCACCGGGCGCATGAAAGCAACACCTTTACCAGCACTCTACAGAGCATCAGGCTTTGTCAGTCACCAGACGCGCCGCCAGCCCCAGCCGCTGAATACACAGAAAGTTTAAGCAGACCTTTGACGAGAGATACACACTACATGAAATATACGTGACAAAGGGAAGGCTCAGATCACGCAGAAACTTCCTTAAGGTGGATGATGAGGAACCCCCTGAAAACTACCCACCACGTCAGGAAAACTCTGGAGGGGTGGATCTGGACTGGAGAACGTGGCAACCATTAAATGGATCAGAACTGGAGTTGCAGCTGTGAAAACCAACAAAATTAAATGGAACCAAATAGACTATCATGACGCTTTCTGCGACTGCGGAGAATTACAAGACATGGCGCATCTCACGAACTGCAGAAACTGTCCTAACACCTGCTCTCTGAATGATTTATGAAATGCCGAACAGAACGCTGTGGGCACAAAGATTGTGATTTGTTGATTTGGACACCAAACAGTAAAGTAAGTTCATCCTTATTCGCATATTCGTTTAATAATATTATTTCCATGTGTCTGGAATCTATCAGTAAATACAATCATAAAAGGTAAATGAAATAAAAATATTTAGCATATTCCAAAAAAGTAACTCGATACCAGAAAGTGATGCCTATATGGTATTCTTGTGCTGTAACCTAATTATATTTGGGAGTATTGAGGAACGTTCCAGATTCGAATGGTTCTAAATATGGGCGCGGTTTCAGTACGTATAAAGAAAGTAATTTTCTCGTGCCTGCCTGTCCGATATATAAGAAGAGAAATAGAAAAAATAAGAAGTAAAACTAACATAAAACGTTTGGTAGCGAAACGTGTGAATCCGAAAGACTGCGCATATTCCTTGTCTATGTGTAAAACTGCAAAATTAGTTGGCGCTGCCATTGGTTCTCTGTTGTGTTTTGTAAAAAAAAACTGAAACTGTGAGGGCTAAAAGGACCGAAAACTATTATATTCGGTGGCAATAATTTTATGAGAGCGACCCCCTAAAGAAACATGTGGGACCCAACTGTACTTTTAGTACCTACGGGTACAATATTCATGACCTGCATAAACAATAACGAGCTTTGGGAAAAGACAGTAGGTACTGAGTCAAGTACCGACTAAGACGTAACGTGTGTGCCATACAAAGAATGAAGAATAATAAGGAGGTTATATTTTGAGATCTTATAGATATCTATTAACATCTTTGTGATTCTGTTCATATGTTAGTTAAAGATTTTTATAACAAAGTTTTAATTAATTCTAATTTAGAGTCCGTAACTGGTTTTGTATTCAAGTATTTGTTTCAGATGCCCGCAGAAAATGATAAAGAAGATAATGTCAAAGAAGGTAATGTTTAACGAAAAAATCCTGACTTTTGATATAATTTTGAATGATTGTTAAATAAAAAAAAAATTAAAATATTTATATAAAATTTAAATATACACCTTGTTTGCAGCGTATGAAAAATAGTATTAATACTCGACCTACGTCCAGGGGCGGATCCAAAATAAGTATGTAATACTATAAAGTAATAAAAAAAAATAGCTAAAAAGGTAGGAAATCATATAAGTGAGTATTTGGACTCTACCTTTGAGGATACGCACGCCTATTTCAAGGAGACGTGGTATCCAGTACCAAAAATCGGAACAAATGAAGGATAAAAATGAGTCAGCAATAAGGTTTAATTAGAGGTGGGTCGTTATTTAGATAACGCTTCAATGCGCTTTACAACGACAAAGTAACTAGTTACCGTGGAGCGACACTGGATATGGCAACAAGTCTTGATTTGTGACCTCGCTTCTACCGTAACGCCCAACGCCGCTTGAGCTTAACGTTCGTTGTTGGACCCTAACACTAAATACACCGCAGCACACAGCTTGATTTAGTGGTTGTACTGGTTGTCTAGTTTAGGGTGGAGCGAAAAATTGATTTTTTTTTCAAAATTTTGATATTGGCTAGGAGCCAAAATGTTCTATCTTTAAACACTGTTTCCTGCGCAAAATTTTAACTTCCTACTCATTTGTTTTGAGGGGTCACGCAATCCTCAAAGTTATAGCAATTTAGGTATATTATTTTCTTTTTGATATCGGTTAAATTATGTCCTAGAGTCCCTCCCCTCTCCCACCCTTATATTCGCAAATCAGTTAAATTCTCTCGGAGGTCGCATACCTCCACGTGGTGAGTTCTGGGTAGTTCATTGCATATTTATTTTAAAATATTCCATGAACTAGCGAAAGTCCGACATAATTTAACCGATATCAAAAAAAAAAAATATAAATAAATTGCTATAACTTTGAGGATTGTGTGACCCCTCAAAACAAATGAGTAGGAAGTTAAAATTTTGCGCAGGAAATAGTGTTTATAAATAGAACATTTTGGCTCCTAGCCAATATCAAAATCAAAAAAATCAATTTTTCGCTCCACCCTATGTCTACCCTTGAATCCCCGTAATAGAAAATAGAACGTGTCGCCGGTAACGTGGTTTGGAGTGAAGTGAAGTGAAGTCACTCCAGTGGAAGCGACGCTCCATGAGCGAAATTTTAGGAACGAACAATAGCAGTCCGGTGAAACAAAGATTGGTGGAATGGAAGCATATAAGACGTCAGAGCCAGACTTTTGTTGCTAGTAGGCGCTCTACGTTTACCGTCCCCATTATTTATGAGTTAATATAACTCCTACGTCGTTATTTGCAAAAACTGAACGTGTTTACTAAGCAAGGCGACCTTTCTTCGTTCGGGCTATACGTGTATGTCTTTATATGTAGCGAAGGTAACTTGTTGCAGACAGATACAGATATATGCAACAAATGGCCTGAGCCATTAAATTATTTTGCAACTTAAACGTCCCGTGTCTTCTTGGCTCAGAGAGTTTATCAAAGGGTTTGTTTAACTTATTAACTTGATCTTTTCTATTAATATGGTTCATGAACACGAGCCTTTTTACATTTCATTCTGCTAAAGGTAAGTTTGTTAACATTGATTAATTATTTTTATGATTATACAAATCATCCCATAGTCATATAACTCATTCATCACTCATCATTATTAACCAAAATGTGCCAACACTTGTTTGATTATTTTCTTCTAAATTTTGGTAAATGTACAAATACTACGCATATTTTAATTACTAAACCATACGACACTAATTTAAATCTTGCTGATTCTTGCTTACCATGTATATTATACGATCTATTTTTTGATCTTTTTTAAACCTTTGTCGATTCTCTGCCTACTGAACTCAAGTAGAAATAATTTTATTTTAACCCGTTCTGAAGTGTTTTTTTGCATTGTGGTATTTTTGTTTTAGATCAGCTGTTCGTTATGTGAAATAATTAATTTTGGAGACAAGAATTTGTCGTCACCTTTATGGTAGGGGAGCCCACGATGCTAAATGGGGATTCACTCGAGCGTCGTGGGGACCTATAGGATCTTGAAGATTGGATTGTAGAAAGGAAAAAATGTCATATCATGTGTACCCTTTCACCGGTGGGGGGAGTTACTACAGGCTTTCAAAAATGTAAAAAAAAACAGTCACATGGATATACTCGAGCGCGTCAGATATTAATAGTGTATTTGCCCCACGTGACTCTCATGACGGAGGTACATTAATCTGCCGGTTTTGATGGTGGGGGCGGCGGTATGGAAGGGTTAAAAATGGGGAGAAAAAAAATTTACTCGAGCGTGTCAGATATTCAGAGGGGATGTAGTAGTAGTAGTAGTAGTAGTAGTAGTAGTAGTAACAAGATTTATTTAGCAATGTGCTACAATTTAACAAGTTATATAAAATATTTGATCTAATTCAACAATATCAAAATCAAAAAAATCAATTTTTCGCTCCACCCTATGTCTACCCTTGAATCCCCGTAATAGAAAATAGAACGTGTCGCCGGTAACGTGGTTTGGAGTGAAGTGAAGTGAAGTCACTCCAGTGGAAGCGACGCTCCATGAGCGAAATTTTAGGAACGAACAATAGCAGTCCGGTGAAACAAAGATTGGTGGAATGGAAGCATATAAGACGTCAGAGCCAGACTTTTGTTGCTAGTAGGCGCTCTACGTTTACCGTCCCCATTATTTATGAGTTAATATAACTCCTACGTCGTTATTTGCAAAAACTGAACGTGTTTACTAAGCAAGGCGACCTTTCTTCGTTCGGGCTATACGTGTATGTCTTTATATGTAGCGAAGGTAACTTGTTGCAGACAGATACAGATATATGCAACAAATGGCCTGAGCCATTAAATTATTTTGCAACTTAAACGTCCCGTGTCTTCTTGGCTCAGAGAGTTTATCAAAGGGTTTGTTTAACTTATTAACTTGATCTTTTCTATTAATATGGTTCATGAACACGAGCCTTTTTACATTTCATTCTGCTAAAGGTAAGTTTGTTAACATTGATTAATTATTTTTATGATTATACAAATCATCCCATAGTCATATAACTTATTCATCACTTATCATTATTAACCAAAATGTGCCAACACTTGTTTGATTATTTTCTTCTAAATTTTGGTAAATGTACAAATACTACGCATATTTTAATTACTAAACCATACGACACTAATTTAAATCTTGCTGATTCTTGCTTACCATGTATATTATACGATCTATTTTTTGATCTTTTTTAAACCTTTGTCGATTCTCTGCCTACTGAACTCAAGTAGAAATAATTTTATTTTAACCCGTTCTGAAGTGTTTTTTTGCATTGTGGTATTTTTGTTTTAGATCAGCTGTTCGTTATGTGAAATAATTAATTTTGGAGACAAGAATTTGTCGTCACCTTTATGGTAGGGGAGCCCACGATGCTAAATGGGGATTCACTCGAGCGTCGTGGGGACCTATAGGATCTTGAAGATTGGATTGTAGAAAGGAAAAAATGTCATATCATGTGTACCCTTTCACCGGTGGGGGGAGTTACTACAGGCTTTCAAAAATGTAAAAAAAAACAGTCACATGGATATACTCGAGCGCGTCAGATATTAATAGTGTATTTGCCCCACGTGACTCTCATGACGGAGGTACATTAATCTGCCGGTTTTGATGGTGGGGGCGGCGGTATGGAAGGGTTAAAAATGGGGGGAAAAAAAATTTACTCGAGCGTGTCAGATATTCAGAGGGGATGTAGTAGTAGTAGTAGTAGTAGTAGTAGTAGTAGTAGTAACAAGATTTATTTAGCAATGTGCTACAATTTAACAAGTTATATAAAATATTTGATCTAATTTAACAATATCATCTTTAAAAAAATGTTATCAGTCACTATTTTGTTTTTTAAATAAATAATTTTTCAATGATTTTTTAAAATTTTTCAAAGAGGTCTGTGATTTAATTAAATGATTAAATTATTATATTCACTTAATCCTTTATAGAAAACCGATTTATATGTCAAATGTTTTGATACCCTACCTAGACAAAAATCTTTATTATACGTGGTTGAATAGTTATGATTTTCAAAATTTTGAGTTATAAAATCTTTCAAATGAGAAGGCAGTAAGTTATGTTGTATTTTAAAAATAAAAGTACAAATCAAAAGAAATATTAAATTTTTAACATTTAACCACTGAAGTTTCGTTAACATTAAATTTATTTTCGTATATTTATCCACATTTAAAATTATATGCATAGCTTTATTTTGCAAAACTTGGAGTCTAATAAAAACCCCATCATTTGCTGTGTATAAAATAGTTGAACAATATAATATGTTAAGGGATCCCTAAAGAAGCTCCCATTCAATAGACTGACGATTCGGATGTGACGCAAGCTCGTGGCGACTTTTCGAAAATGCAAAAAAAAACGCTATTTTGACATACTCGAGCGCGTCAGATTTTCATACAGACGGTTCAGCTTGGTGTCCTGGTCGTGCTGATTCATAATCTGACGATTATTTAGAGGGATTTTGTTAATCTGACCGTTTAAAAAAAAAATTCATGATTTTTTTTCTTAAATCTTACAAAATTTAATTCAGTTACAAAAATATTTCGGTACAAAATTTGGAACGAGTAATAACAATAAGAGTGACAGACTACGATATAAATAAAGACAAAATCCATAGCAACAAAACGGTTTCATAACTATCTTGATGCTTTTTAATAATATTATTTTTACATATTTTTGATGGAATTAAGAGAATAATGCATAAGTGTGTTATATTTTTGAAATCGGAAGAAAAGGAACCATCTAATGCGCTTCTAATATACAGAGTGTCTCATTTAAAAAAATTAAATGTTTTGTTTTAAATGTGACATGTGACATCTACTGTCATTTTTGACAAAACCCATAAATACTGGGCCAAAAGTTCTACATCCTACTTTTTGAGTGAACGCGCAACTCAAAAAACAAAAAAGTTACAGGCTTTTAAAAGTGGGACAAACTAAAATGTAAAATAATAACCCTGTACATATAATCCTACGAATGCTGTGATCAGCCTGTGATGGCGTGATGGCTGACGGAAAGTAGTGTGGGGACGGTGCGAGAGAGTGAGTGATAAAGATACATTGAGGCGCGGAGTGCTTCACTGCAGCTGCACGCGCTAATAAACTTTATTGACGATTTTTGTTACTTCGGCTTGTGGTAATCGGCAGATTATATTTTTCCCGTTATCTTTGAATTATTTCCTTCAAAATAAAAAAAAAATTGACCACGCTCGAGAATGTCCATGTGACGTTTTTTTTGCAAGTTTGTGACCCTCCCACTCCCTTACGTCATGCTCAAATCGTCAGATTATTTAAATGCAGACTCTTTAGCATGTAATTAACCCACCACACCTTAATCTGACGCGCTCGAGTAAATCCAGCTATCGATTTTTTTTTATTATTCTGATCAGCTTCCGTACACGCGCGGCACTATATAGAGGGCTTAGACATGGCAGAGGTACTCAACAGGCTGCAAGGTATCTCCCATAATATGTTAATCTGCCGCGCTTGAGTAAATCCCAAAATCCCCTGTTGGGCTCCCCTACTATTAGGTTAGCTATAAAAAGTTTTTACACAGGCCTTTTCACTTTTCCAGGCTGACAATGGAAATAGGTTTTTTTTTATTGAAAATACACACATTGCTGAGAAATCTTCAAGTAAAGAATGAATGAAAACCCAGTAAACGAGGCACTCGATCAGCAGATTACGAGGAATTATAAGACAATCAAATAGTAATTGTGATTTCCTTTAATATTTTAATAAAATTATGTCGTGCATTTCCGAGTTTGATTTTTCATTTTCTTCGAGGCTAGACAAACAATAATATGGAGGATTTTATTTTAAAGTGATATTTAGTCAAAAAGGTTACCTATTCAGAATTCTGCTTTTTGATTTTTACTACATATAAAATCTAACTACCGGGATTTTGAATATTTTTTTGGTTTAAATATTATTTTAAAATATTTCGCCAGAAAAAATAACAAAACTATGGGCGTTTAAACGTACCGCCTCTTGACTCAATGTTCTAACCAGACCCGATGGACGCGCTGTTTTTGACAGTTTTGGCATTTCCTAATGTTATTTTTGCTTCGACCAATTAACATGCCTGTTTGTCTTCTTCCTGGTTGTTGGTTGGTCGTTGAACAATAGTGTATCGAATTGCAACGTTTAACTACAAACAATGTCTTGCGTTACGGCTTGAATTTAAAGTAAACCATTATTGCAATTATTACCTTTCGTGGCTTCACACACGCCGATATTATCGGTTTCGTTATCGGTATCGGTGTTAGGCATCTCTTTTCTAGATACCGGTCCGAGAGTACCACAATACCACTGACTTTTTTTTTAACAGGTCGGAGACTATATGAATTACTTCGTCTTAAACAATTATTCTCTAGAACATTCCGACACCGTGCTTAGGTTAGCAGATTTAGATAAATTTTACTTATTATTTACTGTTTATTAATAAACCAAGAATAAGTATACTGGATATATCTAATTTTGAATCTCAACAGTTCGCTTTATAATGTAGCCGCTAAGCGCCAGGTTGTAAAATTTTTGTCGCTGCAAAGTAACGTTGTTTTGGAGCAGTATTTTTTAAAGTGTGCGCGATTGCAACGCTCCAGACGTGAAACCGTTTTTTCCACCTGTAGGTTTATTGTGTATGGGCAAATACCATTTTCTGTTTTTTATTTTTTTGCATATTAAAATTTGCATCAATAAACCATTGTGATCGTGAATACATTTATGCTATATTCTCAAACTACAAGGCCATATTAGCAATTTCTGCGTATATAATTATAATTATGGAGGTAACATGGCTTCATATATATACATATCATAATATGTAAATTCATAACTAAATATACTAGACTAACAAAATCCAGACCTGGAATAAGAGCTAGAATGTCCAAAGAAAGGTAAATGTAGGAAATCAAACATAAAACCCACATAAAAAGCAAATTATATCACAAGACAGCTAAAACTGGTCCGTAACACTATACCATTTACTTTGCGTAATGAAAAAGAAACATTTATAGCTTATAAAAGAAATTATTGTCCAAGGAAGTAAGGAAATAAAATTCCTGACAAAAATTAATTATTTATTTATTTATTTCAAACTAATTTATTTACTGAAAATCTTTTGTTACATCAAATACTAACCATTTTTAAAAGATTAGTGCCAGAAACAGTTATTATTGTCATTACCTATTATTTTACTGAAATTAACAAAAATAACTTAGATTTTTAGTCACAAAGATAAACCGTAATACGTTATTCTGGTAAGCCAAACCAAAGTTGTGAATATTTTTTATAGCAAAATAATGCCTACCTGATTTTGAAGGTGTTTACACCAATCTAATTTTCAAGGAAGTAATGATTGATTTTACTTTTTGACTCATTCATCAAACCTTATATCGTTGATTGAGACTATATTTAATTCTTCAAATCATAATATAGGGAACGTTCTATTTAAAATAAAAAAGCTACTATTCTTCTGACCAACCCTGTATAGTTACGTTAACGGTTTCGTCCTTCCTAGGTGTGCCATTGTTAACAATATGGATGTGCCAATTTTCAAAAAAGTTGTATTCGGTAATTTTGAAAATATTTGTAATATTTCATATTTCTTTCAAACGCTGTATATTCTTTAAACAAGCCAAAAGTATTTACAGCTAATTTTGAAAATGCATAATTTAACTCAGCAACCTTTAGGGCACTTTGTTGAGCTTTAGCGGCGTTATTCTGTATACAAAAGCCGCTTTTGTAAATTGGTCCGTTTTTAATATATTGGCAACAGCAACTCAAAGTTCAGAAAAATTGTTACCAAACTTAGAAGAACCGTCGCTTATTATCATGGATAACACCACCATCTTTCTGGGCTAATTGAAAAAATTTCAAATACAAGTTGGTCAAAAAGATTACTTATTGCATGATTAGAATAAAGACAAATTCCGGTCTCGCCATTTGCAATAAAGGATCAGATCTGCAAAATAGTGATGCAACATATCCTACCCAAACGTCACAAGGAATCTGAAAAGCGTTATTTATTTTCATTTTTAATTATATTTATTTTATTTTAATATTTCTGACTTCATTAACAGTATAACAATAGTAATTAAAAATTTGAAAAAACGCGCTTTTATTTTATTTGTTCACATACATCCGTCTTTGTGTGGAACAAGCCTAAGAAAAATCATAACCTTTACCACCGGTAAGTCAAACTGACTGAATTAATTTACGACGTATCGCAAATATAGAGAATATGACGTAACGGTCAGCGATCATTGAACAGACTTTGCCTTTGATGGACCCTTGCCTATGATGGAATTTCTTATATCAATGGCTGCGTTTATAATTATATAGTTTACAAAATTGGAGCTAATAATGTTGTAAGAAATTAGGTTTGGTTTATTGCAGTTTTCTCGTAGAACATAGCTATCTATCGGTTGCTTGAAATATGTGAGGTAGGGTTGTAATACTAATCAAATATTATATTTAAATTTGTGACAAGTGAAACGGTGCACATTTACCAATGATGGATCACCTGGTGTTATCTATTAATAGACCAGGCATACTTCTACCTACCTAGTTTACTTTTTACTTAAATAAGTATACAAGTTTTTCTTGATTTTTGCTATAAAACAAAAATTTAGATCCATAAAACCCTGTATTTATCCAAAGTATGAAATAAACAACACTACTATAACGAAAGAGATTTTTTCTCAAGATGTTTGCAACTTGAATTCTAAAAAAAAAACAATAGACTTTTTCGAAAAAAATTTTTAATGTCACTTGTTTTAAAAACTAAATATAGACACATTTTTAAAAAAACGTATAGAAGTATAATAGAAAAAAGAAATTTATTTTACTTTTTCTTCTTCCTACTTTTTTGGTCTTTCTGGAAGATAACCAAAATGTTTGGTGAGCTTCTCATAAAGTATAAAGACTATGACTGTCAATGGCAAGATTCTTGTAGCTGACGGTACAAAACCTTTGTAAAATCCTATGATCCCATCATTTTTTGCGGTATACCTGGAAAAAAATTTAAAAAAACAGTATAGGGAAATCTGCATCTTACAAAAACATACCAATTGCCTGCATTCAACACGACTCGACGATCGGACGCTGTACTAAAACTGGGAGATGTTTATCGATGTTTCTGAAATATCGATATAATATTATCGATGATTGATGGTTTGACTTACTATGTCAAAGGTGAGAAACATCGATGTTGATAGTTGATATCTAAACATGCAGTTCCTACTATATTATATAGTTGGCCTATAAACATAATTTTGTGGTTCCCGAAAACAATTTTTTTTTCTGGTTCAGAGGGTGGTCCCAGGTTGGACAGGAAAAATTTTTAATTTTTTTTCTTATACTATATTGCGTTTTCTCTCTTATATTCTGCGATAATTGTTTAAAATTTGGAACATCAAAACTTTTTTTAAATCTCTACAATAAAGTATCAAAATTGTCGGTCGCAGTATACAGGGTGTTACATTTTCTTGAATCGGCTACAATTTTATCTTTCAGAACTTTTTTTTTGCTCCCTGTATGTATTCCGGATGAAATTTCAACTCTCTGTTCCTTTGTTTAGCGTTCTGGTCTCTTGCACCATTCTCGTATCTGTGACCGTTTTCCATTAATTTCCAAAAATAGCCCTCGATGGAAATTAGGTGTAGGCGAAATAACGCAAAGTAAAAAGCTGTGTAACAAAACAATTTATTAGTTAATCAAATAGAAATAAAACAAAATTATAAAAACTGTTTAAAATGTCCGCCTCTTACTAAAATGTTCCAGGTTCCTAATTCTTGAAACTGGGGAACACTGTTCTCAGGAGAAATGAGGGCGGAGTTCTCACGCAACGCATGAAACGGTATTCTTGATCACATGGGACCATTCACATCGCCGATTTACAGGAGAACGCGCTTCTCCTACTATTTTTGATGGGAACGACCGATCCCATGTAATTCTAACCCTAGTATTATATTTACGTCGTTAAATTTGTAAACTTCAAAGTCAAAGTGTTTTTTATTTTAGAATCTATTTTTTGTGTGTTTTTAAGTGTAGGTGCGTTAAAAATAATGAATCCGATGGAAGGAAGAGCTGCTGGATTATAGGGCCTACACGTTTCTTTTCATTTTCAGCCATCGATAAAAAATATTTGACGAATGAATAATATTTGACATTGACAAGTTTCATAATCTTACCTTTCACAATAAAGAAAAACCCGCACTAATAATTTCCACCTCAATTTACCTTTAGATTTCTTTAAAATTTTCCTAAAAAGTGGTGGCCCTTGCCTTGAAAATGGTTGGCAACACTGTCTTATCACCTCCCCGCACGGATATCGTCTGCGTTCGAGATTACCAAATTATACTAACTTATGATCATAGGAGAACTGCCGCGGAAGGGAATGCCCCTTTGCGTGATGTGATCGTTCACGTTTTCTTACGCTCGAGAATTGGGACCCAGGAGTATTGCGAATGATATCGCATGAAGCTATTATTCTGTTTCTTAAATCCTCTATTGTCTGGACTGGGGTCTGATACACTAATGCTTTCAGGTGTCCCTAGAAAAAGAAATCCAGGCTATTCAGGTCTGGGGATCTAGGGGGACATGGCTGAGGTCCCCCTCGACCTATCCAACGGTTGTTAAAAATTTGATTGAGAAAGTTTCTCACCTCTATGCTGAAGTGCGGTGGTGCTCCGCCGTGCATGAACCACATTTGGTTTCTGACAAGAATTGGTACCTCTTCTAGCAGCCCTAGGAGTTAATCTTCAAGAAATTGACGATAATATTGTCCGTTTAGCCATGCTGGTAGGAAAAATGGTCCTATCAAATAATCTCCAATAATGCCGGCCCACACATTTACTGAAAACTGTTCTTGAAAATTATTTTCACGTATCGCATGCGGATTCTCTTCTGCCCAACAATGGTTGTTGCGAAAATTGTTTATGGCATTCCTTGAGAAATTTGCTTTATCGCTAAATAAAATCGTGTTTTCTAATAACAGATTTTAGGCTAGCATTTGTAGGAAATATTGGCAAAAATTAAAACTTAGTGAAAAGTCACGTGGGAGAAGAGCTTCAACTCTTTGGATGTGGTAAGGATACATTAAGTTGTCCATTAAAATTTTTCAGACAAGCACAAATGAAATGTTAAGTGTTGCGGCAATTTTTCTCGTACTAGTAGCAGGATCATTTTCTACTGCATTCAGGACTGCTTCCTCGACTTCAGGAGTCCTAACCGTTCTGTTTGCTCCTACTAAATAAGTGGATTTCTTGAACGATCCATTTTCACATAGTCGATTATGTAGATTTGCGAATGTCCGTGGGACAGGTAGTATTCAATTTGGATACCTTTGTGTATACAGCCGTCTGGCTTCATAACAATTGCCATCGGCAAGTCCATAGATTAAATGTATCTCTGCATATTCTTGATTTGTGAATTCAACCATTATTAACCAGTTCAAAACAACTCCGGAAACGTCAAACAAAAGAAATATTTGTTGCAAAATGTTAGAAGGATAATAAACAGAATTAACCCTTCGCCGGTCGCGCAGCGGTACTCTATGCCGCAATTTAAATTTAATTAATTGTTCTATCAGCATATTTGCCCTACACCCCTGGCCGTCTAGGTATGTAATCTTGACTATTTTTAGAAGGGCCTGACATGCACAGCTTTTCCTGTTGTGCTTTTGTTAGTACGTTTTGAAGGCGTCAAAGTAGCCAGTGCGCTGATCTGCGGTATTCCGTGCCGCAACGCGACCGGTCATGTCAAAAAAATTTGTGTGTAAATCACACAGTAAAAAATTTGTGCAATGCAATAGTTGTCTTTATCCACCAATGCAGGAAGATTAGTTTTTAATCGTTTTTTTTAATGTGCCTTCCGATATATTCATTTTGTATATGGTTTACTTGTAAAAATGTATTTTCTATTTCTACTACTTTATACCGAATCTTATATTTTTGTAGTTATTTTGAGTTACAATATTTCTTTCACAAAAAAAATCGTTGGTTAGAATCGTAGTTGTTGAGTTTTTTTTATGTATTTTCCAAATAAAATTAATTTTACTAGAAAATCGAGATTTATTTCTTTTGCGGCATAGAGTAGCGCGGTGCGACCGCTGGTGGGATTTTCAAATGCGCGACCCCCCCAGGGTTAATAATTGCCTATCCCATTTTTTTTCTTATTTTGACGAGTAGGGGACGTCCGGCAACAGTGGCCATGCGGGAACAGTGGTCACCTATACCTAACTTTTTCTAAGCAGGCTGTGAGCTATGCGTCATCTGTCGTATGCGGTCCTCACAGACCGATCTTTGTATTTCTAGCACTAGCTGCTGCCAATTGTTGCTGGGACATTGCGACTGCATGTACGTGTAACAAAAACTTACGTTTTCATATATTTTAAACTAATTTTATCCGCAGTTAGTAGTGCTTTTTAAGTTCGGATTAATTCGTTTATGAAAGTTCATGATCTAGTTTTGGTACAGAATACCGCAGAAAGGTAAGATATTTGATGATTTTTTTTTTAGGTTAAATTTCAATAATGCACGTTTTTGTGAACAGTGGCCATATTTTTTAAGTCAACAGTGGCCACTGCTTTCATGATATGTTAATGGGCGGTCACTGTTGCCTTTCCATTGTAATGCAGAAGAATTAATTTTTTTTCCATTTCAGACTAAAAAAAAGTAGCCGCCTCCTTCAAAAAGAACCGGTATTGGTAAAGTCAGTGCAGAAATGAGAAATGCGGTTTGTTTAATTTGTTTTTAGTTAACTTTGGTTATTTTGTTTTTAAATACCTACCTTTGTTAATATTTTATATTTTTTTGCTCAGAAATTAATGTTACTTTCAATAAATAAAGTGGTGTGGTGTCAGGCGTGTCCGTGTCTTTTCTGGTATGTATCGTTCATATTTCTTAAGTGTTCGATAGATTCTTCTCTCGATGGTAGAGGTCGGATCCTTGGCAGTAAGAGAGTAGTTTCCTTTCTGCAGGACTTCATCGATTTTCTGATCGTAGGTCTGAACATCCATAATGACGGTCGATTTTCCCTTGTCGGCTGGAAGAATCTTTATAGTGGAGTCTTTGCGAAGGTTTGCAAGGCAGATTTTTTCATCCTTACTGATATTTTGTTTTGGGGGCTTGGATTTTTCTAGAACTTCCCTGACTTTCCATCTAAATTCCTCTACCATCCAGAGAAGAATATATCGAACACTTAAGAAATATGAACGATATATACCAGAAAAGACACGGACACGCCTGACACCACACTACAGTAAGCCTTTACATCTCTATGGCCTGCCAAAGATATACAAACACAACATGCCTCTAAGACCCATTACGAGCTCCCGAAATTCTCCAACATACGAGCTAGCTAGATTTCTACTCCCTCTACTCAAACCTCTCCAAGGAAATAGCACATCATTTGTTAAGAACTCACAAAACTTCGTACAAATAATAGGAGGAAAGGAAGTACAGCCAGGAGATCAGCTGGTAAGCGTTGACGTCGAAAGTCTTTACACCAACGTTCCCATAAAAGACGCTCTAAAGGTTATCAAAAACAAACTTGAGGAAGACCATACTCTACAGGAAAGAACAACGCTTCCTATTAATGCCATCTTGGAACTATTAGAATGCTGCCTCAACAATTCCTACTTTCAAGAAAAGGATAGATTCTTCAACCAAGTAGACGGACTACCGATGGGCTCATCTCTCTCGCCAATAATCGCCAACATTTACATGGAATGGTTTGAATCCAAAGCAATGGAACAGGCAAAGAAGAAACCAAAAATGTGGCTGAGATATGTGGATGACACCTTCATTATTTGGAATGGAACCGATGACGAACTAAGAGAATTTCTAGATCACCTCAATAGCTTAAGACCAACAATCAAATTCACCATGAAGAAAGAAGAAAACAACCAATTACCGTTCCTAGATGTCAACGTGAAGAAAAATGGCAACAGCATCCAAACTTCAGTATACAGAAAACCTACGCATACAGGTCAGTATCTTAATTTTACATCAAATCACTCAAACAACACGAAACATGGCACCCTGGTTACAATCTGTAACTCGGAAGAAGCACTTAAAAAGGAAGCTCACCACATCAAGACCGACCTCAAGAAAAATGGCTACCCCACAAGATTAGTTGACACAATATTGGAAAATCGTAAGAATCATCCCAACGCGCAAGAAGCAAACAGAGAGGCACAACCAACACTTAATATTCCGTATGTCCAAGGAGTATCTAAGAAAATAAGAAGACTAGGAAAACGATATAACATCAACACCGTATTCAACTCGAGGGACACCCTAAGAAGCCACCTGACGAAGACAAAGCCTACAAGTCAAAAAGATAGGAAAAACTGCATCTACCAGATCCTCTGCGAGTGCGGCCAATCTTATATAGGTAAGACATTAAGACCACTTGAGACAAGGATTAAAGAACACAAAAACAATACGTTAAAAGGAGAGACCGAAAAGTCAGGTGCAGCTGACCATGCCTGGAAACATGGTCACCATATCATGTGGTCAGAAGCTGAAATTCTACATAAGGAACCACACTGGAGAAAAAGAAAGGTTAGGGAAGCTGCTGTTATTCACCAGAACCTAGGCTGCTTCAGTAAACCATCATTAGACATAAGAAATATCTGGAAACCTTTGTTAAATAGATGTAATCTTAGGATAAGATCGCGTGCCAACTGAACGCAAGACTGCACCCACCTCAGTTATGCTTCAGTGCACCTAGCTAGTATAAATAGGCTTGTAGTTACGTTACTTATTTAGTATTCACCTGAAGACGACTGGAGATACTTACCAGTTGAAACGTTGTGATTTAAAACAAATAAAGACAATGGAAGTCCAAAACTCTTTCATCATTTAATTATTGTTGTTGTTGTTATGACTGTCACTGTCATATTTATTTTTGATACACCCTGATTAAATCGGAAACGAAACATTTTGCAACCCTTTTTATTTCACCGGCCCGCGCGTTGCTGCCCGATCAGCGAGTCGGGGGCTGTTTAATTGGCGAAAATTATAGCGGGGCGCTGTTCTGTTTCGCGCACTTTGGTTTTCGGGGAATCCCAGACTCAGTTCATTTAGTTGTCTATGCTATGTATTGTATGTATGGAGCTTGAAGCCCTTATTTAAACTCGTTTAACTAAAATCTAAGTTGTGTTAAGTTATCAATAGTGTCAGTCATGTGTTCGATTTTTTTTGCTGGTTTGATATTAATAATATGGTAAGTGTGTCTGGAGTACCTACCTACCAAAGATATCATATCTGAAGTTATTAAGTTGGTAAAAATCGTTTTAACTATTCCATTACGGAGAATAAAAACTTATTTAAGAAGTACTATGACCCAGCAAAGACTGAATGATCAAATAGTAGTGCACGTAAACCGAGACATAGCAGATGATTTGGACCTTGAAGAAGTCGCTGATATACATATTTATAAATCGAGCTGTTCGCCAAAATACGTTTGCATTGCGTTGATTTCAATAACACCATTTTAAAAAGTTTAATGTTAATATTAAACAATACCTACCTAGTATAGGTACTACAGTTTATTTGTGTTTTGTGTTGGTAATAAACACTTCAAGAAATCATAATGAGTTTCATTTTTAAATTTTTGATATAATTTATTTAGCAAGTATTTAAAATCTCGTTTTATTTGTGCAAAATTTATTTATTTCTACGTTGTTCGGGTCGGGCTATCGAAATCAAAGAATCAAATTAAGTTTTAATAGTCCAAAAAAGGGCGTGGCACCTGAAAATATCTGCCTGCGGCGCATCTTTTAAGGAAAAAAATTGACATACTCCAGCACCCATAAACATTTTTAAAAGTCGGCGCCTATGGCTGCGTTTGTACATCGTTTAAAGAAATTACATGACAAAATTGGAACTGATAAGTCCTGTTGTAAGAAATTAGGTTTGCTTTATTGCAGTTTTCTAGTAGAACATAGTTATGTAACGGTTGCTTGAAATATGTAAGATAGGATTGGAATACTAATCAAGTGATTTAAATTTAGGTTAGAATAAACAGAACAAAATGATCGGTTGCTTAAGTGAAACGGTGCACATTTACCAATGATGGATCACCTGGTGTTATCTATGAATGGACCAGGAGAAAAGTTGTTACTATTGCATAATCTTTTACTATTTCTATTTAAATTTTATTTCTTGTAGATATGGCTGAACAAAAACACCGTAATGGACAGAGCCTGTCATGCACCTAACTTTAAACAGCTTAAAAGAGAGACGTATGGTTACAGGGTGCATCATAGAACTAGATAGGTACATCTATGATGAACCCTTTGGCATATTTTAAGAAAACGGACAACAAAGTTTTTTTATGGGTTCCAAAAATCATTACAGCTATCTATTAACTCTAAGAACCAAATACTTATCTAGCTTACTTTAGGAACGTCATGCAAAAAGTTATAAGAGCATTTCCTTAAGGGATCCATCGAAGGCACACTTCTACCTACTTAGTTTACTTTTTACTTAAATAAACATACAAGGTTTTCTTCATTCTTGCTATAAAACAAAAATCCAGATCCATAAAACCCTGTATAATTTATCCAAAGTATCAAATAAACAACAATAACAGAAACAATAGGATAATTTACTTTATTATAATATCACTTTATTTAAAAGGTTAGTTTGTTATAATATTACTTTATTAGTAGGTTTATGATAGGGTTTTTATTATATTTGTAAATTTCAGTTGATTCTAAGATATTAGGTTTCCTATTTATTGGAACATTATACAAAATTTTTAAATTATTAATATCTGGGAAAAAATTACCTGGCTCCAAACAATGTTTTGCGAAATTAGAGTTTTCTTTTTTTAACAAATAAGATGCCTTATGGTCATTAAATCTAGTATTAACATTTCTTCCTGTTTGACCTATATAGGTACGAGCTATTGCAATCGGTACAGCTTAACTTATAAACTCCTGATTTTTTAAGGGTGTTTTTTGTTTGGCATTGAAGAATAATTGAAAATTTTTTTGTGCTGCTGTGAAACCTACTTTTATTTTATTTTTTGAAATTATGTGTGCTATTTTGTCAGATAAAGAAAAAATTTGTAGTACTATGAAACTGCAGTCAGCAATTTTTTTTTTAAATAAAGTGATATTATAACAAGTAAATTATCATATTGTTTTTGTTAATATTCAATATCACAAAGTAACCGACTACTCAATCCAACATTTAAACAACAATAAGGTAAACGTACCTATTATCGACAGTGTCCCATATATCGACACTTTTGCCACTTTTATTCAAATATTAGGGTTCCTATGAAAAATCCCTAAACGAATATTTTTTTTAAATAATCTTGTGTTCTTTTACGATCATTTGGCAACATTGCCTTTGGTATGCACCCACCCCCATTTTTTTAAATCACGCGCGAAACCCTGTGATTCGTATCCAACCGTTAATACTCGCGCTACTGTTGCTGACAGTGTTAAGAAACAGGTAAGTTTTTAAGCCATATAATTTGAATATTTTTAAATAAAATTTAAAGAAAATTATTTTTATTTATTGGAAGGTGTTTAAAGTTAATAATTTACCAACTTAAAAGCCAATTTTTCTGTTAATTTTGTTAAAAAGTGAGTGTCGATATTATGTACCTTCATTTGGAACTTGGTACGAATTATCGACAGTAGTGTCGATAATAGGTGTTTTGAAACTCTGAGAAAAACTATGTTTTATTTTAAGTAATATTAACTTATATTTTAATAATATTTTTATTTCAAAATTAAATATACCTCTCTAGGCAATGACCTAATATCGACACCGCATTTAATACCAGGTTTAGATACTATATTCGACGGAGCTGCTATGTCGATGAAGTGTACTGTTTATGTCGATAATAGGATCATCCCTGTTTTTTAATATTTTCTAGGAGAAAAATGGCAAAGCGATTACAGTACTCAGAAGAAGCTATTACAATGGCTGTAGATGCAGCCAAGTCCGGTACCTCAGAAAGTCTTTTACGTACGTCCCACTACAATAATTGACAATGTTGCAGGACGAACACCCGTTAACAGACAAATAGGAGTGCCGGAGGCCGGGCAGGCACTGGTACGAGGGATTTATGCGTCGCCACCCAGAAATATCTGCCAGAATAGCTCAGAACCTCACCAATGCTCGGGCATCAGAATGAAGTTGAGGAGCGGTCCAATTTTGGCATTTAAGTATTTTATTATTAACTTAAATTTTTCTTTTGTGACGATCATTTTTTAAATTTCAACATTTTTAAGGACATTTAGTACTTGTTTCTTAAGCTTTGAAAATGAATTATTAGTTTATTTTTCAATTTCCTTTATCAGTATAATGCTTATTATAATAAAGTAAGAAAATGTAATAAAATATTAGTTTTTTCTTAAAATATCGGTACTTACTTTATTAGGATTCTTAACTTTTTACTTTTTTAAGAACATTATCCCCCTGTGTCGATAATTGATTTAGTTGGTAGTCGATATTTGGAACCTATACAATTATTTAGTGTCGATAATAGGCGCGATTTACCTTTTGCCATAAATATATTATTAAGGAAGAAGCTGCAATATATATTTTAAAATTAACCTAACAGACGAAAAATATAATATTTAAACTATCTCTAAACTAAGACACACAATTATTTAAAGTTTGGCCCTATTTTTGTCAGTTGTAGACATCCAGATATGAGCTTAAGGTGTCGATAATAGGAACGTCTACCTTATCATAATGAAAGAGAAAAAATTCCAAGCTGTTTGCAACTTGAATTCTAAAAAAAACAATAGAATTTTTCGAAAAAATGTTTTAATGTCACTTGTTTTAAAAACTAAATATAGACACATTTTTAAAAAACGTATAGAAGTATAATAGAAAAAATAAATTAATTTTGCCCGAATTAACCAACACCAAAGTTTTTGACTAATTTGATCATTTGTTTACAAAAGACCATATTATGTAATACCCTTTTGCCATTCTGTGGATTTATTTTACTTTTTCTTCTTCCTTCTTTTCTGGTCTTTCTGGAAGATAACCAAAATTTTGGGTGAGCTGTTCATAAATTATAAAGACTATGACTGTCATTGGCAAGATTCTTGTAGCTGACGGTACAAAACCTTTGTAAAATTCTATGATCCCATCATTTTTTGCGGTATACCTAAAAAAATTTTTTTAAAAACAGTATAGGGAAATCTGCATCTTACAAAAACTTACCAATTGCCTGCATTCAACACGACTCGACGATCGGACGCTGTACTAAAACTGGGAGATGTTTATCGATGTTTCTGAAATATCGAGATTATTTTATCGATTTTTAATGGTTTGACTACCTCTGGCAAAGGTCAGAAACATCGATGTTAATAGTTGATATCCAAATATCTAGTTGCTACTATATTATATAGTTGGCTTATAAACATAATTTTCTGGTTCCCGAAAACAATTTTTTTTCTGGTTCAGAAGGAGGTCCCAGGTTGGACATGGCTCGTTACGGGAGGAAAAAGCTTGTAGTGTATCGTTCCAGGAAAGGGTTCAAGGCATGAAGTTTACTTTTTAACTAAAATATTATGGATTTTCCCTTGATGCAATTTCTATTACCAAAGAACTCAGTATTCTTCCTAATCCGGAGTGTTCTCAGGTGTTCCTCAGGGATCCATCTTAAGTACCCTATTTTTTAAACAGTGAGTCCCAGAAGTAATGTCTAAATTCATTTAAAATTCAGCGGTAAGTTTTTTGAAAAAACGCTCGTACCCGTCGATTTTTATTTTTTAATGTGTTTTTTTTTGTGGGAATTTCATGTATACAGGGTAGCTCAAAAATAAGTTACGACCATCAACTACATTTTTTCAAATAAAAGCATATTTTATATTTCATTTTTGAAATTTGCATTGAATTCTAAGCTTGTTTCATGTACCACGTCCTATACATAAACTAAACAGTTATTGAAAAAATTAGGATTGAACATATCTATAAGTAAGACCTGTTTATTAAAAAAAAAACACAACAAAATCAAATTAAATGTTGAAAATGTGCCCCATTTACGGCTTGACAATATCCAAGACGATCAATAAACTCTCTTTGCACGTCTCCAACCATTTCCGGAGTTATGACACGCACTTCTCTTCGGATCCTCTCTTTCAACTCCTGCATATTGTTTGGCCTGTTAACAAATACTTTTGATTTGAGGTAACCCCACAAAAAAAAAGTCCAGCGGAGTTAGGTCTAACGACCTAGCAGGCCATTCGATGGGTCCTCTCCTTCCTATCCACCGATTGGGAAAGGTTTCATCCAAAAATGTGCGCACAGTGGCAGCATAGTGCGGAGGAGCACGATCTTGTTGGAATATCAGTTCTTCGTTAGGGTAGTATGGATCCAATGGATTCGGAAATAAAACCACTAATGCTGGAATTAATTCAAGTTGGAGAAATTCGAGATATACTTGTCCAGTTAAAGACTGTTCAAAGGAAAATGGACCAATTACTCTTTCGCGTACGATTCCACACCAAACATTTTTTTAGGGTACTGGCTGTGAACCTCTATCATCCAATGCGGATTTTCTGTTCCCCAATATCGACAATTTTGTCTGTTCACATTACCATTCAAATAGAACGTAGCTTCATCCGAAAAAATAATATTTTTTACTAAATTATTATCTAGATTGCACATATTTTGCATGCGTTCGCAAAACTCATTTCGCCTATCGAAATCATCTTCAAATAATTCATGCACTGGAATAACTTTGTATGGGTGATATTTGTGCTTTTGAACTACTCGGTGAACAACAGATTTCGGCATGTGTAAATCGGTCCCAATGTGCGACAGGGGAGTACATAGATTTTCTTCCAAGGAAAGCAAAACGTCAAGTTGTTCATTTTCATCTCGAGTAGGACGACCAGATTTAGGCAAATCTCTAACATGACCGAATTCTCTAAACAGCCTCTATTCTACTCACCATCTTTTGACATATGGGAGGACGATCAGGATGGATTTCGTTAAATAATTGGGCTGTTTATATTTGAGTACGTGTTTTATCACCAAACCCAACCATGCATAGAATTTCAATTTTTTCCCGTCCCGTTAACTTAACCATTATTGTGGAAACCGCAACTTTGAAACTACGCTTGACAATAATTATACTTATTTGAAATAAAATTGTCATACAGTTTCTATGAAAATAAACGGTGACAGTGACAGACAGTACACTCTTACTTATTAGAGAGCCCAAAATGCCATATTGCCAAAAGATGTGATAGATCGTTGGATTCGCTAAATGATATGTTCAATCATAATTTTTTCAATAACTGTTGAGTTTATGTATAGGACATGGTACATGAAACATGCTTAGAATTCAATGCAAAATTCAAAAATGAAATATAAAATATGTTTTCATTTGAAAAAATGAAGTTGATGGTCGTAACTTATTTTTGAGCTACCCTGTATATATGAAAACAGTCATAAAATTATTGGATCTACCTAAAGTATAATATTGTTTGGTGGTATGGTATTTTACAAAATTCCTAATTATAAGGGACAGGCAGGCTAATGTTTATAAAATCTAAATGGTAAACATGCCAAATGAAAATTATAATAATTTTAAAAGTGGGGAATTTCCGAAATAATCTTATTGTAGACTTTCTAGGCGACAGGATTACCACTCTGTTAACGTTAGATCTCGCAAATCGTTTTATATTCCTAGACATCGGACTGCTTTGTTCCAGAGATGCTTTTTGTATTAAAATATATAACTCCTTACAAGAAGCTCACTTTTTTTTCAGCAATTATATACTTGCACATTAGGATTGTAAATAAATGTATATGTTTCTAATATTATGGTTCGACACATTATGAGACTCGGACTGTATGAAGATATTAATCAATAATTAATAAGAAGACAACCTGTACTGTGACAACGCAAACGCCATCGGCAAAAATGATTTTCTCGCAATAAAAGTGGCACTGTTAACTTAATTTTTGATTTACTAACTAGACTACTATCGTTTGTGAATACCTTTATTATTTCTGCCAATTATCAAGATGGTATTTATTATTGGTGCTCTACATTACAATAATCATAAAAAGCTGTAATGAAACACTATTATGTACAGGCGCTGTTAGCTAAATTATTGATTTACTAACTAGACTACTTTTACTTGCAGTAAATCATTTCTACCAGTTATCAAGATGATATTTATGTTGCTCTATATTACACTAATCATAAAAAGGTGTAAAAAAAAAACGCTGTTATATACGGTCCCCGAAATCCTGCGACACTCACAGTTTCTTATACAGGGTGTCCCAAAAGTAATGGGACACAGAGCAACAGAAGACTCCTTTAGACCCAAATTATTAATGTTCTGTTAGTACTAACAGCCACATAACTTCCATGGCAACAATTGTTTCAACAATGGTATCCTTAGAAGTTATCTTACAGTTAGTGTTAACAGGACATTAATAATTTGGGCCTTAGGCGAAATAATGCGATTTATCTAAACTTGCCTTATCCCAAAACTGATAACAACCGAGGTACAGGGTGTCAAAGTTTTAATTTTGTCTTGGTTTTTTTGCGATTACTTCTTAACGAAACGACATAGCAGCACAAGATTAAGGGTTTTGGGGTTTTTTGAGGTAAGGAATTCAAAATTATCCATAGTTTTTGTGTAACCAGTAGAGGGCGCTGCCTGACATGGCCCACTCCTTTTAGCTGGCATAACTTTGTTTAGGCTTCTTATATCGACCCGACTATTAAAAAAATAAGTTACTTTACTTCTTTTACATCAAAAACATATAACTCATTGAAGTCGCTAGGAGCAGCCATTTTCGAAATAATCGCATTTCATATGTCCAATGCAACTAAGTACGTGGTCCAGAAGCAACGGAAAATCAAGCGACCGTAAATTTCTGACTTAAAATTATTGTAAATGAGCTGCATTTGCTAAGTGTCAGTTAATGTAGATACTTAAGGTTGACTATTTTTTTCTAATAAAAACGCTTTTTCGTATACGGAATTACTAATTTTATCTACAACCATTTAATAATAGGTGCATAATACTTCTGATAATAAGAGCATTATGCTATCCATAATACAACAAGTGTAATTATCATAAAACAACAAGTGTAATTATTATATTTCCCATATGAACTAAACTTTTTTTCTGATAATAAGAGCATTATACTATCCATAATACAACAAGTGTGTATGTTTAAATATATTTCCCATATGAACTCAACTTTTTTTCAGGCACTGTATAAATGGATGGTTTTAGATAAAGTATAGTATTTGACTCGCGTCTAATGAACCATAATACACTCGGATGATTTACAACACTCGCCTTTGGCTCGTGCCGTAAACTTCATCCTCTTTTTATTATGGCCTACATTATACGCTCGATAAATAATATACTAATATTCTAAATAAAAATTTTATTAAATACTTAGTTAATAACATTTATTTTAAAAGTAACAAAATGGTTAGAAATAAAAATGGTAACGCCGTGATAGCAATTGTTCAAAATGGCTACCATTGACCTCAATGGTTTTATTAATTTAAATGTTTTAGCATTCTTGCATTAAAAATATCGAATGCGATTATCTCGAAAATAGTTGCTCCTAGCGACTTCAATAAGTTAAACATTTTTGATGTAAAAGAAGTAAAGTAACTTTTTTTTTGAATAGTCGGATAGATATAAGAAGCCTAAACAAAGTTATGCCAGCTAAAAGGAGTGGGCCATGCCGTAGACAGCGCCCTCTACTGGGTACACAAAAATTATGGATAATTTTGAATTCCTCACCTCAAAAAACCCCATAACCCTTAATTTTGTGCTGCTATGTCGTTTCGTTAAGAAGTAATCGCAAAAAAAGAAAACAAAATTAAAACTTTGACACCCTCTATCTCGGTTGTTATCAATTTTCGGATAAGGCAAGTTTAAATAAATCGCATTACTTCGCCTTAAGGAGTCTGCTGTTGCTCTGTGTCCCATTACTTTTGGGACACCCTGTATATGATGGATACGATTTTAACCGCACATGTTACGGATGGAAATCCATCCGGTCCAGCAACCGTTTACAGGATTTAAGTTTCATTAACGATTACAGCAGGAGAGCAGTCTAAACATACCAGCAGCTTTGATAAAATTTAATACGCTTCAAACACCCAAATTTTACACGGTTTTCTGATAAAAACCGTAAAATCTGTACCATTATCGTTATTTTTTTATTAACTTACCGTATACAATCAAAGATGCCCTTATAGTCACCGGGTGCTGAATTCATTAACCTTGTTTTGACTACATCAATTGGTTGGGTCATTATTGTGGCGATCACACCCTAAAAGGAAGGATAGAAAGGATTACAGGAAATGGATAGGACTTTATTGGAAAACCTTGGAAAAGAAATGATAAGTGTTAGTTGGATACATTAGGTGAACGTTTAAATAAAAGGTTATAATAAACTAATAACTTTATTAATTAATAAAATTAACATGGTGGGAATCAGAAAAAAAATAGCTTAATTTGGTTACAGTTTAATTTAAGTAATAAACCTTATTATTGCTCCAAAACCATTTTGAATTTTTTGCAAAAGATTGTACCTACAAAGGACTCAACAATATTGCCACATTTGAAACAAATTTACAGTAATAATTAATCATACCTAAATCCGATTGTAATTATTATTCTTTAATGCTTGTCGACACCGGCGCATTATTTATTGCAATAATTTTTTCAGAACTGTATGCAGCCTATCTTTATCTATTACCTATTACGTAATCAAGGTAACAAACTTTACCCTGGAAAAACTACATTTTTCAGGTTCAATTTTTAACCCAACATTCTGTAGTCGATGAAGTAATTTATTTAATCTGAATAATAATAAAGGACTTCAACCGCTGACTACAATATCATCCAAAACAACCATCTAAATCCTGTGTCAGGGATTTCATAATTTTCTGGAATTTTGCAGGAGCAAATGCAATTCCGAATGGTAATCATTGGAACTGAAATAAGCCTTTATATGTAGAAATTGTGACTAGCTGCTTGGATTTTTCATCATTACAAATATGAGCATATGCTAGTGGAAGGTCAATTTTTGAGAAAATAATTCCTCTCTATAAATTAGAAATCAGGTCTTCAATGAGAGGCAATGGAATTGATAGATTTCTAAAACTGGATTTAAGGTAACCTTTAAATCACCGCAAATTTTAACCGCGCCCGTTTGTTTTAAGAATTGGTTCGATAATAATAATAATAATAATAATAATAATAATAATAATAATAATAATAATAATAATAATAATAATAATAATAAGTTTATTAAAAATTTAATAATATAATAAATATGTTTATGTTGCCTTCGATAAACTTATTCTTCAATATGCGTTGTCCCATGAGAAAAATCGACTGGTTTTATAATACTCAAATTTTTAAGATTACTTCATTCACGCTCGACTTATACCTTGAAAACGCAAGGCAATGGACGAGCTCTGACAAATTTTGGTACCACCAATTTAAGAGAAATCGTACCCTTATTAAAAGTACCTAACCCGGATGAAAAAAGTCTATTATATTTCTTGTGTACTGGAACTATTGGGTTTGTTTTGTCCATTGAGATATTTGAGTATATCTATAAAAATGTATATTAAATTTGTTGCACTACATTTTGGAAGGTATATACAGCCTTTATGACAATTCACTATTCACTATAAATTACACTATCTTATTGACTAGACTATAATAATAATGATATCTAATAATAATCCTACATCTAATCAGTATTTCTATAAATACTAAACCTTACTTGAACTAGACCTTAAACTCTAAAGGTATTTGCTTTTATTATAATATAATATTTTAATAACATGGTATAGGTTATACCCTGCATCAATGATAATATGTCATTAAAACAATAACAAATAGTAATTACTAATATTAAATATACAATTATAGTGTTAGGGTAAAATAGGGGTGAAACCCTTATTTTTACCCTACACTTGACAAGAGATTCTACTCCCATTGGTTCCTCCTTATTTGGGAAATAAATATTTAAAGTTTATAAAGACATTAAATCTCCAGCTAGGTGGACCTCCCTGATTAATTATATAAACATCTAACATTTTGGTTAAATTATTATATTATGACATTTTAAATTTGCAGAATCCAAGTACTAACATTCTTCTCCCGTATACACATTTACACTTTTATTAAGTGGGAATAATTATTCATAGACAGAAAAATTTTCTTTCCAAAAATTTTCAGACATAGCCGATATGCTAGGACCTGTATCAAGCTTAAATGGATAGAAAAAATTATCTAATAAAATATGAATAATAAAAGGATTACTGATTATTCAAAACCTATAACCTTATACCGTTGTTTTCTTTAGTTTATTAATTTATTAACTAACATTTAAATAAAACTAATATCGTCGACCCATTATTTAAGTAATATCTGTGATATTACAAAAATATCAGTTTATTTCATTGCTAATTTTAGGAAAATTGTATAGTGAAAGAACAATGACATTATGTTAAAAATCTTACCCGATATTTTTCGCTATACAATAATTCCCCTTTAATAATTTATGAAATTCCTTGATTTTTATTTAATATGTCAGTTATTACTGATAGAATGTTGAGGAACTAGCACCAACACGGGTAATTTATTTCTATTTTTAACGTTTTTAGTCCCGATAATAATGATTTTGGTATGCATATGGTCGCTGCCCCCCTCTTCTAACCTTGTCTTCTGCTAACACTATCCCCAGTTGTAGGCGCTTTAACTAGAAAACTGGTGCCAGGTAGGCAACTTTATTACATTTCGACCCTCCCTGCCCTCGCCTTCTTCGCGGCTTCAACAATTCAAATTACAGCGCGCGAAAGAACGAACCGCTCGGAAAATACTAACAGCTGACGATCATATATGGTAATGTCGGCCTACAGCGGTGGGGATAGGTTGGTGTCTAGACGGGTATGGGGATATGCTTATTTGACACTTAACACGGCGACCGTCCTAACGGCACCGTTTGCGCGATTTACCGCGTTCGTTTTATCCTTGCACACATGCACGGTTTTCGTCAGTTTGATTCTATTTTGATTCGAGTATGGATCGTAGACCTGCTGTGGCGATTTTATTGTCTTACAGGCGTATACTTCATACGAAGTCAGTTGAGACAACGTAAATAATGGGGGTACGATCAATTTACTGCATCACACACTGAAACTACAATAGAAATATAACAACATTTGTATTGATCGCTCCCTATACAGATGTTTAAAGATAGTAAATCTGTCATGAATTTTTTTTTAGTTTCTTTGTCTGTTTTCAACTAAGATCGTATACACTTTATCAAAAAACGAAGAAAGGAATTTGTATATAGAACTTGTGTTGTCCCAAATAACCGGCCTTGATTCCACCAAAGATATAAGCATATCCATATCTATATCTACTGCCATTGCGAAAAATATGAGGATGATAAAATATACTAAATAAAATAATGTTCCCGCCAATGAACCAAAAAAATGTCATAAGCGCGGTACATGTGCAAGTACCAATTAAATCTTAAACTCTACTGTGCATGTCTCTCCGTCAACATGGTAACGGTCGCTGTGGTGATAGTTGTGAAACCAAATCGATGTTCTTCAATAATGTGACGTGAAGCAGCGAATCCAGGCCTGCCAAGGTGCCAGCTGACTATGGTATTTATGTAAGACAAACCAATACGGTAATTTTTTATGAAGGTCTAAATTGGAATATTTTAAAAAATACTATTGAAAAAGATTTTATAAAAATAAGCAGCTATAAATTATAACAAAACAACAAACATTCCGTTTTCTTCATACAAAAATAAACTTCCAAATATTGGTCCAATAATATGCAACAATAATATTAACATAAAGGAAGGTGAAAATATTAAATATCTAGGGATAATTTTTGATAAACATTTAAAATGGGATTTACATAGTGACTACATTATAAAAAAACTAAGAATTCTTATACCAAAATTTAAACATCTTAAACAATTTTTAAATATAAAAGAATTAGAAATACTTTATTATTCTGTAGTACAAACCCATTTAAATTATGGATTACTAGGATGGGAAGGCATAAATAAGAATTATCTTAATAATATTGAAACTATTCAAAAGTACATTTTAAAAATTATTTACGAAAAAGACCATCAATATTCTTCTGATTTACTATTTAAAGATAGCAAAAAAATGGATTTTAAACAAATATTTTCTTACAACATGTTGATATATATTTTTAAACATAAAAATATTATAAATTATATTAATCACACACATGAAACTCGTCATAAAAATACTATTACATATAAAAATAGAGTAAACAAAACAATAGCACACAAACATTTTTTAAACATCAATCCATATATTTTTGATATGCTACCACAGTCAATTAAAATAACTAAATCGTTAAATAATTATAAAAGTAAAATTAAAAATTGGATATTATCTAATCCAAGAGATATAATATTCAAGAATGTCATTAATAAATAATGAATAAAATAAATAAATAAAGAAATATATATATATATAGATCTTTATATCAAAACTAAGCCATTTGGAAATTCGTACAATCCTGATCCAGCCATTATTTTTATATATAAATTAAAAGGATTGGAATATGTCGGTTTATGTATTTTCATGTTTGCCAAATTTGAAATATATATACAGAAAAAATATCGGTTAATATTTTTTAAAATTCATATATATATTTTCTAAATTCCGTACCGTTTCAAGCCATCTGCAAGTTCCTACCATTCCCAAGCCAAAGTATACAAGAATCTGCTCACCTACGGTAAATACTAAGCCAGTACAACGTTGCCAATATAGGAAAAGTAAACTTTAACTATTCTGATTTAAATAATTAATAACGGTGTAATTAAAGCCAAATATTTAACAAAAAAAAATTATGACATAATATAATATATCTTATAAGATTGATGTCGAATTGCACGAAGATTTTAAACAATAATTAACTAATCAGCAAGTTTAATTGTGACATTTCTGACTTTGGCAGAAAGGATTTTCTCACAATCAAAAAGTGGCCTGGTTTCCATAATTTTTAATTTACTAATCGGACAACTTTAATAGGGAACTTTAAAATTTTTTTTTTCAATAATATGATTTAGTTAGGCCTGAAAGAAGTATTCCCCAATTATTACTCCTTAAAAATCAAAAATAACTTGGTAAAAATTCTTTAAAGTTTCGCGCGTGTCGAAAGCATTTCAAACGATCTCTAAAGCGCGCGAAGCCCGATGACGTCAGGGGGTATGACTTTTGGTCATCCGTCATCCTGACACTCCTGACAGGTGCCGAGCGACCCAATTTGCATTTGGATTGCCGTGTGTTATTGTTATTGTGTTGTTGTTTTAAGGTCATGTCGCTTGACGCGTGGATGTCAAATCTGACAAATCATCAAATTTATTGAAAACCTATAACCTATTTCGTGGATGTCACACACAAATCTGACAAATGATACGCCTTGTCGTCACGACTACTAGCAGCGCGTTTTTACCCGCTTGGAATAATTTGAATTTTGGTTCCCAGTGCCAACATTACATCTGAACGAGATACTCGACAAGGTTTAGGACAAGTAGAAAATATTCTGGATTTAGTAGAAGAAAATCCAACGACCGGCTCACGAAGAATTGGTACTCAATTGGGGATTCCACAAAAAAAGAGTATTAAACACACTCCACGAGCAAGGCTTATATCCATACCATGTACAGCACCTAAAACCGGAAGATTATGCTAAACGTACTGAATTTTGTCGGTGGATAAATAATCATCGTGTTGTATCGCGTATACTTTTTACAGATAAAGCAACACATTCACCGTGACGGTATTAATAATACTCGTAACTCTCATGTATGGTCAATCGAAAATCCCCACGCAACAGTTGAAAGTAATTTTCAACATAAGTTTTCGGTTAACGTGTGGTGTGGTATGCTCGATAGCTATTTAATTGGCCCTTTCATTTTGGAGAATCGCCTCACATGAGACAACTACCAAAATGTTTTAAAACATGAGTTACAAGAACTACTAGAGGATGTTCCTGTTAATATGTATACGTATTACCAGCACGATGGAGCTTCTGCACATTTGCTCGTCAGGTCAAGCAACATTTAGACGAAACATTTCCAGGGCGTTGGATTGGTCGCAGTGGTCCTATTAATTGGCCTCCAAGATCTCCAGACCTCACAGCACTAGATTATTGTTTATGGGGCTGGTTTAAAAATGAAGTGTACAAATTAAAAGTGGACACTCGGGATGCACTAATTTGACGTATTAGAAATACTGCAGCCAATTTTAAAGAAGAAAGACATGAAGCAATTAGAAGAGCAACGGGGGCCATCTTCGTAGACGAAGCGGAAAATGTTTAGAAGTCAATGGCGGTATTTTTAAACATTTATTAAAAGAACACTATAAGGAAACCGTTAATATATGAACTTTACGCTATAACTTGAAAACAAATGATTATCGAATAAGAACATATGGGTTTTTTCAAATTGTTTTTGCGTATCCCTATATTACGCTCCTAAAGTTTGGTCCGTTCCTCCCGACTCACCCTGTATATATTGTGTATTGATAAAAAATTAACTAATAATGTACATGGCAAAATGTCTCTTGTCAATGCATGGATTCATGATAATTTAAGTTTTACGTTTTACTATTATTTGTCTTTTTTCTATTATTTTAATAAACAAATAGCGATTCCAAACTTTGAAAGACAGTTCTTGTTGTGCTTATTATTAGGTAAGGTAATATACGAAGCTCCCACAGTGAAAATGGTACCCTACATAGAAATGAAAATGGTTGCATGTAAAAAGCATGTTACGCCCGGTAAGACAAGTAGTAAAGTAAGTTATGAACGTAGCTAAAAAAATTATTTTACTTTTCAAAACAACTGAAATTTACATTATTTGTGGTAAATAATAAACCATTTTTTTCATGAAAGTGCACTTCATAACAACTCTTTTATTTTTGTTTTAAAATGAAGTTTAAGATTGCTTGTATGCATCAAAATTGGTCTGCTAGCGAAAAAATGCTATTACTACGGCAGACTCCATTTTTTAAATGCCGCAACCACATCATTTTTAAATCCAAAAATATGGTATGGCCGTTGCTAACTAAACAGAATTTTTCATTTCCGTTCTAAGTAAATGTTCTAGATCCTGATCCTAGATTATGTATTAAAATACGTTTTTTAC
Organism: Polydrusus pterygomalis; assembly: GCA_963969555.1. Taxonomy (NCBI): domain Eukaryota; kingdom Metazoa; phylum Arthropoda; class Insecta; order Coleoptera; family Curculionidae; genus Polydrusus; species Polydrusus pterygomalis. The sequence continues at coordinate 14,695,411 of OZ018381.1, read as the reverse complement.
TGAACAGATGCATTAAAAGATCTTAAACATTATTTTAAAACAAGAATCAAAGTGGTGTTATATAGTGTACTTTCATGAAAAAAATAATTTGTAACAAATTAGGTCTGATAATTTTATTAACAAAAATTTTCAGTCAGACAAATTTTTTCGAAAATGTTTCATTATTTACCACAAATTATGTAAATTTCAAGTAGGTATTCTCAAAAGTAAAATATTTTTTTTTAGCTAAATTCAAAAATTTGTAAGCAAATACCAGTTAACAAATTTTTACTTGTCTGCCGGAAGCAGCATGATTTTTACATGACTGTTTGAAGGTTGGAGACAATGATGTTTCTTAAATTATGAAACAGTTTTGGACTTCCATTGTCTTTATTTGTTTTAAATCACAACGTTTCAACTGGTAAGTATCTCCAGCGTCTTCAGGTGAATACTAAATAAGTAAAATAACTACAAGACTATTTATACTAGCTAGGTGCACTGAAGCATAACTGAGGTGGGTGCAGTCATGCGTTCAGTTGGCACGCGATCTTATCCTAAGATTACATCTATCTAACTAACAAAGGTTTCCAGATATTTCTTATGTCTAATGATGGTTTACTAAAGCAGCCTGGGTTCTGGTGAATAGCAGCAGCTTCCTTAAACTCTCTTTTCCTCCAGTGTGGTTCCCTATGTAGGATTTCAGCTTCTGACCACAAGATATGGTGACCATGTTTCCAGGCATGGTCAGCTGCACCTGACTTGTCGGTCTCTTTGGTAGACGCAGTTCTTCCTATATTTTTAACTTGTAGGCATTGTCTTCGTCAGGTGGCTTCTTAGGGTATCCCTCGAGTTGAATACGGTGTTGATGGTATATCGTTGTCCTAGTCTTATTTTCTCAGAAACTCCTTCGACATACAGAAAGAATATTGAGTGTTGATTGTGCCTCTCTGTTTGCTTCTTGCGCGTTGGGTCGATTCTTACGATTTTCTAATATTGTGTCAACTAATTTTGTGGGGTAGCCATTTTTGTTGAGGTCGGTCTTGATGTGGTGAGCTTCTTTTTTAAATGCTTCTTCCGAGTTACAGATTGCAATTGCTCTATCCAAGAGGGTCTTAACTATGCCACGTTTCGTGTTGTTTGAGTGATTTGATGTAAAATTGAGATGCTGACTTGTATGCGTAGGTTTTCTGTATACTGAAGTTTGGATGCTGTTGCCAGAAGCTGAAATCCTACATAAGTAACCATACTGGAGGAAAAGAAAGTTTAAGGAAGCTGCTGCTATTTACCAGAACCCAGCAGGCTGTTTTAGTAAACTACCATTAGACATAAGAAATATCTGGAAACCTTTGTTAGAAACATGTAATCTTAGGATAAGATCGCGTACCAACTGAACGCATGACTGCACCCACCTCAGTTATGCTTCAGTACACCTAGCTAGTATAAATAGTCTTGTAGTTACTTTACTTATTTAGTATTCGCCTGAAGACGACTGGAGATACTTACCAGTTGAAACGTTGTGATTTAAAACAAATAAAGACAATGGAAGACCAAAACTCTTTCATCATTCATAATTTTTACATGTTTTGCCACCTTTTCACATTTTAATTTTTAGTCGATGGGATACCATTTTCGCAGTGGGAGCTTAAACTATAAGGAAATTTTGCGATATTTTAAAGTTGAGTTAAATATTATTGCAACAAACATGAATTGTAAATTTAACTTTCGATTTGAATTTTATTGAAATATTTAACGGCTTAAACACACCGGCGTAGCTAGGGGGGGGGGCATCGGGGCATTTGCCCCCCCCAAGAGCCATGAAAAAAAGTAATTATCAACAATATTTCAAAAACTTTTAACATTTCATATGGCAAAAATAAAAAAAAGACTACAAATTATCAGTTTATAAGTTTGTTATTTACTTATTTTATTATATTTAAATTTAATATTTGGTTTCAAAATTTTTATTTATTTCATAACAACATAAGTATTAGAGTTACAGACAATGTTTGTCCAATTTTAATGTTATTATATATTTAAATAAAGTGTATAATAATTACTATATAAAGTCGCCACAGTGGATCTTTGCCCGTGCGTCATCAATCAACGATCAGGACTCAACGTGGTTAATAACTCTGCATCCTTGTTTATTACAGTAACAAGTTTGAATAAAAGCATAAAAGTACGTCTCCAAGATTCCGCAATAATATAATGTGCTAGACAAGAATAAAACTATAAACGTCAATTAATTCCTTTTTTTATTTGTTTAGTTGACAACCGTTGTATTTTAGAACGTCATTGTCAACCTTATTTTGATCTGCCAATCTAATTCGTATATTGTAAATCTGTGTGCCTTAAAACTATTTCTGTTTCTAAAAATAGTTCTTTTTAGAGGTAATTATACCCACCATCTGTTTTGGCGGTAAGTATTTATGGATTTTTATAATAACTAATTTATTTATTTTAAATATTCTAACCATGAAAGTTCTTTGAAACGTTTACGGCAGTGGCTAAATTCCCTTAAATGAGAGGATGTTAAAAATTTGACTTTTGCGATTTTAATAGTCAATAAAACACCAAACTTTTCTAGATTTTAAGCTTTAAAAATAGTTTTAAATGTATTAACATTTGTTTGTCAATTTCTTTTAGATAATAGAGAATGCCGGGCAAAACTTAAAATAAATAATCATTTTTCGGGATATTATGTAGGTACGTCAAACGGTAGGCAGGCACGTCCATTTTATGAACTTAACTTAGTTTTGACTTTTTTTGTCTCGTAATTTTGATTTGATTCATATGATTTTAATGACGTAAAAGTGATGACGCACGGGAAAAGAACCACTGTGGCGGCTTTACCAATATTCCTATATTATATTGTATATTTTTTCTCACTGTTCTTATGTCGCTAGTTTTTACCATTGTTTGCCAGGGTATAAAAACAGCAACACTGCTAATACTGTCAAATTTAGCAAAATTTGGGCGTGGTCCAAAAAATTTTTCGCCTGCGGCGCTTTCGCCTGCGGCGGGCTTTACGCCTCTGTGCAGCTATATGCCCCCCCCCAAGACAATATTCTAGCTACGCCAGTGCTTAAACATCATTATCTGTAATATCATTTTAATACTAAATCCTAAAAATAATTATGGGGAAAAACTCACAGTCATCTCCACAAAAATATATTATAAGTCAGTTTATTGGGTGTACATGTTTCGGTTCTGATGATCGTATTTTCTAGTACCGAAACATGTACACCCTAATAAACTGACTTATTATATATTTTTGACTGTGATTTTTTTCCCATATCTCAGCAGCTCCACTCTGAGATAATGGACTACTTTCGTAAAACTAAAAATAATTAATATTTAGCCCTTGCAATTATTATTGGTTGGCCGAAATGGTAAAAAAATGATAATTAGAATGAAGTACTGATGTGTCATTTGATGACAAAACGTTAAAATTTTAAAAACATTTGAATTGTTTATGGTATAATTCTTAGAATACAATACACCGTTCTATTTGGGTATATCTTTATAAAAAATTTTAAACAATTTTTCTTATATCCGTTTTCCGTATTTTTAAAAATAGTGAGTAAATTTTGTATTTTCACCGGGGTATGTTGTTTAACTTAAAGCCGTTCTAGATATCTACATTTAATATGGTTATTAAACATGCACCTTTGACCGAATTTATATTTAAATTGTGCAACTAACAAAAAAATCATATTGGTTAGCTTATGTTTAGGTAAAACACCATTTTATGCATTAATTTATAATTTTAATATTAGTAAACTGTATTATATAGGAAACTGTATTATAAAACAAATATTTATTTGCTTATCTTTAGTAGCACTTTCCTTTCCCAAAAATGCATTTTTTTTACTTCTTTGGGACATGGCGTGCGCACACACCGATAAGCGCTTAAGTAATTTAAATATCAGCGAACTTGTCGTCGCCGTATAAAGACTAATTGAATTTTTTTACATTGTTGTCACTTGTTACTGGATTATATTTGTTTGTTTGCAGATATATACTCGTATATTATTGACGGCAACATTTGCGCCCCTATCGCATTATTAAGGAACTATATTTTTAAGATTCATACAAACCTAAACCAGTATAAAATTAACTCCATAGCCCGCCCAAAAATCAAAATAACGGTTTTTTCTCTGTCAGACTATTCGTAATACCAAACGCCATTAAAAAAAAAACTCAAACGGTTTTTTTCAAGGCGGCATTAAAAATTAACAGGGAAAACAATCCTGAGCCATATATATGGCTTGGGATTGTAAAAGTGGATCAAGAATGTACGTTCAAGTTGCTATGTCTGGCTTAGTTTTACACCATTACCGTAAATATATATATATATATATATATATGTCGATAGGCGGTTATGAGGACATTTTTAAAAGCTATGGGTTTTTTGTATACAACAGTTTATATAACATATAGAAATATATGTATACAAAGTTTTTTCAAAAAAAATCAAAAATAAGCAATATTTTTATGTACTGGTGTATATAAGGACTTTTCGTTTTATTATTTTCTTCCACCTGAACTCAAGTCCAATGAGTCATGTCCTAACCCATAATAAGGATACAACTGAAAGGGGTTCCTTCATGTTGTGTACCTGGGCCCAGAGAACAGAAACCCATTATTTTTGATTTTATTGTCCCTGGTCTGCGTACTTTTACCTTAAGGTGGGAGTATCAACATGCTTGCCAACCTATAACCTATTTCGCGTAGATTTATTTATGTTTTTTGGCTTTTATACAAAATTTTAAGAAAATCAGTATCGACTTGATATTCTATAGGCAATAATTGACATATTTAATAAATATCAAGGAATTTCATAACTTATTTTAGGAGAATTGTATAGCGAAAAATATCGGGTAAGATTTTTTTTAACATTATTATGTCATTGTCACTCATTGTTCTTTCACTATACAATTCTCCCAAAATAAGCAATGAAATAAATTGATATTTTTGTAATATATCAGATACTACCTAAATAATGTACCGACGATATTGATTTTCTTTAAATGTTAGTTATTAAAACAAAAAACTCAAAAAATCAACGCGAAATAGGTTATAGGTTGGCAATAGATTGAATGACGTTGAGAATTCAACCTTAAGGAATAGCTTATGGATGGTATCCTAGAGGATATTCATTGGATGTCCTAAAAGGCCCATTTAGCGGATGTCTTAATTTGTGACATTTGTATCATGCACTAGATCAAAAATAAACCAAATTTAGACATACTTTGGACTTGTTGTCGACATTTTTCGAACTTCCATTGGATGTACCTAAGGGGATAACTTATGGGCGTCATCCTAAAGGGCATTCATTGAATGTCCTAAACGGCCGATCCTATGGATGTCCTAATTTGTATTATCAATTGGACATTCACGGGTACAAACTGAACCAAATTTGGATAACTTCTGGACGTATGTCGACAATTTTTGTACTTCCATTGGATGTACATACGGGGGCCACTTATGTGAACTTGATAAGAGTGGGAGAAGCTATTGAAAATGTAAACATTAAAATCGCTGTAACTTCTAAACGACTTATTCGATTTTACTAAATTTAAGCTTGTTTGAAAGAACCTTCAATTGTCGTATCTAATGGTACACAATAGTTTCTAATAAAATAGCAAGAGGGCGCAATTTGTATTAAAAATTATTATTTTGGCAATAACTCTGAAACGAGCAAAGATATCGAACTGCGGTATTTACATCTTTTCTTGCAAATTTCATCCACTTTTCGATTATGATGTCATAGTTATACCGTATGATTTGAATTTTCGGGATGAAATCGAAAAAACTGTTATTATTCCAAATTGCGCCCTCTAGCAATTTTATTAAACACTATCGTATACTGTTGAATACGGCGATAGAAGATACTTACCTTTCCCTTCCAAACAAGTTTAAATTTAGTAAAGTCGTTTAGAAGTTACAGCAATTTAAATGTTTACACATTCAATATATAGCTTCTCCCACTCTTATCAAGGTCGGTACGCCAATGAGCGTTAAACCAAAATGATGCAGAATCGTCTAAGCTTTTCGATGATGTAATCAGAGTTATACCTTAATATGGGAATTTTCGGAGAAATTTAGAATTAAAAAAATATTTTCAATTGTGCCCCCTTGCGGCGAAATGAGGAACTTAAACGTAATTTCCAGAATTTTCTCATGACCGCTTTAATCATAATTTTTTTCCAAGTTTCTATGCCTTGTAGTTTCCGAGATATGGCCGGCGGCCACCCTTAATGAAACACCCTGTATACATATACGTACAGGCAGTTTCGAAGACAAATTTTTAGAAATACCGGTTGTTGCGAGGACAATTGGTGCTTATGAAGTCTCCATATAAGTTTCTCCGAAACATTATGATTACCTAACCTAAGAACCAGGAAGAAAAATTCTATACCAACCATAAACGTTAAAATTTACTAACCACATAGGTTTACCTAAAACGAGGTAGCAGTTTTCTTTCTCTTCCTCTCTCTCTTCCTCTTTCTTAAGGAATGTAAATAAGGGTAGACTCTTAGGCCAGCAGTAAGCTGTCTTAAGAAAATGCAAAGGGAAAGGAGGAATCTCGTAGGGCTATTTTAACGGTTTTTAAATTAAAAATATGGTTCGTAGGTTAACCACATGATTTCTAGGATAATCGCCTGGTTTGTAGGTTAATAATCATGGTTCTTTATAAGGCTATTATAGTTCGTATAAAGAATATCAATTATACTTTCCAGGATTACCATGATGATCATGGTTCGTAGGTTAACCAACATGGTTTTTTAGGTTACTTATCTTATCATGGTTTTTAGGTAAATCAACAAACCCTAATTTTTACCAATTGACGTTTATACTATGAAAAACATTATTACATTAAAAGGCACAATATATGGAAAATTTATTAAAAATCAGAGGCTACGGGGTACTTTAAAAACTTATTTTTTTTCAAAAACTGCAATTTTTACCATTTGACGTTTATACTTTATGAAAAACAATATTATATTAGAAAACACAACAGATCGAAAATTTATTAAAAATCAGAGACTACGGGGTACTTTTAATAATTTATTTGTATTGAAAACCGTAATATTTACTAATCGACGTTTATACCTTATGAAAAACACTATTGTATTAAAAACACCACATATTGAGAAGTTAACGAGAAACAGAGACTACGGGGTACTTTCCAAAAGTTATTTTTATTAAGAACTGTCATTTTTACCAATCGACGTTTAATGATAAACCCTATTGTATTAAAAAGGCAACAGATCGAGAATTTATTAAAAGTCAAAGACTACGGGGTACTTTAAAAAGCTACATTTATTGAAAACAGTAATTTTATTATTAACATTTTTTTGGGGGATGTTGGAGATAAAAGGTTGATTTCTAAAGAAAAGCTGTACATTATTGGTGTTGGGTTTCTTCTTTTCACAAATTTTATAATCTTAGGGGCAATAATAGGGCTATTTCATAAAGCATAAACGAATTGATATAACAATTAAAACACATGATTCTTCATTGGTAAAAATCATTTTGACCATTTTTTAATATAAATAATGACTTTTCCAATATCATCGACAAAATAATAACATAAACACTTATTAAGGAAATTTTAACGTTCGCCCAGCAAATTGTTTTAAAATGCCCCCAAGGATCAAAATGTGATTTTTTCGGTACCTCTTAATGAGGCAACATAACAAGAAAAACCTAATTTTCTATCTGATCATACTAGCTGACATCTCTCGAATTTGAAAATAATTTCCAGCGATTTCTCTCAGCAGTATATACTAACAATTTTTTTTCCTAAAGCTGTAATACGACCGAGGGCCGTTCTTATTTGGCCACCCGGTATACTTTTCTAACCTCCTGATATTAATCCTTGTCCTTATACTATAAAGTTGTATTTCATCTAACACTGTTAGATAAGTATTCGTTTTTTTCTTTTGAACTCATTTTTTTTTTTTTTAATAAAATTACCCTAAACTAATTTATCTACCGGGTGTCCAAAATAGGAAAGATTAGCCCACACTAAGTAAAATTTAATGCAATATGAGATATGAAAAACATTTTTTTTATGATAATGAACTATTTTAGGATAGTCCTTTAATTTCCTATTTTATGGTATTTTTGCCAAGTTCAATAATCGTTACTCATAATTATGTCTTGTTAGTTATTATGCTTCTTGTCATACCAGTCAACAAACCCAGAGTTTCACTTTAACCGTATACGTATACCGGGTGTTTCTCAAAAGACGTTCACCCCTATAACTTTTCTGTATTTATAGATATTACAATGAAGTTTAGATATTATGCACAACAGATGAGTCTGCATTTGTTGGCATAATTTTTAATTTGTTAGCACTTCCGATTTGACCGGAAGTGTCCTTGACTTTGGTATTTTAAATGGGACATCTTGTATATTTTTAGATACTTATTGGGATTCAGCATAACATTCTGAGTGAAATGACATCTCGCTTGAAATTTTTCAACGTGTTATAACATTTTTATGTTTATTTTTTTTTTTCAATCTAGAGTGCTACAAATTAATTAAATCTGTTAGTTTACAGTCATGTACACTGCACCGCAAAATTAACCGGATGGAAAAAAATTCGCTTCAATTCAATCTTAAATAACTTTTAAGTGTTTTGATTAAATTCGATAATTTTTTGACACGTTGCAGATGCAGTCGTCTTTATCATGTTCTGATATCGCTTTTATGAACAGTGAAAATGGATATGTTCACATACAGGGTAGACAAAAAAATTGCATTTTACGCTTAACTTCTAAACACCCTGTGGAAAAATTGAAGAACTGATTGATGTTTTTTTGTACGGCATTTTTAAGTCCCATCTTTTCTGAACAACTTGTTTTTTGATTCATCTCGATATCTAAATTATTAAAGGAAAAACACAGGTTTAAAGGAAATAATGCAATAATCCTTTATTAGCAACAATAAATTTAAAAATTTGTAGTTGGCTTTGTCTTTTTTTGTCTTTCTGAATCTCGTTTCCATGGTACCATGGCTTGTCAGAAAGATTTTTGTCAACAAATGTACAGATTTATTAATTGCTGTACTTCAAGCGTTTCTTAAGTAAATTGTTGTTGTTTTTTTAATGTAATTTGTTGGTTGTTTTATGTTTTGAAGCTGTTCCGTAAACGGTAACGTAAAAGTGTATTAATTTAAATTAAATATGAGACCAGAAGAAGTGGCACAAGCCGTCGCTTTATAAGATGATGGTCGTCCGATTCTGTATATCGCAGAAAGGCTTGGCCATCCACGCAGTACCATATCCGATGCGATCCAAAGATTTAGACAAACTGGTTCTTACTCGAGAAGACCCGGGCAGGGAAGACCAAGAGTCACAAATGCAGTTGAAGATCGATTTCTTCGTCTTCAGGCTCTTCGGGAGCGAACAGCCTCTGCTCCGGTTTTAGCTGTAAGATTGGCAGATGTTCATGGTACCTTGGTGTCATCTGACACTGTACTTAGAAGGTTAAGACAACAGAATCTAACATCTCATGTACCTGCCACAGGACCTCTATTAGACGCAGGTCATCGAAGGCAGCGCCTTGAATTTGCTCGAGCTCATGCAGATTGGAACATGAACAACTGGCAAAACGTTCTATTTACAGACGAGTCTCGTTTTACGCGATATTCACCTGACGGACGTCAAAGAGTGTGGAGGAGGCCTGGAGAACGATACTCTCAATGTTGTTTCTCTCCTAGAGTGCAATTTGGTGGCGGAGGAGTGATGGTATGGGGCGGCATATCTTTGGAGGCCCGTACAGACCTCATTACACTTCAGGGGGGTATTAACGCTGATAAATACATCAGACAGTGCTTAGAAGAACATATGATACCATATTCGCATTTTATAGGAGAACATTTTAAATTAATGCAAGATAATGCTCCACCACACAGAGCACAAATAACGAGGCAGTATTTGAACGATGTTGGCGTTCAGGTATTGGACTGGCCCTCAAGAAGTCCGGATCTGAACCCTATTGAGCACATGTGGGATACACTGGGAAGGAGAGTTAGGCAAAACTACGGCGAATTTCAAACTTTAGAGGCGCTAGCACAGGCACTGACAAACGAGTGGCAGCAGATACCCCAAGACGCAGTTGCTATTTTAATTCAATCTATGCCTGAAAGGATGAGAGCTGTTATTCAGGCTCGTGGAGGAAATACTCGATTTTAATCTTACCACTATTGCCCATGTTAATTTTTAAATTTATTGTTGCTAATAAAGGATTATTGCATTATTTCCTTTAAACCTGTGTTTTTCCTTTAATAATTTAGATATTGAGATGAATCAAAAAACAAGTTGTTCAGAAAAGATGGGACTTAAAAATGCCGTACAAAAAAACATCAATCAGTTCTTCAATTTTTCCACAGGGTGTTTAGAAATTAAGCGTAAAATGCAATTAAAATTATGTCATAATAATTGACTTTCTAAGTTTCACAAGCGTTAAAAAATGAAATTTTGTTGACGTTTACTCCATTTTTCGAACAATTTGATACCATACACTCCTATGCTATTTTAAAATTGACACCAAGAAATTTGACTTAAGTCCCAATCGCAAATTTAAAAGCGTTATGCATTATTGCCGCCCTTTATTTTCTAAAGAAATATAAAGACGGCTTTGAAAAACAATGGAATGATTTTGAAAACCAATATGGTTTTAAAGTGAAATTGTAATGTCATTCGTTTATTAAACTTTTAACATTGTAAATCAGATAAAATGGTTAGTTTTACTAGAAATGAACAAATTGATATGCTCCTAATTATTGGAGTGACCAGAAAAAATTTTCTGAAGCCGCAAGATTGTATGTATTGTATGTTTTATAAACTAATGACATTACAACTTAAAATTAAAGCCATAAATATTGCTTTTCAAAACCCTTCCATTGTTTTTCAAAGCCGCCTTTATATATATAGAGAGGGCGGCATATAAAAGATGTCCCATTTAAAATATCAAAGTCAAGGTCACTTCCGGTCAAACCGGAAGTGCTAACAAATTGAAAATTATGCCAATAAATGAAGACTCATCTCGTATGCATAATCTCATAATCTCATTACTATAAAATATAAAAAAGTTATGGGGGTGAATGTATTTTAAGAAACACCCGGTATGTACAGGCAAGACACATTATTAGAAATGCCGGTGGTTGCGAGGACATTTGGTAAGCTGATGACTTATTTCCATGTAAGAAATTACGGTTAATCTTCGAAACATAATGATTAACCTAAGAACCATAATGCATCACCTACAAAACATATTGGTTAACCGAAGAACCTTGTGGTTAAACGAATCATGTATTTAACCTACGAACCGGGAATTCTTTTCAGTATAGTAATTCTCTCTCTCTGTGTTTTTTTTTTCTAAGTCTTACTAGATCGTAGTTACTATGATCTGTTGTAAAGTTTTGGACCATAATCTTTAAAAATAAAATTTACGCTACGGCTAGGTGTATCTTTTTTTCACTTTTACACAGAGATAAAAAAAAAATCCTGTATAAACCGTTGGTTAACATACACAGGTATACACGATGCAACAAATTCGACGCGGAGTATTATTATTAACTTATCTGTTGGTATCGTATAATAAACTATAGAGTCCAATTTACAGCAAAGTTGGTAATTTTGATGTTATTTATGCATGGTTCTTGTATATTAATTATCATGACTAGATGACTAGATTTAACACAAATTCTCATCTGGAAAGACCTTATAAGCACCAAGTGTCCTCATAACTGCCGGTAATTCTAAAACTGGGTCTTTAAAACTGCCTGTACTTATATGTATATAAAGTAAATTATAAATTAGTTTGCCTTATAGACTGGAAAAGGTGCCTTAAGTAACGTGCCCTCATTCTGAATAATACCATTACAAATAATAACTAAAATGTTTTTAAAATTTAAAAAAATACATTCCTTTTCATCTTTAAGAAAAGTTTATCAATGCAAAACTGCCACTATTTAAAAAAAAACTTGTCTTCGGTATTATTTTGCTAAGCATTTCATAGCTTTTGCCATCATATTAAATTAAAACTTTTATAATTATGTTTCTTAAGTTAATCACAATGTATCGAAGGATAACCAGAAATTCTTACATGAACAGACTTCATAAGCACCAAGTGTCCTAGCAACCACCGGTATTTCTAAAAATTTGGCTTTAAAACTGCCTGTACGTACCATTGCGATAAAAAAAAAGTAGTACAACAAAATATAATTTAATCGGCTGGTCTATTATAAAATATTTTCTTTCAAACTGATAACTCAGTGTCACCAGAATTGTTGCGTCAGTGTCATGTCAGTGTCACCTTTATTACAATACTGTCACCAGAATTTTTCATGGTAACGCCTAAAAAGTAAGGTGGCATAATTATATTGTTTTCATAGTGACGACGATATCCACTTCTTGATATTCTTATAGACCAAGAGTTCTATCTGGGACTACTAATTATTGTACTACTTTTTTTTTATCGCAATGGTACATGTATACCGCGGAAAATATGAATGAAATGTGCAGTATAGATCAATAATGGCGTTTTGATTAAAAAAACAAAACGGTTAGTGTGTAAATACTGATGGGTTTAGAAATTAGACGTACTGTCGCTTCAAATAATACCTACTAAAGATTATAATAATTCGTAAAATCCAAAAAAAAATTCCATTTCTTCCCATCTTTAAAGAAATTTTTAAATGCAATATGGCTTATTTATTCTGTACCGCATACTAATTTGTTGCCGTTGTATAAATATATGTACAGGCAGTTTTAAAAACACATTTTAAAAATAACGGTAGTTACGACACTTGTTGCTTATATATATATGGGTTTTCAAGTTACATTTTATGATTAACCTGTGAACCATAAAAGATAACCTACGAACCTTATGAATGTCCGTATGGCTTTACCAAAATAAACATCCATGGGATCTCCGTTACAAAACCATGGATATTATTGGATATTTTGGATTACCAGTGGACATCCAAAACCATATTATGTCCAATGACTTTACCAAAATGAACATTCATAGGACCTCAGTTAAAATGAACATAAACGAACCATGTGTTTAACCTACGAACCAGCAAAACTCTTTACAAAATAATACCGGAGATAAATATTTTATAAAATGGTGGCAATTGTGTATTTATGAATTTGCTTTTAAGCGGAATTATTAATATAATTTTTTTGGTATTATTCATAACAAAGGTACAACGTATGAATGTTCATTTTGGTAAAGCCATTGTACATAATATGGTTTTGGATGTCCATTGGTAATCCAAAATATCCATGGTTCTGTAACGGAGGATGTTCATTGTGTTAAAGCCATTGATTGGACATACGGTTTTAGATGTTTACTGGTCATCCAAAATATCCGTGGTGCTGTAACGGAGATCCCATCATGGATGTTTATTTTGGTAGAGCCATACGGACGTCCATAAGGTTCGTAGGTTATCTTTTATAGTTCACAGGTTAATGATGATTGTTCATAAGTTAAACATTAATTGTTACTTGAAAACCCATTTAAGCAACAAGTGTCGTAACTACCGGTATTTTTTAAAATGTGTTTTTATAACTGCCTGTACATATTATATGCATATGCATAAATAAATTAGTATGCGGTACAGAATAAATACGCCATATTGCATTTAAAAATTTCTTTAAAGATGAGAAGGAATGGAATTTTTTTTTGGATTTTACGAATTATTATTATCTTTAGTAGGTATTATTTGAAACGACAGTACGTCTGATTTCTAAACCCATCAGAGTTTACACCTTAACCGTTTTGTTTTTTTTAATTAAAACGCCATTATTGATCTATAGTGCACACTTATTCATATTTTCCGCGGTATACATGTACGTACAGGCAGTTTTAAAGCCAAATTTTTAGAAATACCGGTGGTTGCTAGGACACTTGGTGCTTATGAAGTCTGTTCAGTAAGAATTTCTGGTTATCCTCCGATACATTGTGATTAACTTAAGAAACATAAAGCATAATCTACGAACCATAAACGTTAAAATAGAAACCATGATGGTTAACCTACTAACCATGTGGTTATCCTAGTAACCAAGTGGTTAAGCTGAAATAAGGTAATATCCCATCTAAGGAGTTTTATTTTTCCCTCTCTCTCTCTCTATGTCTCTCTCTCTCTCTCTTTCTTAAGGAATGGGAATGGCAGGTAGATTCTATTCCAGCAGAAAATATGACAGTTTTTTTTAAATAGTGGCAGTTTTGCATTGATAAACTTTTCTTAAAGATGAAAAGGAATGTATTTTTCTAAATTTTAAAAACATCTTAGATATTATTTGCAATGGTATTATTCAGAATGACGGCACGTTACTTAAGGAACCTTTTCCCGTCTATATAACGCAAACTAATTCATAATTTACTTTATATAAGTACAGGCAGTCTTAAAGACCTAGTTTTAGAATTATCGGCAGTTACGAGGACACTTGGTGCTTATAAGGTCTTTCCAGATGAGAATTTGTGTTAAATCTAGTCATGATAATTAATATACAAGAACCATGAATAAATAACATCAAAATTACCAACTTTGCTGTAAATTGGACTCTATAGTTTATTATACGATACCAACAGATAAGTTAATAATAATATGCCGCGTCGAATTTGTTACATCGTGTATACCTGTGTATGTTAACCGACGGTTCATACGGGATTTTTATATCTCTGTGTAAAAGTGAAAAAAAAGATACACCTAGCCGTAGCGTAAATTTTATTTTTAAAGATGATGGTTAAAAACTTTACAACAGATCATAGTAACTACTATCTATTAAGAATTAGAAAAAAAAACAACACAGAGAGAGATAATTACTATACTGAAAAGAATTCCCGGTTCGTAGGTTAAATACATGATTCGTTTAACCACAAGGTTCTTCGGTTAACCAATATGTTTTGTAGGTAATGCATTATGATTCTTAGGTTAATCATTATGCTTCGAAGATTAGCCGTAAATTCTTACATGGAAATAAGTTATCAGCTTACCAAATGTCCTCGCAACCACCGGCATTTTTAATAATGTGTCTTCAAAACTGCCTGTACATACCGGGTGTTTCTTAAAAGACATTCACCCCTATAACTTTTTTATATTTATAGATATTAAAATGAAATTATGGATACGAGATGAGTCTGCTATTATTGGCATAATTTTTAATTTGTAAGCACTTCCGGTTTGACCGGAAGTGACCTTGACTTTGATATTTTAAATGGGACATCTTGTATATTTTTACTTATTTGGGTTCAGCAGAACATTATGAGTGAAATGACACCTCACTTGTCATTTTTCGACGTGTTATAACATTTTTATGTTTATCGTTTATTTTCAATCTAGAGTGCTACAAAATAATTAAATCTGCTCATTTATAGTCAAGTGCCTAGTATATGAAAATTAAAATTATGTCATAGTAATTGACTTTCTAAGTTTCACAAGCGTTCAAAAAATTAAATTTTGTTTTCTTGACGTTTACTCCATTTTTCCAAATGGAACGATCGTGGTTCACTAGGATATTTAAAACGAGCATTTTTTTTTCAACAATTTTATACCATACACTCCTATGCTATTTTAAAATTGACACTGAAAAATTTGCCTTACATCCCAATCGCAAATTTAAAAGCGTTATGCATTATTGCCGCCCTTTTCTAAAGAAATATAAAGGCGGCTTTGAAAAACAATGGAACGGTTTTGAAAAGCAATCTGGCTTTAATTTAAAGTTGTAATCTCATTAGGTTATAAAACATACAATATATACAATCTTGCGGCCTCAGAAGAATTTTTCTGCTCACTCCAAAAATTAGGAGCGTATCAATTTGTTCATTATTTCTAGTAAAACTAACCATTTTATCTGATTTACAATATAAGTTTAATAAAGAATGACATTATAATTTCACGTTAAAACTATATTGGTTTTCAAAATCATTCCATTGTTTTTCAAAGCCGCCTTTATATTTCTTTAGAAAATACAGGGCGGCAATAATGCATAACGCTTTTAAATCTGCGATTGGTACTCAAGGCAAATTTTTTCGTGTCAATTTTAAAATAGCATAGGAGTGTATGGTATTAAATTGTTGGAAAAAATGCTCGTTTTAAATATCCTAGTGAACTACCATCGTTCCATTTGGAAAAATGGAGTAAACGTCAAGAAAACAAAATTTAATTTTTTTTAAGCTGGTGAAACTTAGAAAGTCAATTATTATAATTTTTGATAATACTCGTATTATTAATTATAATTTTAATATACTACTTGACTGTAAACTAACAGATTTAATTAATTTGTAGCACTCTGGACTGAAAAAAAAAACATAAAAATGTTATAACACGTCGAAAAATGACAAGTGAGGTGTCATTTCACTCAGAATGTTATGCTAAATCCCAATAGGTAAAAATATACAACATATCCCATTTAACCAAAGTCAAGGTCATTTCCGGTCAAACCGGAAGTGCTAACAAATTGAAAATTATGCCAACAAATGCAGACTCATCTCTTATGCATAATATCTAAATTTCATTTTAATATATAAATACAGAAAAATTATAAGGGTGAACGTCTTTTGAGAAACACCCGGTATACGTATACGGTTAAAGTGAAATTCTGGGTTTGTTGACTGGTATGACAAAAAGCAATAATAACTAACAGGACCTAATTATGAGTAACGATTTCTTTCGAACCTGGCAAAAATGCCATAAAATAGGAAATTAAAAAATATATACGCGGTTTTAAATAAGGACTATACTAAAATAATTAATTATCATAAAAAATTTTTTTTTCATATATCATTGCATTAAATTTTACCTAGTGTGTGCTGTATTACAGGACTGCTTTTAGCTGTTAAACAGAAGATCCTGTGTTAAAACCAGCTGCTTGTAAAAAAATTTAAGTAATTGCAGTCCTATTAGTTGAAATAAAAACTGCCAAAAACCGCCTCGAAAGATCGACTAAAGCATAAGAACAAAAATTTTAAGAAAAATTATTAACCTTTTATAGCTAAAATATTTAAACCTTTTAAATTTTAATAACTCAATTATTATCTTAATTTTATCATAATCTTTCCAATTTTGGACACCAGGTAGATATATTAGGTTAGGGTCATTTTATTTTTTAAGAAAAAAACTAAATAAGTGCAAAAGAAAAAAACAAATATCTAACAGTGTTAGATGAAATACAACTTTATAGTATAATGATTAATCAGGTGGTTAGAAAAGTATACCGGGTGGCCAAATAAATACGTTGTACCTTTGTTATGTATAACACCAAAAAAATTATATTAATAATTCGTAAGAGATTCAAAAAGATTACATTCGTTGTCAACTTGAAAGCAAATTCATAAATACACAATTGCCACCCTTTTATAAAATATTTGTCTCCGGTATTATTTTGTAAAGAATTTTGCTGGTTCGTAGGTTAAACACATGGTTTGTTTAACCACAAGGTTCTTCGGTTTACCGATGTGTTTTGTAGGTTATGCTTTATGGTTTTTGGGTTAGTCATTATGTTTCGGAGATTAACCAGAAATTCTGACATGGAAAGGACTCATAAGCATCAAGCGTCCTCGCAACCACCGGCATTTCTAATTATTTATTTTAAAAACTGCCTGTACACAAACTACCAATTTCTGGTAGAATCAAAATCAAAAACTTTTTAAAAATTGATTAATTAACATGGCCAAGATTCGGGTCATCAATGTTGATCGGATATTCTTAAAAAAGAAAACAATCGAGAAAATGGTAGGAGTAACAACGTTTTGTTCGGACTAAAAATCTTGGCTTTAAAACCACAAGATTTGATAATTAACTTTTGTTGCAACGCTACGTTGTTACGATATAATCTGATATAGTCCTCATAAATATATTAAATATCTTGTGTCCTTATAATATACTATTTACATATAAAGCTTATAAGGACAGTTCCCACAACTACCAATTGACATGTATTTTTACAAGGACAGACCTCATAAGCACCATGTGTCCTCGTTAGCACTGATACTCCTAAAAATTTGTCCTCAAAACTGCCCATTGACATATATATATATATATATATTATATACATAACGTATTGTATGTTCGTATATTATAGTGATATAAAATATACCAATAAAATATTGTCATATTCGTTTTATATTTTAATCTAGTTGTGCCTGAATTATAAAATAAATTCTTTACAATAAATATTATATTATTATTTAACCTTAAATTTATATTTAACTTATTATTATATTTAACTCAATACAAGTATTTTACTTCTGAGTTCGGAATTAATAGTTTATCCAAAAAAATATATATTAGCATTAAATGTAAAAAAAAATATTTGAATAAACTTTTATTATTATTATTATTATTATTATTATTATTATTATTATTATTATTATTATTATTATTATTATTATTATTATTATTAATATTATTATTATTATTATTATTATTATTATTATTATTATTATTTTTATTAATATTATTATTATTATTATTATTTATTATTATTAAAGGTATAAAATATCCATAGTATCACCAGAAATAAATCGGCTGCAAGCCACAACCTTTGTTGAGAGTTTTTATATCCATCGTAATTCAACATTACTTATGACATGACACAAACTGTTATTTGAAATTCGACATTAAATTCATTTTTTGAACTCAATTAATCATTTTTTGTAGCAATATTTATTTATGTTGCCCATAACTGGATCTGTGATTTTTTGATATTTACTTGACAAATATTAATAATTTAACCATACGTCATTCTAAATTTGCGTTTGTAGTTTAGTTTTCGGAACGCTTGTCTTGTCCGCTTTGAGCTTAAACTACATTTATATCTGGCTGCTAAGTTGAGTATATGAGACAATTTGCTGGAAGCTTAACTACAAACGTACCACCGTACCATTTTTACCGTACCTTTGTTTTTTTTTCCGTTAATTTAACTTAATAACCATTCAATTTTTAAACCGTTGTTTTATGTATCTTGAACCACTCTACGGAAATACGGTAATTTTGTTTCTCTGGCCAATTATTAATTATGTTGGCCAACTCTTTGGTATTATTGGAACGACCATACAGTTTTTTTACAGACAGAATATGCAGTCGATATTGATTATATGTAAAGTTTTTGTAAACGCGAGAGAAAATAAATAAACCTGCATGAAATAGGTTGACCAGCATGTTGATACTTCCAGATATTGCGCTTATAAATTAGGTAAATAAAGAAAGCCAGTGAAAAACTAATTGTTTAGCCCAATGCCAATCTCCATAATTTTGTACTTTTTGTTTCCGAGCTCCCAATATAGGCCAGGAATATTAGTCAATTAGGGGCATGTATCTCGGAATGAGAGATAGTCAGCTATGAACCTTTATTTTGGCACCCTAAAACTTGTCTCAAAACCTACGTATTGTAATGGAACGACATGACAATATTTTGAAAAATAATTGCTGAAGAATTTTTTTTAAAAAGAAAGAAAAAATTAATTATTATGTGAATGATTTTACTGTTAAGATTAAAAAGGATTATATTTAGAAACAAAATAATTTTCTAAATTATTTTGTTTTAGTTACTCAATATAACATTTTTACAAAAAACCGGAAAATAAAAACTTTTCTATTTTCTACATTTTTTTTAAAGTTAAGAAATGGACTTAATTTGAAAACTCACTTAATTTCAATCGGCATGTAATCCAATTCCAAAAACAATAAGTAAAACTTAACACAAGACTTCATTAAAGTCGACACATTTAAAATAAATAAAAATTATTTTATTTTATTTTTAAAATTCAACAACTGTTTCCTCGCGTCACTTTCGACTGTTCACTACCGACCGAACGAAACTAATGAAGAGCCACCAAAATTTTATATTGAGTTAAAAACATTATTGCACTTGGCACTACAATTTTGCACACGAATACTGCGATATATCCGCAGGTCTTTTAACAAATTGCACGAGTTACCAATAGTTGCTCACTGCTCTACAGTTACTTCAGGACAGGTTTTGCAGGAGCTTTATACACTGAAAGAAAATGTTGAATTGGACATATGCTTAACTATAAAACATTTTACTTTTTCTTACAGTGTAGAACTCATAAATTTTATCACCTTGTCATGTCGATTGCGAAACATTTCACCCGGCACCAATATAATAATCGAGTAAGGTGTAATTTTGCGCTAAGCACCACTGCTTTTGCGGGTATAAAACATGAAATCTTAGCGATTGAGAGATAGTCTGTTTTAAAGTCGGTGAAAAAGGTCTAGTCTGAAAAGTGTACCGTGTTGTTAAAAAGTCGTTCTGCCGGAAGTAGTCGCGAAGTATTGTTACAGTGGAAACGTCCTAGTGAAAAAGTTGTCTGCTAAGTGGAAATTTAAGCACGATTCTTTTTATCCAGTGTATTAAGTACGGATCGTTTAAAAGTGACAATTTTGACCAATAAGAATACTACTTATGTACTCGGCTCGGTTTTTCGGGATTGTCAACAGTAAGTGTCGAATTTAACATTGTTTATTATCTTGAATCATGTACATGGTGGTTCCGATTTTATTATTTTAAAATAAACTTAAGTTGTTAAAGTGATTCGTCGTTTAACTTATTATATCATATCAGTTAGGCTCCCTAGAAAGAATATAATTTCATGACAAAATAGATTTTGACAAATAAATAGAGATATACTTATTAGTGAAATAGATTTAACAGTGATTGGTAAAACACGCTGGTGCTGAGAACCTACCAAGTGAAAAATTTGTAAACGTCCCAGAAGTGAGGTCGAAAATAAGTAAGTAAAAATTTAGGCCATAATCTTAATAGGGGCGGGCGTTACAACTGGTGTCAGGTGTGGGGTTGGTTATTTTAACCCTCAGGGAGGAAAAACCCTGGGCCAGTGCCAGAAACAACGGATACTTGCCAACCGCTTCGTGTTTTACCAAAGGTGAACTATTAAACTTAAAGATGACGGATCCAACTACAAATGTATTACCACCAGCTCCTGTAATCACCAACAATATTGTACTAGGCATTGACGCAATTTCTACTTATGAAGGAAGCGGTAGCATAGAAGAATTTCTAGCTTCAATTGACGAAACAGCCCTTATAGCAGATTGGAGCGAACAACAAAAAGTAGCCATTGCCAGACTGAAACTAAAAAACAAAGCAAAGCAGTTGATAGATTCCGAACCTACTCTAAAAACCACAACCTCATGGGCAACTTTAAAAAATGCCTTGAAACAACATTTTACACTACCTTGTGTTAGAGGTTCGGCGATGAAAATTTTTGTAGAATGCCGACAAAGAATAGGAGAGCCCTGCCGACAGTTTTTGACAAGATTAAAATTGTTAGCCAATAAAACAGTTACGCTTACGGGGAACGCAGCAACGGATACGCCAATATTAGATAAATTGGAACAGGACATTATTACACAGTTTATCTTGGGTCTATTAATGCCTATTAAACAAAGAGTGCTGTCCCGAAACCCTTCAACTTTAGCAAAAGCTTTAGAGCTGACAGAACGGGAAGAATCTGTTGAAAATTTATTGAAACCAACACACAGAGAATGCAGAAATGTAAATACTACTGGGAACACATCAAGTTATCAAACCCAACGACGCAATGATTTTAATAGACAGAGACCCACAAATTACCATAAATATCGAGATAATATTGGTAATGAACACCGAGGAGGCATAAACAATGTGGAACAAGGAAATCGTAATAACTTTCAGCAAAGAAATTTTACCTGCAATAAATGTAAGAAACCAGGTCATTCAGCCGCAGTTTGTAGAGC
Source organism: Polydrusus pterygomalis (assembly GCA_963969555.1). NCBI lineage: Eukaryota > Metazoa > Arthropoda > Insecta > Coleoptera > Curculionidae > Polydrusus > Polydrusus pterygomalis. The sequence goes on along the minus strand of OZ018381.1, from coordinate 14,673,643 downwards.
ACCTACTTGTTTTAGTTGCAACACGCAAGGACATATAGCAAAATTCTGTCCAAAAAGAGTTACTGCCAACAATGACAACAGACAACTTTGTTTCATGTGTCAACAGCCTGGACACTTTGCTGGATTTTGCCCTACAAAGAACAATACTCAACAACCAGCAAGCCGTGCTTTAAACTACAATGCAGCCAGCCAACAACCCCGAGGCGTGGCTGTCAACGCAGCAAATTGGGAATAAAAGAAAATATAGTAACAGGGATATATACGTGCTCTTTGAATGGAACCCCGAGACCTTGTAATAGTGTAGAACTTATAATAAATGGTAAGAAGTATTTAGCTTTAATAGATTCAGGAGCAGTTGTATCCCTGGTTAAACCTTATGTTGCAGAGGGGTTCAAGATGACAAGTAGTGATAGTAATTTAGTGGATATTCAAGGTAATGCAATACCTACGTTAGGACAAGTAATTTTGCCACTTACTTTTGCATGTGATATAACTATATCACATAGTTTTACGATAATGGAATCAGGATCTTTTGATGTAGATGTACTTTTGGGAATTGATTTTTTGCATGCGCATAATGTTAAAATTGATTGGGGAAATGGATGTTTTTATGCATTTGATAAAGTGATAGAAATGCATGCGGAGAAATCTGATGTGCCATCCGATTTTATGGTAACTTCGTCAGATGAATTATTAAAGAAATTGCTGAAAGAATGGAATGCTACAATGAAAGAAGTAAAGGAGATTTTAAGAGAAAGGAAGACCGAGCCTTGGACAAATTCTTTTCAACGTTCCTCGTCATCATCACTGACGACGGAATGTAGTATTCAGACGAGTGATGATCGTCTGGAAACTGGTACCAACCAACAACTTAAGAAGGAAAGAAAAAGTTCTGAGCCGACGTCTAGGAAAACTGCAGTTTCCAGAACAGAGAAAAAGAAGGAAAGTAGCATAGTTCATGAAGATAATAAAGAAATTAAGAGGGATAAAGAAGTATACAGTGAAGACTGTGAAGCAAGACGTTTAGACGATTGCTACAGTTGTAAAGAAAGAAGTACGCAGATATTTATTCCCCAAGATATACAGATTCCTCCCATGTGTCAAGCCATCTGTTTAGCGACCTTAAGGACACCATCAAGAGTCAAGACTCAGCACTTAGTTGTGGAACCTAGTGTGATGGTCTGAAAGGTATATTAGTGGCGAGAATTTTATGTAAAACAGAAAAACATATCCCGCTGAGATTAACAAACATTACTGAGAAAGAGTTGATTATACCTGGTAAAATGATATTAGCCAATGCATTTGAGGCAGATGTTGAACAGGCTAGTACGAGTCCTGTCCTGCCTGTGAGAACCATTACCAGGCAAGATATAAGTGAAATACTTAAGCAACTTAATCTGACTGAAGTTTCAACAAATGAAGAGTTTAGACTTAAAAATTTAATAATGGAATTTATAGATATTTTTAAAGCACCTGATCAGAAACTTACATGCACTTCTGATGTGACTCATAGAATTATTACTGAAGACGTCCCACCTATATGTAAGCGGCCCTACAGAGTACCTTTCCATAGGCAAGAAATCATGAAGAAAGAGATAAAAACTTTACTTGACGATGGAATTATAGTTGAAAGCCAATCACCGTGGAGTTTTCCTGCCATATTAGTCGAAAAGAAAAGACATCCAAACGAAGATATCCAATTTCGCTTAGTAGTCGATTATCGTGAACTTAATGGGATATCAAAGACAGATTATTATCCCCTCCCCAATATTCACGAGACTATCGATAGATTGGCCGATTCCAAGTGGTTTTCTACCATGGATTTAGCGTCAGGATACTTCCAAGTTCCCCTACATCCAGATGACCAGGAGAAAACAGCTTTTTCTACGCCAGATAACCATTATCATTTCCTTAGAATGTCCATGGGATTGAAAAACGCACCGGCAACGTGGTCTCGTCTCATGAACCATATTCTGGGAAAGCTGACATACACAGAATGTCTAGTTTATTTGGATGATATTTTAGTATTCTCCAAAGATGTAAACACTCATCTAGAACGCTTGCGTCACGTATTTGAAAAGATGCGAGGAAGTCACCTTAAATTAAAACCTACAAAGTGCCACTTTTTACAAAAAGAAACTGAATATCTGGGACATATAATTAAAGAAGGAGGATACAACACTCATCCCAATAAAACCAAAATAATAGCAACTTACCCAATCCCTCGAAACGTCAGAGAGATCAGGGCGTTCTTAGGCTTAAGTAACTTTTATAGACGGTTTGTACCTAACTTTGCGAAAATCAGCCAACCAATTTCCAATCTTACGAAGAAAAATCAAAAATATATTTGGGGCGCAGAACAACAAGCATCTTTTGAAACTCTTAAGAAAGCATTAATATCCCCTCCTATTTTAAGATATCCCGATTTTAAGAAGGAATTTATAGTGAATACAGATGCAAGCGCAACTTCCATTGCAGCCATACTTCTACAAGTTCATGATGGTGTAGAACATCCAATCTGTTACTCAAGCCGAACACTTAATGAAGCTGAAAGACGCTACAGTGCAATAGAAAGGGAATGCTTAGCTGTAGTTTATGCGGTAAAAACATATAAGGTATATTTGACTGGTACTCACTTCACCATAGAAACTGATCACAGACCACTAAAATATTTACTTACTATTAAAGATCCAAGCTCTCGTTTAGCTAGATGGGCCATGTTTCTTTTGGAGTATAGTTTCACAATAAAATATAGACCTGGAGTTCAAAATGCCCGAGCTGACGCCTTAACTCGTCTTAGACCTGAGGAACAAAACGAACCTAAAGTAATTGCAAATGTTAACCAAAATCCAGAAATAACGCCGATCATAAGTGCAATCTGGAGCAGAGAAGAATTGAAAAGATTTCAGGAAAAAGATGCAGAAATTAACAGCATAAAAGAAAACCTTACTGTGGAAGATCCCACATTCTACTGCAGTATAGATAATCTACTTTATAAAAAACGGCCAGAACAACAAAGGCATGACCCCCTAGTAGCACCAAGATCCATTGTCGCAGATATTTTGCAGATATATCACTCTTCTTTGTTTGCACTTCATCCAGGCCAGAAAAGAACGCTATCCTTAATTCAGCAAGACTTTTACTGGAAGAACATGAGAAAAGATGTGAAATCGTACGTTGAAAAATGTCACTCTTGTAACATACATAAAACTAATCCTCAATTGCCCTCAGAAATGCAAAGAACTCCGGTACCAGGAAGCCCATGGTCTAGAATTAGTTTAGACATCGTAGGTCCCTTAAACCGAACACAAAACAATAATAAATACATACTAACCTGTATAGATTTTTTAACTCGTTTTCCAGAGTGTATACCATTAGCTGATATAAAAGCAGATACAGTGGCAAGAGCTTTTGTGGAAAATATAGTTCTACGTTATGGCACTCCGAGAGAAGTTTTGACAGATTGTGGTAGCAACTTTCTTTCGCAACTTTTTCAATCCGTATGTAAAATACTGAATATTAAAAAATTAAAAACTACACCATACCATCCTGCAGCAAATGGCATACTAGAAAGATTACATAAAACTTTAAAAACTATGATAAGCCATTTCGTCACAGAATATCATGACAGTTGGGATGAAATTTTACCATTTGCATTAATGGCCTACAGAAACACCATACACGACGTAACCAAAGATACACCTTTTTTCCTTATGTATGGTAGAGACATGGAGCTACCCCATAACCTCACAATTAGGGACGATAAGATAAGGTATGATTTAGGAGAAAACTACGCCAGTGAATTAATGGAAAGAATGCAACAAGCTCACGAAAAAGCAAAAATCAGCATAGAAAATGTATCATCAAGAAGGTGTGAAAAACATAACCTTAGAAAAACGAAACAAGGATTTATGGTAGGCGATCTTGTATACTTACATAGTCTAGCTATTCCAGGAAAACACCTTTCAACCAAATTCAGAGCTAAATGGACAGGTCCTTTCAGAATTTTAAAGAAAGTCGGTCCTGTAACTTTTAAGATAAAGGATATGACAGGTCGGGATGAAAAAACAGTACATCTTGATCGACTTAAGCCGTTTAAAGGAACAAATGAATTAAACTATATACAAGAAGAAAATGAAGAGGATATAAAATCTGTTGAAGAAGGATTCGAACTGGATGAACCAGCCAATCAAACAATAAATGAAATTCATAATCTTGACAGACAAGAAACCGAAGAATTAGATTCAGATGACTCTTCTGAGGAAAGCGAAGAAAACATTTCCGAATCTGAGTCAAGCGACGAAAATGTCGAAGAAGAGGAGTATAATAGTGCCCAAGAAACGGACGATGAAGAAAATGTAAATAACGAACAAGTTCAAGAAGAAAATGAGCCGCGAAGAACTAGAACGCGTGAAATACGAAGACCAACGCATTTTAGAGATTTCATTCTGGATTAATAAGTTTAAGAAGCCACCATGTATATATTTTAGCAGTAGGATAATTAATAAGAAAACAAGAAGATAATATAATTTATTGTTGCAGTGATGTGGACTGTATTCGCATTATGGGTTCCCCTTACGTATGTTACACTGGTAGCTTATGACTGCCAAAACCCGTCAACTACGCTAACAGCTATATCCCTACTAGATGTAAGCCAGTGCCCAGATCCAGAAATAGGATATACTACTCAAGAAAGTTACGTGCAAGTTTTGGAAAAACGAAGTGTTGATTATGCGCATGTGTTCTCTTGCTTAGTTGAAGTCACTCGAATAATAACACATTGTGGTGCATTCTCGCACCAATCAGCTGTTGCAGGAGGAATATCAACCTACATTTATGAGCTAGGAAGTGATGAATGCAGAAAAACGCATGCCTACAGACAATTTAATGGATTAAATGGACAAGTGATTAATAAACTAAAGCCAAACTCCACCCTTTCAACATCATTGGTAATAGCAGGAAGGATAGATCAAAATCATAACTGCGAAGGAACTCAATATAATGAAGATGGAAAGCAGTGGAACAATGTCATAGTTCAAGCTAATGTCAAAATAGTACTTCAAGACTATATTGCCAAAGTTACATTAGATACAAATGAAATACATTTACAACATGGCTTAAAATGCACTTTCTTAGCCGGATATTGTCTTGACTTCACTGGTGAATCAACTTGGGAACGAAACTATTCTGAACTATGTAATCAATTTAATATTCTGTATGAAGGTCCGGCAACTTTTGTAAAAGAAAATATTACGAAGTTGGCAGGACATCAGTATGTTGTAGTTGAAGATAGAGCAAAAATCTTCGCCATTCAGCTTTTACAAAAACAAATAGTATGTGGAGTTTCTACCTGGCAAAGTGAACATCCTAGGTTACTAATAGTTCGCAAAGATAATGCAAATGAAATGACTCCGTTTACTCAAAAAGCCGAAACTCGAGATGCCGACCTCATAACTTATGTAAATACCAAGTTTTTGTACGTAGAACAATCTTTCAAACGAAGTGTAAATGAAATGTTTTCTCAGACTGTATTTAGACGATGCAAACTACACAGAGAAATTCTTAAAAATCGTCTTGTTATGGCTGCTTTTAGCCCTAACACCGTAGCAAGTCTAGTAAAAAACAAGCTAGGCTATGCAGGAATAATAGCTGGTGAAGTATTGTACTTAATGAAATGTGTGGGAGTTCCAGTAGAAGTAAGAAGAGAAAATAACTGTTATGTAGAATTACCAGTTACTGTATATAAGAAAAGTTTATTTATGTCACCCGTAACTAGAATCCTGCAAGATCATGGAGAACAAATGGAATGCAACACGCTATTGGCACCCATGTATTACATGAATAATCAATGGATAGGTTTTGATCCTTTACCTAATCAGGGTATAATCCCTCAGGAGTTAAGGGTGGATGCCGAGGAGCCTCCCATATTTCAAACAATCAAAGACCTTGGAAATGGAGGATTATACACATATGACGAGATTTTTAAAGCTCAGAAAGCAATGGTTTTCAACATGGAAAGGAATGCTTTAGAAAATATTTTAGTACGAGGTATCGCAGGACAAGATATTCAAAAACAAGGGTTCTCCTCTCTAAATTTATTTGATAAAGAAGAAATTGAAAAACTAGCTAACTCAACTATTCATAAACTATATGGCTATTTTTCTATTATTGGCGAATGGACAAGCGGTATACTTGGGCTGTATTTTCTATTTAGAATGGCAAAATTTGTAATAGAAACATTTTTGAACGCCGTAGCTATACACAAACTTAATGGATGTAGTTTTCATTTGTTTGCATCATTTTGGGATACTCTTACGCTTTTTGTTTTGCATAAGAAACAGCGAAATGTTGTTAAAAAAGAACTACAACGAAAAAATGACAGTTATTGTAAAAATGAAGACCCAGCTGATGATATTCAAAATGTAAGAAGGATGATAAACAGCCTACCAGAAGGATATACAACCGTTGAAATGGAAGGATCAGGGTCAGCAAACCGTCAAGAAAAATTGGCAGAGATGCAACCTCCTCATGTTACTTTTGGAACCTTAAGAAAAGAACTGAGTGGTCTTCCACCTGTCAAATGGAGTCTATTTGGCAGAAACGAAACAAAGGGTAATAAGTAACAACTTATTCAAGAGACTCAGAAAAACAAAACAAATTACAGAGACAAACCAAGAAATAATCCTTTTATTTGACCCAGCACAAAGAATCCCAATATAATTAATTCATAAAAGTACCAAATATCGCCCTCTACTAACATATATCCTAACTGTTAAAATTAATCAGAACAGAATTCAGCAGTACCGAAATACGAAGAAAGCTTAAAAGGGAATCGAATAAGTATATCCAGCGTTTAACAAGAATACTCTGTAGTCACTACAGGAACTATAAAAGCACAGCCCAAATTACACTAGGAAACATCTACCATCGATTTCTAAAAGAATGAGAAATTTCCAACCAAATGAAAAATATAAATTCAATATTCATTACCTATTGAAATGACGGTACCAGAACCAAAAGTATCGAAAACTAGTATATCATAATTCCTGTCAAAGCAAAAAGTAAAGCTATGTTGGATCAATAATAAATAGAGACTTGTCGTATTTTAACGTAACGCTAAGTGTGAAAACTGGAACATAAAAATGGATCGTATATTTACCATGCGAAGAAGTAATTGACAAACTCTTCAAGAAGAAAATCGATACGTTCGACTAATATAAACAAAAATCTTAAAGTTAATAGCTTTTATGGGCTTCATAAAAGTATGAGGAACACTAGGAAAGTTTATATAACTGCGGAGATGAAAAAAATCAACAAAAATCGGGATAAAAGGAGATGAAACTATTGAACTACTAGTCTGATAAAAGGGGATACAAATAGTATTTGTCAATTAAAAAAGGATAGAAAATTTTTTAAATTTTATCCCCTCTACTCTTTTAAAATAGAAATCCTGGTCGATGGGACTAGTCAATTTAATACCAAATCGCGCCTTAAAAACTTCGGTACTCGGGTTTGTTCGTGTGTGACTAGAAGACTTTAAAAATAAAATAAAAAAAATATTTTAAAGCAAAGACATTATTGTTTAAATACGTGTATACTGAAAACTTTTATTCAGTGCGAGAGTGAAGAAATTATAGATAGAAATTAACAGGAAATATACTTTTAAAAGACAGTGCAGTGCCAAACACCAAGAAACTATTATATATAAATTTTTTTTGGAAAACTTTAAAGTGCGCGATAGACAAAAGAGACAAGCAATGACGTGGCTAGTTACTTTTCTTGCATACGTGCGCATGGTAGTAGACAAACCATGGCAAGATTATTTATATCGCCAGGCGATATACCACATCTGGGACCTACAACGGGTGCTAGGAGATGACCCAGGGCAACCATTTAGCTGGCCGATCCGTGCTCATATGGCGATCTGGCAGGAGGTAATCCATATCGAATATTTAAATTTTGTGGCAGGATGGGCTATGTCGCAAAATAGGGATTATGACCTAAGATTATGTCAGTGTTCTTTTTGTGTTCCACCAGCCTTTGGAAATGTCAACCAACCGGGGGCCGTGTGGGTACATAATCCCTGGCCAACAATAGCAAATGACAACCCCTGCATTCTTCCTGCACGAGCACCAGAACAACCAATTCCCGGACCAAGCCAGACCTCAGATGCGCCACTGCCTGGACCCAGCTATGATGATACTCCGTACAGTAAATTAAACCCGGATGAACAAGGAATAGAAACGTGGCCCCATCCTTTAAATCCATTAACTACATCAGAACCTGCCTCTCATTTCCGATTCCCACTGCCCTTCATTTCTGTAAAGGAGGAACCAGAAACCCCCGAAGAAAATACGTCCCTTCAGTACCAGCACTTCGATCAACCGTCATGTTCCCGAAACCTACCTAGCAACCTACCAAAATTAGTCCCAATAAGAAAAGTTAACAATACACCATGTGATAATCCACCTCCCACCGCCAACCATGAAATTTATCATACACCAGTGACAAATCCGCACGATACTCCCACCGTCGAAGACAACCCTACCGCCGAACATCCCCGCTTTGGTGGAATCGACCCAAGGCGCATATATTTTAGTTCAAAACCAGTAACAGGCATCAAATTACTACTCAGAGCCCAATATATCTTGGACACCGAAGACGACTCCATATGGTCAAGCGACAGTGACCATGAAAATAAAGACGGAACACAAGAGTAAGATGTTGCGTTTATAAGTTTAAGGTTACATTTGAAATTTTATTAACTTTAAATAACTCTTATTTTAAATTAAAATAATATTTTAGATATAATGACAATGATGTCACTATCATTTTAAGTTATCGTTCTAGATTCCTGTTTTTTTTTAGGGAGTATACCATTTAAAAAAAAATGTTTACGTCAAATTAGTATAAGTCGAAGTAATTTTAACCTCTTTAGTTGGAAAATTTCATATTTTATTTTGGAAATTTTTAAGATAGTTTTATTACCGTGTACTTAGTATATAGATGAAAAAAATTTATTAGAATTAGCATTGAAACTAACGAGCTAAGGTTTTGTTTCAAATATTTTAGTATAACTTCAAATATCTTAAGTTTTTTTAGGAACATTGAAACAAAAGAACAAAGGTTTTGTTTTAAAATTTTTTTAGTAAAAATTCAAATATCTTAAGTACATTTTACGGTATTATCGACATTTACTGTGAAACAAATACTCTTAAACGATCTATGACATTTATTAAAAGGACCGTGCTTAAAACAATAAACATAAATGTTCGCGACCTAGCGTATGCCGCGACGCGACCTTGCAAGGCAAGGAACTTTTAAGTACGGCGGGTGCATCGATTTTTAAAATAAACAAATATCTGGATGAACGAAGCAGACTTAACTTAATTTAACCTTGGTACTACTGACCTAAGACGTTGCTACATATTCCGGTACTAGGTGATAACACTTAAAAGAAGAAGCAACAAAGTGATGCTTCTTCTTTTATTGATGGATGGGATGTGATGTAATGGAACGACATGACAATATTTTGAAAAATAATTGCTGAAGAATTTTTTTTAAAAAGAAAGAAAAAATTAATTAGTATGTGAATGATTTTACTGTTAAGATTAAAAAGGATTATATTTAGAAACAAAATAATTTTCTAAATTATTTTGTTTTAGTTACTCAATATAACATTTTTACAAAAAACCGGAAAATAAAAACTTTTCTATTTTCTACATTTTTTTTAAAGTTAAGAAATGGACTTAATTTGAAAACTCACTTAATTTCAATCGGCATGTAATCCAATTCCAAAAACAATAAGTAAAACTTAACACAAGACTTCATTAAAGTCGACACATTTAAAATAAATAAAAATTATTTTATTTTATTTTTAAAATTCAACAACTGTTTCCTCGCGTCACTTTCGACTGTTCACTACCGACCGAACGAAACTAATGAAGAGCCACCAAAATTTTATATTGAGTTAAAAACATTATTGCACTTGGCACTACAATTTTGCACACGAATACTGCGATATATCCGCAGGTCTTTTAACAAATTGCACGCGTTACCAATAGTTGCTCACTGCTCTACAGTTACTTCAGGACAGGTTTTGCAGGAGCTTTATACACTGAAAGAAAATGTTGAATTGGACATATGCTTAACTATAAAACATTTTACTTTTTCTTACAGTGTAGAACTCATAAATTTTATCACCTTGTCATGTCGATTGCGAAACATTTCACCCGGCACCAATATAATAATCGAGTAAGGTGTAATTTTGCGCTAAGCACCACTGCTTTTGCGGGTATAAAACATGAAATCTTAGCGATTGAGAGATAGTCTGTTTTAAAGTCGGTGAAAAAGGTCTAGTCTGAAAAGTGTACCGTGTTGTTAAAAAGTCGTTCTGCCGGAAGTAGTCGCGAAGTATTGTTACAGTGGAAACGTCCTAGTGAAAAAGTTGTCTGCTAAGTGGAAATGTAAGCACGATTCTTTTTATCCAGTGTATTAAGTACGGATCGTTTAAAAGTGACAATTTTGACTAATAAGAATACTACTTATGTACTCGGCTCGGTATTTCGGGATTGTCAACAGTAAGTGTCGAATTTAACATTGTTTATTATCTTGAATCATGTACATGGTGGTTCCGATTTTATTATTTTAAAATAAACTTAAGTTGTTAAAGTGATTCGTCGTTTAACTTATTATATCATATCAGTTAGGCTCCCTAGAAAGAATATAATTTCATGACAAAATAGATTTTGACAAATAAATAGAGATATACTTATTAGTGAAATAGATTTAACAGTGATTGGTAAAACACGCTGGTGCTGAGAACCTACCAAGTGAAAAATTTGTAAACGTCCCAGAAGTGAGGTCGAAAATAAGTAAGTAAAAATTTAGGCCATAATCTTAATAGGGGCGGGCGTTACAGTATCGTAGGGTGTCCGCGACTACAGATATTCCAAGGTGAAAGGTCAAAAAATCGATTTTTTTACACATTTATTGCAAATATCTCGTTTCCTATGGGATTTATGCTATTTTATTATTATAAATATTGTAGAGTATTAAATTATCTACAAATTTTGTTTAAATTTTTTTTTTATATCTTGAACTATACTCTAGATAGAGGGCAGAGCGCGCGCACTGCGAGCAGTGTTTAACTATTTAGAGTATCATTTATTTTGAGGTCAACCTATGTAGTCCCAATTAAAAACAGGCCGTATAAAGTTTATAAATTATTGATAAATATGTAGATCTAAATAATTTGCATTTTTATTAACTCTTACTGGAAGACGATGATAAAGAATAAGAAGAAAATTGAAATTAGAACTTGTACTCCTTATTATTATTCAGTTTTTTAAATTTCAACGTTCATAAATGTATAAAATGGTACCTATTTGTCAATAAAAACATTAATTAAAAATGTAATTATTTTCTTTTTATTTAGTTAGGATGTAATTAGTATCAATAAGATTAGAATTTAAAAATAATTAAAGTATTTCCCTTAATAACCTTATAATCACACGAGTAGGTAAGTGTTATTAAATAAATAGATACTGAATTATTGAAAAAATTATTAATTATAACGTAATAGTTAATAAAAAATGCAAATTATTTAGAATTATATATTTATCAATAATTTATAAACTTTATACGGCCTGTTTTTAATCGAGACTACAGGTTGACCTCAAATGATACTCTTAATAGTTACTACAATATTTATAAGAAATACAAATAACATAAAACCCATAGAAAACGAGATATTTGCAATAAATGTGTAAAAAATCAATTTTTTGACCTTTGACTTTGGAATATCTGTAGTCGCGGACACCCTACGATAAGTAGGTTTTGAGACAAGTTTTGGGGTACCAAAAGAAAGGTTTACACAAGTTTATAGCTGATTATCTCTCATTCCGAGGTGAAACCCCTAATATTCCTGGACTAATAAGAAACTTTAAATTTAAGGAAAACAAGTACCACATACTTACCGCACTTAAACTACAAATGAAATGCGTCGTCAAATTGTCATCGAAGTACCCCGAACGAAGAATAGTAAATTTGATTTGATCATAAAATGACAGTTGTCCAACGGTCATGAGCACAGACCTCGATGACGCCGTCGAGGCTCCGCTGAATAACCTCTTTAAGCCTTCCTCTTTGTAGACTCGTAGTACACCGTCTAATGCGTGTTTGTAACTAAAATATGGAAAAATAAAAACTTACAATGGAGGCTTTTGTGTTTTTTTTCATATAAAAAATGTCCAATAAGGACCTTACATATAGCGCATCAATACCGCAGCTATTTACCTTTAGTATGCCTGCGCAAACAAAAGTTAAGTTTTATGGGCGAAAAAATACGTCTTTACGCACGGCTCGCTGATCAGATCCATTGGCGCCTAACAGGGACGGGCATGCGCACAGCCCACTTATTATTAAGTTTTTCTTCTTTATCGACGTTATATAAAAACACTCCGGAACCAGCTTGGCGCCATTTTTGTTGATACGTTTTCTCTGTGGATTTCCTTTTTCTTTTTTTAAACAGCATTGCTGAAGCGGGCTTTACACCTGTGAAATTCTTCGTGAATTTATTCATGAAGTCACTTCAAGGCTAACTTTGATAATGTAAATGGCCAACTTGGACGTCAAATAAATTCGTGAATTTCTTCGTGAAGTTATTCACGAAAATTTAACATGCAAAATAATCAACTAATGCACAGTGTAAATCCTACCGACTTCACGAAGAAATTCACAAATACATTCATGAATAAATTCGCGAAGAACTTCACAGGTTTAAAGACTGCTTAAGTAATAGTATATTAAAGTACGAGTTTCATAAGAAGCGGTTTTAGCGCCCGCGTCTATTTTAAAAAACGAGCCTTTTTTTATTGACACGGACGCTAAAACGCCTTATGAAACATGTGCTTTATAAATTTTTTTCTGTTTCACCTTTTATAATCAAGAAAAATACATTTTAAAAAGAAAATAAATCCTTCAAATTTTGTAAATTTTTATGTCTAAATTTTATGTTGGTAATACTATTTTTTATCATAGGAGCCTCTGGACAACAAAAATTATTTTGCAAACTGTCATTTTTTGATTTATTGACCCATTTTAACCACGAGATTCTAAAGTTATTTTAGCGATATGAGATTTGAAATTGGACGGAATACGTTGTGTGATCCTTGTACATTCGGTACATATACAGAGCGTTCGGAAATTCGGGAGATTTTGCTACTTTTTTTCGAATTTCAAAAGACGTGATTTTACGTCACGGCATTGCAATTTAGTATAGGGAAGATGGAAAATTCAAATAAAGTTGAAGTTAAAATCGACATTAGAAGGTTAGTAGATTGAATTTTGGATAGGATTTGGCAGAAAATGATAGCTTGAAGCATCTACAAAAGATTGATTTATAGATTTATGCAACCAACATACATGACTGTTATCCACACAGAATAAAAAAGTAAGTTATCAAGCTAGTTTTCCTCTGCGAAAAATGGGTTTTCTCGTAAATCACAAAGGCCGCGCAAGTCAATGAAATAAAACATTTAAATGTTACCAACATCAAATAAAGAAAAAACGCGTATCGAAATAGCTTCATTACGATCCGCAAATGAGGGTCGTACTGAACTCATTATGAACGTGAAATAGAATAAAATATTTACTTAGCTAAGTTGTTAACGGAAAGCTTATCGCGAACAAATCTAGTCAATCAAATTTAGCAAACTGTTAAATAGGAAAGAAAGCAAAAACTAAAAGTCTTCCTCCACAAAATTTAATAGAACATAGAAATTCTTTTATGGTCTCTACATGTTTCGAACGTAGAAACGTTCATCATCAGGAGACAGAAATTTATGTAGTGCTGATGGTATTAGCAGAAAAGAAAATGGTATAGAACCTTAAGTTTGAAAAGGAGCTTTATTGATTTCACCAAAATACAATGACTTTATCAAGAAATCAGCTTATTCATTAAAAAAACAATTCCAAATATAATAGGGTGTCTACGAGTCGGGAAAACCTAAAGCTATTTGCAGAATAATATAAATATATACAGGGTATTGCAGAAATGAGTCACAGATTAAATTTTTTTTTTAAATGGTACACCCTATATTATATTTTTAGCTTTTTAGAATCTCCTAAAACTTCTGAATATTTTTCTTATAACATGTCCTATACCTAAATATAATAGTTTTCGAAATAATCGCATTTTACCTAAGCGGCTACATTCAAATCTAAATATTCTAGATTTCAGTGAAGCTCTTAGGTGGTCGCGAATTAGGCGGTCGCGGAGAAACAAAAACTATGTTTATTAGTGACAGTTACTGACATATTAAGTAAATATAACATTTTTTTTGATAAAGATGCCTTATTCAGAAAGGGAAAAACAAATAATTTTGCAAACATTTATTAAAGCAAACAATAGCGTTTAATTGGCTCAACGGGAACTGCGTAGAAATAATCCCCGGATGCACGTTCCAGACAAAAAAACATTCCATCGAATCTATGAAAAGTTTCAACAAACATCTAGCCTGACAAGAAAAAAGAAAACAATGAAAAGAGACGAAAATAGTGATTTAAATATACTACTAAAAGTTGAAGAAATTCCAAACATTTTTCTAAGAACAGCATCGAAATGTTTAAAGGAAGCGCTTGATGATTTAAAAAACACCTCTTATGGAAGGGTTCAAAACACTCTTCAAATCATCAAATCAAATCAAATCAAATCAAATCAAATCAAATCAAATCAAATCAAATCAAATCAAATCAAATCAAATCAAATCAAATCAAATCAAATCAAATCAAATCAAATCAAATCAAATCAAATCAAATCAAATCAAATCAAATCAAATCAAATCAAATCAAATCAAATCAAATCAAATCAAATCAAATCAAATCAAATCAAATCAAATCAAATCAAATCAAATCAAATCAAATCAAATCAAATCAAATCAAATCAAATCAAATCAAATCAAATCAAATCAAATCAAATCAAATCAAATCAAATCAAATCAAATCAAATCAAATCAAATCAAATCAAATCAAATCAAATCAAATCAAATCAAATCAAATCAAATCAAATCAAATCAAATCAAATCAAATCAAATCAAATCAAATCAAATCAAATCAAATCAAATCAAATCAAATCAAATCAAATCAAATCAAATCAAATCAAATCAAATCAAATCAAATCAAATCAAATCAAATCAAATCAAATCAAATCAAATCAAATCAAATCAAATCAAATCAAATCAAATCAAATCAAATCAAATCAAATCAAATCAAATCAAATCAAATCAAATCAAATCAAATCAAATCAAATCAAATCAAATCAAATCAAATCAAATCAAATCAAATCAAATCAAATCAAATCAAATCAAATCAAATCAAATCAAATCAAATCAAATCAAATCAAATCAAATCAAATCAAATCAAATCAAATCAAATCAAATCAAATCAAATCAAATCAAATCAAATCAAATCAAATCAAATCAAATCAAATCAAATCAAATCAAATCAAATCAAATCAAATCAAATCAAATCAAATCAAATCAAATCAAATCAAATCAAATCAAATCAAATCAAATCAAATCAAATCAAATCAAATCAAATCAAATCAAATCAAATCAAATCAAATCAAATCATTTATTTTCATGTGAACATGCTAATGTATTTACATACGTCATATAACAAAAACTTAAAAAAGATGGATATAAAGCTTTCAAAATTAGGCCCGTAACAAAATTAACGCAGAGACAGCGAAAAAAAAGGGTTGAATTTGGCCAAACTAAGATGGAAAAAATTAATGTAAATCCCAGTTATTTCGAAAATGTATTTTGGACCGACGAGTTATCATTTTCATACGAAGGTTACGAAAAACGTATATCAAATGTATTCAAGAAAACGATGGCCCAGTTGAGCAATTTGATTTATAATTACCAAAAGTTCTTCTTTATTGTTAAGACATTAAATTTAAAAATAATTTTTAATTTTGTATTTCATATTTCATATATTTTTAGTAGTATATTTAAATCACTATTTTCGTCTCTTTTCATTGTTCTCTTTTTCTCGCTAGGCTAGATGTTTGTTGAAACTTTTCATAGATTCGATGGAATGTTTTTTTGTCTGAAACGTGGACCCGGCGAATAATTCTATGCAGTTCCCGTTCAGCCAATTTACCGCTATTGTTTGCTTTAATAAATGTTTGCAAAATTACTTGTTTTTCCCTTTCTGAATAAGGCATCTTTATCAAAAAAATGTTATATTTACTTAATATGTCAGTAACTGTCACTAATAATTAATAAACATAGTTTATTACACGGCCACCTAAGAGCTTTACTGAAATCTAGAATATTTATATTTGAATGTAGCCGCTTAGGTAAAATGCGATTATTTCGAAAAATATTATATTTAGGTATAGGACATGTTATAAGAAAAATATTTAAAGGTTTTAGGAGATTCTAAAAAGCTAAAAATATATAGGGTGTACCATTTAAAAAAAAAATTTAACCTGTGACTCATTTCTGCAATACCCTGTATATATTTATATTATTCTGCAAATAGCTTACATGATTCTGTACAACTTTTATATTTAACATTTTTATCTAATGCAAAAAACAAAAAAATTAAAAGGGGGGGGCATTATAAATGATCACCGTGTACCTACTTATTCCTATAAACTGCATTCGAAACAACATTTTGAATCTCCCCTGTAACCGGAGAGGCATCGGCACCAACCTTGCGTTATTTAGCTGTGTATTTATGGTTGCATATTAACTGCAATTTAATTTGTTTTGGGATTCCCCTAAATCGCCAAGTTTTGTTTGGCGTTTGGTTTTTTAGGTTACCAGTTTATAATAGTAGGCGCGTTCGGTATTATAATCTGGATACGGAGCGATTTTTAGTCACGTGACTCTAGATTAGACGGAGCGATCGGTAATAAACGAACGAATTGGATTTGTGGGTGACGTGGTGTTTATTTATGTTTGTTTTATGGCATAGATAAACCTAACCTCCTCTTTTATAGTTTATACAAATATTTATTTAATTTCTTCACGATATGAATATGAATCAGATAAATGTGACTATTGAACAATGCGTAGTGATTATTGTTCATGGACATCAAATTAATCAATCAATATACTTTATTGTTCAAAGAAAATTACATTCTTATTGACAAAGTGTGTCCTTACATTAACAATAAATAAAAATAAATATAAACATGTGAACAAATAAATTACAAAATACATACACTTATCACCACATATCTACCAAAAACACAAATATATATAATAACAATAATAAACAGCAAAAAAAGAATATAGGTACATTACAAATTACAACAAAGTCAATATAATATTTAAAATGATAAGACTTAAACAAGACCTACAAAATTATTTAAAAACGATCGTCAAAAAATTCGGTCACTGTATAGTAGGATTAGTAGGCTTTTTCCAGCAAAAACGCCTTCACAGCCGGTTTAAATTTTTTAAGGGTTCCCAGCGATCTAATACCAGCTGGTATTATTGGATTATATTTACCGATGAAGATGATGAAAACCCTGGAAATTTTTTGTTCTTCCACATCATATAGTTCCACTTCTTGCATATTATTTTCAGTCAAATCACAGAAAAATAAAGGCTTTGTTCAATCAAACTACCAAAATTTTAAACCTAAATATAAACATCGAACTTAACCTCACAAATTCAGCTGAGATTAATCGCTTTCCTCGGTCAAAATACTCCGAGCAAAAAGATTATCCTCGGAGCGCTCCGATTTTAATTGCCGAACTGTTGAGATTTATTTCCCCTCCATTTAGATGTCATAAACGAACGATTTAGATCAATCCAAGCGGTCTGAGGTAATTGCCGAACGCGGCTAATATAGTTTATTTTTCGGTTTATTTTTTTGTAAAGTGGCAACTGTTTAAAAGGCTTATGGTAAGTAACCGAATGTATTTTGCATTAGTCTTGCGATATACTTTAAAATCTAATAATTTTAATGTTCCTAATTAGAAATTAAAGTGATGAATTATTTATGCAGTAGGTATTTAAGGGATGAGATTATTAAATGTGTTATATAAAAAAGCTTAATTCATAGCTTTGCGTTTTGCCGCTATCTTCAATAACTTTTTTTTAATTTAAAAATAAATACCTACCTTAAAGAAAATACTTAAACAATTAAAGTGGTAAAAATGAGGTGAAATTTTCAGCGTTTTCTTGTGCCGTCAAAAAGAGGTAAAAATTCTTACTTTTTTGTGGCAAATCGATAGACGCTAGAGCCAGAACGCAAAGCTGTGAATCAGGCATTACACTGCAATTATCATCAAACTTAAAACCACTCTATTATCAGTACAACTTATGGGTTTGAAATAAATTGGAGAAAATTCAAAAACGAAAAAGGTGCAGTTTTTTTTTTAATGCTACAGCAGAAAGGGGATTTTCTGTTAATAAGGAGATTTTGGTGGAAAATTTAAAAGAAAAGTCACTTATAGCCCAAAGATTAGTTTACGATTCACTTCAAAAAATTGGAGGAGTTCAAACTATGGACATTACAAAGTCCATGATACTTTCCATGAGAAATACCTATTCAAGGTACAACACAGCCCAAAAAGATAAAAAGGCAAAAGAAGTTGACGACTTGAAAAAAGCAGAAAAAAGGAAGCTTCAAAAGCAAGCAGAAAAACTGGAAACTAAAAAGAAAAAAATTATCGAACAATCACAAAAAGATATGGCAGCTGTAGAACAAGAAATCGTAAAATTAAAAAAGTAACTATATTATTTGGTTGTGCTTAAGCCATGTGTTTTTTAAATAAATGTTTTAAAATTTAACAACAAAAGTGTAGTTAATTTAGGAAAACCCAGCCGGGAAATTTTCAAAAGCCGACCGGGAAAAACCGGGAATTAGTCGGGAATTTTGTTTTCGATTTTTGCTAGACACCCATAACAAAAACAATAAAAAATATTTTGTAAAAAACAATTCTATCTATAACAAAAAAACAATAAAAAATTCCTTTTTCTTTGTATTAAATATTAAAAAAGACAATTTTACATATCACTGTTTTGTTCCTTTGTGCAAGAAAAGGAAAGAGAAAAAATACATAATATATATAGCAATAGTAACATACTCTTTCATAGTTCATATTTATGGTTAATTGGATATAGACCTATAGACCTAATAAATGCTCTTTAAGCCTTCTTTTGAAACATGTCATGTTTAGCAATTTTCTTAATTGACTCTGGTAAATTGTTATACATTTTGGCACCATCATAGTAGATTGATTTTAAGCCTTTGTTTGATCTTACTTGGGGTAGGTAAAAAATACTTTCTTGTCTAGTATGATGGTTATGTACACTTTTTACATTGACGAGTTGTACTGCAGATTGTTTTGTCTTATTAACTATGATGCACGTAAAGCAGAACCTTAAATTTGTAGATATTTACAATATTGAGATATTTATTGTGTGCGTACAATAGATTAGTAGGGAATCTAATTGGAAGTTTAAATACATTTTTTAATGCCCTATTCTGAAAAGTTTTTAGTGGTTTTAGAACTACATTTGCTGCCGTGCCCAACACTGATATAAGAGAATGCAGGTGGCTATATGGAGCTTTTATGGCATTGAAAAATTGTAAAGTAGAACATGACATGTTTAAAAAAGTTGAGAAAAGTTAAAACATTCTAAGCATGTAGTAAAAGATGTCTAAAAAACCAAACAAAATGCTGAAGAGGAAAAGACCTTCTAACGAGAAGGTATCGAGAGTATTTTAATTACTTAAGTATAAAAACTTTTTATAAATTAGCATTATGTCTTTAAGACATAGTAAAGATAAGAGTTGACATTTGTGGAACTCGTAATGTCAAAAAGGAAGCGTAGATTTTTGGGGTACTGGGGGTTAAATAAAGCCCAGTAACCCCTCGAAAGATTAATTTAAATTTAAATTTATTCATCTTTTACTTTCTCTCCGCTGCACGTGAACGTGAACTTAAAATCTCATTTTCGATTTTCTAAAATGTTTTATTATAATGCTAACTTCGGCTTATTTATTAACTTTTGAAGGTTTTTAAAACAGTTGAAGAAATATCCAAATAATATACACTCAATAGACACCATCTGTAAGTACCTTAGACTACACCAAGTTTTTTTTTTTAATATTATAAATGAATGTCGATCTATTGAATACAAATTGATGTACAAAAATAATAACTTACTTCCTTCGTTGTTCTTTGGCTAATTTAATATCATTTTGCATTCGGACGTTAACCATATCGCCTGGCGTGCCAACAAACCCGCCAACAGCACCTAAATGAAAGAAAAACAGTACTTAAACTGGAAATTTTTTGCGGCGGACGCAACTACTTTGATTATGATGTATGAACTTAAGAAGGCTGCTGAGAACTGAGGGCCGATTTTTTAAACACGTTCAATAAAAACTAAACAAATAAAAAAATTTACAATAGAATTGATTCGGCTTTTACTTGGTGGAAATCCATTATTAATTGTATTAAATAAATGGTAAAAAATTTTTTAAAAAAATTAGAATTTTACACTTTCCACAGATTTTTATTTGGACTCTACATGTTTAGCAACACAATTGATTCTTAAAAGGAGTACCTACTTAAAAATGATATTTTAAAAGGTATAACTTAGGTGTAGTAACAATTGCAGGTAATTTTCGGGTTGTTTAAATTGTTGGAAAAACCAATAATAATGTTTACAGACTAATTTAAGAGATTCAAAAGAGGTGATCCTTTTAAATCCAATTAATTATTAAGAATAGTATTGTTATTTTAAAGCCTATTTATTTCTAAGGATTCAAGCAAATTTAATTTTGTACTTTTGTTTTCAATATGCAAGATATCGTAGTTATGATTAAATGTATGATTTACTTCTAACAGATGGTTAGAGTAGTTAGAATCTGTTTTGTTTTCATTTTATCTAACTACGATATCCTGCATATTGAAACCAAAAGTACAAAATTAAATTTGCTTGAATCCATAGAAATAAATAGAATTAAAAATAACAATACTCTTCTTAATGATCAGTTGGATTTAAACGGATCACCTCTTTTGAATCTCTTCAATTAGTCTGTAAACATTATTATTGGTTTTTCCAACAATTTAAACAACCGGAAAATTACCTGCAATTGTTACACCTAAGTTATACCTTTTAAAATACCATTTTTAAGTACTCCTTTGAAGAAGTAACTGTGTTGCGAAACATGTCTGGTCAAAATAAAAATCTGTGGAAAGTGGAAAATTAAAATTTTTTTTATTTTTTTATCATTTTTTTAACACAATTAAAAAAATTTACGAAAACTTCTTTATCAAAACAATATGCTCATACTATGTTATAACTTACTAAAGGGCGGAATATATGCAAAATGCATATATTATGGATTTTGTTGCGGAATCGTATTAGTTCCGAGCTCAGGTTAATGTTTCCAGTGCCTGGCATTAAAAACATTAACTGGACATTTTTTGTTTTACAACACAATTCTTGCCAGGCGACCTAACCTCAAAAGAATTTTTATGATATTTCGGCTATTTCTATGAGTATCTAGCGTTTTCGATTGTTTCACAGTCACAGCAGAAAATTCGTGTAATTTTGGCGATAGTTAAGATTTTCCAGGCATAAATTTATCGCTGGCGCGCGCTTCACGGTCACAAGAATTCTTGTAGGCAAATACGGTGCAGAATTTCCTTTGTATTCATATTCATTTGAAAAAGCACTGAGACAACAAACCACACACCATATAGCAACGATATTACGATGCTGAAGAAACACTAGAAAACTGGCCCGGGCGCCAGTCGACGTCATATCTCCAGCCTCACCCGCGATACCAAATCAAATCAATCAAATCAAATCAAAAAATGCTTTATTGCAAAGAAATAATGTAGATTCTCATTTACAAAGCTTATCAAAATATCATAAATATAAACATAAAATTACGTCATATAAAGAATAAAACATATATACATATACAAATTAGTAAAAAAAACAAAACAAAAGAAACAGTAAAAGTCATACATTAAATTTAAAATAAATAAATAAGTATAAACTAAATTTAGTAGGGGAGACCAAGGCAGGTTGTAACACGGGGTAAGGTGTAACACACCAAACATTTCCCTAATTTAAAAGCTGGCAACCCCGAACCCTATGTAGGCTTCTGGAGAACACTGTGAAGCTCAGTTATATCTAGACAGTCGAGCAACAGACATTGTGGTTAAGGTTATTTTCGATATTGTTTATATTGTGGCACGTAAAGTAAAAATCGATATCATAATTTTATTTTAAAATAAATGTTACAAGCTGCCTGCTGAGTTTGTTTTTTTTGTCATAAATGAATCATTGCAGTCTAGGTTATTATATTGACAAAGCTATGCATGATTATATATTTACTTTTTTTTCTACAAAGACAAAACAAAAAAATATTCGAGCCGGGGGCAAATTGTAACAATCTAATTGGGGCAAAATGTAACATGTTACAATTTACCCCAATGTGATCAATTATGTATTAACAACAGCACTTTATTCTGAAATATCTGAACTCGAACCCGTTGCTTCAACGTCAGGATTAAGTTTACGTTACTTCCCAAATGGAAAGCAAGATTACATTCTCTCCAGAGTCCACTTCCTAAAGCTGATCAGCGAAAGACAACCCTTAAGGGTTCAAAAAAAAAAGATCAGCGGTACTAACTGACACACCAGAGAAGGATGCACTGGAAGAAGAACAAAATGGTCGAAAGGCCAAAAAGTCCAAAATTATTAAGTCGAAAGTGAAAAGAAAAGTTTACGTAGAATCAGACGATTCTTCAGAAGAAAAGTACTTTTGTTTATTTGCACTGAATCATATGGGCGTAGCAAACCTAACTGAAAATGGATTAGTTGCCACAAGTGTAAAAAGTGGTCACATGAAACTTGCACTGACTTGAACTTCTCATCATTGCGATTCGGATAGTGAATAGATAACCAAAAATAGCTACTTCAGGTTAAATAATGTTTATTTATGTTTGTTTAAAATATTTTTTTATGTTCACGTTCATGTTTTTTATGTTCACGTTTCTATTTAAGTAAATATACCAATAAAAAAATATGCGTTACTACTTACCCCGCTTACTGTTACTTTTTACCCCGAGACGGGGCAATTTGTAACAAAGGTTCGGATCTATTTAAAAAAAAAAGCTGAGAGTTTAATTTTTGAAAATATTTTCATACATATTTAATCAATTTGTTCACAACATATGTAAGTAGACATTCATGACAAAAAAAAATTAATTAGTGAAAACAGCTTTAAGAAAAAAAATTTCAAATATTTTTCGTTACAACCTGCCCCAGTCTCCCCCACTAACCGTCCACATACATACCTCAAAACTCGTCATTATAGAACTCTTCTAAACTATAATATGCTTTTGATTTAAGAAGGATCTTTACTACCTTTCTAAACATATTAATATTATGATAGGCTTTAATATGATAGGGTAAATGATTATAGAGTTTTATGCTCTTATAAATGATCGAGTTTTTTGTAACTGTACTTTTTGGGATAGGTAATGGTAAACTGCTTCCATGGCGTGTGTTATAAGAATTGTTGGGTATAACATTTTTAAATTTTTTGTGAACCAAGGAAACAGTCTCCAAAATAAAAATGCAAGGCAGCGTCAAAATACCCTCCCGCAAAAATAGAGGCCTACAATGCTCTCTAGACTTAACCCTGCACAAGTACCTAAGCGCCCTCTTTTGTAAAACAAATACAGAATTAAAAAGATACTTACAACAGAAGCCCCAAAAGGCCACCCGTACCTCAAGTGTGACTCAATAAGGGAATCATACGTAGACTTGGCCATAATCATTCCTAATTCATTACTTACCACTCGAACAGCATAACAACCAGACGCCAGCTTCTTGCTCAGACAAGCTACATGTTCTTTAAATTTTAAATGTGCATCTATATGCAAACCTAAGAACCTAGTGCAGCTCTTATTCAAAACACAAAAACTAGAATTCATGTTAATATGCATCATAAATTTAAAAGATATTATGCTAGTCTTATCAATATTAAAACAGAGGCGATTTGCATCGCACCACCTCTTCAAACGCTGAAGATCCTCTGAAATGATTCCCTCCAATAAAATTGGATCATTGCCCACCCACAGGATGGTAGTGTCATCTGCAAATATAGTAAAACGAACCCGAATGTCGATTGTAGGGAGGTCATTTATGTACAATAAAAAAAGAATCGGTCCAAGAACCGATCCCTAAGGAACTCCATGTTCAACATTAGCCAAAAAGGACTTCTGTTTACCATAATGCACAACCTGCTTTTTACCCATTAAATAGGAGGAGAACCAATCATACGCAACTCCTCTGAAGCCATACCGGTAAAGTTTCCGCAGCAGAACCCCATGATTCACACAATCAAAAGAATTCGAAAAATCGCAGAAGGCCGCCGCAGCAACGTCACCCTCATTCAATCCCAAATAAACACTCTCTAATAGATTAAACATGGCATCATTAGTGCTCTTAGATGACTGGAAACCGAATTGACAATTGACCAAGATATCATGTTTGGTCATAAAAGCGATCATCCTTTTCTTGACAAGCTTTTCAATAATCTTTGAAAGGGTTGGAAGCATTGAAATTGGGCGAAAGTTAGCAGCGCACTCAGGATCCCCTCCCTTAAATAAAGGAATCACAATAGCCGTTTTGAGACTCGATGGGAATTTACCAAGATCAAAAGAAGAATTTATTGCTCTAACAAGAATTACGAGGGCTCGCTCGGGCAGGGCTTCAAAAATTTTTAAGGAGAGCTCATCAATACCAGAAGAGTTTTTGTTTTTTAATTCCTTAAAGACAGTCCTGATTTCATCAACATCAGTATGACTCATGAAAAATGTATCGGCAATATGCACATTTCTAAGATACGACAAAGGATCTACATTGGCGGGTAACCCAGATGTTACTTTTGCAGCAACAGTACTGTAAAATCAATTTAATTCGTTAGCATTAATGTTAACTGGACCTTCGGACGATCTACTCTTTCCACGTAAGGAGTTAACTATACTCCAGCTTTCCTTGGCCTTACAGCGTGCCCCATCAATTCTGTTCTTGTAATATTTGCTCTTGGCTGCCCTAACGACACGTCTATATACTGCTCTATATTTATTAAAATAATTTAAAAAGTGTTGGCATGTAGTAAACTTCCTCAGTCTATGTAAGCATCTCAAATTTATTGAAGAATATTTTATTCCCCCCGTTATCCACGGTTTTCTTGATTTCTCCTTTGTTTTACAAATAGCAAAACTATCATTAAAAGCCTTAGTAATGAGATCATTAAATTCAACTAATGGATACTCCGACTGCAACACCGAAGTAAAATCTACCCTTGCAGCTTGATTCTTAAAATTTCTAAACCCTTACCCTTTATCAGAATGCTGCTCTATAAAACAACCTTAGTAAAGTATTTGTAAAATTATACCATTGATCTTTTGACTGCAGTAAGCCCTCATTATCCCTTTGACCATAAAATAAATAATGAAATCCCAAATTTTAAAATCTTTTCGAGCAGAGCCGGACTAGGTACAAATTCAATTTATACCTATGCCTGATTCATATATACTTAAATACAAACTGATTTTTAATAATTTTAGTCTTCAGTAGTTTTCCGGCGAGTAATATTTAGTTAGGCTTATTAGTGGTAGAATGTGGCGTCCTAGGAATTGTGCTGATAGGGGGACATCTTCAAGTGTCATTTTTAAAAGAAAGCATTTATCTACCGATGCCAAACTAATAATTAAAAATGTGTATCAATCTTTATTGAGTAGAAATTTTAATTCGATGGATGCTTTAGCAGAGACGTCCACTTTGACAAAAACTCCTTTATCTTCGGTAAGAGACATAGTACTTAAACCTGTTAATCCTAGAAAAAATCGGAGTTATTCTGGCACATTTAGAAGCATTGACGAAAATGACATGGATTTATTAAGAAGAAAGATTTATCAAATGTATGAGGCACAAACTGTATCCTCTTTAATTTCCCTCAAAGAGCGGCTGATTAAAGACGAAACAAATATCTCTTGTTGTCTTTCAAGCCTTAGGAAAATATTGCGTAAAATGGGTTTTAAATACCGAATCATTAATAGAAGACAAACATTAATGGAATCTCAACGTTTACGGGAATGGAGACTTAAAGATGTAACAGCTGTTAAACAATTTAGAGAAGAAAATCGTTCAATTATTTACCTTGACGAAACATGGTTCGATACCCATAACACTCCAAGAAAAGGTTGGGGTGATTCTTCCAAAAAATGTCAAACCAAGGCACCATCAAATAAAGGCAAAATAATCACAATATTACATGCTGGTTTAGAGAACGGGTTTGTTCCAAATTGTCTGTTGCTTTTAGCTAAAAACATAGCAGATTTTTCTTTAGATTACCTACAAGATACCGACGCACAACTTTTTGAAGATTGGTTTAAACAGAAACTCCTTAAAAATATACCTGAAAATAGCGTCATTGGAATGAACAATGCTAGTTATCATAATCGGCAAGCCAAAATCATTCCCCATTCTAATAATACAAAAGCAGAAATTCAAAATTTTATGATTGAAAATGATTCATATTTTAAAGAAACTTACAAAAAACGAGAACTGCTAGAAGAAGCTTTTAAAATAAATAAGGAATACGAGTGTGACAAACTTGCAGCAGAAAATGGACATACAGTGTTGCGTCTTCCTCCATACTATTGTATATTCAATCCTATTGAGCTAATATGGCACCAATTAAAATCAAATATTAGGAGAAATAATATTTTTCCTACATTAAATGCATCTGTAGTAGAATTAATTAAAAATGAAGTATGAAAAATTTCTGCAGACAGCTGGAAAAACTGTGTACAGCATGTACTTAAGGTGGAAAATTCTTAAAATTGTATGATTACAAATGTTCAACCCTTAATTATAAGTTTAGGCTTAGATGAAGATAGTGATAGTGATACAGAGTTAACTTTTGAATAAATTATCAATAGTTTTTTAGAATTTAATTAATTTTTATTGTGCTTGTTATCCTAATAGTTATACTTTTAAATTATATTATTTTCAATTATCATTAATTGTTATCATTATTTTACATTTATTATAGGTACCTACCTAAAACTAAAAATACCTATCTATTTATTTTAAATTATAAAAACAAATCATGTAGTGTAGGTACATTTTCAAGCCGACCCTGATCCCATTTAATCCCCTTTGAAGAGGTTGAGGCGTATACAATAGGGTTTAATCAGGTAGTTTATTTTTGGCAGTAAGAGTCAACGGTATAATTCTGCAAATAAATACTATACTTTATGGATCTTGGTCGCCATATACAAAAATGAATGCAAATATAAAAAGCTCTATTTTTAATAAATTGGCATTTTTCAGATTAAGTTTGAAAGCACAGTCAAAAGTGTCAAAAAATTGGGCTATAACTAATTTTAGAAAGCAAAGCTATACATACCAGCTCCAGCAGCTATGCCAATTTTAGCTAAAAACGACTCAGCATTGAATTCTTGCTTAATAAGTTCATATATAGCGAATCGTGTTGTTGAGTACGTTAGTTGTCGTAAGAGAGACGCTGAGAGGCCACTGTAGAGAGCTAGAATGCCTGGAAATAAAAGTTTTTTTTTACTTTTTTTCTATCGCGTTTTTGTTAAGCTGTTTAGGAAATAAAAATATTTTGATTATAATTTTGGTTTTAAAACCATTACCTGTTAATTGTTTGAGAACCTAAAACAACCAATAAAATATGCCTATAAAGAGGCTCATTTACTGGGCAATTACCAAGCAACCATGGCTTAAAATTAATAAATTATCATTAAATTTTAATAAATCATCTTATATGTTTATAGGTAAATCAAAATTAAAAAATAATAATATTTCTTCACTGTCTTTCAATAATCATTTAATTAAATATACTAAAACAATTAAATTTTTAGGTTTATATATTGACGTTACATCTCACCAATAATTGGCATTTTGTTTAAAGCTTAAAATTATATATCATTAAAATATTTAAAAAATATATATTATTCTTTGGTTTATTAAAAATAATTATAGTACTTATATGACTTCAATTTGAGGATCAGCGAATTTAACTACAATTTAGTCAATAAAAAAAACTACAAAACAAAATAATTAAATGTATACCTAAACTTTATTTTTAAGAACCAACTATACATTGTATATTGTATTTGAAAAAATATTTTGATTATAATTTTGGTTTTAAAACCATTACCTGTTAATTGTTTGAGAACCTAAAATAACCAATAAAATATGCCTATAAAGAGGCTCATTTACTGGGCAATTACCAAGCAACCATGGCTTAAAATTAATAAATTATCATTAAATTTTAATAAATCATCTTATATGTTTATAAGTAAATCAAAATTAAAAAATAATAATATTTCTTCACTGTCTTTCAATAATCATTTAATTAAATATACTAATACAATTAAATTTTTAGGTTTATATATTAACGTTACATCTCACCAATAATTGGCATTTTGTTTAAAGCTTAAAATTATATATCATTAAAATATTTAAAAAATATATAAACTGGTCAACAAAAAGATCGTACCATTCAATTTTTAGACCTATTTTCAAATTGCTGTAACTTTTTTAAAAATTTATATTTTTGAACGTAGTTTCCAAATTTGGAAAGGGCGATTTTTCTACTTTCACCTGTATTTCATTTATTTTAGTAGAATCAATATTATTATGATATACAGGTCGATCAATAGAGTGCTGCAAAAAAATAAAAAATTCGAGTGTGTGCCATTTCAGTGGTGATTTTTTTTGGTCGTTACAATATGGGTTTTTACCAAGGTAGGATTAATATCTCTAACCGTTTTTGCCAGTTTTTTGATTGATGACCTCTGGTTTTAGATAGATCACTAAACGTCAAATTTTGGTAATCATTTTTTTAAAACGCTATTTCTGGAAAACGTATTGATGGATTTCAACAAATTTTTCACATTCAGAAAGCCCATTTCATGGAGATATTCGTTGACCTACGTATTTTACGAAAGGTGAGAATTTTATTAATATACGGGGCCAACAATCACCAGAAACGTAACTAATTCTGAAATCTTAAATGTATGACCAATGTTTGGACGCCAATCGAACCATATGAGTCTATTTTCTTTTAAAATTGGCCGAGTTGAGGTTTGGGTCAATATCTCGAAAGAATTTCTACCGTTTGTCGTTCAATGCTGTATAAGTACCTGTAAAATACTCAGCAAGAATGCGTCCTGTATCATGGTATCAGGTCTGAATGGCAGTTATTCCCACAAGATCCTTTAAGTTTTAAACATTTTAAAAGATAAATTGGGGTATTTGATCGAGTATTTGATATACGGGGTGATCAACAAAGTCATTAAAATAACTAAACGTCACAATTTGGTAACCATTTTTTTAAACTGGAAAACGGATTGATGGATTTCATTAAATTGATAAATTTCCAAGGCTAAGCGGATGTCAATTATACAATGAAGGTGCCTATAGCAGCAATACGTTTCTATAGCGACGATGAAATAATGTCATTGTCATAGAATATTTGTAAGTCAAGTCAAATTTTTGTTTTGTTAAAGATAATTTTACTCTTTAAAAATGCGACTAAGCCAAAATGAATTAAGAAATATAGTGCGGTAAGTTTTTGGCTACCAAACTTTACAAAATAGAGTTAAATAACTAACAATTTTACAGGTTGTGCCATCAAGGCCGTACTATACAAGATATTGCGGAAATTGTGAACACCACTATATCTATTGTTAAACGGACACTAGCTAGAGCACGAACCTATGGCAGTCCAAATTACCGCCAAGAAGGTCGCTGCGGACGAACAAGAAAAACAACAGCCCGACAAGATCGTCTAGTAATGCAAAACGTTAATCGCTGTAGGACCCTAAATGCTACCAAAAATTGCCGAAGCTTCCAAGCAGCAACTGGCATAAGAGTATCCACGCAAACGATAAGGAGACGGCTCCATGAGCGTGGACTAAACGCACGCAGGCGTGCTGCTTGCCCAGCTTTGCTAGCTACTCACAGAGCTGCAAGGAGGCGATGGGGTGCAGATCATGCTAACTGGGGAATAGCAGAATGGAGTAGATGCATGTTTACGGATGAAAGTAGGTTTAATTTGTATGAAAGTGATGGAAGAATTTTAGTCTGGAGAGCAAGAAATGAACGATATCTGGAAGAAAATATGGAAGCAAGAGTACCGTTTGAAGGTGGAGGAGTTCTTGTTTGGGGTGGTGTGATGTTGAACGGGAAAACGGATTTGGTTATTTTGATTGGAGAATCGATGAATGGTGAAAGGTATCGAGAACTGTGCATTCGGGATATTGTTATTCCTTTTGCACAAAACTTTGGTGACGATTTTGTCTTGATAGATGACAACGCTCGACCACATAGAGCCAGAATCGTCCAAGAGGTCTTAAGGGATAACAATATCCAAAGGATGAATTGGCCTGCAAGATCACCAGATATGAATGTGATAGAACATGTATGGAGTTGGATGAAACTAAGATTAAATGACGGAAAGCAAAATTTTAACAACTTGAATGAATTGGCAAATGCAATAAGAGAGGAATGGAACGCTATTCCCCAGAACTTCCTTGCAAACTTGGTGAGTAGTATGCCAAGAAGAGTAATGGAAGTTCTAAGAGTTCACGGTGGACCTACTCACTATTAATTTCATTTGCTATTATTTTTTTTGTTAAAATTTATTCAATTTTATTTGCTATGTTGTTAATATTGTTCATAAGTGAAACACTTTGCTTTTAATTTTAATTAAACACATTTAAGTATTTTAATGACTTTGTTGATCACCCCGTATATCAAATACTCGATCAAATACCCCAATTTATCTTTTAAAATGTTTAAAACTTAAAGGATCTTGTGGGAATAACTGCCATTCAGACCTGATACCATGATACAGGACGCATTCTTGCTGAGTATTTTACAGGTACTTATACAGCATTGAACGACAAACGGTAGAAATTCTTTCGAGATATTGACCCAAACCTCAACTCGGCCAATTTTAAAAGAAAATAGACTCATATGGTTCGATTGGCGTCCAAACATTGGTCATACATTTAAGATTTCAGAATTAGTTACGTTTCTGGTGATTGTTGGCCCCGTATATTAATAAAATTCTCACCTTTCGTAAAATACGTAGGTCAACGAATATCTCCATGAAATGGGCTTTCTGAATGTGAAAAACTTGTTGAAATCCATCAATACGTTTTCCAGAAATAGCGTTTTAAAAAAATGATTACCAAAATTTGACGTTTAGTGATCTATCTAAAACCAGAGGTCATCAATCAAAAAACTGGCAAAAACGGCTAGAGATATTAATCCTACCTTGGTAAAAACCCATATTGTAACGACCAAAAAAAATCACCACTGAAATGGCACACACTTGAATTTTTTATTTTTTTGCAGCACTCTATTGATCGACCTGTATATCATAATAATATTGATTCTACTAAAATAAATGAAATACAGGTGAAAGTAGAAAAATCGCCCTTTCCAAATTTGGAAACTACGTTCAAAAATATAAATTTTTAAAAAAGTTACAGCAATTTGAAAATAGGTCTAAAAATTGAATGGTACGATCTTTTTGTTGACCAGTTTATTATTCTTTGGTTTATTAAAAATAATTATAGTACTTATATGACTTCAATTTGAGGATCAGCGAATTTAACTACAATTTAGTCAATAAAAAAAACTACAAAACAAAATAATTAAATGTATACCTAAACTTTATTTTTAAGAACCAACTATACATTGTATATTGTATTTGAAAAAATATTTTGATTATAATTTTGGTTTTAAAACCATTACCTGTTAATTGTTTGAGAACCTAAAATAACCAATAAAATATGCCTATAAAGAGGCTCATTTACTGAACAATTACCAAGCAACCATGGCTTAAAATTAATAAATTATCATTAAATTTTAATAAATCATCTTATATGTTTATAAGTAAATCAAAATAAAAAAATAATAATATTTCTTCACTGTCTTTCAATAATCATTAAATTAAATATACTAATAAAATTAAATTTTTAGGTTTATAGATTGACGAAAATTTAAGTTGGAAAAACATATTGAATATTTAAGAAGTTACATCTCACCAATAATTGGCATTTTGTTTAAGCCTTAAAATTATATATCATTAAAATATTTAAAAAATTTATATTATTCTTTGGTTTATTCAAAATAATTATAGTACTTATATGATTTCAATTTGAGGATCAGCAAATTTAACTACAATTCAATCAATAAAAAAAACTAAAAAACAAAATAATTAAATGCATACCTAAACTTTCTTTTTAAGAACCAACTATACATTGTATAAACCAAACGGATATTTAAATTTAGAAAAGCTTTATAAAATAAAACTATGCATTCTAATACACTCTATTATTATTAAAGAAAACAATCGAATATAATATTTCATCCGACCAACATTATTCACAACACGAGAAAAAACCATCATATTCAAACACCAATGGTAAAGAGTACTTTTGGCCAAAAATTAATATTATGTAAAGGAATAACAATAATTTAAATCAGTTTGCCGAAAAAAATTAAAGAAATATCGAAATTATGGATTTAAAAACAAAACTTCAAAAAATATTTTTTAAAACTAAACTAACTTGAACGTATTGTATACCGTGCGAGCAAAAATTATTTGCATCAAAGAGGGCTTGGATTAAAAAACGTGTGACTTGGTTTAGATCACTAAATGATATGGGGACGATATATCTAACCAAATCTAGGTTAAAATTTTGTCAAATTCATATTATGACATGATATGCCAAACTAAGGAGTAATAAAATAAGTAGACAAATACAAATTTATTTTTGTTGTTTACAAAATTAACAAAGTAAGAATATACAGAAAGAAAAAGAAAAAGAATTATATAAATTGCTGAAATTGGCCACCGCCATGCTCCAAGCATAAATTCACATTATTCATTTCTTTCCAATAAATTTAGGGTAAACCATTGAGAGCAATTCCTGCGTCTTTCAAAATGTGCGGCTCGTATTTCTTGGAATACTTGCACTTTATAAGAAAATAAATTTAGCTGCTTCTTAAGAATAGTCCTACATGTTCCATAAGATCTTCCCACTTCTTGGGATAGTCGTCTTATACAATTTGTTGGCGTATTTTGCATTATTTCACGAACGTTTGCAACACGTTCTTCTGTTCTTACAGATGGCCTTCCTTGGTGTTGTATAGAACCTGTTACCCTAAACACAGCCAAGGTTCTTTTCAGGCAATGATAAAAATCCCCAGCAATAAAAGCAACGTTAGGAAAATGTTCGTGAAAATCGTCCATGCACAAACCCGGATTGTATTGATACTGTACATTTACTCTAACCCCGTTTCGAAAATACGCTTCAACAATAAATGTTTTGTGCTGTTTCGTAAAGCCCATTGTGTGAATTGTTCAAGAAATTGGAAAAAATTAGCGATGAATCAAATTACTTTTAACGACTGTCAAAGATGACGGAATAACTGATTGATTGTTAATTCAGGTTAGTTACTAACACCCAACAGGTATTAAGCTCTACGGCTAAGCATTACGTCCTTAAATGCAAGGCCCTCTTTGATGCAAATAATTTTTGGTCGCACGGTAAATAAATTGAACAGATCTCATTAGAGTTAATTTATTTGAGACTTTATTTACAAGTATTTAAGATCTTTTTTCACATCAATCCTATTTAAAAAAAATTACACAAACTATTACAACTCACCTTGTGTCTTAACGATATTTACGGTCAATCCAATAATGGTCAACTTTCCAGTCTGCTGAGTCTGTAGATGTACTTTGATTAAATCCAACGGGTGAGTACAGCAGGCCGCTCCGGCGGATGCCAGACCTCCGAAGTACCATCTCGGTAAGCGTTTTTCATTCGGCAGACTATCAGTCATGTCAGTTTACGTATTTTAGACTAAAACAAATCTGTATTTTTATCTACAAATCTTTGCCCCCAATATTGTGTTTTAAATCCTTGATCCTATTTGATTTAGCAAATCAAACCAAAGGGTATAATTATATTTTTAGAAAAATAAACCGGGTTGAAAAATATCTATTGACTAAAAAGTAGCTATAAAACAAGACAATAGATAAAATATTATGCTATATTAATATTTTTTAATACTTACTTTATACTCACAAAAGTTTAACCCTTTTGGATTGGAGTAATGCAAGTCAGCAGATAGATAAGCGGATTAATATATTTTAAGTTTACCTTTCACTTATATTCTAAAACTGGCTTTTGGAAAATATTACAAAAAAAAGAAAGAATAAAAAAATAATAGAAAATGAAAAATTATCTCAAGTATAAATTAAAACACTATTGTAGTGCTAAAACTCTTTATTATCTTTTGCAATAATTCAAATATTTATTTTTTGATCTTTTATGTAACTATTCCCATTCCTCTTCCCGTACGAGTTAAAGAACATCTGCTGAAACATACTGAAAGAGGTGAAACTTCGAGATCAGGTATAGCGGAACATGTATGGGCCAACCAACATATATACAGTGGTCAGAAGCCAAGGTTTTGGACACGGAACAGCACTGGAAAAAACGAAAATTTAAGGAAGCAGCTTTCACGAATCAAAATAGCCATATATTTAGTAAACCAAGTATAGATATCCCCAATATCTGGAAGCCTCTTCTTGTCCAAAACCAACAGCTCAAACTTCACACTCTAATAAGCACGTAGGCGGAGTCATCAAGCTTCATTGCACATGGATAGTATTTAAGACAGTAGCCTTAGAATTATAAGTTAGTTTACAGTTATAGAGATACTAACTAATCGAAACGTTGTGTTAAGTATCAAAATAAACATGATGGAAGTCCGACAAGGTAATTGTTTTGATATCACCTCATTATCTACCACCTTCAAACAAATATTTTATTGAGTGCTCAAAATGATTTCCATTTTGTTCTAAACAGATTCAAAGTCGATTTTCAAACTCCTCCCTAACTTTCCGAAAAATGTATCCTGGAATACTTCGACAAGCATTATCTAAAGCAATTCTTCTTGAGAGGCCGGCTGGGTTTTGTACACTAGTTATTAAATGAAACTTTATAAACAGAAGTCCATAGAGGTAAGATACGGTGATGTTGGCGGCCACTCAATTATACCTATTCTGCCAATTCACTAGTTTCGTTAACCACAGCCACAACAGCATAGGGAGTTTTCACATCTACCGGCACAGCAACGACACGACACCGACATTAATAATTGCCGGTGGATGCGAAATTTCATGCCAATTAAATTAATGGTATGCCATTTACCGACTTATCGATATCATGTATTGTCGTTGCAGGCGCAGACTTGCCGCCAAGGAGCATTCTACCCACTCGTGTCGTCGCCGAGTTTTCATAATTTGTGCGGTGTTTGGTTTTATGTGTCAAAACAGGAAGGTTAATTAATTTGAATAACTGCTTAGTTTAATCGAACTTGTGTAGGCAAAACCCTGTTTTTGTGACAAAACAAATGATAATCATAAAAATTAATTTCAAATTTTAGTCTACTTGGGCCGGCGTTTCGGTCATAGTAAATAACTTCTGCCGTTGTCGCGTCGTGTCGCTAGATGTGAAAACGCCCATAGTGTGGGGGTGCACCATCTTGCTGAAAGTGTGGAAGTTCTTCGGTCAAATACAGGGTGGCGCATCGAAAACGAAACAGAGACATTTGCTGGCAGCTCAGTTATTTTTTGGAAAAACGCTCAGACCCGTCGATTTTGTTTTCGAGGGGGACACAAAAATGGCAAAAAATCACGTTAACACGTGCAGTCCCCAGGGCTATATAATGATATAAAATTCATGTACTTCAGTTCAGTAGTTTTAGAGATTTATTGATTTAAAGCTTAATTAAAACTTTAATACGTCATCAATAGTGGAGATCAATACATTTGGCAGTAAGGTAGTTTAAAAATGAAGAACGAACTGACCCGTCAGGTAAATGTTGGAAATGACCACCATATGACTCTCCATGCAGTAATAAAGTTTTTGCTCAAAACGTTGCCGCACATTTTGCAATATTTGAGGAGTAATTTGAAGGCACTCATTCACAATTCTCTGTCGCAAATCTTCTAAAGATGTTGGCTGAGTAGCATAGATTTTGCTTCTTAAGTGACCCCACAGAAAGAAATCCAAAGGTGATAAATCTGGCGATCTTGGGGGCCATTCAATAACACCTCTTCTACCAATCCATCGACCTGTAAATGTCTGATCTAAATATTGTCGAACACGTAATGCGTAATGTGGTGGAACATCTAATCAACCTATTCGCAATGTACCGCCGATCATTCTGATTTTCAATTATTATGTCTGTTAATGCAGGATCTATGGCGTCTTGAAGTAATTCCAAATACATTTTACCCGTCAAATTTCCAGGTAAGAAAAAAGGACATACTAAATGATCGTCAAAAATACCAGCCCAAACATTTAATTTTTGTGGCTGCTGTGTGTGTACCTCATGAAAAATTCTGGGATTAGAATCGGACCAATATCGGCAGTTATGACGATTTACTATACGCCATTTAAAAAAAAGGAACATTCGTCGGAAAAGCAAGTGTTAAATGTTCATCGTTTATAATTTGTTCACTCATTTCTTCACAAAATTGTAATCGCCGATCAAAATCGTCTTCATTAAGTTATTGTACAAGGTGAATTTTATACGGATGAAAACTATGGGCCTAAAGAATCCGTTGGATGCTACGTCGACCAACACCACACACAGTATCCAATTTGCGGCTACTTAACGTGGGATCTACATAAACTTGCCCTAAAACCCCCACTTCTATTACTTCGTTCCTTATGGGATTTTCAATGTTGCCTTTTTTATTGACAACTGATCCAGTTTCCCGAAATTTAGCTACAAGTTCTAGAACATATTTTCGATGCACGTTACTGTTCTCATGTCGCTCATTAAATATTTGTGCTGTTCTAAATTCCTATTTAAAATAAGTACGAGACACTCCCTCCTTATCTTTCTTCAAGAAACAAGTTTTTGCGACAAAAAACGCTCCAATCGCTATTTTAAACACCAAAATGATAAACAAACCATGGGCGTAGCGAAGGGGAATTTACTTATTAAGTAAATGATTTTACTCAAATTTCTTCTGAAAGTAGTACAAACTAATCTGATGTACCTATTAAAGTCTACTTTAAGATCCATAAATCTCCAAAACTACA
Source organism: Polydrusus pterygomalis (assembly GCA_963969555.1). Taxonomy (NCBI): domain Eukaryota; kingdom Metazoa; phylum Arthropoda; class Insecta; order Coleoptera; family Curculionidae; genus Polydrusus; species Polydrusus pterygomalis. Next base: position 14,636,388 of record OZ018381.1, on the reverse strand, counting down.
GAACTAAAGTACATTAATTTTAGATCATTATAAAGGAAATTGAAAGACCTTTAAAATAAGGTATCACTCGACCCCCCTTTCCATTTCTGCTGGGCTGCACATGTTAACAGAGGTACAAGATGATGGAAAGGTCGAGTTAGGTATTTGGAGAAACTTCAAACATAATGATAGACAGGCGCGTAACTACAGGGGGGCAGCCCCCCCCCCAGACGTCGCTAGACCCCCCCCCAGAAAAAAAGGCTGACTTTGTAAGCTCGCTACTCGCCTTGCAAATATAGGATCAATTTTTACATCACAATGAACGGTTTTTGGTTGTCAGCCTCAAAGTTATTTGGCAATTTTACTCGTTGAACTTTGGGCATGTTTATTCAACGATGTACGAAATAATAATCTTGCCAAATATCACTCGACCATAATTTTTTTATTGGTTAAATTTCCATTTTTCACTCAAACTTTTTTGGCAATACTCGTTGAACTTTGGGCTTGTTTATTCAAAAAATCCGAATAAACATGTCCAAATTCAACTCGAAAAATTTCCAAAAAAAGTTTTCGTGACAGCTGAAAAATCTAACCGATAAAAAAACGAGGTCTTGTGATATTACTGTTAATTATTAACCAAATTTGTTAAAATTTGAGCGTGGTCCAAAAAAAATTCGCCTGCGCATGATAGACCTAACGAGAGGCCATTCGTAAAGTATAAGCAGAAACCAAGTCAGAAAGTTATCATAGCAATAAGTTATGTGTCAATGCAGTATTTGTAATCAATAGAGAAAAAAAACTGATTGTTGTGAAGGAGGAACAGAAAGAATTGAGTAAAATGAAGGGTCGATTCAATTGACTAATTAAAGGGGCTAATAAAGAAATAATTTTGTGTGAGGTAACATACTAGTGAGAAGGGGTATTTTCAGAACTGTCAGCTCCAGTTCACATTTAAAACTTTTTGAACTTTAATTTCTAATTAAGGAATGTCGAGAGCCAAGATTACTATTCCTAAACAAAGGATGTCTACATGACACAAAAAAAATGTTTATAACATATATACTGCTTTTTAAATTTTATATATAATTTCCTCTCCTCACACTTACGGTGCTGTTTCACTAATATGTGAACTCACAAAAATTATTTCTTTATTAGCCCCTTTAACTAGTCAATTGAATCGATCCTTCATTTCACTCAATTCTTTCTGTTCCTCCTTCACAACAATCAGCTTCTTTCTCTCTTGATTACAAATACCTTCTTCTACATTGACACATAACTTACTGCTGTAATAACAATCTGACTTGGTTTCTGCTTATACTTTACGAATGGCCTCTCGTTAGGCCTATCATTATGTTTAAAGTTTCTCCAAATACCTAACACTACCTTTCCATCGTCTTGTAGTTTCGTTTGGGATGTTCGCACCTATTGTATTTCTTATACCTATTTCTTATTCTAGTTTCCTGACGATGATTGTATATACATCCGAAACATGTTGAGAATTTATCCTTCAATAAAACTTTATGTTAATATACCATTGCAGGAAGACTTAAAGTGTCTTATTTCTCTCCTTTCAAATATACACTCCACTTAAAGTATGGACTATTTCTTCAAGTTAAAAAAATATATTAATTCGTTTACCTTTCTGTTGACTTATCCTTACTTAGGGCCGGTTTAATAATGTGCTGGCAAAGCCTCTGGCATAGTTATCCTGCTGTTAATGAAAAAAATCTGTTTTTCAATCTTCTGGTAGCGTTAACAGCAAGATAAACAATTATTGCCAGCAGGATAATTTACCCAGCGAAATATTCGGCTGTTAACGGTTTACCAGTGGGTTAAATCAAAAGCCATAACCTCAAATTTGATCATTTTTGGCATTCTTTAGGTAGAGTTCACTGTTTTTAGCAATTGTAAAAAAATGAATGTGCTTTTTGATGCTAAAATGTTTTCAAATGAATCGGATTCAGATGATGATTTTTGGAAGATTATGTTAATATTTTATTTAGAAGGCCAAGGATTTTTCACGACCCCCCAAATCACATAAATTACTAGGATGATACAGGGATTTTGTCAATCGTTTTAGACTGTCTAACGATACGGTACAGCTTTTTTTTTTACATCGAATAGAAAATATGATTTGCTATCTATCCTACAGACTATTGTTATAATAAACTATATTTGAATTTGACCATTTTTTTTTATTTTATAGGAACTGTGCTCTAAAAGCCCCCTTGCAACAATTCCTGCTGTGTCTGTGTAAAAAAATTGCAACCTTTTTTTTTTAATTTTTCATTTTCCTTCTTTATATTCATTTTCTTGAACTTATAATAGAATAAACTCGAACGTATATAATATATAGAACGAATCACAGAATACGGAAATACGTGGAAATGAATGTAAAACACATTTAAAACATAACGTACCATAATATATAACCCTATAATATCTTCTTTAATTAGGTGGATTTTGCTACCACATGTTGCCAAATTGTATAGCTCCGGTTATCTGTCCTTTGGTTAAAATTTTGTTGATAAACTGATCAGAAGTTTTCCGGCGGTTTACCAGAGAGATAAAATTTATTCTCTTGGTAACAACCAGAGACCTTATCAGCACATTATTAAACCGGGCCTTAGTAATGTAGGTACCTTGATATTTTATATATTTTAAATTAATTTGGAATAAAGGCTTTTTAAAGTAAAAAAATTGTCAATAGATATTCTTGAAGCCGGTTATTGTTTTATTTATAAACTTTTAGCTGTCTTTGAAAAAAAAAGATAGTATAGAACGTTTTTTATTTCGGTAACTAAAAAAGAATAGTTCATGAACAGATACTGCAAAAAGGTAATTTTGAAAAATCTTTTAAGTAAATGAATTGTATAACATTACGGTGTATTTTTTGTAATATTTTAAACAATAAAAAATTTTTATATTGAATTATCACTTATAATCTCCCTAGCAGCAGAATTGTCGGGAATTAATTCTGCTGCGTAGGAGATTCGGTAAGAAAATTTCATAAATTGAAGTTTTTTCTTATTGTAATTTTTTTGCTAAAATGCTACAAAAACATATTTCCGGTGGCTTTAGTTAATTGTAACTAATTAAAGTTTTATAAATGAAGTTCATTTTAGCCGTTAGTAACTCATTTTTATTACTAAAATGTGAGAAACATTAAATAACAAATTTGTTATCTGAAATCCTTGTGTGTCTTTATAGTTTTAAATTCAAATAAAACTTTAAAAAACATATTTCCGATGAGTTTAGTTAAATATGACGCACTATATTTTTACAATAGAAGTTAATTTTACTTGTTATTAACTAAGGTTTATTACTAAAATTTCAGGAACATTAAAAACATTAATTCGTTTTCAACCATAACATCTGATATTACATGTCTACATAGTTTCAAATGAAACTTAAAAAAACATATTTCCGATGAGTTTAGTTAAATATGACGCACTATATTTTTATCATAGAAGTTGATTTAACTTGTTAGTAACTAAGGTTTATTACTAAAATTTCAGGAACATTAAAAACATTAATTCGTTTTCAACGATAACATCTGAAATTACATGTCTACATAGTTTCAAATGAAACTTAAAAAAACATATTTCCGATGAGTTTAGTTACATTTTTGATGTGTCTCTTTTAGCCCCGGTGTTCGATATATAAAGCAAATTGGTTAGTATCAATAAAAATTATAAGTTAGCAACAAAATGTATTTTGATTTTATTCTAAGTGACTTTTGCCAATAGATATAAAGCACTTCATTTTTGACAGAAAAATTATCACTTATTAATTTCATTAAGTTAATTGGAACTAACAAAATTATCGCGATAATCTCCCGTTGCTATAAGCAACGTAAACAAAAAGGAGCCTTCTAATTGGTTGAACATAAATTTATGTAATTTTCATAATTATTTATTAATTTGAAACATCTTTAAAAAAATTTCAGTTTTTTGCTGAAAATTAAGTAAACATATTACGCATACATAAGAACGAAATATAATAACATAATTTTTCAAACTTGAGAATAAATAACAAATTACGACAACTATTTTTGGAACGCTGAATTAACGCATTGCAATAAAAAGTAGTTAGTTGCCAAAAATCAGGATAACTTATACACGACGCGACGACTAACTTAAAAATATCGGTAAAAATATCTGCAGGATAGGTATACAGGGTGGCCCTTTAGTGTGGCAAAGTACAATAGCTCCGTTACTATTTCAAATACATTAAAAATATTAATACAAAAGTTGAAGGGCAGTAAGTGACTTATAACGTAAAATTATTTTTAACTCTATAGGGTGACTCAAAAAAGCGGAACAAGAAAAAATGTACTTTTTTCAAATGGAACACCCTGTATATTTTTTCATTTTTAAATTCTACATAGAATTATAATTATTTTTTATTAAATACATTATTAGTCTATACTTTATAGTTTCCGAGATATTGACTCTTGAAAAGTGACATTTTTGAACTTTGACAGCTTCTAACTTTCTAACAGTACGTCTTAGAGCAAAACGGCTTACATGTCCCTATCTTCAATTTTTATTATCTTCCCAAAAAAATCAACTTCCAGTTAAACCGGAACAACTATATTTCCTGCTTTCGAGTAACATCCGGTTTAACCGGAAGTTGATTTTTTTGGGAAGATAATAAAAATTAAAGATAGGGACATGTAAGCCGTTTTGCTCTAAGACGTACTGTTAGAAAGCTAGAAGCTGTCAAAGTTCAAAAATGTCACTTTTCAAGAGTCAATATCTCGGAAACTATAAAGTATAGACTAATAATGTATTTAATAAAAAATAATTATAATTTTATGTGGAATTTAAAAATGAAAAAATATACAGGGTGTTCCATTTGAAAAAAGTACATTTTTTATTGTTCCACTTTTTTGAGCCACCCTATAGAGTTAAAAATAATTTTACGTTATAAGTCACTTACTGCCCTTCAACTTTTGTATTAATATTTTTAATGTATTTGAAATAGTAACGGAGCTATTGTACTTTGCCACACTAAAGGGCCACCCTGTATAGGTAGAAATCTATTTGTTTTAGCAATCGCTAATATAAATTAATTAATTACTGTTATATCATTAGATCCGATTGAATATATAACCGGGATAAAACAAAAAAGATGGCGACAGGTTAATATAAATAAAATGGCGAATGTGCTGCTACTCCAATAAGGCTTATTGCACACTTACACGGCGACCGTCCTATATAACAGCACCTTTTACGCGATTTACCGCGTTCGTGTTGTCCTTGCACACATGCACGGTTTTCGTCATAGTGGTTCGAGTATGGATCATAGATGTGCTGTGGCGATTTTAATGTCTTACAGGCGTATCAAAAAACGAGGAAAGGCAGCAAACAAAATTTTGTAGGTTCATCCCATCAATATGGGAAGGAAACAATTCAGTTCATTTTTTGTACTATTTGGTCAGTTGAGGGAAGACGAAAAAAACTTTTTTACCTATTTTTGGATGTCCATATCCAGCTTTGATGACCTACACGAACGATTAAAAAATTTGCTTCAACATCAAGATACATAATATATGAGAGAGTGCATACAGCCTATGGAAATGTTGGCTGTTACAATCAAAATCAGAATTGACCTCCAAACATATTTCATTCCAGGCACTTCTTATGCAGTTTCTGTCCTTATATTATAGAACTTGTTGTTCCAAATAACCGGCCTTGCTTCCACCAAAGATACAAGCATAATATATCCATATCTATATCTACTGCCATTACGAAAAATATGATTATGATAAAATATGCTAAATAAAACAATGTTCCCGTCAATGAACCAAGAAAATATCGTAAGCACGGTACATGTGCAAGCACCAATTAAATCTTACACTCTACTGGGCATGTCTCTCCGTCAACATGGAACGGTCGCCGTGAATTGCAGTGGGGGCTCACAGTGACATCGCGATGGACCGGAACCGTGTACACGGTGCCGGTGCGTGTGAAAGGGAAAGGTCACATATATTATGCTGCCTAATCCCTTAACCGTAGAAACGGTGCCATTAGGACGGTGGCCGTGTAAATGGGCAACGGGCCTAAGGGTGTTAACAAAAAGAGTTTTTTATGTGGCTTCGGTTAATTTTATTTATTTATATAAGAGACATCATCGAATAACAAGATTAAATTAGACACAAAAATACTTTATAACTAGACCTTAAAGTTCATGAACCCCCATTGGAGTAACTGGGGTACCGCTCCTCCCAGCATGCCTTGGCACACAAACCACAAAATAGTTTTAATAAATATACAGTTCCCCAAAAGAGGAAAAAGTACATTAGTACAAAATGGTAGGACATGTTTCGATCTTAGGAATGGTCATCATCAGCTACACAATTAAATAAGTGGAAGAAAAATAAATACATATATGGTTAAACGGGGATAAGTGAGGCGAAGTTCATGAAAAATATTACAATGGGTTTAAGTTATAAATAGCTCATACATAACAATAACAATCCAAAAAAGGGGAAACCACCTTAGGGGATTTGACAGTTAGGATCAATAATTCCCCTTCGGACCCTTCACCCGAAAGCTGCTCTATGAAACAAAGACCACCTTTAGTATCAATCAATCAATCAATCAATCAATCAATCAATCAATCAATCAATCAATCAATCAATCAATCAATCAATCAATCAATCAATATTTATTTCATGTCATTACACAAGATAGTTTACACACGTCAAATGAAAATGGACTTAATAGCAATCTTTAAAATTACACTTAACAGTTAAACATCATAAAATATCAATAAAGAACTTATTCTAGTACATACAAACAAGACTATATACCCTACACTTGAACACACAGTCACAGTCTGTTAAAATTGAAAGTTCAGGTATTCCTGGATCGAATAAAAAGTATTCTCAAGTAATAAGATTTTGATTTTAACCTTAAACTTGTTATAAGGAAGGTTTCTTATTTCGGGAGGTAATACATTAAAAAATTTTATTGACCAAAATCCTGGGCCATCCTGACACCTCCCCAACCGTCTATAAGAAGGCACCAGATCGTTACTGGATCGGGTTTCATAGTCATGAAGATCCCGATGCATTCTAAATGATCCCTGGTTGCGCTTAACAAACAGAAGATTCTCCATAACATACAGACAAGGCAAAGTGAGTATTCCCAATTCTCTAACAGATCTTGCCAGGACGATATTTTCCTACTCTTATACATTCCAGAGGGCCACTGTTTTTATCATTATTTTATATTGTGTCATGATCGGTAAAATCCAAAAAATTGCTTAATATACCTAACGTTAAACGATATTACCTTGGGCGGCGCTGTTTTACATGCAATTTCTTGATTTTCCTGGTTTTCAACTGAATCAATGATAAACTATTTGAATATTGTTACTGTAAAAATTTACATTATGTTATATTAATTAGAAACCATCGCTCAAATTTCTTTAAAGATGTCAATAACATTGTCAGATTTTACAATGACATTGACCGAGTTGTCGTTACGACAATCGTGATGACATTCTTACATGCTTAAGGCTGGATCCACATACATCCGTGATACGCATCCGTTGTGTACCACATGATCAACATGAACCAATGAAATTTTCGGGAATAAAATTTCATTGGTTCATATTTATCATGTGGTACAGAACGGATGCGTATCACGGATGTATGTGGATCCAGGCTTAGAGACCCATGCACTTGATTGTGATGATTCCGAAAGCCTAGAAATATTAAATTATTATTAATTATAACAATAATGCTTGACCTTGACCATTTACAGTCGGAGCATTATAATAGGTAAAGTCTGTTCAATGACCGCTAACCGTTACGTCAGTAGGTATTAAACACGGATTCTGGGTCACCCCCCACCCCTTTCTGCTCCCCCCACCCCTCGCCTACCCTCCCGCGACCTTGACCGCACAGGTATGCAGGTGTTCATTTGACCTTGACCATACACGTGGGCGAACGTATTTTTATGGTATGCAGGTGTTCATTCGACCTTGAAGGATGCAACTGCTCTTTGTTAATTTGACCTTGACCATACACCTGGACGAGGGTATTTTTATGGTATGCAATTTTCTTTTATGTGACTCATTTGACCTTGAAGGATGGAGCTGCTCTTTGATGGTGCTACCTTGACGTGGACGAGGAAATTTTTATGGTATGCAGGTGCCCTTTTATTTATGACACTGTTGCATTACAAATTTTTACACCATGAAGTATTTTTATTTCTTTATTGTCGTCATTTATTTGTTCGAAAATATCTAAAGGGATGCAAGTCTGCTTTATTGATGTTACCTTGACCATTATTTTTTCCCAAAAGTTAGATTTGTAATATATTTTGTGTTTTGTTATACCTTCAAGTTCTTGAAGGGTGTTTATGATATTTTCACACCTTGATGGGATTTTCACACCTTGAAAGAGCTATTATAGTCGTAACAATAGGGTCTGGGTATCTTTGTTATCGGATTTTCACACCTTGATGGGATTTTTCACACCTTGAAAAAGTGCAACTACCCTTTTGTTATGTATGATTTCGAAGGCGGCATGGACCTTTTGTTATGAGTAATATTGAGCGCTGGCTATTTTTCTTACTTTGTTCTTTATTTAGGTACTCTTGGATTTATTTTTATAGTGGATGCAGATGTCCTTTATGTAACCTTGACTAAACTTTTAAGCAGATGTTTATTTATGACATTGGGTTGGGTTTATTTCACACCTTGAAAGAGTGCAGCTATCCTTTTGTTATGCATGATTTCAAAGACGGCATGCCTCTGTTCTTTTGTTATGGGTACCATTGAGCGCTGGCTATTTTTCTTACTTTGTTCGTTATTTAGGTATTCTTGGATTTATTTTTATAGTGGATGCAGATGTCCTTTATGTAACCTTGACTAAACTTTTGAGCAGATATTTATTTATGACATTGGGTTGGGTTTATTTTCGACCTTGGACGTGCTCGGACGCAAGTGTTTGGTTTTTACGCCTTGAAGAATTTTTATTTTTTATTGACGTAATTTTGTTCTAAAATATTGAATGAGGTGCAGGCACGTTTCATTTACGATGACCTTGTGTTGGTTCGGGGTGCAGGTGGTTTTTATGTTGTTGAGTTTTGTATACTCTTAAAGCGGCTACTTCCCCTACCATTATTTTTTTATGTCGTCGACCTTGAAAACTCCAATAAAAAGATGGACGAATTAGTAAAGTGTTCATAGTCACACAAGCATCGCAGTAGTATTAACTGGTACCTTGTAAAGTTAATAGAAATATTTTATTTGTATTGTGTGTGTGTGTCGAAAGTGTATATTAAAGGTAATTTATTGTTTTATTACATATTTCAATAATGAGCATTTCACAGCAAACCTTGGGTGAAATTAATAATATGATAAACAAAGATACTGAATTTCCTGAGCGTAGAAGGCTTTCAACCTTAGAGGTTGGAAAAGTTTATACTATTAAAAAAATAGTGTCAACCACAACACGCTTTGGTAAAACTATTGTTACCACATTATACGATTCATTGCTTAATACAACATTTCAATCATTTTTACCTAAACGTACTGTTGATGTGATTACTGCTGATTTTATTGATATTGTAAATATGTCAAACGATCAATATACATTAACTTATTTGGGGCAGAGTTCAAGTGGAACAGGAAATATTACACGAGCAATTATAAATTTTGGTTGCTTGGAGTAAACTTTTTAAAATTTTTATTTAATCATATTGTTTATCATAGTATTTAATCATTAGCTGAATATGTAATACAATAATGAAATGCAACACATGTGTAAGGAAACACATACACAATCATTTAAAGTATTTTCTATTTAAGATGTGTGACGAAGACGCTATTAGAGCCGCTCAAGATTCATATATTAATGAATTATCACATAAATTATGCGGTATGGGTGAAGATGCTCTTAAGTCAACCTGGGACCAGCCCGGTTTTGGTTTGTTTTTTAATCCAAGTCAATACAAAAAGGATATGGTGGATTCAATACGTTTTGCAGTTGGAGCTCATCTTTGCCAAAAATTCATATATGGTTCCATTGGTTTAGATGAATTTTGTACCGGTATGTTTAATGAACAACTGGAAAAGTTTCTTATTGACATTCCAAATATTTCAAAAGAAACATTGTTAAATTATGGTAAGATGGACGTAGACGATGATGGTGACCATAACAAAGATGAAACTGATACCAGCAACTTGGAGATTAAAGAAAGCAAAGAAGAATTGAATAAAGAAGAACAAGAACATGAAGAAAAAGAAGTAGAAGCGGTAGAAGAAGCAGAACAAGAAAAATACAATTATTTTTATGTGTGCTGTGGTGATGGTGGCGACAGTACTGGGGAAGCAATTAATGATTGGTGTAGCAACTGTATTAATAAAATTTATTATAACCAAATTTGTAAATAAATTATGTGTATGTAAAACAATGTTTTATTTATCCTAGTACACAGACATAAGGAAAACAACAATAATATAGACAAACTTTATCATAAATAGATATAAAATATATAGAAATTTATTTTTTAAGTTAAATTTTGATCTATACATTGTTCAAGAACCGAAGATTATATAACCAATGTCCAGTATTCCACAAGCGTAAATTCGAAGCGAAATTAATATATTAGAACCATTTTATAGTAGACATACCGTTACATATTTGATATGTGAACAACTTTGTATAATATTTTTGTCCTGTTTTAACGTACTTACGGCATATCGGTATCTTAAAGGCATAAGGAAGTTCTTTTTTCAAAATTCATCCTCTTTTACCTTAAATTAGTTGAAATAAAAACCATAATAAACCAAGAAAGGGAATATTAGCGACAAACATAGCTAAGGATCATTTACATTATAATTCTACAGTAATTTAGGCATTACACATGATTTTTTTTTTCATAATGCAGTATTTTAATCAATTTAATATTATTCAAGTCAGTTATGGTTTTTTAAATATTATTCAAGTCAGAATTGGTTGTTAAAACGGAAGGTTTACAGTGGTAAATACACTTCAACTAATTAAAGTATTGTAATGGGAAACAGAAGAGAGGAATGATGGACATAAAACAACACGATTGCTTCTAACAAGGGTTTTTATACTGACTGAACACACCCAGGTTATTATCTAAATTGTATCAACAGTCTTTCGAAAATAGTTTATTTGCATAATTTTTATTGTTAAATTTGTGAGCGTAAACCCATGAAGTCAGTAAGCATCTTTTGCAGACATTCTCCAAGAATAAAATCTTATAAATCTATTCTTCTCTTAAATAAATTATCATTTCAAATATTATTATTATAAAAAGAAAACAGAATGTACCCCTAGTAACGGAATAATGACTTGCAACTAAACACTTTGAGAAATAAGTGAAAACAAGTATTATATTATTATGCAACTTGTCAAAATACTAGATAGACTTTCAATAATTCATTATTTTTTAAAAACGTTGGTATAATAAATTGTGTTAATGCTCATATCCAAAATTTCACTTATTCCTAAACTAATGGAATTCTTAGTTAAAGATTTTCTTGAGGACTGTTTTAAAAATGTTATTTTCACTAACCAGCATGGTTTCATAAAGGACATCTGCATCCACTATAAAAATAAATCCAAGAATACCTAAATAACGAACAAAGTAAGAAAAATAGCCAGCGCTCAATGGTACCCATAACAAAAGAACAGAGGCATGCCGTCTTTGAAATCATGCATAACAAAAGGATAGCTGCACTCTTTCAAGGTGTGAAATAAACCCAACCCAATGTCATAAATAAACATCTGCTTAAAAGTTTAGTCAAGGTTACATAAAGGACATCTGCATCCACTATAAAAATAAATCCAAGAGTACCTAAATAAAGAACAAAGTAAGAAAAATAGCCAGCGCTCAATATTACTCATAACAAAAGGTCCATGCCGCCTTCGAAATCATACATAACAAAAGGGTAGTTGCACTTTTTCAAGGTGTGAAAAATCCCATCAAGGTGTGAAAATCCGATAACAAAGATACCCAGACCCTATTGTTACGACTATAATAGCTCTTTCAAGGTGTGAAAATCCCATCAAGGTGTGAAAATATCATAAACACCCTTCAAGAACTTGAAGGTATAACAAAACACAAAATATATTACAAATCTAACTTTTGGGAAAAAATAATGGTCAAGGTAACATCAATAAAGCAGACTTGCATCCCTTTAGATATTTTCGAACAAATAAATGACGACAATAAAGAAATAAAAATACTTCATGGTGTAAAAATTTGTAATGCAACAGTGTCATAAATAAAAGGGCACCTGCATACCATAAAAATTTCCTCGTCCACGTCAAGGTAGCACCATCAAAGAGCAGCTCCATCCTTCAAGGTCAAATGAGTCACATAAAAGAAAATTGCATACCATAAAAATACCCTCGTCCAGGTGTATGGTCAAGGTCAAATTAACAAAGAGCAGTTGCATCCTTCAAGGTCGAATGAACACCTGCATACCATAAAAATACGTTCGCCCACGTGTATGGTCAAGGTCAAATGAACACCTGCATACCTGTGCGGTCAAGGTCGCGGGAGGGTAGGCGAGGGGTGGGGGGAGCAGAAAGGGGTGGGGGGTGACCCAGAATCCGTGTTTAATACCTACTTACGTCATATTCTATATACTTGCGGTACGTCGTAACTTAATTCAGTCAGTTTGACTTACCTTTGGTAAAGGTTACGATGTATCTTAGGCTTGATCTACATAAAGATGGACGCTTGTGAACAAGTAAAATACAATCGCGTTTTTTCCCACATTTAATTATTATTTTTATACTGTTAATGAAGTCAGAAATAAGTAGTTTATTTAAGGTAAAAAAAGGTATCATGGGATGAAACATTTTGTTTTTGAAAATCAGTATGAAATGTTTAATTATTTTAAGTTTACTGAAAAATAAATAAAACTCATTTATAAAATTTTAAATTGAATCATATATTTTTTATCTAGTGCTTCTCCATCAGTCTATAAATTTTGTTTTAAATAATTTCATCTTATTTATAAAATTATAAAGAAGAAAATATAATAAAAAATTTCAACACAACAAAATACAGTGTTTTAATAATTAAAATAAATCATCTCCGCAAAGATCATCATCATCAGATTCGTCCAAGTTAATAATAAGGGGAAGAGTATCTGAAGCATCCATAAATCTTTCCCGTTTCCACACATCATATATATAATTTTATTACTGTGTGTTACATAATTTTTCCATTTTTCCACTGTTACATTTCCAGTGGATTCATTCCACAGACCCAAAACTAGGTCATTTGTTATAGGATGCATAGAAGTTATTTTTGCATCATAATAGCACTTACATTTCGACCAAACCATTTCAATAATATTAAAGTGACAATCATTTGGAGGAAGTCTTAAAACTCGATGTCCATGTTGCAATGCTAGTTCGTCCAATTTTATAGCATGCGTCCAGGTTAAAAAACGAGCCGCTTGCGGCGAGTTTTATAACGGGACAAGTGCTTAAAACTGCTTTATATAACACGTACGTTATACTATTTTTTCTAATTTGTAGTTTTTTCAATAAAAAACACATATTTAAAAACAAAATAAATCCTTCAAATTTTGTAAGTTTTTATCTCTAAATTTTATGTTGGTAATACTATTTTTTATCATAGTAGCCCCTCTGGACAACCAAAATTATTTTGCGAACTGTCATTTTTTGATTTATTAACCCATTTTCACCACGAGATTTTAAAGTTATTTTAGCGATATGAGATTTGAAATTGGACGGAATACGTTGTGTGAGCCTTGTACATTCGGTACATATACAGAGCGTTCGGAATTTCAAGTAAGCATATCATAGCTCTACCCATTCCTCCTTTAACTTGAACCACTCACTCACCTTCATTTTGAAGTCTCAGATATCAAAAATATATTTAAAAAACTTGATACAAAAAAGGGGGCCGGCACAGATGGCATTCCAATGTGCTGATAGCCTGGCGCTCCCACTTACTCTTCTATTTAATCAGTCTTTGTGCACTGGTTTCTAATATCTGGAAATAATCCTTAATTGTGTAAGTTTTCAAATCTGGTGATAAGAGTGATATAAGTAACTACCGGCTCATATCTAAACTTTGTGTATTCGCTAAAGTATTTGAAAAAGCTATTTATGAACATCTTTTTTTCTTGGTGAAGGGTAAGATTTCGGTCCGTCAGTATGGATTTTTCCGCAATAGATCCATAGAGTCAAATCTCATTTGTTACTCACAGTTTCTAATTCAGAGTATGGATGACAGAGTTCAGGTCGATTCCGTTTACACCGACTTCAGCAAGGCTTTTGATAAAAATTAGTCACCATTTACTGCTAAGGAAGTTGTCTGAGGTTGGTGTTTGAGGTGTTGTTCTGGATTGGTTCAAGTCCTACTTGACGGACAGAGACCAAATTGTTTTGGTTGCCGGTTGTAGATCGGATGCTTTTGTCTCTACCTCAGGAGTGCCTCAGAGTAGCCACTTAGGACCATTATTGTTTATCTTATACATTAACGATATAAGTACAGTCGTGTTTTCAGAATTGTAACTTTCTGTTCTATGCAGATGACCTCAAAATATACATACAAGTATTTACAATAAGCGATTGCGAGAAATTACAAGCTGACCTGAATAGGTTTCACGCCTATTGTATAGTGATAATCATTTATTTTTCAATCTCAAAAAATGTTTTTGTATCACTTTTACCCGGAACCACAATAAAATAGTCCACAGCTACAAGCTTGATAAATGTCCTTTAAAACGGGAGACCCTAGCCAGGGATATTGGAGTTGTTTTTGATGACAAGTTGTTGTTCGACGTTCATATTATAGGAAATACCGTTAACAGCGGCGCACCCAGGATTTTATGTTAAGGGGGGCCCGCCAACCAGTGCTGGAAGCAAATTTTTTAATAAACTTTTAAGTTAAACAATTTTTCTAGAACTTTGGAGCTTTTTTAACAGGTACTCTTGCAGGGAAGATCGCAATAGCCTAGTCATGGGAGTCGTTAAACGGTTTCTTAGGGGGGGGGGACATTGGCGGCTTGTGACTTGTTAACTTGGGGGTGTACTAAAAGCCTGCTGTAGGCGAAATGCGCCGCAGGCGAAATTTTTTTAAGACCACGCCCAAATTTGGTCAATAATTATTATAGTAAATATTTTAAAAATTTATGATTACCTTCTTATTCTATTGAAAATGAAATAAGATAAAAAATAAAAAGGCTAATTTATTTTTCATTAGTGGGTACATTGTTTAAAAGTAAAGTTCATTCATCTGTTTTTATTTGCAGCAAACTTATCAATAACAATAAAGTCCCTAGATTTACACTTTGTGGTATGTATCAAGTTAATTTCGAGAGTTCCCTTAATTTTAATTTCAATTTTTTGCTCAATACTTAATGAGCTAAAATTGTTTCTCAAACATTCATAGTCGTTTTGGCATTAAAACTGTTTATTTTTATTAAAATAAGTCTTTACTACCCCAAAATAATAACAAAAATATAAAGGAAAACTCGAAATAATAAATTCATACATTCAATCAAACCATATTAAACCTCAATAAGTCAACTTTTGTCAATAAGTCAACTTCCACGGGGAGGGGGGGGGGGGGGAGGGAAATGCCCCACCTGGCCCCCCTCAAACGAGGCCCGTGAGGTAAATCTAAGAAAATTGACTTTTTAAAATACTTATCCACTTTCATAATTTTTCATTTCATTGGGGGTTTTGGGGGGGGGCCAAGACCCCCTTGGCCCCCCCCCTGGGTGCGCCACTGACCGTTAATATCGCATATTGAATGCTAGGATTTGTAAATAGACAAAGTAAATGCTTTAGACATAACAAAACTTTTATATCCCTTTATTATGCTTACGTCTTCAGCAGACTAAATGTTGCTTCATCTGTCTGGAACCCACAATATAATGTATATAAATCACGTATAAAATCTGTTCCAAATAAATTCTTAAAATGTTTGGCTTTTAGGGAAAATATATTGTACGACAATTTTGAGGCACTATATAGGTACGCACCAATTTTAAAATCATGTCCCTGGAGCATCGGAGATCGGTTAACGACGTGCTCAATCTTCATAAAATAATAAATTCAAGAATCGATTGTCCTGATCTCTTAGAACTGGTTACCTTTGATGTGCCCCGCAGAGAATGTTTCGGCAAACATATTTATTTAAATCACGCTTTTCTCGAACAAACAGTTCTTTAAACTCACCGTTTTCCAGAATGTTTAAATATTCGAATCTTATACACAACGAAGTAGATTTTTTCCGACTCTTCAGGTACTTTTAAAAATAAAGTCAAAAGATTACTTCCAAACGTTTAGCCAGTAGTACCTATATAAAGTAAGTTAATTATGCTATTGTTTTCATTTTTCGAGGTATCACTAACTTAAAGTATGTTCTGTTATATTTGTACGGTGTTTTTAAATGGATTACGCAGACTGTTGTGTATGTTCTGTGGCGATGATTGAAACTAAATGGCCAGCTTCTATCTGCTATAATTGAAGAATTGTGACTGTAGTGTTCTGATTTTAAAAATGTCTGTATACCGAATTAAATAAATATTTTTTAATTATTACCTTAAATTTTAAACCATGCATGCTTTGACAATGAGAGTATGTTCTTGTGATAATTAAGCTGTTTTTGACTTTGACTTTGCATATTTCGACTTTGACTATATTATCGTATTGTTCCTTAAGAGTGCATCGCCGCACGTAAAATGCACCCAATCTTTACCCTCCGCTGTCACCGAATTTCTCCGAAACCGCGCATACGATTTACTTCAATTTAAAAATATTGAAATACCTATTCTTGAACTTTGTCTCTCATGTCTCATGTAGCAGATTTTCCGATTACCCTACCGTTTTCAAAATATAGTATAATTTAGAAAAGAAAGAAAAACAAAAAGTCTTCCTCCACCCCAAAAACCATTTTCAACTATTCTGATATTATGAATTCTACCTTAGATTCTTATCTTTATACTGGTCCCACAAACATATTATCAATGATTTTACAAAATATTTTATATACTTAAGTGATTTAAAAATCTTTGACACCTTCTCTTTAGAAGGCCTTTTTCTTCTTCCTCTTTTAGATTGGTTGTTTATACTTTCTTTGCCAATTTTCTTCACATGCTCAGCGTATTTTAACCAAATAAGACAATTTACCTTTAAATAAGTACAGCTTATCTCCTTCCTGCGCAAACCAAAGTTACGTTTTATGTGTAAAAAGGTACGTCCGAGCGCATGACTCGCCGGTCAGCTGCCTTCCCTTTGGACACCTTCGTGCATGCGCACAAACCTCGTGTTATCGGCCTGTCCTACTTTAGCGACATGCTCAAAATACACTCCAGAACCGGCTCGGCCGCCATTTTTGTTGTTGTGTTTTAAGGTTTCTCTGTGGATTCCTTGTAGTTTTCTTAGCTATTGTGGATTGTGGGTGGTAATATTTACGGATTTCTAGTTTTTGTGTAGTTTAGTGAATTTTGTCTGATTGTGAGAAAATTAATTCTGTCAAAGTTGCTGGTTGGTTAATTTTTTGGTTAAAATCTGTACACCCCGACATTAAGCTTTTAATAAAGCCTGCAGTATTCCACGGGTCAAGTTCTCGGGCAAACACTTTTCAAATTCTTGAACAAGAAATTTTGCTTGAAAATGTTTTACGCCTACCCAAGTTTTTGCCAAATTGTAAAAATCAATACAAGTTATATACCAACTAATATTTGACTTGAGGTTAGGCACGCGATAACATCGTAGATTGGTTATTTTGCTGGTTTTCTTTGTTTTTATTAGAGTTGTTAAGAAAAGAACCGAACAGGTTCTTTAGAACAGGTTAGAGATAGCCTGTTCAGTGAACTGTTCTTTGTAAAAGAACTGAACCGGTTCTTTAGATAGACTTATGACAGATGATTGCGCTCGCTTAACCTATTCAACCGACCACGCGGCGCTGCGCGCTCTTTTCACAGAACACCGCTGCATCCGTGTGTGTGCTCTCACTGCTCTTTGTTCCCTGCCTGCTCCACGCCGCATGAAAGAACAGCCTGTTCTTTCTACCCAACTGTTCTTTGAGTAGGTTCAGTTCCTTTATTGAAGTTCTGTGTTCAGTTCTTTAAGAGAGTGAGATTCGACCGACACCGCGACGGGGACCGCTGAACTGGCAGGAGTGGCAGGCTAAACGACGCGATGGCGCGGTTAGAAATTTTTGAAATTTACCGGGAATCTTGGTGTGTTTGCTGTTTTCTTCGCGTTCGCTCGGCTCGGCTCAGTTATTTCTTTTCTGTGTACTAAATTGTATTGTACTGTACAGATAATTAAAAATCATATCCGCTCTTTTCTGCCGCTTTCGCCATACTATCAAGAATAATATTAATATACCAAGTGAGTAAGTGACAATAATGTATGATCAAAAGAACAGGTGAACAGGTTTACGGAACAGGTTCCCGGGTGAGAACCGAACTGTTCGAACCTGTTCAGCAATTTACCTGCTCTTTAACATCACTAGTTTTTATATTCGATTTTATAAGACAAGTTTAATTTACTTGTTCTTGTTCTCTTCCTTTTCGAACTAAAAACACGACGACGAATCATTTTTAAACAAATTTTAAAAACAAAACCTTAAAAACAATTTTCTATCCTTAAAATCTGATAGGTTTGCTACTACTAAAAATGCCAGAAAGCACTACCTTTTTTCTCAACTTGATCAAAAATTGAGAAGAAAGTCCAATTTTTTGGCAAGAATTTAAATTTTAAAGCCCGGACCTCTATTTTCCCATTCGTCAAACAATAATGTTGCAGTGCGCATGTCTAATAGTGTTTAGCTTTGTTTACATGCGCGAGGCAATAAATCTGCCACTTTTGTGATTATTGTTCGCTTATCTAAAGGTAAATTGTCTATGGTTTTTAACTCTCCTCAACTTTTTTTAAACGCGTCACTTCTAAATTTCAATTTTTCAATGCCATAAAAGCTCTATTAAGGTTTTATACCATTTTCTCTTCTGCTAATACCATCAGCACAATATAAATTTTGTCTGTCTCCTGAAGATGAACGTTTCTACGTTGGAAACATGTAGAGACCCCTAAAGAATCTATTTCTATTAAATTTTGTGGAGGAAGACTTTTTGTTTTTCTTTCTTTCCTATATTTTCAACTCCACTTTAAGTATCGACTACTTCTTCAAAATAGTATAATTTGTTTTAGTATAAATCGGCCAACTTCATAATTATTTTCTCCCGAAGAAAGGCATAAAATGAAAATCTGTCACAAGAGAAACAACGTTTGAACTTTTAGGTGGTACCAGTGATACCAAATTTATACCTATTTAATTAAATGTTACTGGGGATTATGTAGTGAAAGCCGAACACCTGCTTGTATTAAATAGAGGTTTAGGGTTAAACGTAAAAAATAAAAGGCAGAAAATTGTTTTTGTAGTTTTATTAAAATAACAATACTATCCTTCATGGAAATAACAACTTATAAAATAGATTTATAATATGCCTCACAATACATTAACAAATAACAGAAAATTTATTTTTAAACTTATAAAAAATATACCTCTTTGGTGCAATATTATTATATAAACTGGGAACATTTACACACACATTTATTTGCAACTTTTTATTATTGTTACCGGCTGCACAGACTGAAATTTCTATTACAATTATTGTTCTTCGTTTTCGAATGCGTTAAACTACAATTTTAGCGTAAAATACTATAAAAACTAGAAACTATAAAGCCGTTTAAATAAAACTACATAAATATGTCCATCTAATATTGTAGGTATCTACATATTATTATGTATCTATAGCATATTCAAGTTATATCCGGTTATATTTTGGCCGGGCTTTACAATCTTTATTTATTATCTTAAATTTTTTTATACCAGGTCACAGATTCGTCTGTAAATGACATCGGCTACATTTTTACATGTATCAAATTTATAACTCGATAAACGAGTAAAAAGTCCAATTACCTAGTCCATAAAAAATATTCACAGAACAAGAAAGGAACAAATAGTTATTATTTAAATGACTTGCGTTGGCAACATTGACAACCCTGTAATACGAAAATGTCTTAGTTAGTTTTTTCTTAGTAAAAAAATGTACCCCTCCCATATATTTTCAGGCTGTATACGCGACTGTATGTTTAATATCCTCTTCGTTTATAAAACCCTTATGTAGGTACCTACATATTATCACACTAAAGATAATGGGAAACCTACTAAATTGTCAGGAAAAGGGAAAAGTAAGCTCATAAGGCTTCCTTAACGAGGACCTGTTAAAATTATTCAAGCAAGAGCTGTGATGAAGAAAACGCTGACCAATTGCAAACATTTTTTTTTCTATTTATGTTCGTTTGAACGTTCTTGGATGGCCAATAAGGCAACAAACAGCAACATCGAATATTTTTAAAAAGGGCATTATACATCATGGAGGAAGCCACTAGACAATTTGAGTATAAGTATAAGAGCATATTTTTAAAAACAGCTTAATGTGAAACTGAAATGATTTGCAAAGAGCAAGTTTTATTAGGAATTCAATCAAGATTTATGTTCTGTACATTTTAAAAAATTAATGGAGAATAGTGAATTAAATACTTTAACAGATAGGTTATTTCCACAGGCCTAAAGGCAGTCTTGTCAGGGAATTATATATTAGATATTAAAGTGTGCCATTTGTAGAGCCTTTTAAGCATTCTACTATGTTTTATAGTTTTGTGGGTATTTCTCACAATTCATCCAAACTAGCAGAAGGGGTGTTATTTCAAAAATACTCCAATGAGACTAAACACCATGGCTAATTAAGCGGAACGTCAGCGAAAAGAGTTGAAATTGATGCTAAACAACCCAGAATTAGAAAACCATTCACATCGAACGTTCATTTTATCTGTCCTGGCTACATCAGGTGTTGGAGAACAAGAATTATTTATTATAACAGGATATTCGAAAGCGCTTAGACCATATCTACAGCTAGATTGAAGTCTCCATAAGAAACTAATGGACAACTATAGAAAAAGCAATAAAGTCTCGTCCTCTGTAGCTCTGCACTCAGTGCGCCCCCCAATTTCTCCAAGTCCATAGTAAAAAAACCATGCTTTGGTTGAAAAGAATCATGGACAATATTTTAAATATTACTATTATTGCACGTGATTAACTAATGTAGTTACTATTTTATTAAATAAATATTTAATTATTTGTTAAAATATTGTTTATTTTTTTTGGTGAAATCTCGTGAAATAGTCATGTCAAATGCTGTTTTTATGCTCTGCGCATGTAATAAATTACCCTTAATTTTCTAACATTTTTAAGTAAAGTAAAGTAAAGTTCGTGTAACTTGTGGTGCTCAAGTCTGGTGCTAGAGTTTTCAGGTCGCGCAAGCGCCTCTAGCGTGACTTAACGACCAGAGATGGCCGGGACCGACAGCTTTACGTCTCCTCCGAAAGACGATCTTACACCAACCAACTAAAATTCGGTCATACTTTTTTTATTATGCGTATGCCCACTCCGGGAATCGAACCCGGATCGCCACTGCCGTAAGCGGTATCTCTACCACTGAGCTACGACTGGGCTTTTTTAAGTATTTTAAGGATATCAATTGAACAAATATAATAATATATTTGGTTGACAAAAATTATTTGTATACAAAGAACCCGGAAAGGCATTGTTAATAATTAAGGAACAAGTAGATTTTTTTTAAATAATAAGAATAATCAATTTTTATTAGTTCATTGAAGTAGGGAATTGGTGGACAGGTGCATGCATGACTATTTAATGAAAGATAGCAGGTAATAAAATGTAATGAGTAAAGGGCGGAATATATGCAAAATGCATATACAGGGTGGTCCTTAAGTACATCAAGAAAATCTAGGATATGATTTCCTGACATCAATTCAAGTTGAAAAGTTCATATGGACTTATGCCCTAAAATGCTTACCCTCTAAGATACAGAGTGTTAAAATATTTTTAAAAAATAATTGTTTTTTTAAAATTTCGAAACTCCTTGAAGATACGGTATTAAAAATTGATGTCGATTGATTTCGTATTAAACTGCACTTTTTGGTTAAAAAAGGGGTTGCCTACTTCCACCAGTGGCGTGCATGAAGATACCATCAATATTTTTTTTGTGAAAATATGTGATACGCCACTGTTTTTTTTTTAAACTCTGATGCATTTCTATGCATTACTGATATAAGCGGAACAAAAGTTGTGTCTACTATGTTTTTGAAAAAAATGGTAGTTTTAAAGGAAAATGGAAAATATTTTAACACCCTGTATCTTAGAGGGTAAGCATTTTAGGGTATAAGTCCATATGAACTTTTCAACTTAAATTGATGCCAGGAATCATATCCTAGATTTTCTTGATGTACTTAAGGACCACCCTGCATACTTTTTTGCATATTTTGTCAATTTTATAATAAAATGCATATTTGCAAAGTAAAGAGTTGTTAAAAAGTGCAAGTGAAGCTAAAGATCTTGTTTTTATTAAGGTTAATTTCAGTTTTATACCGGACATAATATTCTCGTTGGAGATAAGAAATTTAAGTTTAAAAGACTCAATTAGTATATTGTTGAAACTTTTTCCGCTAAATGTAACAACATTCCCGGTAAAATAGGAAGTTAAGTAAGGAACAACTTGGATGTAACTGTAAAAAAGAATGAAGGATTTAAACACTTAACTGCAGTAAAAAGCATTTATGAGGATATGAAGTTGTTTCTTGGCCTTATATTTTGCTACCTAAGTTGTAGTATTGTCCGATTACATCAGTAGATGTTGAAAGAAGCTTCACTTTGTATAAACATGTTTTTACTAATAGAAGACAATTTTTACTTTACTTTAATTTTTCTTTGTTTTTTTTTGCATTTTTTGTTAAATAAACATATTTTTTAGAACCCAATGTGTTTCTTTACCTTATTTTACTATAATAAATTAAGCAATATTGCATACCACTATGCATATTTGGTAAAAAAAAGCAAATAACTGCATATTTTAAAGGCAAACAAGGCATATATATGCGTATCTTTTGGCTGAATTTAAGTGCATATAAACCGCCCTTTAGTAATCAGTATATCACGGCAATATCCTTGGTCCGTTATTATTCATAATCTATAATAATGATTTGGTTCACAATATAGACTATTGTAAATTTAATTTGTTCGCTGATGATACAGTAATTTACATTTTAGATAGTAATTTAATATAGCTGATAAATAATATAAGTAGTCAACCGTTTTTAGTTCACAATCGTAAGAATAATGAAGTTAAAAGTAAAGTTTTTTAGTGTAGTATTTGAGATATTATTCGCGCGGTCTACTTGATCTTTAATTATTAGCGAACATCACCTTTAAGGGCATCCTGTACATCTATGGAAAGTATAAGAGTTGGTCTGTCCATAGAAAGTTTATACATATTTGCATGTTTGCCAACAATAAATATGAGTACTCTGGAAAAAGAAAATAACTAATGCTAATAAATTATTATTTTTGGCATTTTATTACTCAAAAAATATTAAAGCTCACCTAAACATATACCGGGTGTCCACGGAAGGTGGCTTGCCCCTCTAACTTTTTTGTTTTTCAAGATAATAAAATAAAATTCGGGGGATTTGTATACGACATAAAACTGCATTTTTTGACAGGTGACTCAACATTATGGAAATTCCGGTTTAACCGGAAGTGACATAAACTTTCGATTTTTAAATGGAACACCTGGTATATTTTTCCATTTTTTAACTCCATATGACATTCTAAACATTTAAAATGTGTCACTTGTCACTTTTTGTCACGAAGAAAATATTTTTTTTCCAAATTTATTGTTTTATCTAGAGGGCTATGAATACCTTAAATTCACTTATTTCAGCTCTTTAATCTTGGGAAAAATACAATTTACTCTTTAAAGTTGTATAACTCATTTTTCTTAAATGGCAACATGGTGGCTCGTCGGGTTAAGAAAAAAGAGGATTTTATTACGATTATTTTGATACCACACACTATTAGGTTTTAGAAAAGCTGCCATTAAAAAACTTTAAAAAGTTAACTTAGAACTTTCCCAAAATGAAGCATCTTTTGAGAATAAATTTGGATTTAAATGCATCAAGTAGCCTGTGACCAGCAAAACTAATAAAACAAAATCATGCCTTGAAGGAAATTGAAATGCCAACAGCTTCTGCCAAAGTAAATTAGTTTGTTGTTTAAAAAACATAGAAAATAATAGTTTTACAAAGAGTGAAAAAGTTGATATGTTATTATTGTCAGGCTCATTTCGCATTTTCGGAACCAGTTTTGGGTACCTAATAGTGCCGGGTTGGATGACGCCGATTAAAATATCTTTGTGCATAAAGTCGTGCAGCATCGGTTGAATTATTTCTACATTCTCCAAACACTAATAACATATCAACTTTTTCACTCCTTGTAAAACTATTATTTTCCATGTTTTTTAAACAACAAACTAATTTACTTTGGCAGAAGCTGTTGGCATTTCAATTTTCTTCAAGGCATGATTTTGTTTATCAGCTTTGCTGGTCACATGGTACTTGATGCATTTAAATCTAAATTTATTCTCAAAAGATGCTTCATTTTTATTTAGGAAAGTTCTAAGTTAACTTTTTAAAGTTTTTTAATGGCAGCTTTTCTAAAACCTAATAGTGTATGGTATCAAAATAATCGTAATAAAATCCTCTTTTTTCTTAACCCGACGAGCCACCATGTTGCCATTTAAAAAAAATTAGTTTTATACAACTTTAAAGAGTAAATTTTACATAGCACATATAGCATTGGACCAAAAATAGTAAAATTGTATTTTTCCCAAGATTAAATAACTGAAATAAGTGATTTTAAGGTATTCATAGCCCTCTAGATAAAACAATAAATTTGGAAAAAAATATTTTCTTGGTGAAAAAAGTGACAAGTGACACATGGTTGTATTTAGTCATATGGAGTCAAAAAAAGTAAAAATTTAACAGGTGTTCCATTTAAAAATCGAAAGTTTATGTCACTTCCGGTTAAACCGGAAGTTCCATAATGTTGAGTCACCTGTCAAAAAATGCCGTTTTATGTCGTATACAAATCCCCCGAAGTTTATTTCATTATCTTGAAAAACAAAAATTTAGAGGGGCGGAGCCACCTTCCGTGGACACCCGTTATTTGTAACAACGATAATAGATATTTATCTATAATAACAATTTTTTTTTAATTTAATATTTAATATATTCAAACAGTTTAACAATTTCCTTTACCAATTAAATTTCTATCGAAGCGCTCAGTGACTCAGTCGTCCTACCAAGTAAGAACTGTGGTTGAGGCTACAAAAGTATATAAATAACCCTGCCAAATTTCATCTTACAAGCAATTTATAGTTTAGGAGATATTCCCGAGTGGCAAACAGACAGATGTCTCAGCGAAAACAATAGGCTGTCATATAGATAATAGATATTATGTATAAAATTACTCAGAGTGTCTAGCAAAAATCGAAAACAAAATTCCCGACTAATTCCCGGTTTTTCCCGGTCGGTTTTTAAAAATTTCCCGGCTGGGTTTTCCTAAATTAACTACACTCTCATTGTTAAATTTTAAAACATTTATTTGAAAACACATGGCTTAAGCACAACCAAATAATATAGTTACTTTTTTAATTTTACGATTTCTTGTTCTATAGCTGCCAAATCTTTTTGTGATTGTTCGATAATTTTTTTCTTTTTGGTTTCCAGTTCTTCTGCTTGCTTTTGAAGCTTCCTTTTTTCTGCTTTTTTCAAGTCGCTGTCAACCTCTTTTGCCTTTTTATATTTTTGTGCTGTGTTGTACCTTGAATAGGCATTTCTCATGGAAAGTATCATGGATTTTGTAATGTCCATAGTTTGAACTCCTCCAATTTTTTGTAGTGAATCGTACACTAATCATTGGCCTATAAGTGACTCTTCTTTTAAATTTTCCACCAAAATCTCCTTATTAACAGAAAATCCCCTTTCTGCTGTGGCATTTCCATGATAAATTCTTAGAAGAAGTTGCACCACGTTGTTTAAACTGTCATTTAGAGTTTCCATCCAAAAGTCATCTACTCTGTTACATCTGGAATAATTTTTCATTTTATTTATCATAGTCTGATCAGTAAGAATGTCTCTAAATGCTCTATCCGCTTCTTCCAATTTAGTCGCATTGCATCTGTTTGAATTTAACAAAATTTTAAATGCTTTGGACATCAGTTGCAAGGATTTTTTTGGATCTCTGCCAGTTGGGGTTAAGAAAACTTATAGCTTCAGTTAATTTATATGCTAATAACGGACATTTTTCCAAAAGTTTGGAAACATCTATTTTGAAAATAGGAGTGCTTTGTAGAACTTCGTCTGTAACAAAACGTCTCATTAAGTTATTTATAATGGATAATAGGTCTTCATAAAGAAATGGAACTAGAGACCAATCACTTTGAAATTATCTTAGGAATGGTTCTAGTTCTTCAGAGATTGACTGAAAGAAGGCTAATTCAGCTAACAGCAGTTTATTATTAATAAACTTTACTACAATTTTGTAACTTTCACGCGATGGCTTTTGATTCGTATTTTGCACAGAAGATATGAATTTTTTCAAGTGAGGGTATAGCGACTGAATTTTTTGAGACACAGGTATGTTTTCTAGCCATCTTACTGAACAGAATTTAGGAGGAAAGTCGGAACAACCAGTTATGGACAAGAATAAACCCCGTCGGGAAGGACTGTCTTTGAACAAATTGTAACAAGCTCTTAGAAATTACACAATATTCCAGCCTGTTTTTTTAATACCGGTTTTAAATGCAACATTTACGGTATGTAAACCGCAGGAGCCTATGCTTAAAATTGCAGAAGTGTTATCGGTCTCATCTTTTAATTCAGCCTCTTAAAGACGTACCAACTTAAAATTTACACGAGGTCCATCCATTGAAATTTGAAGCAGTTTCTTTAAATCAAGACCTTGCAAACCATTTTTCAGACCTTCCAACAAATCCACAGCTTTCGCATGATGTAAAAACACAGATGAAAAATTTATAGGAATAAGTAGGTACCTACTTCAAATTTTTAAGTTCGAAATTATCTGCTCATTCAAAATTCCCGGCTTAAACTTGATTTTCCCGTCGAATCCCCGGTTTTTTCCGGCTTTGTAAAATTCCCGTCTTTTTCCCGGATTTCCCAGTTTTCCCGGCTCCTAGACACCCTGTTACTATAATATACAGTGTGTTATGGGATTGCACACATCGCAGAAATAGTAATTTAACAAACTAGTGTATTAATAAGGGCGATTAATAATCGAGACAATTTTAACGTGTGAGCGCAGCGAGCACGTTAATTTGTTGAGATTATTAATTGCTATTTAATATACGCGTTAGTTACAATATTTTTCCGTCGATTGTCTTGTTAATAGATTATATTTTTTTTTCTTTAGAACCAAACTACATATTATAACAAATTTTTGAATTTCAAACTTATTGACATCGACAGAAACTATGGCAACGCCATTATGTACGCTGCAGTGCGTGCTTTGTAGTATGTTTGGTTGCCTAAAATCGTTTATTAATAAAAAAAAATCATGCATTAATAGGGGCCATTAATGTATGATTTTTTATACATTAATTAAGGTTGTAAATACACGGTCGATGGAAAAATATTTTTAAAGGTCGCCTTTAACTATGTTTTTGTAAGCGGAAAATATGGCTCACAATGGTTATTACATTTAGGTACTCTTTTTTTAAATTTACTGTTACACCAAAAGCAATTCAGTTAAATATAATAATTATGGATTATTATTCCACAAAAAGAGAATACTATCTACCTACAGTGTGTATATACTTAAGTTGGAACCATATGGAAACCTTTTTTATTATTAGTTTTATGGAAAAAAGTTATTCTTCATAAAAAGTTCTGCATGGTCTAAAACCTAAAATATAACCTGCAGTTATCAAAATTTCCCAGACATATACGAGGTATATCAGAAATTACGAACTGTGCCTAAGAGTAGAGGAGCTTTATTTTTGACAATACAGAAGAATGTTATGAAGAAAAATTATTTTTAATTAAAAGTTATATTTAAATATGCAATTACAGTTATTTAGCATGAAAATTTAGGTTTTGTAATTTTTTACGTTTTACATTATTTATAAATTATTTGTATTTATTATCTCTCTTATCTGTTAAAAAAATGATAACCTTTCCATGTGTTAGTGTTTTTGAAGAACCTTGCAATTTAAATACGTTATGAATGCATAATAATTATTTATTTTAGGAAAGGTTATCATTTTTTAACAGATAATAGAGATAAATACAAATAATTTATAATGTAAAACGTAAATAATTACAAAACCTAAATTTTCATGCTAAATAACTGTAATTGCATATTTGAATATAACTTTTAATTGAAAATAACTTTTGTTCATAACATTCTTCTGTATTATCAAAAATAAAGGTACTTTACTCTTGAGCAAAATTCCTAATTTCTGATATACCTCCTATATGACTGGAAAATGTTGATAACTGAAGGTAACATATTAAGTTTTAGACCATGCACAACTTTTTATAAAGAATAACTTTTTTCCATAAAACCAATAATAAAAAAGTTTTCCATATGGTTCCAACTTAATTAGACACACTGTATATCTAAAAAATTTAAAGATATTTATATCTTGTGGATTTTATAAAGTATTATGAAAATTATAGTATATTTTGTTTTATTTTCCCATTTTCTTTACAGTTTTAAATGAAAGATTTTTTCACCTTAATACAATAACAGCCTTAATTCAAACTATCTGTATCGATTTCGAAAATTTTAAAAATTACGAAAACGTTATCTGATATCAACGACATTTAGACGAATAAAATCTATTTGCACTGTCGTAGATTAAATTTTGAATGATACACGTTCGATATGAACTTTGTTAATGAAACTTGTGCAATTAAACCACTCGGCTAACGCCTCGTGGTTTAACGTTGCGCACGTTACGTTTCGTTATAGTGTCATATTGAACTAGTATCATTAATAACTATATTACTATTGTGGGTTCCGAAAATGTAGATTAAACTAAAATAAAAGCATACCGCATCGTGATGTGGTAAAAGCAGTACTAACATCTACTTGTATAATACTATTTATATGTAGTAGATACTAGACCAGTTCATAGAAAATGTATATTTTATAACTAAACAATGCTATAATTTTTTATAACTTGGTAAATATAAAATATTAATTCCTTAAGTGTAGGTGACAGAATATTTAATTTACTAACTTAATTTCCAAGGAACATTAAAAAGTATATAAATTCCACATAGTTTTCGTAGGTAATTTAATCATTCGTCTAACTAATTGCTATAATAACTGATATCTCAATATAGAGAGTTGAATTTCGGACACACTGCATACACGTTAAAATGAAGCTGACTGGATGTCTAATTATAAGATGCTATAGTAAGTAACAGCCAAGCAAGCAAACTTTAACATATCAGCGATTAAGATTAAGTTACTTCAGAACGCTGCCAAATTATTTATATATAACAACATTTGGTTAAAGAAATGCTAACAGACTATGGCATCCCATCTTGGAAAAAAAAACGATGCGCACCTAGCCATAATAGTCTTCCAATTTCTGCCAAAAAATATATAGTTTTTGGTTTAACTAAAAAACCCGAAGATCTAACAGAAATGAAAAAAAAACTGACTTAGGAATCTGCAAGCAGCTTTGCTCTTGGATGCGCCATTAAAATGCAAGATATTGTCAATGTTTATATATTTAAAAATTGCGACTTAGCAATGACAAACCTAGACAATAAATAAGTAATTAGATGTCATATCAAACAAGCAACGGCGTATCTAGCTCATGCGTTTGGGGGGGGGGGTAATTGATCGGCTACAGGATTTCTTCTCGGGGCGCAAAAAAATGCGCCGCAGGCGAAAATTTTTTGGGTGCCACGACCTTTTTTGAATCATGGTGCTTGGTTTTCAAGTGGGAAAAATAAAAAACACAACAAAAAATCCTCAAGAAAAACACAAAAACACACCCGGTAATAATTGAGGTGAAGAAAATGTAATAGTGTAGGAAATGTTTAATGTGTTGCCTAATGTTGCCGAAATCAGAGCTCGAGTTTCGGGGGGGCCCGGGCCCCCTGTACCCCCCACCCCTAGCTACGTGCCTGGCTAGGATACTAGATAATAGCAACTTTAAGGAGTAAGGACAAAAATTAAACAACGCTTAAGTAATATTGGGGGGGGGGGGTAATTACCCCCCATTACCCCCCCCCCCCTTGCATATACAAGAAAAAAGGTGATAAGTATACACCAGAATACACAATGTCTCAGAAATAAAGCGGGGAACTGGATATTTTTATCAGATACTAGCGACAACCAGACCTAGTATGTAAATGTAAAATATTGGATGAAGGGGTATAAATGGGAATGCACGCGGCTATTACATGAAATCATGTTATACAAGGGAAAGTATACAGCGGGGGGAAGCGTGTATTTTGGCACCATCAACCAGTTGATGACATTAAACGTAGACCCGATTTGGGTAAAATTCATGTTTCTATAAAGGGCCTTGAAGGTATTCTCTCACATATTCAAGTAAAATGTATAGGGTTATTCTGGTAATTTACTAGAGTGTAGTAATAATAATAGTTTATAGTTCCTTGGACCTGGAGGGGGGTGAAATTGATAACTTAAAAAACTATAGACCAGTGTTCATGATTTTCAATGTAAGCAAGATTTTTGAAAAGTTAATTTATGAGAGATTAATGCTTTTGAATGAATGGCCTGTGATCACTAACTAATTTTGGAAGAGGCTTCAATAATAAAAGCAATTTTGAAACTAGAAAATAAAAATAAGCATACACGTTACAGTATATGTTAAGACATATGCGAGGAATATGGCATACTTATTGAGAAAATAAAAAGGTATAGAACTTGTGTATGGTTGCACGAGGCCTAATGATCGCATATCTGCGTGATTTGAAACAATGTGCAATGGAGAAAATGAAAGGAGAATTAGAGCTAGTTCAGATATGGAATTTTTGAGGGAGTTATCCTAAGGGTAGACTATATATATTAGGACCTCTATATTCTTTATACAGGTAAACCTCTCATGGGGATTGAAACAGAGGGTGGTACTATATTATACAGATGATACCTCGCTTATCTTGAGTGAGAAGTCCGAGAGAAGTTTTTTTAAAATAACTTAATGTATTGATCGGTGTAGAGAAAACCCATTTCATTATATTTTTAACCAGAGCAAATGATACGACATGTCCATACATCTATGATGGAATTTAGAAAACTGTACAAACAGTTTCATTTTTGGTGTTGACTGTTGATCAGAGGCTAGACTGGAAGACTCACGTTCGCTGACTGTCGGGTGAGCTCTCAAGGCGCTATGAGAATACTGGTAAATGAAGTGGAAGTACACCGCCGCCTTAAATGTATACCATGCGCTTGATAAGTTGAGAGTCAGAGTGGCATCGTGTTCTGTGGGAATCACTTGACAGGTCTAAATAACATTTATTTAGAATTTGTTTTAGGCCGTATCCTAACAGAGCCACACGACAGCAAGAAGTGACAGCGCCGTGTGAATGCTTGCAATTAAATACACTGCAGAAATATTCGAGCGACATGTCGTGTGGATGTGTGAGGATAGCAGAATAGGATAGGAGTCCTGAAAATTTGGACATTCCATAGGAATTAAGATCATTGCCCGAACCCCCATTTTTAAGCAAAGCCTTTACTGTGGGAGGGTATACTTTAATGCAACAATCAGAATGTGATTTATATTTTATAATGGTAAATGTTATTTATATACGTAAGTAATGGTGCTTTAATATTGATAATAAACTTTATTTTATACTTCTTCCACTAAGTATTTGTTATTATTACTAATGTATTTAAATTGTTTTTGTGAAATGAAAATAATTATCAAATACGTTCCACACCTCCAAGGGGAGATTACACATCTTTTACAAGAAAGAAAGAAATATATTTTATTATTATACTTTTATATGTATTGTTTGCGGTTAAAATTTATTTTATTTACAACCATACGTGTAATGTTGACATTACAACATTTTTAAAAGTTTGGAAGTGTCACATTACCTACGTCTACTTCCCTCTTCCACTTCCCTCTTCCACTTCCCTCTTCCACTTCCCTCTTGCACTTCCCTCACCCACTTCCCTCACCCACTTCCCTCACCCACTTCCCTAACTCATTTCCCTCATTCTATATTTATTATGTTAGAATGACGCAACCAGCATATTTTTGTTTGGCGTCAAAACAATAAATGTCATATTATTTTGACATTTTTACTACATTTTTTGAAAAAATCAAATATTTTCTAATTTTCAATTAACGGGCGTGGTTGTAAATAAAATAGTATACAAACCTCAGAGGAAAGTTTTCATTACTGTCACGAAATTAAAGTTAACCTCGACGTTTCGCGTCTCGGATAACTAACTACTCTCTCGACAGTAATGAAACACTTTCCTCTTCGGTATGTAATATACTAATTTTTTGACCCGAGCTGTCACTGTGTCTCATCTGTCCATGTTCTATTTAGTAAGGATTTTTTTGTCCGCTTTGAATATCGTATAGTTAATATTCAAAGCAGTTTGTTCTTTTCAAAAATAAAATAGACCAAAAAAATAATTTTAAATCTATTGCGTCAGTTCTTGAAGTGTCTTCGGATAAAATCCGAAATTTAATCTAAGCTGTTCCAAGAAAACGAAAGTAAGAATGGTTTGTGGGGCAAGCCTTACAAATGCCGGAACGTAACCCTTGAAGAAACCCATCGGTCCTAATTTGGCGGTGTGAGCGACGATCGCCCACAGCGAGGAATACTCGCCGGGTTTGGCGTTCATCGCCCTGGTTTTGAGAACGTCCAGAGGTTGAGTTAAGGAGGTAGCGATGGCGCCCTGTTGACAAAAAAGAAAAGTTTCAAAATAATAGCAAAAGACAGAAGACGTAATTTCCCCTCCTCTCCTCCTTTTATCCCCCCGCATTTACTAAAGGCGTTTCAAATGTATTACGTGTCTTGTAACTGTGGAACTTGAAAGAAATTAAAACTATTTCGGTCAGCTGGGTTTTATTCGTATCAGTGTTCCGCCCAGTCATTTAATACGTTCCTAACTAAGACAAATAAAGGGCTCATTTCTAAATTAGTTATATTAAAATCACTTTATACAGGGTGTTATTTAAGTATGTGGCCAAACTCCAAGGGGTGCTTCTTTAAGTGATTTTAAGAAAAAAAGTTTATATAAACATGGGTCCGAAAATGTATAGTTTTTACGATACAGGGTGTCAAACATTAAAAAAAAATACGATGTTCGTAAATAAGTATCTCAATACTCTTTTATTCGATTTTGTTGAAATTTTGCAATTCTGTTTGTAATGACAAGAGGATAATTTAGCCTCAAATAGATTAAAATTATTAAGTCCAGTGGCATCCCGGAAGACAGTCCAACTAATATTTTTGACAAAAAAATTGCGCGCCTCTGACTTTTTTAAAATTATGTATTTTTGTCGAATTAAGCAACTACAAATACCACTATTTTATCTCCTGACTTTTTTTCATATCTTGCTTTGTTTTCGAGAAAAAAAAATAAAAATCACTTTATTGCATGTCCCCGGGACAACCCCGGGACAATAAACATAAGAGTTATACTTTTAAAACATTGCAGTAACAACTTATTACGTTATGCGATTATTTTTTGTTAATTTATTTTATCGAAAACATAGCAAGATGAAAAAAACTCAAGAGATAAAATAGTTGTATTTGTAGTTGCTTAATTCGAAAAAAATACATAATTTTTAAAAAAGTCAGTGGCGCGCAATTTTTTTGTCAAAAATATTAGTTAGACTGTCTTCCGGGATGCCACTGGACTTAATAATTTTAATCTAATTAAGGCTAAATTTTTCTTTTGTTATTACAAACAGAATTGCCAAATTTCAACAAAATCGAATAAAAGAGTATTGAGATATTTACGAACATCCGATTTTTTTTTTTTAACTTTCAAAATGTCTTTATTCCAAACTAACTTTTACAGTTCATTACATGGAAAGTGACAACATAATGTAGAAAATAATAACCACTAAAAAAAATAACAATAAAAATAATTGAAGTTAATCCAATTTGATTCATTAATAAAATCAATTAAAAAAAAATAGTATAAATAATTTAATTTAGTAAATATCTCTTTAATTGTTTTTTAAAAGTTGCCAATTTTTTAATATTTCTGATATTTTTTGAAGATTGTTATATTTTATTATTTCGTCATATAAAAGCGATTTTTTTCCGAAATTACTTTTTACTGGTATAGTTTGATAATTTATACAATGTCTGGTGTTATGATCATGTAACGTCTTATTCTCCTGAAGTGTTATGTTTGATTTTTTTTTCTTTTAAAATGATGGAGTGAATTAGAATACAAATTTTTAATTTATAAATGTTTTGAACATGTAAATACCCTTTTGGTCTATATAGATTAACAGTTGGTTCTAAATGTGGTAATTTGTGTATACATTTAATAACTTTATTTTGCAATTTTTGTAATGGTTTTAAGTTTGATAAACAAGCAGATCCCCATGCAGAAGCTAAGTATTGTAGTTTTGAATATATTAATGAAAAATATATATTTTTTAAGTATCTCAAAGAAATGAAATATCTAGCTCTGTACAAAACAGATACCAAAGGAGATATCGAGTTGATAATATACTGGATATGGCATTTCCAATTTAAATTTTCGTCTAAAACTAATCCTAAACATTTTGTCGTTTTTGAATATTGAATATTTTCATTATTAAATTTTAAGGGGTTAATGATGGAATTTATTTTATTTTTAGTTATAAACATAAAAGAAGATTTTGTAAAATTTAACGTAAATTTATTTGATTGAAGCCAGGAAAAAAGTATTTTTAAATCATTATTAATATCAAAATACTACAATTTCTGCAAGAGTTTCAGAAAATAAATAATTATTGTATCATCTGCAAATAAAAGTTTGACACCCTGTATCGTAAAAACTATGCATTTTCGGACCCATGTTTATATGAACTTTTCTTCTTAAAATCACTTAAAGAAGCACCCCTTGGAGTTTGGCCACATACTTAAATAACACCCTGTATTTTGTTGTCCATTAGAGCGGTTTTTAAGTTAATACCTCTTTAGTGAACAAGGGGATATAAGAAGAGATATTTAAATGAAAATAATAGGAAGAATAAGTAAAAAATTATTCGTTCACATATTCCAAGGCAATTTTCCATAATTTTGCAATTTTGTCGCTTCCAAGATCTCATCAATGAGAAACCTTGAATTAGAGAATTGTAATGGTCTACTTTAACCATCTAAGGAGTCGGAAAAGAACGTTGTTACCTCGATTCACCATGCAGCACATAGTGAAGTGGGAATGGTTGATGTTTCTTTCTTTTCTAAATTTATCAGATGGGGACAGCAGTATTTCAAATTATAAATTAATTATTGATGTAGTTTTCGACTTTTCATGATCAACTTGGCAAGTTGCTTTAGAATCAAAACGACGACCTCTTTGAGGAGCTAATAATAGACTCTACACTCTCTTATTCGTATTATTAAAACCAGTCATGAGGATCTGAGGAACTAAATTAAAGAAGAAACTATACCTGAATTTTTCAGATCACCAGCCTATTTACGCTACATGCGGTAGGTCTGATATAGATCAAGGACTATTTTGTGTATTTAAATTCACCACTTTCGTGCACTGAGCATTGTTTAAAAGCCGAAACGGATCGTAAGAATGGGGGGTTATCAAATTTTTTTTTATTGATACAGTTTTTTTTACGAGAAAATCAGCGATCGCTTAAATTAATTTGAAAATCATCACTCATCTCTACATCAAAGCGCTGTCTCAGATCTCGGTCTGCGGGCTGCATATGTTGACTAGCTTGTAATGTGGGTTGCGGTATGTCTTATTTCCTGCAAATGATCGTAGCATTTTTGAGTAAAAAAAAAGACCCCAATTATAATATTGTTTAGAGAACTGCAACTGACTGAAGTCAATCTAATCAAATGTTTGCCGATTTATTGCTCTCGATTTCCACCTGTCCAATTTTTTAAAATTTTAAACAAAAAAAATGGCTCAAGGCCCATTACCTCCCGCCCCCCTCAACTGATGGCGTCGACCAGGCTCGCTGAGAATAAGGAACGTTTCCCACTTGATTATGCAAGTGCTTATGAGTCAAGGTAACAAAAATGGTTGTTTCGTTCTTTCCTGTCATCAGATATGGTCAAAGTGGACAATTACAACTGAATTCAAGTAGAGTAGAGTCACGATCAATTCGGCAAGTCACTAGGATCTAAGCAGCCTCTGCGATGAGCTATAGATCAATAACCCCTCGAAAGGCGTTGTTGGCTAGACTCATCTGTTTGATTCTATCGAATTTACGAGCCCATGCACTCGGTTAGGAAAACAATAAGGACATATTAGACACTTTCAGCAAACCGTATTTTTTTTCCGTATCCGCATCCGCATCAGTAACGCATTGAGTTACGTTGACCGCAAAAAAAACTGTTTAAGCATCAACAATCATACGTATACGAAACCGAACGCATCCAGCAGTAAAGTAAAACGTCACATGTCAGATTTTCTATTTCTAACCTTAAAAATTGTGATTTTTTCATTTGACTAATTTTGAATTATTTAAAA
Organism: Polydrusus pterygomalis; assembly: GCA_963969555.1. Classification (NCBI taxonomy): domain Eukaryota; kingdom Metazoa; phylum Arthropoda; class Insecta; order Coleoptera; family Curculionidae; genus Polydrusus; species Polydrusus pterygomalis. Next base: position 14,599,732 of record OZ018381.1, on the reverse strand, counting down.
TTAAATATTTTAAATTATGGATGAAATACTTCATCCCATCCTTATTGATGTTAGGTTAAGTGACAACTGACAAAATCATAGAAACCAGAGATCGGTCGATTGGTTGGAATGTGTTTACGGAAAGGGATACGATGGCAGGCCCGTAACGATGCGGGCAACGTAACGTATCGAGTCCAACGCATCTATTCTGCACATGCGCAGATCGATGCGGATACGGATACGGTTGAAATTTAGGACATGCAAGTGTCTACTTACCGCGCTTAAACTACTTAAGAAATGCGTCTGCAAGTTATCATCGAAGTACCCCGAATGTAGCAACGTCAATTTGATTTGATCATAAAATGACAGTTGTCCGATAGTCATTAGCACGGCCCTCGATGTAGCCGTTGTGGCTCCGCTGAATAACCTCTTCACGCCCTCCTCTTTGTATACTCGCAGTAAGCCGTCCAATGCGTGTTTATAGCTAAAATAGAGGAAAATTAGAGCTTACACTACATCCTCTTTTTATGTTAAAAACTTAAAAGCAAAAAAAAAACACCTTTTTTTAGTACATGTAGTTCGACCTGCCGTTTTAATGTGTTTAAACTATACAGGGTGTTTTTGTTTATAACATGACAATTTGACGAAATTCAGGATACTGGTAGTACTGAAGATGAAAATCTCAAATATTTACTTAGTTTTTTGTTTAATGTTAGAGGGCGCCACATACAGTGTTGCATCTGGATTTAAATACCTATAACTTTATTGTGTCGCACTGTACGTCATTTTTAACTGGACAGGCCTATTCTCTATTATTTTTTTTTACTTTCTAAATGCCTTTATTCCAAACTAACTTCTACAATTCATTACATGGAAAAAGACAACATAACAGAAAATAATAACGATTTTAAAAAAATAACAATAAAAAGTAAAGTTAATCCAATTTAATTTAATTTATAAAATCATATCAATAATTTAATTTAGTAAATATCTCTTTAATTGTTTTTAAAAGTTGCCAATTTTTTAATTTTTTTGATATTTTTTGGAAGATTGTTATATTTTATTATTCCGTCATATAAAAGCGATTTGTACTGCTATAGTTTGATAATTTAAACAATGTCTGGTATGATGATCATGTAATGTCTTATTCTCATGAAGTGTTATGTTTGATGTTTTTCTTTTAAATTAATAGAGTGAATTAGAATACAAATTTTTAATTTATAAATGTTTTGAACGTGTAAATACCGCTTCGGTCTATATAGAATAACAGTTAGTTCTAAATGTGGTAATTTGTGCGTGCATTTAATAACTCCATTTTGCAATTTTTGTAATGGTTTTATTTATTTATTTATTTATTTATTTATTATTTATTTATTTCAGCAATTATAAAATAATACAACTTAAAACTTATTCTAATTATTATAAACTACCTCACAATTGCTAAAAAAATTTAGATGCACAATGGTATTCAAAATAGTGTGTGTGCATCTTCTTTCTTATTATATAATTTAACATTTTTGAGGTTTTAGGTTAATCTTTCATTAATAAGAAAAGTAAAAAAACAACTCTCCAACGTAAGATAAATCAACAGAAATAAATAATACGAGACATAATAATACCAAAAAGAAAAATAAATACACAACAATACAACACTACCCAAAGACATCCAGCTTGACAAAATCCTGTTGACAAGCCAGACATGTCCACAATCACATGTGTTATAAAACAGAGCAATAATGAGATAAACCTGATTAAATGATATAGTTAATTGTAAATTTACTGTCAATAATCCACTTTGTTATATCCCTTTTTATCCTATGATATGGCTTTTCTTTAAATACCTGCGGTAAGCTATTAAATATTTTAGGACCGACACAATACATATGATTTTGGCATATCACAAGTTTAATAAACAAGCAGATCCCCATATAGAAGCAAAGTATTATAATTTAGAATAAATTAAAGAAAAATAGATATTTTTAAGTATTTCAACGGAATGTTATATCTAGCTCTGTACAAAACAGATGCCAAAGAAGGTATCGAGTTTATAATAAGTATACTGGATAATATGGCCTTTTCAATTTAAATTTTCGACTAAAACTAATCCTAAAATTTTGTCGTTTCTGAATAGGTATTGAATATTTTCATTATTAAATGTAAGCTGAAGCCAAGAAACAAGTATTTTTAAATCATTATTAATATCAAAATACATTTTTGCGAAAGTTTCAGTAAAACAAATAATTGTTATATCATCTGCATATAGCTTTATATTGCCCTTTAAGTTCAATTTGGAAACGGAATTAAAGTAAATTAAGAATAATAATGGACCTAATATTGATCCTTGTGGAACTCTACATATTATTTATTTTTCCGAACTTTTTCTTTCCCCAATTTGAACAAATTGTTTACGATAGCTTAAATAACTTTGAAGTAGTTTGTGTGTATTTCCCCTTATCCCAATACTGTATAATTTTCTTAATAAAATATCATGGTTTACGGTGTCAAAGGCCTTACACAGATCTACGGGTATTAATCAGCATTTTTACTGCTGTCGACATTAACTTGAATATTTGTTATGATATCTCCTACAGCTATTTCTGTATCCTTAGATCTGCGAAAGCCATACTGATTAGCAAAAAGTAAATTTTGGCTTTCTAAAAAGTAGCATAATTTATTAATTTTTCTAATATTTTTGAAATATTGATAAAACAGATATTGGGCGATAATTGCTGCATTTATATCTTTAATTAGGTTTAAATACAGTTAGGTATTTTAGCAATTTTCATTTTTTCTGGAAAAAAACGGGTTTTAAATTAAACCTGCGTCGGAGTTTTCTCAGTTAAATCGTTAAGAGTTATTAAAAAATAAGCGAAAATATGTGTCTTTTATTGATTGTATTGTGATGTAAAAAACTTAAATCATTCCCAAGATTAATACTAAACTACTTCCACAAATAAGTACAAATTATAAAAAAAATACTAAATGGACACAATATACAAATATATTTTTTAATATATATACAGTGACCAGCAAAGAGTTCGCAACATATGGGAAAAATTTTTATTAGCGGAATATTGAAAAATATTTTTTGGGGGATTGGATGTGCATGTCCCATAACCTTAAAATCGATTTTGACATACGTCACGTGACCAATGGTATGGCGGGAAAGTTGAAAAAACCACTATGAAATCATCATAAATCAGATAAGTTGATGAGATATCGAAAAAATTCCAAGAATAAAAAGTGTTTAGAATTCCATTAGAACCTTAAATACAATGTTTAAGATATCTACTTAAAAAAACATAAAATCGAATATTTTTGTAAATATTTTTTTACCGAATTAAAAATTTTCATATTTTTCCTTTCTTAAAGCTTCATTAAAGTAAAACTGACATCTGGTGACCACAACTAGAAATATTCTTTTGTTTTTCTGACAATTTGGAGCAATAATTCAAAAAATTCGTTTACACTTCTATACCAGCTGTTGCAATAGTCTATTTCTAATAACCTCATCGATATTTTTTATATCGAAATATTCTATTATGTTAAGAAATCCTTAAATTCATTAATCCAAAGAAAATTTTATTTATAACCGTAAAAAATAATTTTGAATTTCGCAGAAATCTTTAAAAAAATCTGAAAATTAATAAAAATTTAAATTATTTTTTACGGTTATAAATAAAATTTGCTTTGGATTAATGAATTTAAGGATTTCTTAACATAATAGAATATTTCGATATAAAAAATATCGATAAGGTTATTAGAAATAGACTATTGCAACAGCTGCTGGTATCCAAGTGTAAACGAATTTTTTGAATTATTGCTCCAAATTGTCAGAAAAACAAAAGAATATTTCTAGTTATGGTCACCAGATGTTAGTTTTACTTTAATGAAGCTTTAAGAAAGGAAAAATATGGAAATTTTTAATTCGGTAAAAAAATATTTACAAAAATATTCGATTTTATATTTTTTTAAGTAGATATCCCAAACATTGTATTCAAGGTTCTAATGGAATTCTAAACACTTTTTATTCTTGGAATTTTTTCGATATCTCATCAACTTATCTGATTTATGATGATTTCATATTGGTTTTTTTAACTCTCCCGCCATGCCATTGGTCATGTGACGTATGTCAAAATCGATTTTAAGGTAATGGGACATGCACATCCAATCCCCCAAAAAAGATTTTTCAATATTCCGCTAATAAAAATTTTTCCCATATGTTGCGAACTCTTTGCCGGTCACTGTATATCAAAATGAATATCGATTAACTGTATTGTATCTATTTGCAAAAGTAATACTTACTTCCTTCGCTGTTCTTTTGGTAATTTAATATCATTTTGCATTCGAACGTTAACCATATCACCTGGTGTGCCCACAAACCCACCAGCAGCACCTAAAAGAAAGAGAAAAAAAATCTAAACTTGGATACGCAAAAATTTTGCAGCCAATCATCCACTTTGTTCATAATTTACTTATTTTAAAAGGGTCGTACCTAAATACAGATATATATCAAGCGTGTGTAGTAAAAATTTAATGAAAAAAAAGTGAAAAGCATTAAAACAGGCCAAAATTTTAGGATTGCCACTTTTTACCGGGCAGTTGCACAAAGAATAAAAATTAATGCGGGATTTAAAAACCTCTGATTAATTGCCAACAAATTGTTATTTTCGAGTTCAAAAAAGCAGTCAAAATCGTGAAAAATTGGGCTGTAAATAATAACAACAATAAGCGATACATACCAGCTACAGCAGCTATGCCAACTTTAGCTGCAAACGTATCAGGATTGAATTCCTGCTTAAAAACTTCGTAGATACCGAAGCGTGTTGTTGAGTATGTTAGTTGTCGTAAGAGAGACGCTGAGATGCCATTGTAGAGAGCTAGGACACCTGGAAATAAAAATAAATATATTACTATAATATACTTCTTTTTGGTTGAGGTTATACAGCAGTGTTACTTACTCCCATTTTGTGTGTATACATCAGAGTAACAATGATAATTATAGTAACTCTAATGCTGTCAATAAATTGTCTTATATTATAGTAACAGTACAGTAAAAAAAATCAAAATAAAATCTTTATATGCATACGTAAAGTACCTATCTCTCCTAGCCTAGAATCTACTATATATTTTTATAAACATAAATAATATTTGGACATTATTTAAGTAAAAAAATATATTCCGTATTACACTGTATTAATTCGGGCAACAAATTTATATATTAAATTTACATTACTTCAACATAATATATTGGTAGAATCCTTGTTACAAACAAATGAAGACATCTTGTGGAATAGGGACTATAGACTATAAACTATCGATATATGTATATAATTAAACAGAACCTTACGGTCCACACACATAAAGTATTTTACACCCCAAAATAAACAAATTTTGGAGAAGAATTAGTAAAATTAACAGTCAATAACCAACTATCGTACTATCGAATTTTGGCAGACGGCAGACATTCGAAAAAGTTCTAGCCTAATGCGCATGGCCGCAGCTTAAAGGCCGTCGGTAAAGTATTTTTCACCCTAAATGGTATCGACTTATTGGCTGCAATAAAACTACCGGTTTAATCCCATTGTTATATACAACCAACAAGCAAATACACTACGGGGTAGGACTTTAGATAGTTAATTCGTTATATCTGTAAAAGATGTTATCGCAAGCACAAGATAGTTAAATATTACCTGCTATAATTACAAATTATAATCCTACTCTGACCGACAGTTTATTTGCATTTTTATGGCCAAGCTCTTGCAAAACGTCCCAGGTAGTTAAACGGAGTCAACCATTTATTGTGAAAAATACTTTTTTTTTACCTAGATGCTTGTCCACTGAACGCTCTGATGGATTCAATTGACTGTGCATGTACAGAGACTTATGCGCATACGACTTTCCCGTTGACGCGACGCATGAAATAGATTGCATAACTTATTCTCACGGTTAAAAATTAATGGCAACACCGCTGAAGCATCTAGTCTATCTATAGTTGAGGAGTGATTATGCAAAAGTCGATAAATCCATAATATCCTGTTTTGAGTAAATGACAAAAAACGCATATATGTTAGCGTTATCACCCTATTACCACCCATAAGGCATCATGTGAACAGAAAGACCAAGCATGCGCAGTCAACATCATGTCAGGACGGGCGAGCTGCAGGAAACCGGAGAGGCGCAAGGCGCGCAAGTCAGTCAAAACGTAGCGGTCGGGAACAAGAGAGCGCGACATTGAACGTTGTAAAGAGAGTTATCCAATAGAAACCTGTTTTTAGAATTTAGACTTTCATTTAGGGGTAAAAACAACCCTACTGTTAACATCAGAAGTGGGATCGTTCTACGTGCAGTGCTAATTAATCGGTAATTACCCTTAAATAGACAGTAAAGTGTAATCACAAAAATGGAAGAAGATTGTCCTCGTCACGGCAGTGAGGCAAACGAACAACTTGCCGAAGGCAATGCTGAAGAAGATCAGGCTTCGTCGAATCCAAAACAGCCTCAGTTGCAGTGGCAGGAGACCCTTATTAATTTGGTGGCTACACAACAGCAACAGCTTGCAGAATTAACCCGACATTCCAAGATGGCGACATCAAGGTGCGGTACACCAACGCCTAGTAGTTCGGGCGCAGATACATTAAGTGCGCATGTGTTCGGACCTGTGCAGACATCATTTAAATTAACCAGCTTCGATCCGGACAAAAGCACGTATTCAATCGAAGAATGGCTGGATGACGCAAACAAACTTAAAAATGAACTCAATATCAGTGACAATTTAATGATTGCTAAAGCCAGCGAAGCAATAAAAAATCGTGGTTATCGTTATTGTTGTGACTGGAGGCCCCTCTGCCGAAGTTGGCAAAACTTCTGTGATGACCTAATAATCGCTTTTCCCGATCGAAAAACACCTGGCGCTCGCGCATACAAGGCCGCTACATTGAGAAGTCATGAGTGTGACTCATTCTGTGAGTACGGCAATCAAAAATTGCGATGTATCAGCAGGTTTCATAATAATTTGCCATGGGACAAAGTACTAAGCATGGTCGAATACGGATTAGACTACAGAGAAGCACGTTCCGCCATACAAATTCAAAAACCAAATTCCGAACGTGAGTTGTTAAAATTGTTAAGTGAATTTGATGCACGTCGTCCTGATGGGTCATCAAAAATGGGTTACAACTTGGGACAAATCCGAGATTAGCCGCTACTCGACAGTTTTTAGGAGACGCACCGCCAATGGATAATTTTGTCGACCCTGAGAAGGCCATTGCAGACGCTCAAGATCGAATAATAAATAGTGCAAATAAGCGGGCTCAGCAATTTGACACAACTCGTCATCGCAGCAGTTTGTTTACTTTGGGCGACCTTGTGGCTATTGAAGATTCCCAGCTGGCTGGCGGAGGAAAATTAAAAGCGAAATTTAGAGGGCCGTACACCGTTCGCAAAATACTCCACAACGAGAGATATGTACTCCAAGGGCAAGGGCGACGGACTACCGTAGCAGCTCATGAGCAGTTGAGACGTTGGCCTTCCAAATAATAATAAAAAAAAAAGTAAGTGATATTTTATTTGTATTAAATGAATGAATAAAAAAAATAAAGAAAAAAATGGAAATGACGCTAGTGGCAGTACCACTAGGCGGTAAAGGTGGCAGTACCACCTAGGTAGATGGAAATGACGCTAGTGGCAGTACCACTAGGCGGTAAAGGTGGCAGTACCACCTAGGCAGCTGAAATGACGCTAGTGGCAGTACCACTAGACGGTAAAGGTGGCAGTACCACCTAGATGAATGACAATGAGTGAATCTAAAAAAAAAAAAACTGTTTCTTATTGTAAATGCAATTTTTACAAAAATACTGTTCCGAGATTTCTTGTTTTCAGATAAATAAGAGGAGCGAGGACGCTCCTAGTGCAGGATAGCCGTGTTAGCGTTATCACCCTATTACCACCCATAAGGCATCATGTGAACAGAAAGACCAAGCATGCGCAGTCAACATCATGTCAGGACGGGCGAGCTGCAGGAAACCGGAGAGGCGCAAGGCGCGCAAGTCAGTCTAAACGTAGCGGTCGGGAACAAGAGAGCGTGACATTGAACGTTGTAAAGAGAGTTATCCAATAGAAACCTGTTTTTAGAATTTAGACTTTCATTTAGGGGTAAAAACAACCCTACTGTTAACATATATATGAAGATTTTTGTCACCTATCTAAAAAAAATTCTATAAATGTATTTGTCTTGAAGGAGTGCTTAAAAGCAGCATTAATTTTACTGCATTACATTACCCAATAAATTTTTAATTAACTTTTTAGAATGGATTTATCGACTTTTGGTAAATTAAAATTGGGATTTATCGACTTCTGTTCAATTGTGTATATAGTGGCCCTTGGATATACCGACTTTTGAACGACCGACGAGCTTTAGCTTGTAAATTTAAATTGGACTTAATATTCATAAAAAAAGCAATATTTGCAAATTTATTTAAAGCTTTTTTTAGATATTTTTGCTTACATCAAATCATTAAATCGAAATTAATTCAAATAGCTATCGCAACTCACCTTGTTTCTTAACAATATTGATAGTCAACCCAACAATAGACACCTTTCCAGTCTGCTGAGTCTGTAGCAGTACTTTGATTAAATCCAATGGGTGAGTGCAGCAGGCCGCTCCCGCAGAGCCCAAGCCTCCGAAGTACCATCTCGCTAACCGCTTTTCTTTGGGAAGAATATCAGTCATGTCAGTTTAGGTAGTTAAGGCTAAAAAATATATATGATTTACCTTCAAATATTGGCCACGCCACAACATTATGTTTTACATCGTTGGTCCTTATGATATAAAAAAAAACTATTAGCTGAAAAGTCCCTCTAAATTAGATATTAAATATTAAAAAATTATTGGAATACCGCGCAATATTAACTTGGTATTAGAGGTACCTACTTTTTTAATACAAAAAATAAAGTGTAATAATGTATAGCCCAGTATGTAATATACTATATATGTATGTTCATTTGAAAACTTCCCACCTCGATTTTCCTGCTTTAAAATGAAAATGTGGAAAATCGGTCGGACCAGTCGATTTTTATTTCGAGAGGGACATCTTTTGCGTATATTGTCAATCTTGTTACTTCAAGCCCCTAGGAGGGAGGGGGGGGGGTAAGATAGATCTAAATCTTAAATGGATACACATGGAACATTTTTTAATAAAAGCATTATATTAGTATATACTTAACAGTTTCCGAGATATTGACTCTTGAAAAATGACATTTTTGATCTTTGACAGCGTCTAGCTTTCTAACTGTACGTCGAACGTCAAACCGGAAGTACTATATTTCTTACATCCGGTTTAACCGAAAGTTCACACTATTGAAAAGATAATAAAAATCGAAGATAGGGACATGTAAGCCGTTTTGCTCTAAGACGTACAGTTAGAAAGCTAGACGCTGTCAAAGTTCAAAAATGTCATTTTTCAAGAGTAAATATCTCGGAAACTGTTAAGTATAGACTAATAATGCTTTTATTAAAAATGTTCAGAATTTTATGCAGAATCGAAAAAAATTATATAAAATAGGGGTATCCATTTAAGATTTAGATCTTACCCCCCCTCCTTCCTAGGGGCTTGAAGTAACAAGATTTGACTATATACGCAAAAGATGTCCCCCTCGAAATAAAAATCGACGGGTCCGAGCGATTTTCCACATTTTCATTTTAAAGCAGGAAAATCGAGGTGGGAAGTTTTCAAATGAACACCCTGTATTTCCTTTTGAAGGAGTAGTCCATACTCAAAGTGAAGTTAAATGATATAGAAAAAAGAAAAGCACAAAGTCTTTCTCCACAGTTTTTTATTCGAATAACTAGGCGAACCTAGAATGATTCATAATAAATTAAATCGACATGTCACCAGGAAAACGAAGTAAATGGTACAATGCTGATGTTGTTAGCAGTAGAGAAAATATCAAGTGAGACTAAGCCGTAATGGAGCTTTCAATGGTACATACGAGGAGCGAAAAAATTTGAATAGTGAAAAGATAGAAAATATTTCAGCATACTGAAAAGTCAAGGACTAGTGTAAAGCCACTGTCTTGGGTGGGAAATGAAGAGAAAAAAGAAAAAGTAATTTATTAATGTTAACTTACAAAGGGTCTAAGGATTAAAAATCGAATTCAAAGATAATGGAGAAAAACTGCTTATTATGAAAAAAACATTTTTTATTTAATCAAAAAAATGTTTAGAGTCATTCTCAATCAAGACAATACTTAACGTAAAAAAATTAACTTGATACTAAGTAATAAAACAGAAAAGTTAAATCAAAGTCAAATATTTTTAGAAGGTTCTTAGGTCCAGTACGCATTGTATCAAAAAAAGGTCTATTTGCAAAATCAATTCTAGCTAAAAAAGAATAAGTTCATTTCGCCATTATCTGCTCTTGTTCGTTCTTCATAGAAAGCTAAATGTTGAAGGGGAATTTAATCCAACATGTCTTTCAAATTTTTCAACTTTTCTGCGGAAAGCTTGTTTTTACACTGAAGTTGAGGAATTTGAATGTTTTTAATGTGATTTAAGCCTTTCCCCTTCTGTCTTCCAAATCAAAATCATTAAATGTTTTCTTGCTTTTTACTTTTTAAGGATATTTCTTCGAAATCCTGATCCAACATATTGAAAAACAATGTGTTAGCCACGTGAAATCCTAAAGAGGGTATATTTTACTTACATTGCTTGCGGGAGAGTTCTTTGCTTTAATGGTTTTTCCAGTTCGTGATTTATATACATTACCACTTATTCTTAATCTTATTCTTTCTTTTATCAAACTTTCTGAGCATTTTTTTCGTCTTTTAGTTTTATTTTCGTTATACATTTTGCTTATAAGGCGTCAGAAACAAAGTAAAAACGGTGACTAACTGATGCTGATAGAGTGCGTAAAACTAATGGCACATCATAGACCCCTATTATTCCTCACAATCATATCCGAAGCTTAGACCCAGAGCCACCAATTGGCATCAATGGTAACTTTCGTCATCATTCTAGGCACTTAGACCCGTTATAATAGTATCGGGGTTTACACATAGACCCTTTTTATGTTTATTTTTTGTCCTACCAGTGGCGTCCCTGCAAACATGTGCTCTGATATTTTTTAGAAAAAAAGTGGCACACCACTGACATTTTTCCATGTGGATATTATTTCTAATTAGCCTGGTCAATTCTACATAAAAATGGTCTCTTGAATTTTTCTCCTCGGGCACGCCGTTCTTAATTAATATAATTAAATTAAATTAGCGCTACTATTTAGTATTAGTAACATTGATAATGCAAAATTTTGTTTTATAAAAATTGTTGGAAATAACCACCTTCACTTAGGAATACTTTCGCCCGTCTTTGCATCAAATAGCGCACTCGTTCAAATATTTCATGCGAATTCCGTATTGTTTCACAGAAGGCAATTATTCGGTCCCTTACATTTTCTAAAGTATTAATATGAGTTTTATACACTAGAACAAACCCACAAGAAAAAAAATCCAAACTATTGAGATCAGGGGATCTTGCTGGCCATTGTTGAGCTCCTCCGCGACCTATCCAACAATTCGTATAAACTGTATCTAAATGGTCGCGAACCATTGCACTGAAAACTGAAAACCACATTTGATTCCTTAGCGCATTTGGTACATCTTCAAGTAACACATGCAGTTCTTCTTGGAGGAAATGCAGATAAGACTGTCGTTAAGGCGTTAATTATGTTTTTAAGAACGTCACCGTTCCAGGATAACTACATTTATATGTGATCAAAAATTATTCGTCAATACTGAAAAATGAAGCTAATTTAATTTAATTATTTTAATTAAGAACAGTGTGGCTGAGGAGAAAAACGCAAGAGACCATTTTTTGTAGAATTGATCAGGCTAATCAGAAATAATATCCACATGGAAAAATGTCAGTGGCGTACCACTTTTTTTCTCAAAAATATTAGAAGACATGTTTGCAGGGACGCCACTGGTGGGACAAAAAAAACTTTTAAAACTAAAACATGTGGTTTTATGTCCTATTAGCACATGCCAAAATTGAAAATATTATCTAAAGTACTTTCGGAGATATTACCAAAAACTCTTAAAAAAGAAAAAATTCAACACCCTATAGCAAAAATATTAAGCCGATTACGACATTTATATGTTTATATGAAATTTTCTTCATAAAACGACTTGAGGAATCACACCCTAAAATATTATATATAGGCAGTGGCGGCTGGTTAATGAAGGGCTCTGGGGCGCCGCCCTCCCTGCAATTATTTCAAACAGAATCCAAAAATACTTTACTTAAAAAACCAATAACGCAATGTATGTAAGCAATCAATTAAAATAATTCAAACCAAACATAGCCCTATTCCAGCGGGTAGGTTATACTAAGCGCGGGCATAATAATTCAAACCAAACATAGCCCTATTCCAACGGGCAGGCTATACTCATAGACAAGCGAGTTGCGCGCTCTTAAGGTTACTAAGCGCGGGCTATCGATTATCCGTCCCGATTCAACGCGACTACGAAGGCCTGACGTCACCTACACATCGCACAACGAGCGGCCACGGAGGAGCTCCAATTTTCCGCGCCCGCGAATCGCGATGCGACCTGTCGATGCCGTTGGGCGTTGACGTTGTGTTTATTTGTTTTGAGTTATTTATTAGTTACATTATAAAGTTGGAAAATTTCGTCTAATATAAAGGTCAGTGATTTACAGAAGGTTGTGTTTAGTTCTCTGAGCTTAAGTGAAAAACTTGATTTAAAAAATGCAGGGCGGCCACTACCAATATTGAACATTGTACCGGGTGGTCAAATAAGCGAGGACGTCGGCTTTATCTCGGAAACCATTAATCGTACAACTTTCGGAAAGATTTTTTTATGAGTAAAGTGGTCAAGAGAAATTGCTAAAAATTACTTTTAAGTTCCTCATTTCGCCGCAAGGGGGCACAATTAAAAATTGTTTTTTTAAATTCTAAATTTCTCCGAAAATTTCCATATTAAGGTATAACTCTGATTACATCATTGGAAAGCTTAGACAATTCTGCATCATTTTGGTTCAAGGCTCATTGGCGTACCGACCTTAATAAGAGTGGGAGAAGCTATTGAAAGTGTAAACATTAAAATCGCTGCAACTTCTAAACGACTTATACGATTTTACTAAATTTAAGCTTGTTTAAAAGGGGAAAATAAGTATCTTCAATTGCCGTATCCAACAGTACACGATAGTGTTTAACAAAATTGCTAGAGGGCGCAATTTGTAATAACAGTTTTTTCGATTTTATCCCGAAAATTCAAATCATACGGTATAACTATGACATCATAATCGAAAAGTAGGTGAAATTTGCAAGAAAAGATGTAAAGACCGCAGTTCGATATCTTTGTTCGTTTCAGAGTTATTGCCAAAACAATAATTTTTAATACAAATTGCGCCCTCTAGCAATTTTATTAGAAACTATCTTGTACCATTGGATACGACAATTGAAGGTTTTTTTTCTTTCAAACAAGCTTAAATTTAGTAAAATCGGTTAAGTCGTTTAGAAGTTACAGCGATTTTAATGTTTACACTTTCACTTGATAAGAGTGGGAGATGCTATTGAAAGTGTAAACATTAAAATCGCTGTAACTTCTAAACGACTTATCCGATTTTACTAAATTTAAGCTTGTTTGGAAGTACCTTCAATTGTCGTATCTAATGGTACAAGATAGTTTCTAATAAAATTGCTAGAGGGCGCAATTTGTATTAAAAATCATTGTTTTGGTAATAACTCTGAAACGAACAAAGATATCGAACTGCGGTTTTCACATCTTTTCTTGCAAATTTCATCTACTTTTCGATTATGATGTCATAGTTATACCGTATGATTTGAATTTTCGGGATAAAATCGAAAAAACTATTATTACAAATTGCACCCTGTAGCAATTTTATGAAACACTATCGTATACTGTTGGATACGGCAATTGAAGACACTTATTTTCCCCTTTCAAACAAGCTTAAATTTAGTAAAATCGGATAAGTCGTTTAGAAGTTACAGCGATTTTAATGTTTACACGTTCAATAGCTTCTCCCACTCTTATTAAGGTCGGTACGCCAATGAGCCTTAAACCAAAATAATGCAGAATTGTCTAAGCTTTCCAATGATGTAATCAGAGTTATACGTTTATATGGGAATTTTTGGAGAAATTTAGAATTTAAAAAAACAATTTTTAATTGTACCCCCTTGCGGCGAAATGAGGAACTTAAAAGTAATTTCCAGCAATTTCTCTTGATCACTTTACTCATAAAAAAATCTTTCCGAAAGTTGTACGATTAATGGTGTCCGAGATAAAGCCGACGTCCTCCCTTATTTGACCACCCGGTACAAGTGCAATCAAAATGTAAAAGTAAGGCACAGTTAGGCGTAAGTTTGACAAAGAAATATATAATAAAAAATCCTGGATATGCGGTTGTCAGGACAAAATTTTTTTTTTGTTTTGTGTGTCTTCTTTTTGACGGGGATGATAATTGGACTATAAATGGGGTGCAGGACTTAAAACATCTTTCAGAGAAAATAAAAAAACATGAAAATAGTGCAAAACATCGTCATAATGTGGTAAGTTTTGAGATGTTAGGACAAACTAATATTTTAACTTGTTTAAGTATAGTTGATTTCACATAAAATTTTAACGCCGTGACATTTCAGTTCTGTCATACTTGTCAAATACTGCAGCAGCTCATAAAATATAAATTTCTAATGGCTAAATTTAATTAGTATAATTGTACTGCACACAAAGTATGTATATCTTGTATTATTTCATACGATTAAAAAGAGATAGAAATAAAAAGAGTTGGCCGAACAATTCCAGAAAAGAAAAAGAAAAAACATTGACCAATCTCAGCTGTATAAGAAATTTAGTAAGTTGGTGAAATCTAATAAAGTAACTAGACAATGACAAGTCTTGACATTTGGCATTAAAACTTTATGTGAATTTAACTATAGTGCTTATGCTGATGAAATTAAAATTCACAACGAGAAAGTTAGAAAAAACAGACACGTACTTTTGAAAATAATAGACATTTTAAATTTTTTTATTTAAAGCCAGCGCCCCCCCTGACTCGCTAGTCACGAGCCGCCACTGTGTATAGGGCTTATTTAATGCTACTATAATTTAAAAATATTCGTGTGTACTTATTTTTACCTGTCACTGTGTATATTAAGTAGACATGTGTATATAAATCCTCCCGGTTTAAGCGAACTTTTCACCTTCACACTGAACGAACAAACTTCAAATTAAATATAACAATACACACTTAATAAATTTTCCAAAATCAATGACATTTATTACGAAAAGTTAAAAATAACATAAATAGTTAAGCAAATAACGTAATTTTTTATATTTATTGAGAAAAAAAAATAAGAACGGACAATTATTTTGGAACGCTGTAATGCACTGCAATAAAAAGTAAGCAAGTTGCCAAAAATCCCGATATTTTATGCACGACTATAGAGGTAATATCCTCTGCCTTAATAAAACAAATATATTTTTAAATCAGAGAATTTTTATAAAATAATAATCTTTAAATTACTTGTTAGATAACGATTTACTACACGAAATTGATAACAACATTTTTAAAATCAACATTATGTCAGTGCATAGGTTTAGAATATATTATATCTTTTAATAACTTTACTTGTTAACAGAAAATTACTACAACAAAAATTTTACACCGCCGACGAACGTAAAAATAGCTTCAGGATATTTGTTTTAGCAAACGCGTATATATGAAGTGTCAGTTAATTACTAGAATCACATCACATAGAATAGCTAAATAACCAAAAAATAAGATTACGTTTACTCAAGAGGTGTACCCACTGGGGCACCTACGTCATTATATTTGGCAGGCGCGTTCCGCCGTCAGTTTTTTACAGGTGGGTGGGGCAAATTTATGTAATACATAAAATGTATTAAATATATTATAATATATTAAATGCAAAAGTTTTAAAAGAAAGATTTCGTAAATAAGAATAAAATCCTATCAGACAAACAATTTGGATTTCAAAAAAATAAATCTACACAAGGTGCAATTTGTCACCTAACAAATAAAATATATAATTCAATCGATAATAAAATGAACAGTAGGTATATGCATATTTTTAGATTTAGCTAAAGTTTTCGATACTGTCAGTCATAAAATTCTTATTAACAAATTAGAAAAACTTGGATTTCGTGGTCAAATATTAACTTTATTTAAAAACTATTGATATAACAGAGTACATCATGTTAAAATTGGTGAAAATATTAGTTCACCAAAAACATTTAATTATGGAGTAGGTACCACAAACCAGAAAGATACCATATCTACATAATGGATTACTTTATGCCCGTGCGGGCATAAAGTACACATTATGGCCCGCGCAGGCATTAAGTGTTGCATTAAGTGTGCATCATTATTAAAATGTTTAATGTGTCAAAGTCAAAAATCAAAAATGGAACAAGATGCACACTTAATGCAACACTTAATGCCTGTGCGGGCCATAATGTGTACTTTATGCCCGCACGGGCATAAAGATAAAGTAATCCATTATGTAGATGGTATCCAAGGTATAAATACACAATAATGTACTGATGGTATGACATAAAAATAATAATTTATGAATATATGCATTTTATTACTTTAGAATTGACAAAATATGCCAAAAATGCATTTTGCATATATTCCTCCTTTTAATCATTACAAAATAGTGTTTATGTTTTACCTATCTATTATTGATCTATAATACCTTAGAAACGGAATATGTTATGATAGCAATAATACCTGCTATCACACCTAGGGCATTATAAGCGGGCATTATGATAATGCCCGCTTGTAGAATACTTGGTCCAGAGAGAGTTCGGACTGTATTTTTCCGACTAAAAATAATAAAGTTTGTTAAACATATGTATTAAAATAAAATCAATAACTTACCAGTTCCTGGAAATATGCCATTAAAACATTTTCGGTTATTTGAAGAATTGTGTTCGTATCTTTCCAAATACCAAATATGCCATACTCCCGATCATACTGTTGCCTTGATTTAACTGGCAAAAGATTTTCGGTCGCTTTTATGACCTTTTCTCTTATATTTTGTGGAATTTCTTCCATTTTGAGCAAATCGTTAAATAAAAAATGCCAACTGACTAACTGACAGAAACATCAAAGTCAAACTTAACACCAGTCATTATCTACTTACGTATACAGGTACAGGTGCAACTTATTTTTTATATTGCGAATAAATAATGTAATTAGTCATTGAAAAACTCTTTTTTAGGTAAAACATAAAGCATTGTATGCACCACGGGCTTTACTGGACTATAATGCCCATCAGGCAGAAACCTATCCCTCGGGCCAGAGGCCCTCGGGCTATTTCTACCTTCAGGGCATTATAGTCCCCGTAACGCCCTTGATACATAAATAGCTATTATGTTTTACCTATCTATTATTGATCTATAATACCTTAGAAACGGAATATGTTATGATAGCAATAATACCTGCTATCACACCTAGGGCATTATAAGCGGGCATTATGATAATGCCCGCTTGTAGAATACTTGGTCCAGAGAGAGTTCGGACTGTATTTTTCCGACTAAAAATAATAAAGTTTGTTAAACATATGTATTAAAATAAAATCAATAACTTACCAGTTCCTGGAAATATGCCATTAAAACATTTTCGGTTATTTGAAGAATTGTGTTCGTATCTTTCCAAATACCAAATATGCCATACTCCCGATCATACTGTTGCCTTGATTTAACTGGCAAAAGATTTTCGGTCGCTTTTATGACCTTTTCTCTTATATTTTGTGGAATTTCTTCCATTTTGAGCAAATCGTTAAATAAAAAATGCCAACTGACTAACTGACAGAAACATCAAAGTCAAACTTAACACCAGTCATTATCTACTTACGTATACAGGTACAGGTGCAACTTATTTTTTATATTGCGAATAAATAATGTAATTAGTCATTGAAAAACTCTTTTTTAGGTAAAACATAAAGCATTGTATGCACCACGGGCTTTACTGGACTATAATGCCCATCAGGCAGAAACCTATCCCTCGGGCCAGAGGCCCTCGGGCTATTTCTACCTTCAGGGCATTATAGTCCCCGTAACGCCCTTGATACATAAATAGCTATTTTCTCCAGATGACATTAAAAGCGGTCTTTTAATGACACCTGACAGGCTCAAAAGGTGTCATTAAAAATTAAAATTTAAAATGACAAGTAAACACAACAATTCAATAAATGTCATAAATAACATACATAAATATAAAAAATACGATTCGTGAAATTGGAACAAATTTGGAGAAAAAATTATATGTTTTACTAGGCAGAAAAGCTTGGCTGGTTTCCTAGCCTCGGCTGCGCCTCGTCTATAAAACACCAGCCGCGGCATTAAATCTTGTGCTTTTCTGCCTAGTGAAACAAATAACTATTTATTGATAGTACTCTAAGACCGACCCACTTCCCCTTCAATCTGCAATGCTTCTGCCCTTGCAGTAAAGATAATAAAACATATAGAAATAAATATAGAAAAAGGGCAGGGCATTAGAACACCCGCATCAGACATAATCAAAATTTTATCAAAACCTACAATAAAAATCGGTCATATGCATGGAAATTATAAAATCTAAATATAAAAATAGTGCCGTGCCAGCTTAAAAAAGTTGATTTGTTAAACTATAGCCTGGTTTTATAAAGTTATTTTTAATAATTTGAGTAGCAGCGGCTTCTAGTAAGAGAAATTTTTCAAAATTAAAACTAAACTTTGTTACCTACGTTCCGCACTGATCCAAACACGGCAAACGGCTGAACTGTGTTGCGATAACTATAAGAAAAGGAGGCGTTTTATTTATTTTTTGAAATCCATATTAATAAAGTTTGTAAATAAAAATGTGTAAATGTTTCAAGCAATAGTTTTTACAGCCGCGTGACCACGAAATCGTTTTACACTTATTTCAATTATTGCTGCTGGTAAAAATTTGAAATTTGGATAAAAGGCGTTTTTGCTCATTTCAGCATTCCGCCATTTTGAAGTGTAAGTAAAAATAAGTGAGTATGTAAATGATTTCATTTTAATTATTTCAAAATGGCAAAGCTGAAAATAACAACAACGCCTCATGTGCCGCTATTTTGAAAACAATAGACAACAAATTGTGATAAAGGTATGGAATTATCCAATTATTGTGAAAAATACTTGGTATATAATATAGGTTCCTACCCACTAAGCAAAAAACGGCTTTGGTACGTTTCGTAACGTTTTTTAAAAGTAACTTATATAACGTTTTGGTTCAAACGTTCTTTTATCATCGTTTTTACATTTTCTAGGAACGTATTTAATATTTACGTCTCTTTAACATAATCTCGTTACTGTACCTACTTGTTTCATTGAACAAATAAACATATTAAAACCGTATATTTTATGTACTCTTTTATTAACGTCAACATGTTTCCATTAAAAGAACGCTCTTTTAATTGCGTGCTCGTTATGCTTTTCTCTAAACGTTTCAGATCAGGAACTATTTTGTTTAAACAGATAACGTTACCTCTGCACCGTTACTATAATGATTTTTTTATTTTCAAACCCGTTATGTTCGGGAGATAACTGATAGATTTCGTCGCAAAAATGTAAAACAAGTTTCGTGTCAGTTTCGTTTTCTGAACGCAACCCTGAACGGAACTCCACCGTTGACGACAACCATTCACCGAACTAACCGAACCTCACTTTTTCGTGTCCCACGCGTCTGCATTTATTTGTCATCGGCTGTGCTATAATTTATTTTTTGTGGTTTTGGAGGTTTCCGAAAAGAATAAAAAATGGTTAGAAAGGTAAGTACATTGCATTAGTTTCTATAAAACAAAAGTTATTGATATATTTGCATTGTAACCTACAACCTACGCCCGCTACGCCTACAGATAGGTACCTACTACCAGCGAGGCTACAAGATACATGTCTATAATTTTCTTTTAGTTTAAACTTTATGCTAGTTAAATTAAGGTCTCGTTCTAAAGTGCTGCATTTATATTTGAAATTGTCTGTTTCTATGTTTGGTACAGGTCTGCAAGTAAACGTACAGGTTGGTCAATTCTAAGTGCCAAGACCCGAGACTGAAAGCCATTAAAATTCGTTAAGAATAAACCACATGTATGAATTATTGAACTTAAATAGCCCTGCCCCTAGAAATATTTTTAAAACTATCTTTAAATTAATTGCTAAACATGCATATATAGTACACATGTATGGCTGAGGGTTGCTACTGTTTCCTCTTGGTCTGACCTGGAGATTTTTAATTTGATTAATGTCTAGGCTTGCCAGGGCCAAGCAATAGGTAGGTTTGACCTGGAGAAGTTGTTGCCAAATTATTCATCAATAAGTTAACATAAATTATAATAAGTTTTAATTTCCAAATATTTAGATGCAGTACAACAAGTATTCACAACCAACGACCGGGACCTAGAGTCAGGGAGTCAGTCATCATGGAGTGGTTTCGTCGCGACAATCAACGACTCAAGAGAGAAGAGGTATGTGTAGTTAGTAAGAAAGTAATATAATTTACTAATCAAACTTAAAATTATTGCTTTAATAACCACCATTTAAAAGTACATAAGTATTTTTACTTGAACTATTAAAGAATTTTAATTTTTAGTTAAGACTTTAAAATAAAAAAAAAATACGTTTTTTTTACCAAAATCTTATTGGCTTCAGCTGTCATACACTGGAATATTTTGTAAAATAATAAAAATATAGAATCTTGGTTGCGAAGTATTTTTTCCAAATTTTTTTATTAGTTTCTTAAAGAACCCCGCACTTCTCTTATGGAAAATGGCCCTCGGTTAAATTTTCTAAATTTTTAGTATGTTGAGAATGCCATTCTGATCAAAAGTGTTCATGGCCACAACAATATCTGCCAACCAGTTTTTGAGATCCAAGTTGCAAAATATGAATTCTCAATACATTATATTTTCCTAGTTTATAATATGAATTCGTTTTGTTTTTCTAAATTTTTTATGGCCCTGTCGTAGATAGGACAGAATACTATAAAAATAGTTAAAAAAATTTTATTATAATATACCGGGTGAGTGACGAAAATTATTTAATATTTTGTGTTAAATCATTGTATTTTTGACATTAAATTAAATGTTTACAAAGTAATACTGTAGATGACATTAGCTTGGAGCAAGCTATCAGAATTTATATTATTTATATTTTTTACAGGGTAACTCAAAAAACTTTATATTTTTTTTATTAGTTTTAAAAGAAATTTTGTAGATATTTCTTTATGTACTACTTGTCGCCTATTGTATGCTTCCAAATATATATAATTATCAAGGTTTTACAGGGTGTTTCCGTGTTTCCGATGCTAAGCGATAAAAAAATAACATAAAAATGCATTTATTTATAAATCACCCGGTATATTAAAAATGGATCGGTAAAATTTCATTATTTTTTAATATTTTTTGCATGAAGTGTCTTACTTACATGTTTGCTATTGATTTCCCTTTTCCTATGACCAGTTCTGAAGATATACAGCGTCGAACATACTCAAAACTCAAGAAATAAGCAAATAAAATAGCAATTTTTATTAATTTCAATAAAATTTGTTATGTAAGTTCATTTTATGGTTAAATATAAATATATTTAATGCTGTACAGGGTGTTTCAAATAATTATGAGATTCTAACACTGTATTGCAAATAAGAAATATATATATATATTTGATGCCATTTCTTTTGTGTTGGGTATGTTATTTTTTATGATGTATTAACACAATATGAAAAATAAAGTTTATTATTATAAAAACTATGAACAATTTATTATATCCAAAAATAATAAGTAGGCCCCTAATTATTTGAAACACCCTGTATAGCATTAAATATATTTATTTTTAACCATAAAATAAACTTATATAACAAATTTTATTGAAATTTAAGAAAAAATTGTTATTTTATTTGCTTATTTTTTAAGTTTTGAGTCTGTTCGACGCTGTATATCTTAATTTTTTTGTAATGACATGAAATAAACAAATACAAATTACTAAAGAACTGGTCATAGGAAAAGGGAAATCAATAGCAAACATGTTAGCAAAACACTTCAAGCAAAGAATATTAAAAAATAACGAAATTAACCGATCTATTTTTTATATACCGGGTGATTTATAAATACTTGCAGTTTTTTGTTATTTTTCTATCGCTTATCATCGGAAACACCCTGTATAACCATGATAATTATATATATTTGGAAGCATACGATAAGCGACAAGTAGTACATAAAGAAATATTTACAAAATTTCTTTCAAAACTAATAAAAAAAATTTTAACTTTTTTAACTTACCCTGTATAAATATTAATAATATAAATTCTGATAGCTTGCTCCAAGCTAATATCATCTACAGTATTACTTTGTAAACATTTAATTTAATGCCGAAAATACAATGATTTAACAAAAAATATTAAATAATTTTCGTCACTCACCCGGTATATAATAAAAGAGTTTAAACTATTTTTATAGTATTCTATTCTATCTACGACAGGGCCATCAAAAATTTAGTAAAACAAAACGAATTCATATTATAAACTACGAAAATATAATGTAGTGAAAATTTATATTTTGCAACTTGGACTGCATGGTCTGCAGATATTGTTTTGGCCATGAACACTTTTGATCAGAATGGCACTCTCTGCAACATACTAAAAATTTAGAAAATTTGACCAAGGGCCATTTTCCATAAGAGAAGTGCGGGGTTCTTTTAAGCTCTTCAAATTTATTTGTAGCTGATTATATTGTAAAGTATATTAATTTATAATTTTTTTTTCAGGTTCACAAGACGTTGATTTATTACTTTTTTAATTACATATTTATAACATTACATGTATATGTTTTTTTAATATAATCTTTTAATCCAATATCATTTATTTTAAATATTATTGGGAATAATGCCAAATTTAAAAGACAGTTTATTAAATACCTATCCCAAAAAAATATCTAGAGTTTGGGGGAGGGGGTGTTTGGTTAACGAATATTAAAATTTACCATTTTCTTTGACGCTTCAAATAAAAGCTAAAACATGGGCTTAGTTGGGAATGCCTCGAGAGATAATCTATCAACGTCGTCTTGAAAAAGTCCCAACTATTTTCATCATTTTTAATGGCTGTACCCAGGGTAACCCAACGATGTGTGAAGGACCTATTATAGCTCGAAAACGATATAAAATGCAAAAAGTTTCTTATACAAAATTTGTAGGGACAGCTTTGTTCTACAATTGAAAATTATTGTGCTAAATTGTAGAGCTAAGCTGCCCCTACCAGTTTCGTCTGGTCTATTTAAAAAAACATTTTTAAATAATATAATGTTTATTGTGTCTGCATTTATTGCCTTTTTAAAACAAAATTGGTTTGTTATGGTTTCGAAACAAAAACATCTTATAAGCAACGTAATTGTAACTTTTTGAAAAGTCCTTAATATAAACATCTCAAAAACGAAACCAGTTTGTTATAGTTTTCGAATCAAACACGTTGATTTCTAAATGCAACTGCGATTTTGTTATGTTGGCGGACATTACGACCAGTACGTTTCGAAATAGCGCCGTATCAAAACCTTTTTGTACAACGTAACAATGTAACGTAAAAACATAAATTTAACGAAATTGGGTTGTTTTTTTGCTTAGTGGGTAGCTATTCACTTCCGGTAAAATTGGAAGCGACAGGGGACAGGCAATTGTTTTTTACGTCAAAAAATGTGTTTTTGTCTAGAATATGGAGAACTAGAGGGTAGGAGGCCGATCGCAATGCATTGGATTCGGTCCCAAATTAGCATCGGTAATTCAGCTTTACGAGTCGCCGTAAGATGGCGCTCGTGTTCGAAGTGGGCTATCAAATAAATGGTTTCTTATGGACGCAATAAATTTAAATTAGTTCTTTAAGGAACAATTAAGGACTTTTATATGAATTTACACTTACTTTGTTATATTTATTAGTAAACTCGGCATGTATAAAGTTCCAACGATGCTTCGTTTTTAAAATACAGGAACATTCTAGCTAGACGGTTTTACCTTTGGAGCTAGAAAGAGACTTATTTGGCTGCGTTTCCTCTCTGAAGCAGATCCTGTCTTACATCCCGACACAAAGCAAACTCTACTTTTATAAATTGTACCATTATTCATTATAAATATGAAAATCAATTACAATACGTTATTTGTCTTGTCTTCAAACGTTATTTGTTATTTCGAAAATAAAATATCAATTTGTCAAAAGTAAAAGTAAAAAACGCAGAAGAAGAAGACGACACCAGCCCACATGCGACGCGAGAGCATCTATCGGCCAATAGCGAACTAACCAAAAAACCGGGACAGAATTTGAAAATGCTGCCATTGTCGATCGGCCTCCTACCCTCTAGTTCTCCATAGTCTAGAATACCTGGAATTATTTGCGACTGGTCAGATACAAGGTGGTTTTCAGAGCATCTTTAAAAACCAAAGCAAATAATTTTATTTGATAAAACGAACTGCAATGAAAATCGATCTAGTTTTCTTATGACAATAATAAATATATATATATACCGCAGCCTCAACAGAAACCGCTAGAAAAACGCTGTGTGTGTCATCACCATAGACAATTTACCTTTAGATACCTACAGCTTATCTCCTGCGCAAACAAAAGTTACGTTTTATGGGTGAAAAAATACGTCCGAGCGCATGACTCGTCGGTCAGCTGTCTTCATTCTGGGAACCTTCGTGCATGCGCACAAACCTCGTGTTATCGGCCGTCCTACTTTATCGACAATAATCGACGCGCTCAAAAATACTCTCCAGAACCGGCTCGGCCGCCATTTTTGTTGTTGTGTTTTAAAGTTTCTCTTCTCTGGGGATTCCTTGTAGTTTTCTAAAGTTTTCAGCTATCGGATCGGCTATCGTGGATTGTGGGACTGGTGTTTAATATTTATGGATTTCTGGTTTTTGTGTAGTTTAGTTAGTGAATTGTGTTTGTGCTTTTAGTGACTCGGATTGTAATATAAACAATGACTAGTACTAGTTGCAGCCGTTGTATAATTGTATTATGCCCAAATAGGGGTAAAATAAACCCTCTATGGTGGCATATGAGCAAGAATTTAAATTTTAAAGCCCGGACCTGTCTATTTTCCCATTCGTCAAACGATAATGTTGCAGTGCGCATGTCTAATAGTTCCCAGTTTTGTTTACATGCGCGAGGCCATAAAACTGCCACATTCGTGATTATTGTTTGTTTATCTAAAGGTAAATTGTCTATGGTCATCACTCTATTAATCTTACTGTAGCGACCAGGGACACCTCGCTAATAATCCTTCCGAATACCTAAATAGAAAGTTATTGTTACCAAGTAATAGGTATTCATTAAAATTTTGAATTAATAAATTGTTGCTTTAATTCAAAGTGTCGAAGTGTTTTCGAAATTCTTTTATGTCAATTAAAAAATTAAATATATTTTAAAAATAAAAAAATTGTTTAATTTAGAAGTAAGAAATTTGGTTTAGCAAGAAATTTTTCCGAATTTAAATAAAATTAAGAATCTTTTAATTCCGAAATAAGAAATTTCTTTAAAAAAAATAATAATAAAAGAATTTTCAATTTTCGAGTAGATATTATTAAACTTTTTTGTCAATTAAAAATACGTAAGGGCATTTTTTTAAGTGTTCAAAATTTTTAAAAATAAAATTATTTTTAATTAAGAGGAAAGAGACATTTTGAAGGGTCTTCCAAATTTTTCAAAAAACTAAAAATAAATTAAATGAGTTTAATTCCGAAAAGACAAATATTTCTAAGTGTTTTACATTTATTAAGAAACGTTAAAATTAATATTTTTTTTTAATTCAGAAGGAAAAAGTTTTAAGTGTTTTTCAAATCTGGTCCTAAAAAGAGGAAATATTTAAAAATAAAATTATAATAATAATGCACTCACTTTTTCAAGATCCTAATTTATATCCAAAATAATAATTAATTACACCAAACCTAACACTACAATATATTATGCACAATATGTGAAATATAAACTTAATAAAATATAAAATAATTAAGTAAATATAAAATATAATTGAATAAAATAATTTTTTTAATTCAGAAAGAAAAAGTGTTTTTCAAATTTGGTCAATAAAAAAATTAAGAAATATTTAAAAAAAAATAAAATTAGTAATAATACACTCACTTTTTTAAGATCCTAAAATTATATCCAATATAATTCATTCCACTAAACCCTAGACTAAACCTAACCAGTGGCGGAAAAACGTAGCCACGGGCCCGTGTGCGAAAACTTTACCGGGCCCCCATTATGATACGGAGTATTATTATTGATAACCATATAAAAAAATCTTTTTTCTTGCTTTTACTTGCGCGAAGTTTGAAATCAGATTAGAAATGTCTATTTTTTGAGCTTCCTCATTTTCGATAGAAATAATTGCTGATAATTTTTTATCGGTCATGCAATTTCTCAAATAAGTTTTAATTAACTTTAACTTGGAAAAAGACCGTTCAGCTGATGCAACCGAAATAGGGATGGTCAAAAAAATATTGCAGGCAGTTACAATTTCACTAAAACTGGAAGATAAATAATAATTTTTTACCAATATAAAATCAATAAATCAAAAATAGAAGTTAAATTATCTAAATTATTCTTAAAACATTCTCTAAATGAAAGCACTTGCGATGAAATTGTATCAGCGATATCTACTAGATATTGAAGATGCAGGGCTTGACTCATATCGTAAATATCCTTATCAGAAAGAAAAGGATCTCGTAAAACGTTGGGGAACAAAACGCGAAAATAAGAACAAATTTTGTAAAGGCCAGAACTTCGATTTTTTAATTGAGCTGTAATTATATTTATAGTTTAAAAAAACACATTTATTCTAAACCAATTATTACTTGTTTGAACTTGATAATGGTTATTAACATCATCAAAATTATTTTTGGTCTTGATATCCTTTTGTTTTCTAATTCAGGAGTAGTGCCCAGTTGCCTAGTCAAAATAACAGCGTCCGTTTTAATTATATAAAAATTATTTCTCATTTGATTTATGATTTCAGTGGCGGTGGTAAGCATTTTAGACGCTTCAATATTTTGCTTTTTTTTGTAAAAGTTTTGACAATGCATCAATATTCTTTAAAATTTTATTTTGAACACTATAATATATGTATATGTACAATATGTACATGGTTTAACATGTTCTCCTGCCGCGTTTTTTTTTCGACTATGTAGCGCGAGCCCGGATGAACCACTGGATTCAGGTTTCTTCTCCAGGAATGAAAAAGATTAGCTCATCTATTTTTAGAATTCTTAGTAAGAATTTCAACCACCACCCTATGCTCAAGCATGCATGGTACCTTACGCAATTTTATAGGAAAAACGCCAGGGAAAAGATGAAGTCATCTGACCATCACCCTGCGAAATTTCTGGGGATATTATTGCGAGTTATGCCCAAACATGGAAATACGCAACAACGCGGAAAGTTAAAAACTACAAGTTACGGGCGCGAAGAATTTGCAAGCCTTACTCGCGTAAAGTCCAGCTAGTCCAGTATTTTGTGACCCCTTACTCGTGGGTCAACGTGCGTCTATCCGGGATTGATAAAGTCAACGACCCCGCAGAAGAAGTGCTTATTGTGCATGGGCCATATTATAAAATATAATTACTATAAAAAAAAAAAAAAATAAGTGTTTCCTTCCATAGTTTTAAAACGCAAAAAGTTCATTGAAAATGAATTTATACAAAATAAAGCCGCAAATCAGAGCGATAAAAAAAATCTTCAAACATTGATGAGTTGTCACAAGTCTTATTATCTCACCAAAAGTGCTCCGACTTAGATTGTGAACACTGCATGATTTTCTCCGGACTCAGCAAAGAAGAGTTCATCCGCCACTTTATAAGTAGCAGTGCCAACCGACGTGGGTGGGTCGTAATTCGTAAGTTATATTAGACCCTAGAAGTAGTTCGGGTGTTACATCACCTACTAACCCCCTCCCCTCTAAAAAAAACATGCGAAACAGAGGATGAAGGGAATAAAATTTTGCAAATAAAAATTGTAAAGATTAAAATTTTTTACTACGTGTGCAGAAGAAAATGGGAGGTACTCGGCATATTGGAAACGATTCGTTTCCAATATTCGTTTCAAACGAAGCGGGGTAACATAAGTACTTATACAACCGTTTTGCGAGTCTTACATAAACATAAATATTGCATTACCCCACTGGTCAAGAATCTTTAACATTCCCGCTTAATCTTTACCTCCCCTACCGCTTAGATTGACTATAGCCTAAATATGTAACTGGCATTTTAAAAATATATAATTATATAATTTATTATGCTGATATTATACGTATAAATACAAAAAATGAGGATTTCAAATTCGTCCACCTAGCGGAACGCGCTGAAACGATTTCTAGTTGACCAATTCCACAGAATATATAGATACGCCTATTTTGTGCCAATTCGTATTTTAAAATAGCCTGAACGGTTTGTGGCGTGTCTATGGTTACTGCGAAATTGAATAAAATACAATATGAATTTACAGACCTCCAAGTTAAAAATTATAATAATATTCTTAAAAAATCACAATTACGTATTTAAATGTGTATTTTTTAAAATCTAGTACAAATTAATATCATACACAGAGTAACACTTAACATAGTAACACAACATGGCAACATAGCATTACTAGATGTCATCAAAAAGTAGTGGTGAGCAAGACGGATCTATTTTGGGATTCGGGTCACCAAATCCCAATCAGCACAAAGATCCGACTCAATGAGCCGGATCCCGGGTCTTGTCCCAAAAATCATAAAGAAAATCTTATCGGTTCTCGGCTCGGTTATTCTGAGTCACGATCCGTGTCATTGAACATTATTTTAAACGATCTTACGCGGTAGCGCCATTTAACATTATTCAAAAAATAAGAACCCCCAGTGATTACAGAAATGGACAAACATTTAAATGAACCGCTTATTAAAAGATACGAAGATTCTTTAATATGGTGGTTTCATAGAAAAAACTTACATTCCAGACTCTATGAAATCATCAAGAAATAAGTGACGCAACCCACAATACAATAAACACAACAGTAATAAATCGCCACGCTTCGTTTGCTTTTCCAACGCTGCGACCCGCATGTCAGGCATCGGAACGACTTAAAAAATCTTTTAACGGATCCGATCCGAGAGCCACGAGCCGCTCTCCATCGCATCGCAGCTCGTGGCGCCGTGCGCCGTAGCAGTGAATTCTACCCCTACGCCGAACGTGAACCTAGCGGTGGACAATCAAATCAAATAGATCCGTCAGATCCGTGATCCGTCTATTTTATTTTGAGAGTCGGATCAGTATGAATCTTTCTTAAGATCCGACTCACCGATCCGGCTCAGATCCGATCCGCCCATCGCTGTCAAAAAGTTCAATATCAAAGTTTGAGGTTAGAAAGTTTATAAAAGCTGAAAAAACGTGTTTTTTGATGTAAATATGAGATTTTTTCACATGACTTACCAAAAATAGGAAAAATCCCTTCGTTTGGCACCAATTGTTGGCAGGTAGGAACTATAAATAATTTACTAAACCGCTGTTACCAGCAGGGAAGATCAGTACTACGAAGTCATCATGATTGGGTTAAATTGCTTAAATTTGATATTTCCTTGATAACCAGCAAACAATTTGAATGATATTCGTCAAGGTTATATAAAACGTACAGTGGTTTGATCGGTAAAGTCCAAAAAAAGCTTTTTATAACGTTAAACGAGATTACCTCCAGCGCCGCCCAGCTGTTTTACATCACAAAACTTTTACATTGAATTTATTGATTTTCCAATTTTCCTGGTTTGTAACTGGGCCAATGATGAATTGTTGATTATTTTAACTATAAAAATTAACGTTCTGGTTTATTTATTGGAAATCATTGTTCAAAATATTTTAAACATTTGAATTACACTTGGGTACCAGGGTACCTAGTTAAACTTTACCCTGACATGGACCTAGTTTATTGTCGTTACGAGTGTTACGACATTCGCGATACGACGTTGATGTTCACGCCATGCCATTTCAGTCTTCCATAATTTAATTGATTGTGAAAGCTATAATAGTCTGAGATATTTGGGGTGGAACGTGGAACTAATAAATCAATTTTTTTATAACTTAATATTGGTTTTTATTTTAAAAAAAGTAAATTATGTTTTTGTTATGGTACAAATTAATACAATTAGGTACTTACACCTAAGTACAATGATTATTGGGCTTTGTGTACGTACACCAAAAAAATGGCTTATTAGGGAGCTTAAAGGGTGAAAAGGCCATATCCTTTAACATCAAATATCTGTTAATACGTAAAGCTAATATTTATTTAAAAAGGACAAGAATTTTGATTAAAGGGTACATATACCTAGGTAGGTACATGAGCTCATTTCGATGCTTCAAATAGTTCTGAAATTCCAACTATCAATTTGATTTCTTAATAAAGTACCCTGTTCCCTATTAGTTTCTCGTATGGGTTTCTTTCTAGATACAGTGTCACCAGTAAAGTCCGCATCATATGGGATTTTTTTTTATTAAAAGCTTTATTCGAAATTTGACTTTGGCATCAAGTTCTGCTTCGATCGAGATGAAAATTAAGCAAAAAAATAGTAGTCAAGTGATTCGCATTACCTGTCAAATTTTAATTTTCTCCAAAAATTAATTCAAAAGTGGGGTTATTTCTGAAAATATCGGAAAAAGTTATTAGAAAAAGTTTTTTTTTAAATGGAGTTTCTAGACCACATGCAAAATTTCAGCTGCATACGATAATTTTGTTTTTTTACCTATATTTTGTATATTGCACCACTTCACACTAAAACTTCTTAGTTTTGACAATGCTTTATTTCAGATACATTTTCTTTAAAATAGCGCCATATTAAATGTGTGTTTTTCTACAAAATCAAAATTGGGCTATTAAAATTTGGTCACATGTGATGCAGAGTTTATTCGTTTTGGACCCTGTATAAGGTAACATCATAAAATAAGTACTTTTGAAAACGTAGTTTGCGTCTGAAAGTAATACACCTTAATATTAAGACAAAAAAGAACACAATGTCATCAGTAAAGTGTTCATTAAGTGGAAAATAAATTTTAGTTTAAATTAACGTAAAGTTTATGTATTTTCAACGATTTAATTTAAAACCCCTTTACTTTGTTTTTTATTTTTTTACTTTCAGACACAAACTACGTTTTCAAAAAAATTTTATTTTATGAAGTTACCTTATACAGGGTCAAAAACAAATAAACTTTGCATCACATGCGACCAAATTTTAATACCTAGCCCAATTTTGATTTTGTAGTAAAACATACATTTAATATGGCGCTACGTTAAAGAAAATGTATCTAAAATAAAGCATTGTCAAAACTAAGAAGTTTTATGTAGGTTGCGTTGAGTCTTTTATTTTGCAAAAGTGGTGCAATTTACAAAATTTAGGTAAAAATCAAAATTATCTTATGCTGCTGAAATTTTGCATTTAAAAAAACTTTTTCAAATAACTTTTTTCGATATTTTCAGAAATAACCCCACTTTTGAATTATTTTTTGATAAAAAATAAAATTTGATAGATAATGCGCACGTGACTACTATTTTTTTGCCTAATTTTCATCTCTATTGAAGCAGAACTTGATGCTAAAGTAAAATTTCAAATAAAGTTATTAATAAAAAAAAAAAACATATATGTAATGAGGACTTTACTGGTGACACTGTATAACTATTCCCTACCTAGGACGCATGGCATTGCCTGCAGGGCCTGGTGTTGGCTCTTTGGTTTGATTTTATGACGTATGGCTGGACTGGATATTTTTGTTTTTACTTAAGATTTTATTGACTTTGTTGAAGACACAATGGTATGATATTTTTGTAACTTCTTGCCTACAAATACCTTATTAAAACATCAGTTTGTTCTCATTTTTATATTATATTTTAATATTTTCCATATCTTTGGTTTAAAAGAGCTATTGACTTAAAATTTTTGAGAAAAATGAAGAAATTGTTGATACTGTTAAATAGCGCCCTCTAGCTGTCGAAGCAGAATTCAGAATACCGTAGTTTTTATTTACTTGATAAAACAAAATAAACCCTAATAATTGGCGAGCTCAAATTTGTCAAATTCTGATTTATAAGCCAAACCTGAATATTTTTGGTAGCAATATTTGTCCCCTGCTACCCCCCTCCTCTTAGTTATACAGAATTTCCCTTTGATTGAAAAAATGTTACCTTTACTATGAAAAGATGGGTACTTTGGCCGATTTGGATAAAACGCAGAAATAACGAAATATTGATCAAAAACGAAATGGCGTGTTTGCTTGGAAAGCATTTTGTCCTTAGTTAGGTACTACGATGAGTTGTTTCAAAAAACTGTTGCTCCTGCCTCGTGCGTTGGACCAAAAATAACTCAAACAAAGGCCGATAAAAAAATACCATGGTTAATTGTATCATTTATGTACAAGAAAACAAGCAATAATTTTTTGCATCGGTATTCTAGGCTCTTCATGTCACACAGAACAAGTTAGTTTGCACAGAAGATACTTTGCAAATGTATTTTGAGCATGTTCAGTTTTTTTGATGTGGCATTGATAACTGAGAATCCTCAAACCAAGTATCCAAGTAATTACAACTTTTCAAAATGACGTTCTTTATACAGGGTGGCCCATTAGTGCGAGGAAGTCCAATATATCAGTTGTCAACAGAAATAGCAACAAATATTAGACATGAAAGCTATATGATGCGTAGAGACGCATATTTTAAAAATATTTTAAGATATACAGGGTGACCCAAAAAAGCAGAGCGGCAAAAAGGTAAGTTTTTTTAAATGGCAACCCCCATTTTTTTTAGGGAATTAAATTTAGCATGAAATTTAGCATATATTAGAGTATCCCAATTTGGTGTACGTTGCGGCGTTGCCAAGCTATATATAATTTACTAAAAAATCCAAGAAAGACCACCTAATCAAAACTCCTATAAAAAAATGAACCGATTTGATTTTTTAATACATGGTTACGGTTTTGGATACCTGAGGGACGGTAGATTAATCTTATTAAGGAAATCTGACCATAATTTATACAGGGTATTTTTTACAGATGTGCCAATATTGCTATATTTAAAGTATCAAATCTTCATTTTTTTAAATGGGACACTCTGTATAATAATGGGTCATGTTGTTAAGCCCTATGAATTTGCAATTATAACTCATATCCTAAAATCTACCGTTTTGTCACAATTTTGAATTTTATTTGAAAATGCAAAAATAGCATCATTTTTTTTCTTGGTAGGCCATGATTCAAACAAAAGTGGATATTACCACATGTCAAAATAATGCTTTAAAAATACCGTGGTTAATATTAAGTTTCTAATTTGTAATATTGACGCGTTATTAAGAAATTATAATGAATTTTTTTACGTTTATTAGCGACTAGGCTTTATTATGAGCTTTAAAAGTAGGAAATGACAATATAACTACCATTTCAAATCATTTATTAACATTATAACAAGATAACATAACAAAGGACAAAAAAAACAGAAAAAAAAAGTTAGGAACACAATAACAAATTAATATACACACACACACACACGTGTGTGTCTGTAAATATTTTAAAGTATAATACTATAATAAATGTTCGAAATGTTCGCCATTGTTATTTAAACATGCTTCTATACGTTCTTCAAAAGATCGACTGACTTCGTTTAGCATATTGTTGTCAATGTTTATAAAAACTTTCGTTATACGATGTTTCATATATTCCTTAGTCGTCGGAGCAATTTTATATATTTGTTCTTTCACATAACCCCATAAGTCCATTTTAGTCATATCTGGAGATCGAGGGGGCCACTGAAATGGTCCACCTCTTCCTACCCACCTATTAGGAAAAGCGTTGTTTAGATGCTCATGGATTACTGCTGTATGATGAACTGGAGCTCCATCATGTAAATACCACATTCTTTCTTTAATGTAATTTGGTAAAGCATTGGTTAGACGTGGTAACTGATTTTGAAGGAACTGCAGATATACTTGACCAGTTACTCTCTCCTTAAAAAAGTAGGGCCCAATAACGTAAGTTCTAACGATACCACCCCACACATTTAAAGACCATCTTGTTTAGCTATGGGTTCTAATAAAATGTGGATTTATTGATGAATAGTAATGAAAATTGTGACGCTTAACATTTCCATTTTTGTGAAAAGTGGCTTCATCAGTAAATAACACATAATTAAAAAATAATCTTTCCTGTTGAATTTTTCGTTGGGCCCATTTGCAAAAAACTACTCTTGCACCAAAATCCTGGTCATTTAACTCCTGCATAAGCTGAATGTGATACGGGTGCATTTTTTGATCATGTAAAACTCTCTGAATTATTTGCCGTGTTATATTAGTTTCATTTGCAATGACCCGATGGGAAGTATGCGGATTTTCGGTAACTTTAAGCAAAACGGTTAATTGATTTTCTTCTGTATTGGCCGTTTTGCTTCTCTCAGTATTTTCGTAATCCACTTTCCCGGTCCGAATAAAACGTTCCAACAATTTTTCAAACGCTTCTTTTCTTGGTTGTCTTCTTTCTGGAAAGGACTCATAATAAAGCCTAGTGGCTAATAAACAGTTCTTGTCACTGGCGCCTAATATAAAAACCATATTAACAAGTTCTTCTTTTAAAAAATTCATTATAATTTCTTGATAACGCGTCAATATTACAAATTACTTAATATGAACCACGGTATTTTTAAAGCATTATTTTGACATATGGTAATATCCGCTTTTGTTTGAATCATGGCCGACCAAGAAAAAAAATGATGCTATTTTTGCATTTTCAAATAAAATTCAAAATTGTGACAAAACGGTAGATTTTAGGACATGAGTTATAGTTGCAAATTTATAGGGCATAAAATACTTAACAACATGACCCATTATTATACAGAGTGTCCCATTTAAAAAAATGAAGATTTGATACTTTAAATATAGCAATATTGGCACATCTGTAAAAAATACCCTGTATAAATTATGGTCAGATTTCCTTAATAAGATCAATCTACCGTCCCTCAGGTATCCAAAACCGTAACCATGTATTAAAAAATCAAATCGATTCATTTTTTTTAAAGGAGTTTTGATTAGGTGGTTTTTCTTGGATTTTTTAGTAAATTATATATAGCTTGGCAACGCCGCAACGTACACCAAATTAGGATACTCTAATATATGCTAAATTTCATGCTGAATTTAATTCCCTAAAAAAAATGGGGGTTGCCATTTAAAAAAACTTACCATTTTGCCGCTCTGCTTTTTTGGGTCACCCTGTATATCTTAAAATATTTTTAAAATATGCGTCTCTACGCATCATATAGCTTTTATGTCCAATATTTGTTGCTATTTCTGTTGACAACTGATATATTGGACTTCCTCGCACTAATGGGCCACCCCGTATGCACGTTGAAACGTAAGATCTCTATCAAAAATTAGTGTTCTTCACACTAAAGGTATGGTTTGTCAGACAATTGCCTTTACAAAAATGAAGGGTCAAATAGCCTGTTTACATTAGGTGCAGTCAATGCAACTGCAATAAAAATAATAGGCTCAAGGCATGCGCTTTTAGTGAGTTTCGGATCAGCCGATGCAATTTTATTTGCATCGCGAAATTAGAAAATGTTCTAATTTCACTGCAAGTAGGCAATTTTAGTGATTTTTCAGTAATATTTTCAATACCAACCTGAAAAATAACAAATATAACCTCCACAAAAGCATTTTGTAAGTTTTTTGTTGATTTTGGTTAAAATTAGGATCAGTAAGATAACTTCACGGACCTTGCCACTTCTGTATCCCTTGTTTTATTTAACAAAAATAACAGAAATACACTTTTACAATAAAATCTGCTGATATTGGATGGATTTTAAAAGTTGATTACATCCGTTGTCAAGATACTTGCATAAAAATAACTGCTTCATATGTTAGCGGTCATGAAATGCAATTAATTGCCTCGCTATAACTTGCGTGCAGTGATTGCACCTAATGTAAACAGGCTTTAACACTTTCATATTTTCTAAATCTGACCGTAAGTAATTTTTATTAAAAACTCTGGAGTAAAGTTTCAAGTCGTCAGCATACACCAGACTAGAGCCCTGCACGGACCGGAACTTTACGGCCCGACAACCAAGACATTGACGCAGCCCAAAGAAATTATTAGCTAAAAACATAAAAGCCCGGTCGGTCTGAAAAACCCAGCCGGCCGGAAAGGTAATTACCAAACATTGATTACCTTGACATTACTGACATCTAAACAATAGACTAAACGTCACAAGCTTTCCAAGTGACGTTTATTTTATTGTAAATGGTAAATTGACATACCATAACATGAAACATGAAGCGTAAACTACCGTGCGAGCAAACATTTTTTGCATCAAAGAGGGCCTTGCATCTAAGGACGTAAAGCTTAGCCTATGGAGAACTAGAGGATAGGAGGCCGATCACAATGCATTGGATTCGATCCCAAATTAGCATCGGTAATTCAGCTTTACGAGTCGCCGTAAGATGGCGCTCGTGTTCGAAGTGGGCTATCAAATAAATGGTTTCTTATGGACGCGATAACAATTTTTATTTAAATTAGTTCTTTAAGGAACAAATAAGGTTTTTTATATGAATTTACACTTACTTTGTTATACTTATTAGTAAATTCGGCCTGTATAAAGTTCCAACGATGCTTGGTTTTTAAAATACAGTGTATTAAACATTCTAGTCCTCATACTTTTTAGCTAGAAAGAGACTTATTTGGCTGCGTTTCCTCTCTGAAGAAGATCCCGTCTTACACCCCGACACAAAGCAAACTCTACTTTTATAAATTGTACCATTATTCATATGGAATCCTTTATATCTTACACCCACCAGACGTCTTGAAGCAGTTCAGAAAAAAATTCCTAAATCTGTTGCCTTTAAAGGCTAACTGTACTGTCGGGACCGCAGTAAGGACTTATAAATTGCTCCCCCTTTCTGATAGAAGGCATGTCACGGACCTTTCTTTCTTATTTAAGTTAACTAATGCTCTTATTGATGTACCTCCATTGTTACAACAAATTAATTTTAACGTCCCTACAAGGGATCTAAGAAGATTTCATTTATTTAATTTGCCTTATCAAAGAACTAATTTAGGACTGAACACCCCTCTGACCAGGCTACAGAGAACCTATAACCAACACTGAGAATATAGATTTGTTTAATTTAAATTTATGCCAATTTAAATTAAGAGTAAGAAGATATTTCTTACAACAGATTCTTGTGTAGAATATTTACATAGAAAAGTGCGTACTGCAGTATTTCATTTTATATTTTAGTCTAGCTTAGTTTTAGATAGTTTTGAGTTTGTTTTACCTAATATTATGTAATACTAGTAAACAGTGGATGCTGTTTTTGGAACCCACGTAGTTCTGTTAGCATCCTAAACCAATATAAATATAAATGTAAAATATAAATATAAATATGGAAATCAATTACAACGTTATTTGTCTAGTCTTGTCTTTAAACCTTCAAACGTTATTTGTTATTTCGAAAAATAAAATGTCAATAGTCATAAGTAAAAGTCCAAAACGAAGAAGAAGACGACACCAGCACACTTGCGAAGCGAGAGCATCTATCGGCCAACTAGCGAACTAACCAAAAAACCGGGACAGAAATTGAAAATGCTGCCATTGTCGATCGGCCTCCTATACCCTCTAGTTCTCCATAGCTTAGCCGTAGAGCTTAATACCTGTTGAGTGTCAGTAACTACCTGAATTAACAATCAATCAGTTATTCCGTCATCTTTGACAGTCGTTACAAGTCATTTGATTCATCGCTAACTTTTCCAATTTCTTGAACAATTCACACAATGGGCTTTACGTAACAGCACAAAACATTCATGGTTGAAGCGTATTTTCGAAACGGGGTTAGAGTAAATGGTGAGTGGCAATACAAGCCGGGTTTGTGCATGGACGATTTTCACGAACATTTTCTTAACGTTGCTTTTATTGCTGGGAATTTTTATCATTGCCTGAAAAGAACCGTGGCTGTGTTTAGGGAAACAGGTTCTATACAACACAAAAAAGGAGCAGAAAGACCATCCGTAAAAACAGAAGAATTTGTTGCAAACGTTCGTGAATAATTGAATTTGGCAACGTCGGTTTTTTCGTGCAACATTGTTTTGAAATTTTCTCGGAACAATATCGTGAATATTGGGTGTCTGAAGTCGAATTAATAATCGAAAAAGTGATTAATAGTATTACTATGGACTCTTAATTGGCCTAAATATAAAAAATCCAAAAAAAAATACCTCTAGATATGGTGATTATTGAATGGTAAAGTTTGCCGTTTCTTATCACCAAAACGTTTTTGTGGAATGCTAGTTTACAGTTTATGTAGTTGGGGAATACACTGTTGCCGGAGTGTGAAATTAATACATTAAAATAATGCCTACAATAACATGTCCGAAGTGCTGTCAAAAGATCGGTAAATCAGGATATAGAATTCAATGTAGTGGATCCTGTGAAAAATGGTATCATCTGAATTGTGCTGGGCTAAAAAAAGAGGATGTCACCGGAAAAAAGAAAAAAAATATTCAGTGGGGGTGTGACCAATGTAAAATTCAGAACCCAGAGACATACGATGAGGGTGATTCTGATATTGCAAAGGATAGTAGCTCCTCATACGATGCATCCAGTGATGAAGAACAAACGACACCTCTCAAAAGACGGTCAATTGCAGCCGAGAGTAGTCGGCAATCAATAATTAACAACAAAAATTCGAGAAGATCGATTCTTTCCTCGACTGGCCAAATAAAAAATAAAAAACCCAGAACTGGGTCTACAAAGGATATGTTGCAAAGAATGTCAATGAAAATTGACTCTATGGAAAAAACTATAAAGGAAAATAACAATATGTACCAAAGTCTTCAAGACGCGCTAAATAAAATTACAAATGAAAATAAACAGCTAAAGAGGGAGAACACCAAACTACAGCAGAAGTTTACATATCTTGAGAGTGAAATAACTAAAATTAAAAAAGTTAACGCCGAGGATGATAGAACAAAAAATTTAATGATAATGGGACTGGGAGGCAACAATCAGTCGGTTAAGGAAGATGTTATTCGGGTATTTCAGAAAATTGAGGCACAAATTGAACAGCAAGATTTTGAAACCAAAGTAATTCCTAGTAAAATGCCGAATAAGCCAGTTTTAGTACAATTTACTACATCAGCATTAAGGGATGAAGTATTAAGCAAGCGAAAGGGTTTAAAAAATCATAACTCACAAACTATTGGCCTCACAGGTGAAACACGTAATATCTACATAAACGAAGATCTACCCAAGGAAGTTAGAGTGCTGTTTAATCGAGCAAGGGATCTAAAAAAGTGTGGCTTTAAATATATATGGTGCAGGTATGGTAAAGTTTATTGTAGGAAAAATGGCAATGATAATTTACCTGTAATTCGTTTAAAGAGCTTGCAGGATGTAGAAAATATTGAGACTGGGCAAGGTGAGTCGGAGCACAATCGTTTACATCCACGTATCTGATGTTGCATCTAAAATCCTTTGATAATTTGTCTGATTTTAAGGCAAATACTAATCTAAAAGAGGAGGGCCTCAACGTTTTATATCTTAATGCAAAGTCAATCAGAAATAAGCTTTTTCAAATAGAAGTAATCCTACACAATTTAAATAATTCTGTAGACATTTTGGCGATAACGGAGACATGGGTGGGTGAAAGTGAACAAAAATTTTTTAATATCCCGGAATACACTGCAGTTTATGCTAGTAGAGTGAAAACAGGTGGCGGTTGTGCAATATTTATTAAGGACTCGATAAAATTTAAAACAATTAAATCAGCATCCGTAGGTAATGTTACATATGTAAGAGTGCAGCTGGCTAATGGTATGTATATATCTACGCTGTATAACCCTAGTCACTCTGGGGATAATATAGACAATACTCTTAGTCTGCTAGAGGAAGAGTTTTCCTTGATAGGGAATAAACCAGTATTAATTTTGGGAGATTTCAATCTAGATATTTTGGTAGACACACCGCAAGTTAATCGTTATAAGAATCTGTGCTTGGCAAATGGCTACCAATTTCTGAACAAATCCGTTAAAACTAGACAAAACAAAACTCTTATAGATCATGTGATTACAAATTCTTATACTTTGCTAGGCTCTATAAATATAATTAAATCAAGTCTAAGTGACCATGACCTGCAATACATTCATATAAAAAGTTTAAAAAAAGATCAACAAGAGTTATCTTTTCAAAAAAAAATTGTTGACTACAATATTTTACGAAATAAATTACAACGTTTAAATGATATCAAAGATACACAGAATTTAGAGGAAAACTATATGGATTTGATAAACTGTTTCCAATCTAGCACAACATACAAAACTATTACGAAGAAAATTAATAAAAGATCAAAGCCATGGTTTAATTTAGATATTTACAAAACAATTAAACATAAGGATTATTATTATAGGAAGACTCTTCAGCTACCAGACAATGAATATATAAAAAATAAATACATTGAAACGTGTAAAAAACTTAAGGAAAAAATTAAGTTAGGTAAAGCAAATTATTATGAGGCCGCTTTTGCAGGAGTAAAGGGAAATTCCAGGAAGACCTGGCAATTAATGAACTCGATTATCTCTAATAAAAGCAATTGTAATTCTGGGCCATGTATTTCCTCATTGAAAATAAATGATGATGTCACTACTACGGACTCGGCGGTCATATCGGAAAAACTGAATGATTTTTTCATCACCGTTGGACCAAAGTTAGCTCAAGTTATTCCTAATAAAGAATTGAACTTGACCAATGAGTCCGTTAGTGAACAGAGTTGTTTCCTTCACCCCACGACACCAAGGGAGGTTCTTAATTTAATTAGTGCGCTTGATCCAAGAAAGGCAAAGGGATGTGATGATATAGATGTAGTTTCGGTAAGAACATGTAAGGAGGAAGTGTCTGAGGTTATGTCTTTTATAATAAATCAGTGTCTCAGTAGTGGTAATGTCCCACAAGGGATGAAAAACGCCAGGGTAACACCGATATTTAAGGATGGAGACCGGGAGAACTGTGGCAACTATAGGCCTGTTTCTGTTCTTCCTGTCTTTTCAAGATTGTTTGAAAGAGTGGTTAACTCAAGGTTGGTTAATTTTCTAAATAAACAAAAGTTTTTTTATCCGCACCAGTATGGGTTTCGCAAGCACAGTGACACCTGTTCGGCTGCCACTGACACGATCTGTGAAATACAGAGTGGTGTAGATAGCGGTAAAAAATGTGCTGTGGTTTCGCTTGATTTACGGAAGGCATTTGATACGGTGGACCATAATATATTGTTATTAAAGTTGGAGAGACTTGGTGTACGTGGGGTATGTCATAAGCTTTTAAAAAATTATTTATTAGATAGGACTCAGTGTGTATGTGTTAATAGAGTTCAGAGTGGTCGGGGAATGGTTTCATGTGGAGTGCCGCAGGGATCCATTCTTGGACCAACTTTATTCTTGGTGTATGTAAACTCAATGTCAAGGCTTAGATTGGCTGGCAGACTAAGATTGTATGCAGATGATTCTCTGCTCATCTATTTAGATGAGAATTATAAAAATATCAGAAATAAAATAGCATCTGACTTAGATCTGCTTTGTAACTGGCTGAATACACATAAGCTTACACTCAATCTAGACAAATCGAATCATATGTTTATATCTTCTCAAAAAAATCATGACATGACTCCAATTACTGTTAATAATCAACAATTAAAAAACACTAAAGTAATAAAATATCTTGGGCTCTATATTGATGAGTCTCTGACGTGGCAACTGCATATAGAAAAAGTACAGAAAAAGATTGCTGCCCCAATTGGAATATTGAAGAGGTTAAGCTATTGCGTTCCTGGGCATTTATTAAGAGCAGTGTATTTTAGCCTTATCCACTGTCACTTACAATATTTAACTCTTTTATGGTATCCAACAAGAAATCAACTTATTGAACCTTTGAAAATATTGCAAAATAAAGCATTAAAAAATTTATATAACTTACCTTTAAGATATAGCACCAGCCGCCTATATTCTAAGCTTCAAATTAACAATCTAGATAGTATTTATAAATATCAAACCTGTATGTTCTTGTATGCAATTGTTAAGCAAACACGGCACTCAAATTTAACAGTGTTTGTTGGAAGTCAAATTCATGAACATAATACAAGGTATAATAATTTAATCGAGCTGCCAAAAAGTCGCACACAGCTTCTTTATAATTCTATTCTTCATAGAGGGGTAAATTTGTTTAACAAAATACCGCACATTACAAAGTTAAAAAGTGTTAACTCATTCAAGAGAGATTTAAAAATGTTAATTCAATCAAACAGTGTTTGATGTATAATCATACTAATACTTTTCTACCTTTCACACCATTTTCACTCCTATAAAAAAAAAATTTTTATATAACATTTTTTTTTTATTAATTGTTTTTCCTTTTCTTTGCTTGTGTTTGTTTTCCTGTTTATACTAAGCACCTATTGTAAACGTAGTTTTAGTGGATGAACCTACATAGTTTTATTGTAAAAAATCTTTTGGTTCAATAAAGGATATACATAAAATGCAAAATACGCCAACAAATTGTATAAGACGCCTGTCCCAAGAAGTGGGAAAATCTTATGGAACATGTAGGACTATTCTTAAGAAGCAGCTA
The DNA here is from genome assembly GCA_963969555.1 of Polydrusus pterygomalis. Lineage (NCBI taxonomy): Eukaryota > Metazoa > Arthropoda > Insecta > Coleoptera > Curculionidae > Polydrusus > Polydrusus pterygomalis. Next base: position 14,557,047 of record OZ018381.1, on the reverse strand, counting down.
AATTTATTTCCTTATAAAGTGCAAGTATTCCAACAAAATAACAAAAATAAATTTGTTTGTGTCTACTTATTTTTTTACTCATTAGTTAGGCATATCATGTCATAATATGAATTTGACAAAATTTTAACCTAGATTTGGTTAGATATATCGTCCCCATATCATTTAGTGATCTAAACCAAGTCACACGTTTTTTAATCCAAGCCCTCTTTGATGCAAATAATTTTTGCTCACACGGTAGTTGGTTGCGCTATTGGGACACCATGTATGTGCTGATCAACTTAAGATACGTAGTGCATACCACCAATTCTAATATCAGACAACATATCTGGAAGCACTGTATGACAGACACTGTCAAAAGCCTTTGACAGGTTTTATTGGGTTTGTTGTTGAGCGATCACTTAAAGCAGCTACGAGAGGAATGGTGTAATTTTTGAAAGTTAAAAAGGTCACCTCAGTAATAATGAATTCAAATTATAAAAAGCTCCTTACTTTCAACTGTTTGGGGATGGGGCTGTCCAAAATTAATGATAATATGCCCTACTTGATTGGATTGGCCCCCTATATTAAACTTGCTGAAGATACCGTTTTGATACTAAAGAATAAATGAAAAGTAGTGATCCGTATGGTAGGTTTTTGACCCGGAAGTTGACACTATTGGAAAGATAATAAAAATCGAAGATAGGGACATGTAAGCCGTTTTACTCTAAGACGTACAGTTAGAAAGTTAGACGCTGTCAAAGTTCAAAAATCTCATTTTTCAAGAGTCAATATCTCGGAAACTGTTTAGTATAGACTAATAATGCTTTTATTAAAAAATATTCAGAATTTTATGCAGAATCCAAAAAAATTATATAAAATAGGGGTATCCATTTAAGATTTAGATCTTACCCCCCCCCCCCCCCCCTCCTAGGGGCTTGAAGTAACAAGATTGACAATATACGCAAAAGATGTCCCCCTCGAAATAAAAATCGACGGGTCCGAGCGTTTTACTACAAACTTTATTTTTTAGTTAAAACATTGTTAATGCTGCGTTTTTTAGCAATTTGTTTCCTTTCTCCTAAGATGCTGTAGCTCTAGAACAATTTGTCGGACTATACCTACCATACGGATCACTACTTTTCATTTATTCTTTAGTATCAAAACGGTATCGTCAGCAAGTTTAATATAGGGGGCCAATCCAATCAAGTAGGGCATATTATCATTAATTTTGGACAGCCCCATCCCCAAACAGTTGAAAGTAAGGAGCTTTTTATAATTTGAATTCATTATTACTGAGGTGACCTTTTTAACTTTCAAAAATTACACCATTCCTCTCGTAGCTGCTTTAAGTGATCGCTCAACAACAAACCCAATAAAACCTGTCAAAGGCTTTTGACAGTGTCTGTCATACAGTGCTTCCAGATATGTTGTCTGATATTAGAATTGGTGGTATGCACTACGTATCTTAAGTTGATCAGCACATACATGGTGTCCCAATAGCGCAACCAACTACCGTGTGAGCAAAAATTATTTGCATCAAAGAGGGCTTGGATTAAAAAATGTGGGGCTTGGTTTAGATCACAATGATATGGGGACGATATATTATCTAACCAAATCTAGGTTAAAATTTTGTCAAATTCATATTATGACATGATATGCCTAACTAATGAGTAAAAAAATAAGTAGACACAAACAAATTTATTTTTGTTGTTTTGTTGGAATACTTGCACTTTATAAGGAAATAAATTTAGCTGCTTCTTAAGAATAGTCCTACATGTTCCATAAGATTTTCCCACTTCTTGGGACAGGCGTCTTATACAATTTGTTGGCGTATTTTGCATTATTTCACGAACGTTTGCAACAAGTTCTTCTGTTTTTACGGATGGTCTTCCTGCTCCTTTTTTGTGTTGTATAGAACCTGTTTCCCTAAACACAGCCACGGTTCTTTTCAGGCAATGATAAAAATTCCCAGCAATAAAAGCAACGTTAAGAAAATGTTCGTGAAAATCGTCCATGCACAAACCCGGCTTGTATTGCCACTCACCATTTACTCTAACTCCGTTTCGAAAATACGCTTCAACCATGAATGTTTTGTGCTGTTCCGTAAAGCCCATTGTGTGAATTGTTCAAGAAATTGGAAAAGTTAGCGATGAATCAAATGACTTGTAACGACTGTCAAAGATGACGGAATAACTGATTGATTGTTAATTCAGGTAGTTACTGACACTCAACAGGTATTAAGCTCTACGGCTAAGCTATGGAGAACTAGAGGGTATAGGAGGCCGATCGACAATGGCAGCATTTTCAATTTCTGTCCCGGTTTTTTGGTTAGTTCGCTAGTTGGCCGATAGATGCTCTCGCTTCGCAAGTGGGCTGGTGTCGTCTTCTTCTTCGTTTTGGACTTTTACTTATGACTATTGACATTTTATTTTTCGAAATAACAAATAACGTTTGAAGGTTTAAAGACAAGACTAGACAAATAACGTTGTAATTGGTTTCCATATTTATATTTATATTTTACATTTGTATTTATATTGGTTTAGGATGCTAACAGAACGTGGGTTCCAAAAACAGCATCCACTGTTTACTAGTATTACATAATATTAGGTAAAACAAACTCAAAACTATCTAAAACTAAGCTAGACTAAAATATAAAATGAAATACTGCAGTACGCACTTTTCTATGTAAATATTCTACACAAGAATCTGTTGTAAGAAATATCTTCTTACTCTTAATTTAAATTGGCATAAATTTAAATTAAACAAATCTATATTCTCAGTGTTGGTTATAGGTTCTCTGTAGCCTGGTCAGAGGGGTGTTCAGTCCTAAATTAGTTCTTTGATAAGGCAAATTAAATAAATGAAATCTTCTTAGATCCCTTGTAGGGACGTTAAAATTAATTTGTTGTAACAATGGAGGTACATCAATAAGAGCATTAGTTAACTTAAATAAGAAAGAAAGGTCCGTGACATGCCTTCTATCAGAAAGGGGGAGCAATTTATAAGTCCTTACTGCGGTCCCGACAGTACAGTTAGCCTTTAAAGGCAACAGATTTAAGAATTTTTTTCTGAACTGCTTCAAGACGTCTGGTGGGTGTAAGATATAAAGGATTCCATATGAATAATGGTACAATTTATAAAAGTAGAGTTTGCTTTGTGTCGGGGTGTAAGACGGGATCTTCTTCAGAGAGGAAACGCAGCCAAATAAGTCTCTTTCTAGCTAAAAAGTATGAGGACTAGAATGTTTAATACACTGTATTTTAAAAACCAAGCATCGTTGGAACTTTATACAGGCCGAATTTACTAATAAGTATAACAAAGTAAGTGTAAATTCATATAAAAAACCTTATTTGTCTATACTAAACAGTTTCCGAGATATTGACTCTTGAAAAATGAGATTTTTGAACTTTGACAGCGTCTAACTTTCTAACTGTACGTCTTAGAGTAAAACGGCTTACATGTCCATATCTTCGATTTTTATTATCTTTCCAATAGAGTCAACTTCCGGTTAAACCGGAAGTACTATATTTCTTACAACCTGTGCAGAAAAGCAAGTACACTTAAGGTTTCATTAACGACGCCATTTTCTAGCTTTCAACTGTAAATTCGATTTGCCTCATTATTGGTTCGTAGATGGCGCGCAAATGTCCAAACGCAAATATTTTTTTTAGCGTAAAACATTCCTTTCATATGTAAAATTGGCGAGCTTTCCCAAAATAAGCAAATAGAATTATTATAAGTAGTATATATAATTCAGGATTGTCAAGTTGTAAAAAATTCTCGAAAATATATACTACGATAACATTATTTTTCTTATATTATTACAAAACAAATATTTTTCTTTATTTGGAAAAATTATACTGGTACGATTCTGTCACCGACGTTACAGCACTAAGCATATAATCACCTTATATAAAGCCTACATTTGGTTAAATATTACACATCGGCATGTTATTAATAGCCAAAAGAGTCATTTTTTATTTGAGTCTGAACGCCTTGTTTATATTTCTATGATATTTTAGTTTGATTTCATAAAGAAGTAGATATTGTTTTAATTTAATTCTCAAAATTAAAATTGCCCACCCTACATATTTATCTGTGATGTCAAGAATTGGCAACATTGGCGGGAATTCTTATTTATTTATTACTTTTCGATATTTTATCCGTTTCCATGCATCGGCTCAATACCCTCTGTAACAAGGCCATGAAGCGGAGAAGTATGTTTTAATGAATAATAATTGTTTTTTTTATATATATATATACAGGGTTCCCCATTTAAAACGAAACAGGCTAAATATCTGGTTCCACGTTAATTTAAAAGAAAAACGCTCGGACCCGTCGATTTTTATTTCGAGGGGGACATCTTTTGCGTATATTGTCAATCTTATTACTTCAAGCCCCTAGGAGGGAGGGGGGGTAAGATCTAAATCTTAAATGGATACCCCTATTTTATATAATTTTTTTGGATTCTGCATAAAATTCTGAACATTTTTTAATAAAAGCATTATTAGTCTGTACTAAACAGTTTCCGAGATATTGACTCTTGAAAAATTACATTTTTGAACTTTGACAGCGTCTAGCTTTCTAACTGTACGTCTTAGAGTAAAACGGCTTACATGTCCCTATCTTCGATTTTTATTATCTTTCCAATATTGTCAACTTCTGGTTTAACCGGTTGTAAGAAATATAGTACTTCCGGTTTAACCGGAAGTTGACACTATTGGAAAGATAATAAAAATCGAAGATAGGGACACGTAAGCCGTTTTACTCTAAGACGTACAGTTAGAAAGCTAGACGCTGTCAAAGTTCAAAAATCTCATTTTTCAAGAGTCAATATCTCGGAAACTGTTTAGTATAGACTAATAATGCTTTTATTAAAAAATGTTCAGAATTTTATGCAGAATCCAAAAAAGTTATATAAAATAGGGGTATCCATTTAAGATTTAGATCTTACCCCCCCCCTCCCTCCTAGGGGCTTGAAGTAACAAGATTGACAATATACGCAAAAGATGTTCCCCTCGAAATAAAAATCGACGGGTCCGAGCTTTTTTTTTTTAATTAACGTCGAACCAGATATTTAGCCTGTTTCGTTTTAAATGGGGAACCCTGTATAAAAAACGTAAAATTAAATGAATTTTCAAATTATACCTACCAAACCAATTAATTACCATATTAAGTTAACACCCCCATATTTACTATTAAAATATATATGTTCCTATCAGTAATTGTAATTATAATTTCTAATTATCATTATTATTATTGTAAATTTATTATATTGTATTTTATATACTCGGTTAAGTAAACAGCAATGCTGCCCTTCGCCGAGTTAAAAAATAAAGACGTTTATATCTATCTATCTATCTACAAACCTTAATAAACCGTTTCTTTGTCTTGCAGGTGAAGGGATACGAAAAGAACAACTAAATAACTAAAATGGTATCGCTAGCGGACCCACGACTATCCAACCCAGTGCTGTCATCCCTAAAAATCAAAGAAGACGACAAAATCATTTTTATTCGAGAAAACTCCTTTGCAGACTCAAATTTCATCATAACTCATTTACTGAAACAAGTCCTTTATGACAAGAGCAAAGCGCTTCTTTTGACATTGCACAATACTTTCACCCATTATCAAAATGTCGGCAAGAAGTTGGGATATGACTTGAAGCAGGCCGTGGAAAGAGGAGATGTTATTTTTGTGGATCCTTTGGAGGGGGTGATCGATAATATTGGACGGGAATTCGAGGTTAGTATTTCCCTCCCTACTTTATATGCCAGTATTTACAAAGACCGCGAAAGGCGGGCATTCTAAGCATAGTTGTTAAGATATTTTCGATGTCATAATTTACAATGCTCGTGGTACAGTGTATACTTTGTACACAAACGTTTTTTTCTCCTCAAACTTTTAGTATTGTGCGGACTTTAATGGTGACACTGTATATTATGTATACCTACCTTTATAAGCGAAGCAAATGTTATTCTTTAATTTTCCCACAATACACCTATACACGATATGCCGACTAGCCACGATACACTCACGAATACACTGACCATAAAATAATTTGTCCCGTCATTTAAAAAGCATATTCTTAGAGAAGTAATGTTCACTGGTCCTAATTATTGCACTTACCATAATTATGGGTGTTAAACGACTCCAATATTTAAATAATAAAATCTTGTTGTTTTAATCTCCCGCGCTGGACTCCCGCACGTGTCGTCACAACGTAAGGCGGGGCGAAAGTTGTGACGCAGTGTGACGTGTGGTAACGCAGGGTGAAGTGAACTGCCTGCCAGGACGTCTATTCTTGAAAGCAAGAGAAGGGAGTGGTCCCTGGGAGCTCTCGGGGAGTGTCCCTCATTTTGATCTCCCCGACAGCAAAACGCCGTATTTTTGAAACGCCGAACGCGCCGGGGAATATCAGGGAGGGAGCAAAATCGGGGAACAGCGTTGCCAGGTTGGTTAGCCAATGGCATTGCTGCAAATTTTGACATTCCACATAACCTCACTCTTTTGTTTTTATTTTAATTTGGTAACGGATTTCACGATCGTCGGTTTCGGGATTTAAAAATGGAATTTAAATCGAGGCAGTTGCATGAGTACTAAACAAAAACAGATTTTAGTGGATTTTCTATACGCGCGGGCCCGATATGTAAAAGGGCAAATTAACCGCCACTTATACCAATGCAATAGGCATTAGCTTATGGCGAGAAGTAACTTGTATCTTAAATGGCCCAGTCTAAGATCACAAATTAAAAGAAGTCTACATAAGCATGCCTCGACTAGCTACAAGTTTTCTACTTACCTTGGTTTGTATATGATAGGGCAGAGGTTCTTGTGGGTTGGGCTAAAAAGGGGGTAACCATGTCAATTATATCGTGACAGAGGTCCTTATCCACCCTGAATAACCGAACAAACTTTCTGTCTGATAACTGGAATGCATTTGTTTGGGGAAGAAAATCCCTCCCAATATAGCCAGTTCTTCCACCGCTGCGCTGCTTCAACATCCTCGTTGAAAATTTCATTCCACAGCATTAGATTCAAATTTTCCATATATATTTTAAATATTTAACCACTTTTCATAAAAAAATAATATGTCAAATACAACCAAACACAACACAATTTTAGGTTAGGTTTCCTACTTCTCTCGGTCACTAGTAGGAGAACTTCAAGTTCTCTTGGGAGTGACTCCCTCCCTTAATATTTTTCCAAGAATAGTGTTTTACATTTTTAAGAAAACCACACCCACTTCTCTCGCAAGTTCTACTCCCTGAATTTCAAGAATAAGGGTCCTGAGGTAGTGCGAAAGGTGAAACGCAATGTTACGCAGTTCTACGTCCAGTAGACGCCTATAATTTATTAAGATGTATACATATTTGTGGAATTTATTAGAATCGGAATCTGATTCTGATTTTGTTGAGGAAGAAATAGCGTATGCAACTATTTAAAAAAATCTGCCAAAAAGTGGTTACTTAAAAAAAAAGAACGACTCACGGAGAATTCGTCCTTCAGAAGAACTGTTGTGATGAGAAGTACAAAAATTATTATCGAGTAACCCGTGCACAGTTTGAAGGCTTTATTAAAGAAGACATAGAAGCAGAAGGGTGCAATGCTTCAAAGCCTTAATTAACATCATTTGTGTCGTACAAGATGTAATGGCTTTTTTGGTGCGCTACTTTTTGTAACGGCGAATAAAAATTGCTTTTTGCAACCGGCTAATAAAAATTATATTTTTGTACGGACTAGAAAATACTTTTTGTAAAGAATCTTCGGTTTTAGTGTTGAACTCTGGGCTACCTTTCGGTTTTAGGATTTTGAATGATTTTACTTTAAACGGTTTGAATTTCAGGAAAATTAATTTTTATCTTACTCTCAATTATCAAGTTATCCCTCAGACGCGGAAGTCATTCAATTCCGGGTTTTACTTTTTCGACGGTCGGTAATTCGGTGGTAAATTCGGTCGGGTTTGAATTGAATAACTTCTAAAGCGTTCTGTGGGCGGAATTAAAGAGAATATACAAAAATGAACGGAGTTTTACTCGAGCGCCACTGATTTTAATTTTTAGGGAAAATCAGAACCCCCGGAGCCCTGGGTAACCTTTAAACAGTTGGAGACAGAGTTCTATTAGCGCATACAGATAACAGTCATTCACGCCTCTAAGTTCCTATGGGAAATAAAACACACCTATGTCGGGAAATGTAAAATAATTTTATTATTTCTGGGCAAGCGAATTCAAAAATAAAATACAAGTTAATATAACAAAGCACAAATACTACCCTAAAAATAAAAAAAAATAAACAGATTTATTCGTAAGTTACGGGAACCAACTCGCTACTAAGCAGGAAACAAAGCAGGTATTCCTGGGAAACGGTAGGTGGATATATTTGAAGGAATTTTAGCGGTAATATGCAGGTAAGCGTTTCGGCAGGACAAGTTATCAAACAAGCGGTATTAAAATGTCTTTCAGGCGGCGGTGTTAAGTAAGAGAAAGTCCGATAATAATTTTAAGAGCGGAGAACTTATAAGCGGTCGGTATGAAAATGATATTACAGCGGCGGTACTAACTACTGGTGAATTCGACGGTATTTATCGAGCAATTTTAATCATGCATACAGGCAAATGAAAATGAGTAAAGCGTGGCGGTATTAAGCAAAAGCAAGTTCGGTAAACTTTCGAATATTCTAATCCTAAATATGGGGAAATGAAAATTAATTTAATGCGGCGGCAAAATTTAGCAGGAATCAATTTTCAAATATAAAAAATAATGATGCTTACCAAAGATGAAAACGGTGGGTGTCGGCGGAAAAGTAAGAAAATTTTAAAAAAGAAAACGGTTCACTTAGCACTTTGAAAAATCACTTTCGGTCGGCTGGATCGAGAAGGGCTCGTATTTTTGGTTCGATCTCGGATTTCAACTTTTTATCTCCCACCACGGAAATGGTCAAAGATCTGGGGATTTTAAGAACGGTGCGCGTTCGCTATCTTTTCGAATCGGTACCGGAGATAACGCTGAATTTACCTGTATCGGAATGCCATATATTGGTTTGCCAATTAAGACGGTTTCTGTGATAGCGGTAATTAATTAATTTCTCTGATTAAATTCAAAACCTTTTGTTACCAGCGGTTAGAAAAATATTCAATAAATCGGTTGCATGAAAGAAACGAAAAAATCAATTGAAAAATTACGGAGATAATTACTTTCTAGTAATTCGGTGTTAATTACTTGTCGTTAATTCGGTAAAACTTAGGTAACTTCGTTACAAAGACTTTTCTACATCGAACGGCTTCCATTTAGTTTTTCCTTCATCTTTTCACATCACACATGAACGAAAAATCACACTCGATTTGTGTTCAGACCGCAGGTTCACGGCGTACAAAAACTGCGCCACCTCACGCTGCGTTCGAACATTCGCTGTTGTATAGATGTCTATTCATTGCAGAAATCTGGGGTGAGTCACCCTGCGTCACCTCACTTAACAACGTCTCAACTTTCGCCCCGCCTGACAGGTAGATAATTCATGCGCGTCAGCATACATGTATCATGAATTTTCCGCTGATGCCTCGAGGTTGATTGGCCCCGTCTTTTGGGATTTACATCAGTCGTCCCCAATATGCTTTACTTTTATTTGATGTTGTTTTACTTTACTATGTGTTTTTTAATATCGAAATTATATTTTCTAGGAAAACCAGGACGATCCAAGAACCCACATACTCAAGTGCCTAATTAACTCCCTCAAAAAAGCAGTTAACAATTTATTACCCTCACACGACCACCCGGTGTACTTAATCATAGATGACATCAGCCATTTTCTAGACTTAGGTATTGAACTCTCCGAAGTCGTCAGTTTCACAAACTCCTGTATAAACCTAGCTAGTGATGACGTTTGCGTCGTTATAAACACACATGTGAGTTCATGTCCAAGTGACGTTATTGTTGCACACGCGATACAATATGTTTGTGACGTTTTCATCGAAGTGTCTGCCCTGAGCACTGGTAAAAGTACTGATATAACTGGTCTCATGAAAGTTCAGAGAGGCGACAACGTTAATAACTACCATTTTAGAGCTTTTGACAGAGGGGTTAAGACTTTTCACCCCGGTGAAACTATATACAACCTGTATAAGTAGTTTTATTATTTATCTAATAAATGCTTTTAAAAATGTATTGTTTATTTTTAATTTCTTGCCCATTACAAAGAAGTGTCGTCTCGCATGCTAGTAGAATCATAGACAATTTACCTTTAGATAAGCAAACAATAATCACAAAAGTGGCAGATTTATGGCCTCGCGCATGTAAACAAAAGCTAGACACTATTAGACATGCGCACTGTAACATTATCGTTTGACAAATGGGAAGATAGGTCCGGGCTTTAAAATTTAAATTCTTGCCAAAAAATTGGACTTTCTTCTCAATTTTTAATCAAGTTGGGAAAAAAGGTAGTGATTTCTGGCATTTTTAGTAGTACCTAGAAGACCTGTCAGATTTTAAGGATAGAAAATTGTTTTTAAGGTTTTGTTTTTAAAATTTGTTTAAAAATGATTCGTCGTCGTGTTTTTAGTTCGAAAAGGAAGAGCAACAAGTCAATCAACTAGTCTTATAAAATCGAATATAAAAACAAACAAAACCAGCAAAATAACCAATCTACGGTGTTATCGCGTGCCTAACCTCAAGTCAAATATTAGTTGGTATATAACTTGTATTGATTTTTACAATTTGGCAAAACTTGGGTACATGTAAAACATTTTCAAGCAAAATTTCTTGTTTAAGAATTTGAAAAGTGTTTGCCCGAGAACTTGACCCGTGGAATACTGGCTTTGTTAAAAGCTTAAGGTTGTGTGTACAGATTTTAACCAAAAAATTAACCAACTAGCAACTTTGACAGAATTAATTTTCTCACAATCAGACACGATTCACTAAACTTACAACAACTAAAAATCCGTAAATATTAAACCTTACAGCACAACAACAAAAATGCCGGCCGAGCCGGTTCTGGAGTGTATTTTGAGCATGTCGCTAAAGTAGGACATTCCGATAACACGAGGTTTGTGCGCATGCCCGAAGGTGCCCAGAAGGAAGGCAGCTGAAGCGAGTCATGAGCTCGGACGTATTTTTTCACCCATAAAACGTAACATTTGTTTGCGCAGGAGATAAGCTGTACGTACCTAAAGGTAAATTGTCTACGAGTAGAATACATTAGGTATATGAAAAATAATCATATCTGGGTGTATAAGAAAATTCTTTATTACTAGGTATTTTACATGGTAATAAGTATGACATAAAGTATCTATTTTCAATTTACAAAATAAAAATTCAAAAATAGTATAAAAAAAGTAAACCCTAAAAAATTATTAAGTACCTACGGGGTTTTTGTTTTTAACGCTGATGAAAAAAAATACATTTTCCCACTAACGTTTAAAAAAATTGAGCACTTACGCACCTTCCCAATTATTAAACCTTCGTTAGTATCTTCGATCATTGAACCCTGTATAATACAGTTCGTTGTTTAGTACTAACGTAACAATGACATTACACAGGCCTGCATGAAATTTGTGATGACGTGATTTTTGTTTGTTGAGCTCAGTTTTTATATAGAAATAACTAATTAAAATCCAATTGGTCTCTATCACCCACAGATTTTATTTTGCAAAAAAACTTATATGCGTTTTAATACATTTTAAAATGAATGTAGTACTTCAAATTCTAAATGATTGATGAATAAAAAATGATTTTCTGTGGTGCTACACACCTTCCGACTGGAGACTTTTTATCGACTTCAAAAAGGAGCTTTAAAGCTGTTCTTTTACATAATGACAATGTTTTTGCTTCTGTTTTGGTCGGCCATACAGTTAAGTTAAAGGAAAACTATGAAAATTTAGAGGAATTACTTTTAAGAATACAATATGAAAATCACAACTGGGAAGTGTGAAGATCTAAAAATTTTAGGTCTTCTCTTAGGTCAGCAGTCTGAATTTACTAAATTTCCATGTTTCCTGTGCGAGTGGGCTAGCAGGAATCGAGAACAGCATTGGATAAAAAGAGACTTTAAGACCTGGAAACAAAAACGTAATTCGCAAAAGTCTTATTGACCCTCAAAAAGTTTTACTTCCACCACTTTACATAAAACTTGTACGTATGAAACAATTTGTTAAGGCATTAAACAAAGAAGGAAATTGTTTTAAACATTTGTGTAAAACATTTCCGGCTCTGTCAGAGGCAAAATTAAAGGAGGGAATCTTTGTAGGGCCGCAGATTAGCAGCTTGATGAAAGATACAGAATTTGAAAAGGTAATGGAAGATAAGGAAAAACATGCATGGAATGCTTTTAAAGAAGTTAAACATAAATTACTACTATATTAAGATCGTTGAAAATATGCTGGAAAATTTCAGGAATTTCAGAATAAGCATAAAAATTCAATTTTTACATTCCCATTTCGACTAATTCCCGGAAAATCTTGGGGACGTGGGTGAAGAGCAAGGTGAAAGATTTCATCAATATATTAAAGAGATGGAAAAAAGATACCAGGTGCGCTGGGACACAAAAATGATGGCCGATTTCTGTTGTACATTGAGAAGAGATCTTCCTTTAGCTGAAACAGAAAAACAACCAAAAGAAGCTTTTCTGAAAAAAGAAAACGTTTTTTGAAGAAGCGTAACGAATAAATAACCATTTATAATAGTTTATATGTGTATATTTTTGTATTTTTTTCCTTAATATATTAAAAAACTAGCTTATAAATGAAATATGTTGTTTTTTCTATATTTTTGGATTTTACCGGTTTGAAAAATAACCTTAAGTGATATAAAAAAACTTAAAGTAGATTTGAAATCAGTGCTACCCAATTACTAGAAAACAGTTAAAATTTGTGTTAAAAAAACGCAGGCCTGTGTTATTATTAATAATGTATTTATAGGGTATCCAGCGTAAATCCCGAAACAGGTCAACGATGACGTAACCGCAAAAATCACTGGTACCAATCAAATTATTTTTTGTTAAGAACAATTATCGCTTGCCGCATCTAGGTAAAAGGGTGTCAACTACAAGAAAACTAATTGAGAGAATTTGTTAAAATTTTGAATTTAGTTTCGAAATTTTTTGCATTTTATCAATTTTGAACAAAAATTTATTAAATGAAATTTCGAAGCCAAATTACAAATTCTATCCAATGGTTTTCTTGTAGTTTGTCGCACCTTTTTACCCAAATTCGGCAAGTGATAACTGCTCTTAATACAGATGCAAAAATCTCAAGATGCCGCTAATGTTCTAGCTAACCGTCTGGTTTTTAAAAATCACAATTTCTTCGTCTTTTTATATTTACTTTCTATTCGTTTCCAACTGTTATTACTTATATTTTGGGATCCAACTTTATTTTTAAAGTGTACCTAGTAATTTTTTAGGATTTATTTTAGTTTTATCTATGCACAGGTCTGCAACAAATCGGCCAGCAATTTAGTATGAAAACAGACTAACCACTTTTTGGTAAAAACGAGTTTTTTGAATACCCAGAGTGATATTTATAAATTTGAGATAACAGTTTTTTTTATTATTTTAGTACTCTCGGGTATTCTTTGTTAGTATCATGTCAAAAGTAAAGGCAGTTAATTTGCTTCTAAAAGAAACTTTATAAAATAAGTACGGTAAAATCGCATTTATGCATTTCAACATGCAGACTCAAAAAATACTACAATTTATCAAGAATAATACGAAGCCCGATTTAATAAAAACGCATATTAAATGATATAACCGCCAAAACAACGTTATAAAAGAATCGGTAACAATAAACATTAATAAATATACTAAAGAAAAATTTTGTGCACAATATTTCATTTATGAATTCTCGTTACTACCAAAAAGGATAACAAAAAAAAATTAAAGTATAACTAAGCACCAGGCAACAAATGTTTCGAAAATCTAAAATTGCAACTTAATATTATTTAACTATCACTAATTGATTTAATTTATACAACTAAATATAAAACAATAAATATAAATCTAACATTAAAATAAAATCACAATAAAGTTTATCTTATTAGGTAAAAATAAAGATTTAAGTAAAAATTGGGCGTGCGCCATACAGAGAACTGTTTGTTTCCAACAAATTTCATTATAGATTTCACAGATAATCTTATAATATCTGATTCGGGGTGGAATAATTAGTACATAAAATAATGCTGTTTTTATAGAAAAAAGAAAAGCACAACAAAGTCTTTCTCCACAAGTTTATTAGAAAACTAGGCGAACCTAGAGTAATTCATAATAATTCAACATGTTTCGAGTGTAGAAACACTCATCATCAGGAAAACAAAGTAAATAGTACAATGCTGATGTTGTTAGCAATAGAGAAAATAATAAGTGGGATGGAGCCGTAATGGAGCTTTCTATGGTGTACACGAGGTGTAAAAAATGAATAGTCAGAAGACCGACAAGACTTCAGCATACTGGAAAGTCAAGGGCTAGTGCAAAGGCCCTGAAGTTTCATTCACTACTTTTACCTAAATGATTTTCACAAAGTCTGTTAAAACTACCTGATTTCTCTCCATTTTTCTGCCCGAGACATGGCCTTTGCACTAGCCCTTGACCTTCCAGTATGCTGAAGTCTTGTCGGTCTTCTGACTATTCATTTTTTACACCTCGTGTACACCATTGAAAGCTCCATTACGACTCAATCCCACTTATTATTTTCTCTATTGCTAACAACATCAGCATTGTACTATTTACTTTGTTTTCCTGATGATGAGTGTTTCTACACTCGAAACATGTTGAATTATTATGAATTACTCTAGGTTCGCCTAGTTTTCTAATAAACTTGTAGAGAAAGACTTTGTGCTTTTCTTTTTTCTATACATTTAACTCCACTTTGAGTATGGACTACTTCTTCAAAATGTTGTTTTTGCCAAGAGACTTTAATCCAGATAAAATGGAAGCTTAAAGATTTGACATTACAAAAAGTAACACTTAAGTTTGCCAGTGGTAGAAAAAACATGCTACATTACTCGTATCAAAGAAAATTTCGCACAGTCGTGGGATTATCGCACTCGGGCGAAAAATGTCACTTTCAACACTCGTTAAATAAAATACTATTTCAAGTGTTGTACAGGGCGTCCCAAATTCGATGCTAACCATTGGGATCTCGGAAACTATACAAGATACAGCAAAGGTTAAATTGGGGCCAAGTTGAATAAATAATTAAAAAGTTAATACCAGTGAAAAATCAGGCAAATTTCTTCAGTTTCTGTTTTCTTGTGACGTTAATTATGAACATATTGAAAAATAGAAAGTACTTTCTTACGGCGTTTCGGTTCTCACACATCACCATCAGATCAAGATTTTTAAATACGAACCTGAATTTTAAATATTACTTTCTGAAGCATTTTGTTCCCCCAAAACGTAAACGAATAACATTTTGCCAATTTTAATTGTTTTGAACGAAAAATGCATTGTAGTTTTTTTGTAATACGGTTCTTATATAATTGTGTGCGAGCCAAAAAAAAAGTCACTCTAATAATAATAAATTAGTATTTTTACATAGTATTTCTGAATGATTATGTAGTTAGTGTAAGTGAAGATTGACATTCTCGTTATTATTATGTTACTCAAATAGTACTAAAAGTTCTTATAAATTAAAATAGACCAGTCCGTACCTGCGACTTCGCTTGCGCAATTCAATGGTTATAAATTTGCTATCGAAACAAAGCAGCGAAACAAAGTACCGTACTATACCTACTACCCAATTAAAGAATATTAATTTTTAAACAGAAATTCCTTTTTTACCAAAATATTACTTATTAAATATATTTATTTTTAGTTATTAGTTAAGCATATTGGGACCGTATTGCAAAATAACTTACATTTGTTACTGATCATGGATTTTCGGTTCAAAACGATGAAATTTTGCCAAAATGTTATTGGTTTGTGTTAAAAATTTTGATCTGAAGGTGATAGGTATCTGAAAACCGAAACGCCCGTTTATAAATAATTAGAAACTATTTTTAAAAGCGTTGTAAAAAGTGCATGTAGAAAGTTCTTTTCATTTTTCTATATGTTTATAAATAACGTTAAACAAAAACGGAAAATGAAGTTTTCGGTTTTTTTCATATACATATGCCTCCGTAAGTTTGCACCATATGGAAAACTTTTTTATTATTCATTTTACGAAAAAAAGTTATTCCTTATAAAAAGCTCTGCATGGTCTAAAACCTTAAAATGCAACCATCAAATATCGAAATTTTCGAGTCATATACGAGGTTTGTCAAAAAATGTGAATTTTTTCCAAGAATGTGAATTTTTCGCAAGAGTAAAGTACCTTTATTTTTGACATTATCAAAAATTGTTATTAAAAAAAGTTGATCAGAACTAAAAACCACGTTTAAATATGGTAACACGCATTAAATTAATTAAATAATTAATAAAATAATTTTTCAACATAAATGCGTATAATTGCATATTTAGACGTGGTTTTTAGTTCTGATCAACTTTTTTTAATAACAATTTTTGATAATGTCAAAAATAAAGGTACACGAGGACTGAACAGGGGCTCATTTTTGAGCTTCCTTGTATTTAAAAAAAAATCCAAAATAGCCAATCGATGTACTTTTTCCTGCAGAATTCAAAAATGAAACCAATAATTTATTTGAACCAGAAACAAAAGAGTTACGCTATGGATAAGGTGTTTTTTAAATGGAACGTAGCTTTTTTTATACGATTTTTGGAACTAGTGATTTTTTTTGTCCGTTCTGATTAAAATATTTAATATTGTGTCAGCTATTTTTATTAAATTTTAATGTTTTATCCAGTATAATTTACCTTTAACCTGTTTGAAACATACACTAGGTAATAAAGGAATAATCACCTTTAAATCCTTCAGTCATTTCGGCAATATTATAGTAAATTTGTCAAATTTTTTGACTTTGAAGGATTCAAAGGTGATTATACCTTTATTATCTAGTGTATGTTTCAAACAGGTTAAAGTTAAATTATACTGGATAAAACATTAAAATTTAATAAAAATAGCTGTCACAATATTAAATATTTTAATCAGAACGGACAAAAAAAAATCACTCGTTCCAAAAATCGTATAAAAAAGCTATGTTCCATTTAAAAAACACCTTATCCATAGCGTAACTCTTTTGTTTCTGGTTCAAATAAATGTTTGGTTTCATTTTTGAATTCTGCAGGAAAAAGTACATCGATTGGCTATTTTGGATTTTTCTTTAAATACAAAGAAGCTCAAAAATGAGCCCCTGTTCAGTCCTCGTTGGAAGACCCTGTACTTTATTCTTGGGAAAAATTCACATTTTTTGACAAACCTCGTATATGACTGGAAAATTTCGATATTTGATGGTTGCATTTTAGGTTTTAGACCATGCAGAACTTTTTATGAAGAATAACTTTTTGTCGTAAAATGAATAATAAAAAAGTTTTCCATATGGTGCAAACTTACGGAGACATACTGTATATCTCCTAAAGTGGTCGGAATTTTCTTGATTTTTCACCAGCAATAACTTAACCTACAAATTATCCTACATTGCCTTATTTAACATACATTTGCTGTATCTTTTATAGTTTCCGAGATCCCAATGGTAAGCATCGAATTAGGGACACCCAGTAAATTTTACTTTTTTTATTACCAGATTTACAAAACTTTCCACATCCTTAAAACCGCCCAAAAGTGTCTGGCAAATATAAATGAATAGTTTGCATAATATATCAAGACTATATTATTATGTCGTTAACTCACACCCGAAAGCCTTATTTGCAAATAAAAGAGCGTAAAGGTTCGTTCATAGTGGGAGCGTCGAGCGATGCTTCGCGTACCCGTCGCGTCCAGCGTCCCGTTGTGTTGCGCCAGGAGATTCATATTGGGAGCGTCGAGAGTCGTGTCCCGCACAGTATGTGCATCGTTTTTGACGAGGTCTATATATTTTAATTTAGTTCATAAAATGGCTCCAACTAGAGCACTTCGGTTATTCCTTTTACTAGAAACTCTATATTATTTGAGAAGATTAAGAAGAAAGCGAATTGGAATTCACCCCATTAATAGAGACACAAATTTGGGAAATTTCATCATTTATACCCACAGCTGAGGCGGTATCCTGACCGATTTTTTAATTATTTAAGAAAAATTTCACATATTGCCTAGCGCGCCGCTCCAAAAAACAATCCGAATTGTTTACGACGCGGACGCTCTCGGAACGTTTAAACGCGACGCAGAGTGAACGCTCTTACTATAAACGTTTGTATTTAAATAAATAAGATGGTTTTTTTAGAGACGCGACGCATCGCTCGACGCTCCCACTATGAACGAACCTTTAAGGTTGGTTCTCTGAACTCAACAAACATTCAAATTTCTTTACAAAAAAATAATAAAAAATGCAGCTAATGAATAAAACGTCGCTGCGCACAGAATTACGAATAGGTTTGAAGCTTAGCGTTAAAACTTATTCTTATAGCAAAAGGTTCATTTTTGTCTTGACTAATATTTATAATAAATCACCTGAGTTCATTTATTGAACGTCTAATTACTAAAACTTACATAATCCAATATACCTTTCAGTCATGTTGCATGATAGTTAAAAAGAAAGCGTCCAAAAATTAGAAATATATATTTTTTTATTGGAAATGACACTTGAGTTACATAAATAAATCGTAAATCCCCATATTTCCTTCACAAAATAGCAAACAATAAATCGAAATATACAAAATATACATAGTATTAACGTTAATTAATTGATTCAGCCGATACTAGGTGGAAATCCATAATTATAGTATTATGAGATACAGTAAAACAAAGTTGAACTTGTAAATTTACACTATATTAACAAGAAAATGACATGTTTCGCACACTGTAGCTTCGTCAGATGACAATGATTTAATAAAGTGGAAAATCAAAAATAGAAAGGGTGCAATAAAATTAAATTCTTAAAGATGTAAATAAAACAGTGGAAGGGTTTCAATAGCGGGAAAATCCAACAGAGGGTTTAAAAAATTAAATTAGGTTCAATAAGTCTAATTTACAAAATCTTAAGTATATGGTCAACAGAATAAATTTAACAAAGGCGTGTCGTGGGGTTTGTGTTTGGAGGGGCGCAATAGAAATCCAATACCAAATGACATATAAGCAAATTGTTCGAGAAAGTATCTATTTATAAAAAAAATTTTAGGTAAATTAATACATACATTTATAAATGTCTTTTGAAAACCGACGCGTAAAAAATCGGTTTTCGGCCCGTCGCGCGTTCACAATATATTATTGACGAAATTAATTTTTATTAGTTCGAACTCGACGCGCGCTTACGCCACAACAAAGTCCGAAATGTATAAAGCAATGCAGACGCTAAAATACCGCGGCCGTAGAGTCCCTAAATAAATCGGATATAACCGGGTGACGTTCGAGTTCGTTCGGCGAAATTTATATACGCCAGGCGAGATTCACCGTCCGTCGCAGCGTTTCAACCACAGAATTCAATTATCTAAAATTCACACGTGGAGGCTTGCTTATCGTTGGTCAACGAAAACGGTCAATTAGAGATGAGTTCAGAATTGGTGAGTTGCTATGGTTTTTTTAAAATTTAGAAATATTAGTATTAAGATGAATAGTAATAATACATATTTAAATAAACATTTAATTTGTGTGTTATGTTAAAATTCCTAGGAGGGGCGCGCAGTCACGCGGCCTTATAGAGCAACCGCCACTGTCATTAAGTAACAGGTCGGTATTTTAAAGTTTATTGATTTCCGTAGATTCTAACAAATTAAGTTTTATTCCTTTGTTTTCTGTATGTAAGATTTTAAAGCAAGGATCGTAATTATGTTGATTATTAAGTAAATGGTTAGCATACTTAAAATCGGTTTTGTTTTTTAGAAAAATTTTCTAATGTTCCTGCATTATTTTGTTCAAATGTCTAAACGTTTGGCCAATGTATGTTTTAGTTATGTTATTCAAACAGTTTCTTTATTGGCATAGATATGTTGATGACATCCTAACATGTTTTCTCGGAACTGATAGACAATTAAGTCTTTCGAGAATATATTAACAGCCTACACAATAATATCAAGTTTACAATAGAACAAGAAAGTGACAACTCTATTATTTTTCTTGATTTAAATATCAAGAGAGAAAAGAAAAGACACGTTTTCTCCGTTTTCCATAAACTATCTCATACTGATACTGTCATACACAACTCTTCGTGCCACCCTATACAACACTAATTAGCTTCTTTTCATAGTATGATCCATAGACTAGTAACTCTTCCTTTAAATAAAATCAATTTTTAAAAACTAAACATTATAAAACAAATTGCAGTTAATAACGGATGTAACTCAAATCTAATTGACCGAATCCTAAAAAATAAAGCTTACAAAAAGGTTATTGACTTAGTTTTTCCTACACTTCCAAAAACTCTATGACAAATTTAAACTTGTCACTTTCTTTGGACAACCCAGCAAAGTAATTGGCAATTTTCTCAACAAACTTGATATAAATTTGTCTTATAAAGCTAACAACTCTTTAGGTAAATTTATCAAAAACAATAAAACTAAAAGCGATAAAAACAAAAAATCAGGCGTCTATAAATTAAAATGTAAAGATTGTCCTAAAACATACATTGGCCAAACGGGTTGACATTTTAACAAAAGAATGCAGGAACATTATAACAGTTTTCTAAAAATCAAAACCGATTCCTTACCATGCTTACCATTTACTTGATAATCAACATAATTTCGATCCTTCCTTTAAAATCTTACATACAGAAAACAAAGGATTAAAACTAAATTTGTTAGAATCTATGGAAATAAATAAACTTAAAAATACGGACCTGTTCTTAATGATCAATTAGATTTAAATAATTCACCTTTGTTAAATTTATTCTGTGGACCATATCCTTAAGATTTTTTAAATTACCCTTATTGTACCTAATTTAATTTTTTAAACCCTCTGTTAGATTTTCCCGCTATTGTACCCCTTCCACTGTTTTGTTTACATCTTTAATAATTTAATTTTATTGCACCCCCTTTTTACTTTTTATTTATAACTTTTATTAAATTATTGTCATCTGACGAAGCTACAGTGTTAGCGAAACACGTCATTTTCTTGTTAATATAGTGAAAATTTACAAGTTCAACTTTGTTTTACTGTATCTCATAATACTATAAGTATTAACGTTCCATTTAAAATATTATTAAAGAGGACCCAATTGTCAACATCAATATTTGCTGATCGATGAAAGACTTCCATTGTCTTTATTTGTTTTAAATCACAGTGATTTAAAACAAATAAAGACAATGGAAGTCCAAAACTCTTTCATCGATCAAGAAACATCATTGTCTCCAACCTTCAAACAGTCATCAATATTTGCTATTGGGAATTTATCAGATGACACCAACTCGGCGCATAGTGATGCTGCGAAAAATAAAATGTTGGTTGTTAGTTAAACATTTATTTTCCTGTTGTCTTTGATGAGTTATTGCGGATAGAAAAGGCCAGCGATTGCCTGTAAAGTCTAATTTTGCAGTCCTGTCAATACACATCGTCCTTATAAATTAAAGAACCAACGAAACAAATTTTACTAAGAAAATACAGCCAACAGTTAAGAGAATAACGAACTCCAAATATCTCTATGCATTAAAAAAAATTGCGGTGCCTGATGCAGTTAAAGATTTGAATGCGAAAAATGAAAAGAATAAAAATGTGAAATTTAACAAAATAAAGTAGTAACCTTTTAATTTAAGGACACACGCTACCACGTAACAAAACAAAAGGTATACCATTATCAACAATACATTTTTAACAGGTTTGTCGCTAAAAAAAACTTTAACATACACTTCCTATATTTAAGGTTTTATTCTAGATAATTGTGTTCACCGATCTGCAATAATTCAAATGTATCAACCATTGCAGATAGAATGTATTAGCATACCAAAATTTGTATTATATACAAGTATATTGGACTCACGGGGACCACAGAAAATCAATTCCTTACAAGAAGCCGAACATCACAATCAAATATCATTTAGAATAAATGCCCGCCACGTTTGCGACCAATAAAGACGGTTATCGGTTCAGGATGTCATATTACAATACTGTACGATTATTAACCTTAGAAATGGTTTTTCCCTACTCTTATATTCTAATTATTATTGACCATGGTTAATGATGAAACAAATCACACAACATACTTTTAAAAAAAACTTGAATACTACGGTTTAAATTCAAATAGCACTTCTTTGATTAAGTCGTATCTATCAAGGAGATCACAATACGTTGTGTCACATGGTCAAGCATCAAAGGCGAGTAAAGGGGCCCACTCACACTCCGGAAATCCTCAGAGGAAAAACTGCACAGGCCTGGCCTTAATGATAACCGGAGCGTGTGTGGAGCCGGGTGTATTCAGGCCAATATCAGTAAAATTCTCAAGGAAAAACTGGCAGTTTTTCCTCTGAGGATTTCCGGAGTGTGAGTGGGCACCTTAACATTTCGATCGGAGTTCCTCAAGGTACTGTTTTGGGTCCAGTTCCCTTTCTATGCTATATTAACGATCTACTGCTTTATTCAGCTAAAGGTTTTCGTATCCTATTTGCAGATGACTCAACTATTTTACACTCAAATAATGACTCTGATGTCTTATCTACCTTTCGTTTATTCGTATATTCTCCAATGTTTGCTATATGCGAAAAGAAACGAATCAAAGCTTACCACGCATGCAATGATTCACACTTCACAACACACAACACAAGAAGAGCGGGTGATATATTACCAGATTTTCATCGCATATCCAAGACGCGCAATGGATCAAACTATTATAGTATTAAGTTCTATAATATGTTGCCTGTAAATGTGCGACGTTTGGATTTTAGTAAATTTAAATTAGTTCTCAACAAATTTTTAAAAAACAATCCATTCTTCACTTTTGAAGAATTTTACGCGGCTGACTTTATCCAGTTAGTAGTAAAGTAATTCATATAATGTGAGTATAGTGGATATAATGTTTGTTCATACTGTAAAGGTTTGTAAATATTATTGTTTTATTTTTGACTTGTGTAAGTACCATCTTGTATACATTAACACCAATAAATAAATAAAATAAATCTATTTGAAAGAAGGTAACTTGGTTTTTGAATTGTGCAACAATAAACATGGATGATTATCCTTGTGTTTTTACTATTATTCTCGGGGATGCCACATCCATTCTGATACCCGCTAATCCCAAGCGGTCACCCATCCAAATCATAGTCGCGTCCGACGTCGCTTGACTTTAGCAATCGTACCAAAGCCATATAAGAACAACGCTTTGCATACTTTATCTTATATGTTTAAAAAGCCATGAAATATTTATGAATGAGATGGTATACCTATAAAACTTTTTATAATTATTATTAATACCTACCGCCAAAATAAGTGTGTTGTAAATGTGTAAGTAGCGGAAAAAAAATGTATTAACCACTTTCTAAACAGCTTATAGTCCTCGCGTTGGCGTAGCGGTGTTATTCTTAAGAGTATTTCTACTAACCACGAACGTGCATCGTATGACATTTTATTTCATACTGTCCAGAAGATTTAATAATTATTTTTGCCAATGTCGACATTTAAATTATTCCGTAAAAGTTAACGTTAAACATTTTTAAACAAATAGGTCGGGAAGTGTACAACATGGAAACAGTTGTGTAGTGTCCAACCTCCGAACATCTAAAATAGCTAGGAGGAATCCACATGTTCTTACCTTGGCGATACTTCCGTCAACCATAACTTGAATCATAGCTGCGCGCTGGTGTCAACATCAGTGGTATGTTAAGTTATACAGTATTATTATGCTACAACTATTTAGTAAATAAAAAAAGTAGAAATCTGTTTCTTTCCAAATTTAAACAACTTAAAAGCGTTTTCCTACCCGTAACTATGAATTGGTGTCAGTAAATTTTAAAATATAATGTTTACATTTCACATGGCGGATAAAAAATTCTAAATGATCAATGATAATGGTCACGTCAACACAGAGCAGGGCAATGATCTTTTGTGGCCCGTTTAAGGGGGACTGGGTTGCTGACTGATACAGCTTGCTTACTAAAAATGTAATTATTGCTATTTCACAAAATTTACAAAACCTTTTTTTTATGGTAAAATGCAGGCGACCACATTCAAGTGTAAAAATAATGTAATTATGCCAAACGATTCGCAAACATGTTTCCAGTAATTCAGGATTATCTGTTGCCGCTTAAATTCTATATAACGAATATTTTTCTTTACAGAAATATATTAAGCAGGCAAACGGAATATAATATTTTGCTTCTCATCATTGTGAAAGGGTAATTTATGTTTGTAATTTTAGCCCCCTATTTGTATTTATGATTATATAAAGGGTGATCAAATGAGGATGATGTCAAATACATCAATTATTTTTTCTAATTGGTGGTCTAAAAAAATAGGGTAAGGTACCCTAAAGTCCGACAAAATACGCCACACAATATTTACTTCTACACAAACAAGTTCGTGTATTTCATCACATGCAGCTGTCTTTATATTCCATCAGTAGTGGTAGGCTATACATTTCAATGGCAAATGAGTGAATTTTATCGCTTATATTATAGCAAAGCGACATGCAATTTGTTTTCATACGCAATTTAAATATAAGCAATTTTCATAACACATACATACCCTGAAATTTTATATCTGACTATTTCATTTTAGGTTTTATATCATGCAGAAATTTTTATAAAAAATAACTCCTAAAATTCACAATATGATTCCAACTTAAGTACATACTGTATAAGAGTAATTCTGGGGTTCCTCAGGGCTCAAACGTAGGGCCCCTTCTTTTGTAATAGCTGGGGTAGTTAATCGTTCAAAACCGCTTACATTTACGAATGACTTTAAGATGCTTATGGTATTGACAGAATGAATGTGATCATTTGCAGGAGGATCTGGACAGAGGGACTGAATAGTGTGAAATGAATGCATTTCGTTTGAAAAAAGCAACATTTACCTTAAAGAAGAATGTTTTGAAAAGGGAATACTATCATAGTTTAAAAAGGAACTAGGGACTAAGGACTTAGGTGTCACTTTTGATGAAACACTAAGTTTCAATGAAGATATCGCTACTAGAATTGCTGCCGCATATAAGACCACTTGCTTCATGATCAGATCGACCAGACATTTTAATACTGATGTCTTCGATTATTCGATGCATTAATATTGCTTGCTGAAATATTGTAGTATTACTTGGTCACCAGAGCAATGGAGCGAGCTATGCTGGGAGTGTCCTTGCGAGATAGAATAAGAAGCGAAATAATCAGAAGGAGAACGCGGGTGGCTGACGTCATATCACGTGTAGCAGAGCTGAAGTGGCGTTGGGTAGGTCATGTCGCCAGAGAGTAAGACGAGAAATGGACTATCAAGGTAACAGACTGGAGACCCAGGGATACCAAGCGAAGCAGAGGTAGACCACAGAGACGCTGGATAGATGACATTGTAGAAGTGGTGGAAAAAAACTGGTCCCTAGTTGCTAGAGATCGACAGACTTGTTCAGAAGTGGACGGAGGAAGGCTGATGAAGAAGAAGATTTGGTCACCTTAATATATTATTTGAAGTAGGGCGTTGGAATGGGTACACGTTGTACCAATGTAAGTTTTTAAAGTATTTGTTCCATAGGGGATTTGGATTTTACCCCGAAAAAGGCTATAACAAGCAAGCATTACTAAATATTGTTAATCGAAAATGTAGATAATCTAGAGTTGCTTTCACAGTAACCATTTTCGGTCAATCACATAAACAATAGACATAAAAGGAATTTTCCATTAAATCGTAAGTTTAGTATATTTAATAGGTTGACAAGTGATATTGATGTAAGAACCACGACACTAAGTATATTCAGAGAATCTATAACTAAACTACAAAACCAGGATGTAAATGGAACTATTGCTGTTGATAATGTATGTAAATAAATAAGTAGTAAATATTTAAAAATTGGACGTTAAAATAAATGGAGATTCTAAATGGTTTTTGGCTCTTGTAATTAAACCTGTGTAAACTTAGTTCTTGCTTCTTTGTAACATTTGCAACAGTCTGAAGTTAACAAAATTAACTATAATTGCGGTTCGGAAAAATGTGTAGAATTTTCCCCACCTTAACAAACCACTTGACACAGCAAAGCATGTTCCACCGACAAGCCGTGATATGACAAAAAACCTCTGTAGATGGATCTGTTAAAAAGTAAATTAAAATGGTTTCTAACAGATACATTTTAAAATGTATAAAGGTTTCTGCGCTTCATTCTCGTTTGACCACCCTGTATCTAGTATACATGTTGTCTTATAGCGCTCCCACTATTGGTTTATCGAAAACAATTTGAGTTAGAGGATTGCTTCAATAAGAGTTCATGGGTGCATTTTTAAAATTGCCCAAAAAGGATTTTGAGCTTCTGTGGCGTAGCCAAGTTATTACGAAATATTAAAGTTGTCTAGACCCAGACAATAAAGAAAATTGTAAAAGGAAATTAAAACCCTATAAATGGCGTTATTGCTGTACTTTTATCTAAGCGATTCTGAGCGTTGCGCCGCTATTTTTTTTAAGGGGTCAAGCCAAGTGATTTTAGGAATTGAAACGATCCTCTAACTTTCAACAGTTTCCGATATTTCAACAGTAGGACGGATATTATAGAGACGACCAGTCTAAACAAATAACCTTCGAACCCAATTATCAACCAAACCTAACATACTACCTATTGCAAGTTGGTGGTGAACGCGCTAATGCCGTTGTTGGCCATCTCGTCCATGATCTCCGTGACGTAGGCGGCTACGTCGACCTTCTCCTGCTGCGAGCGCAGTATGAACGGGTCCTGCAGGAGCTTGTTGTATTTCGGTCGGAGGTTCTCTTGTTTGATTAAACTGGAAAGGTAAACTTTATAAAATCACCTATAAGGTCAAATTTCTCTAAGAACTCGCCGCATTGTGGCCAAGTCACTTGTCATTTATGGCACCTTGTTGAAGTCTGGAATAGTTTAAGTAAAATATGGACACAGGAAAATAAAATAGTCATAAATAACTGTTTTCACAGGTCAATGCTTTCATTTAATCTAGTCAAGTTTCGGGATGACAACCATACATCGATGTTGGTGTGATATCAATGCAGTGTTTCCATTATAATTTTTCGTTCGCGGCGCTACACACAGCCGCCAAGAATACCATGTTTGTGTTTTTAAATACAAACAGCTGATTACTTATCGGTAAGCGCAATGTTTGGCAACGTATTGTATATAGATAGATAAGCTAATGTATATTAAACTTGAAGAAATAGTCCATACTTTAAGTGGAGTGTATGTTTAAAGGGAAAGAAATAAGACACTTTAAGACTTCCTCCACTGATATATTAAAATAAGTTTTAAGGTTTAATGAATGGTAAATTCTCGACATGTTTCGAATGTATATACATTCATCATCAGGAGAATCGAATAAGAAATCTAAGAAATACAATAGGTGCAAACAGTCCTAACGGAGCTACGAGATGATGGAAAAAGCAAGCAAAATACTTGGAAAAACTTCTAACGTAATGATAGACTTAACGAGAGGCCATTCGTGTAATATTGGCAGCAAATAGTTATAAAGGTATCATAGCAGTAAGCTAAGGGTCATATTAGTGAGACAACACCATACGTGTGAGGAGAAAAGAATATTTAAAATTGGAATGGCAGATGTTGTATAGTTTATTTATATTCAAATGAGGAGTAGCTGAAAAGTCACATATTCGTGAACTAGTAAAGTAAGTGTGGGGAGAAGAATATTTAAAATAAGGAGTAGCTGAAAAGTCACATATTAGTGAACTAGTAACGTAAGTGTGAGGAGAAGAATATTTAAAATGAGTAGCTGAAAAGTCACATATTAGTGAACTAGTAACGTAACTGTGAGGAGAAGAATATTTAAAATGAGGAGTAGCTGAAAACTCACATATTAGTGAACTAGTAACGTAAGTGTGAGGAGAAGAATATTTAAAATGAGGAGTAGCTGAAAACTCAAACTTACGTTACTTGTTCACGAATATGTGACTTTTCACCTACTCATTTGAATATAAATAAACTTTTTACAACATCTGCCATTCCAATTTTAAATATTCTTTTCTCCTCATACTTATGTTGTCTCACCAATATGACACTTAGCTTACTGCTGATACCTTTATAACTATTTGCTGCCTTCTCATTTTGTTTAAAAAAACAAATGGCCTCTCGATAAGTATATCATTATGTTAGAAGTTTTCCAAATATTAAACTTGTTTTTTTCCATCATCTCGTAGCTCCGTTAGGACTGTTTGCACCTATTGTATTTCTTAGATTCCTTATTCGATTCTCCTGATGATGAATGTATATACATTCGAAACATGTAGAGAATTTACCCTTCATTAAACCTTAAAACTTATTTTAATATACCAGTGGAGGAAGACTTAAAAGTGTCTTATTTCTTTCCCTTTAATTTATATTAAATTTATAATAGCAAGTGATGATAAATAATATATTATTATATATTATTGGTAATAGGCCTAAAATGGTTTATTGTACTCACCGTTCAACTAAAATGCTAAAACACTAATTTAGGCTAACTCCTCTATTACAAATAATAAACATTTCATTTATCGTAATTTTCTATTGTAAATTTACAAAAAAAAAACAGCCACAGAAACATTTGACCCCAAAATCAGAAGGTAATAGGATGCAAACTAACGCTTGAGCTTACTACGGTTCACTACTGAACTGGAAACTTTTAAGAAGAAACCAGTGTCAGCTGTTAATGTCATGTGTGGTTGTCAACTGTCGTAATTAAAAAATTGTCAATTTTGCTCCTAAGCGCTATCTTAATAGTAATTTAATAAACTAGTGTATTAATAAGGGCGATTAATAATCGAGACAATTTTAACGTGTGAGCGCAGCGAGCACGTTAATTTGTTGAGATTATTAATCGCTATTTAATATACGCGTTAGTTACAATATTTTTCCGTCGATTGTCTTGTTAATAGATTGTATATATTTTTTTATTTAGAACCAAACTACATATTATAACAAATTTTTGAATTTCAAACTTATTGACATCGACAGAAACTATGGCAACGCCATTATGTACGCGGCAGTGCGTGCTTTGTAGTATGTTTGGTTGCCTAAACTCGTTTATTAATAATAAAAAAATCATGCATTAATAGGGGCCATTAATGTATGATTTTTTATACATTAATTAAGGTTGTAAATACACGGTCGACGGAAATAGTAATTTAACAAACTAGTGTATTAATAAGGGCGATTAATAATCGAGACAATTTTAACGTGTGAGCGCAGCGAGCACGTTAATTTGTTGAGATTATTAATCGCTATTTAATATACGCCTTAGTTACAATATTTTTCCGTCGATTGTCTTGTTAATAGATTATATTTTTTTTTTAATTTAGAACCAAACTACATATTATAACAAATTTTTTAATTTCAAACTTATTGACATCGACAGAAACTATAGCAACGCCATTATGTACGCGGCAGTGCGTGCTTTGTGGTATCTTTGGTTGCCTAAAATCGTTTATTAATAAAAAAAAATCATGCATTAATATGGGCCATTAATGTATGATTTTTATACATTAATTAAGGTTGTAAATACACGGTCGACGGAAAAAACAATTTAATTTATAATTTAGGACCATTCTTTTAACATATTTTTTTAATGGAGTGAAACGAACAGAATAATTAAAATATATTGTGAGAATCACGAATAAAATGCAATTTTCGTAAAGCGCAACTTGTTCGCTTGTAGCTCAGCATATGGCATCGAGTTACGTAAAAACTCTTACCTAACTGACAAAATTAGAATTATTGATAGTTTTTGTACTTACCATGTATTAACAAAATTAACAAACTCGGCCGTAAACGTGTTGGCGTTGTGGTTTGTGGTCAGCCTGGGAGGATCGCCGTTCACGACCTCGTGTAACTGATCGAAAACGCTGGACCAACGCTTATATGGAAAGTGTCCGGTAGCCACTTCCATCAGGGTGATGCCTAGAGACCACACGTCGCTTCTGACGTCGTAGCCTTTGGCTGTTTGAGGATCGATTCTCTCAGGCTAAAAGCAAATTAAACATTCCATCAAGTCAATCGTGCAGATACTGTTCTACGTACTATCACTATTGGAATGTGGGTGTTTAATATTTACGGATATCTACTTTTTGTGTACTTTAGTGAATTGTGTTTGTAGTGCTTTTAGTGACTCGGATTGGAATATAAACAATGACTAGTAGCAAATAGGGGTAAAATACCTGGTATTTCGTATTTTCGGTAAGTATGGAGTAGTGATGTATCTTGATATATAACTTTATTTTATTGTGATCAATTTAAACACATCAAAGTAGGCCTAGACTACACAAACAAGGTAGGAAAATAAAGATAAACCCGCACCAAGACAGATTATCCCGATGCATGTTTTGGTATAGTTTATTTGCAGCCATGCAATCTAATTAGGTACGCAATTTTTCGGGCAATATATTGCTTCAAAAAGTTTGAGACACTTTTCGCTAAACTTATATTATATAAAAGAAAAGTAAATACATAGGTATGTTTATTTTAATCCAAGGGTGACAGTATTCCACGGGTCAAATTCTCGGGCAAAAACTTTTTCAAATTCTCGAACAAGAAATTGCGCTTGAAAATATCTTACGCGTAGTACCCAAGTTTTTACCAAACTGTAAAAATCAATACAAAGTTATATACCAACTAATATTTGACTTGAGGTAGACACCGTATATTGGTTATTTTGCTGGTTTTGTTTGTTTCTATTCTATATTCGATTTTATAAGACTAGTTTAATTCACTTCTTGTTCCCTTCCTTTTCGAGCTAAAAACACGGCGACGAATCATTTTTAAACAAATTTTAAAAACAAAACCTGATGATAGGTTTGCTACTACTAAAAATGCCAGAAATCACTACCTTTTTCCCCAACTTGTTCAAAAATTGAGAAGAAATTCCAATTTTTTGGCAAGAATTTAAATTTTAAAGCCCGGATCTGTCTATTTTCCCATTCGTCAAACGGTAATGTTGTAGTGCGCATGTCTAATAGTGTCTAGCTTTGTTTACATGCGCGAGGCCATAAATCTGCCACTTTCGTGATTATTGTTTGCTTATCTAAAGGTACATTGTCTATGGCTCAAACCCATAAATATGATAAATGCATTTTGTTACATGTGAACATTAATATTTCTTCAAGAGTATGCTTTTACCCAAGTAGCATTTTTAGACACATTACGGTAAATGTGTCTAAACTATTGTTTCTGTTTCCGACACAAATTGGAAATTGTTGACAACATGTATGGAAATATTTTCGAAACGTATACATTTTAAATGGAGCATTAGCACGTGTTTCCAAGTGGTTGGTACGGGCTGTGACTTTCGCTGTTTCGACGCAAAATCGAAACTTTTATCAAAAATGTTTCGAAAATTTTTCAGAAATGTTTGGAACATGTTTCCACAAATGTGTCGAGTAAGAGTTCATTTTACAAAGAGGGCGCTGAGTGTTGGAATTGTAAATTGTCAAAATGGAAACATTATTGAAACAAATAATTAGATATATAATATCTATCTCTCTGCAGGTTGTAAAATAAAAGAAAGTAAACAATATGATGACAGCATAATTTCGCCATAATGAATTTGTCACCAGAGTATTTTCTATAAGTGATACATTTTTTTTGTATGGTTTAATGCAGAGGAGATCCAAAAATCGTTGACGAAATAAATTTTATCGTGCAATTTAGTAATTTAGCTTTATATTCTTAAGACGCTCCCGGTATATTGACATTTACATACAAAATAAATACTTTGTCAAAAAATAAAATCTTAAATATTTTTAAAATTTTACTTAGTTCTTCTTTCAATTATTGATTAAGCTAGCAAAATGGAACTAATGTAACCACTTTTTTACATTTCAAATGACGCAGGAAGTCCACTTTAATAATATAAAAATGAATTTGTCAAAATGGAATCCAGAAAGCGAGAATTATTCTGGTCTAAAATGGAGTTGACACACAATTTCTAGTATTTGGTTTCTATAATGTTTCGATAATCATGTAGCTATAATTCATAGAAAATGTGTCGAAACATGAAGAATGTTTCGATATTGTACCGAAACCATGCGAAACAAACGTCGCTAAAGTAAAAA
This sequence comes from Polydrusus pterygomalis, assembly GCA_963969555.1. Classification (NCBI taxonomy): domain Eukaryota; kingdom Metazoa; phylum Arthropoda; class Insecta; order Coleoptera; family Curculionidae; genus Polydrusus; species Polydrusus pterygomalis. The sequence goes on along the minus strand of OZ018381.1, from coordinate 14,524,910 downwards.
ATGCACAGTCCCGTCAAGAGGAAGGTTAAACTTAGAAGCATAAAACTTCTGTATACCGTCACGGTATACACTACCGCTTTACACTTTATGTGACATATAACCTACAAAATTGGTTTGTACTTTGTTGAACGTTTAATAAAACTTACTTATAACTTATTCCTAAGTAATAATCTAAAACATGTACTCAATTGTCGAGACAAAGGACAAGAGTAGGTTGGTCCTAACGGCTGTGCCGACCAGCTGGATAGTCGGAGACCACCTACTTTGGCCCGATCAAGTAAGTATAAAAATATTGCTGCCTATTTGGGAACCGTTTAATGTGTTTTTTTTTAGTACACTAAAAGAAATTATGGAAAAACCATTACCATCCTCGGGGACATCAGTCCTTAGTCAGAAGCTACAAAAATTATTTCAAACAGAGAAAGATAAGCCTTTAATTACTTTCTTTTTCCTTTTTAGTGCCTTGTAAAACCTCGAAGAATGTTTAAACTGTTGTTTTCTTCCCATATTATCAAAACAAACATGTACAATTTATAGGTTATAATCGTTATAATCGAGGTTATAATAATTGTCCGGGTGCGGCAGTGTAAAGGTTTCTGACAGTTTCGAAAATTATTTTCTGCGCAAGTTTCGTAATTAAATGGATATCACTGTTTGGTAAATATTTCAAAGCAGAAGAATACCAATTTGTTTTGAATCACTTAATTCGAAAATGTGTCGCTACAATTTGGGAGCACATGTGTCTAAACACAATTTCATAATAATATATTAAAATGTTTCGAAAAATTTTCTTTTGTGCGTTTCCTAAATGTATCGGCACTGTAGTTTGGAAAGTATTTCGAAACTAACAGTTCTTAATCGTTTCTAGTAACTAAATTCGAAAATGTGTCGCAAAAGTTTCGAAACACATGTGTCTCCACACAATCTAAATAATTTTAATCGAAAATGTTTCGAAACGTTTCTCAGCAAAGAATTTGTGTCCAATTTGTGTCTATAATTGCTACTTGGGTAATGACGGGACAAATTATTTTAGGGGTAGAATGAGTTATTAATGTAAATGACATTCTCGTTTAAAAATGAATATAATTGTAATCAAAAGTTTTAATGGATAATATCATAATATTATTCCATTGTTAATGTAATTTTATTTTTTTTATTTATTTATTTATTGACGAATGGGATATCTACAGACCTAATGGTCCAAAATGATATCCACAATTAAACACATGTGTGCGGATATACATAATATAAAATAATAATAAAGTCTATATTTATATTCACTGTAATAAACTAAAGTAATCCTTAATTCCATATAATATATACTTAAGTTAGTATCCAAAACAATTTTTTATTTTAATTTTAATCACATTTAATGAGTAATGAAATATATCAATATCAGCAAATCTAGAATTATATAAGCGTAATATTCTATGAATGGGTGAATTCCTACCCGAATTAGTTCGAAAATATTGCTCAAAAAATACTAAAGTTCTATTATTGTAAAGAAACCGATCCCCAATTAAAAAACACAGGGGCACTAATTTTTTGCTACTTGTTTTCTGAGTTTTGTCCTGCCAAATACGTAACCGGGACGATAAAAATCACTTAATTAACTAATACGATGTTCTGGTAGGCTACTACCCGAACTGAAAATAGAAAAACAACAACAGCAAAGAAACGAATAACAGTAACACTTTCTGAGATACGACCGAGCGCCATTCTTAGTGGGACACCCGGTATATAAAAGGTTATTACTTACCGCCATGTATGGCCTACATCCAGCGTCCTTTGTTTTTGCTATTGAATCGACTAGCTGACCAGAAATGCCAAAATCACAAAGTTTTATATTACCTGCAAAAAAAAAGCTAATAAATGGCATTCATTTAAATATGCATAATAATATGTATTTAATATTGCATTTTATATTTTAACATTAAGATATTTAATATTTTTATAAGTTAAGTACAGGCGAATGGCGCTTACCGCAGCCGACGCCATAAAGAAGTGAAGAAGAAGAAGTACAGTTGATGACGACATATAAATTCGTACACTCCACCCATACATAACACAATTACAACAAAATTGGGTAAAACGGGTTTATCACCTTGCTGCCTATACCTGGATAGAACACCAGCTACATACATAGCTGTAAATTATTGTATGTACGATTTTTTACCATAAGTAATAATGGTTATTTCAAAATATTTTTGTGTTTAAATTACAGCCGCGAAATAAGAAAATTATAAAATAATACCAGGAAAACTACAAAAGCACAAAGCCAAAATGGGTAAATTTATTAACAAACCACGAACAAAATACTAATATTTAATTGCTGCACCATTGGATTCTAACAATAATCGTAATCTTCTTGGCATTGACAAAATAATACTTCTGATGTAATCCGGAGTTAAACCTTCCCAAATTTCTTCTATTTTATCAAATAACTCTATTTCATTATCTGGTTTAAAGTTTATTTTGTACATTTTTTTACTATCAATCCCCGAACATTTTCAATTGGATTTAAATCAGGACTTCTTGAGCGCCAATGCAGACTTGTTACGTTGTTTTGTCTAAACCAGTTTCCTATATTTCTTACACAATGCACAGGGCAGTTATTCTGCTAAAATATAAAGTTATTTCCTTCAAAAACTATCGCGGCAGAAGGAAGAAAAACATTTTCCAAAATCTGAAGATATATATTACTGTTTAGTGTTCCACCAATATTCCAGCCTACACCTGCACCGTTAACACTTATCCATGCCCACACATTAACGGAGAAACGTCCACTGGTTTGCTTTTTTGAGTATACTTCTTATCGGGAATTTGGTGGTCTATATACTCGAATCCTTCCATTAAATGTAGACTGAAAAGTTTTCTCATCGGAAAAGATAAGTTTGCCAAAAAAAAATCATTTTCTGGTAAATATTGCATAGCAAACCCAATTCTTTGTTCCTTATCATTATTCTTTAAAAACGGTTTTGATGTAGCTGCTCGATTTCTTAATTCGGAACATTGTCTTACTCGGCGTTGCGCAGTTCTAGATGAAGCAGGGAATCCTGTTATGTGCATAGCGGATATTGCAGTTTCAAATGGATTTTGCCCTAAATACTCCACCAAATTTCGGTCTTCTTCATTTGATGATTTTCTATTATTTAAACCAGACCCAACAGACCTTTTAAGTGTTTGATGATAGAGCAATTTTTTTACAATTCCTTGAACAGTAGTTCTAGGTACTCTAAAATGATCAGCTATTTTTCCATAAGACCACCCTATTTCTACTAAACATATTATTCTTGCTTTTTCAATAATACTTAAATGAGGCATTTTAAAATCAAACAAGATAATGACAATACTTTGACAGATATCATCACAGGATATCATGATAACAATTAACACGTTACAAAGGTAAAAAAGTTGCATTTACAGTGTCACAGTTTAGTATACGAAATTATATGTCCATTTTAACAATAAAGGTTGAAAATCAAAATAACACATTAATTACTTACAAACAGGTCCCACCCATGTGATTTAAATTTTATACTTCGTTGCAATATGGGAACATATTTCTAAGTATATCCCACAAACTTATTAAAGAAAACTGGACCAATAATTACTAGATAACTTTTTGTCTTCCTATAGCAATCCGAAATTGCGTGATAAATTAGTGTGGCAACATTGAATTTATTCAGTTTACTTCTGTTTGCAACAATAAATTTAAAACTGTCAATCAATCATTTTGGTCGTAATCAAACATTCTTGTGTTTTTTATTTTTACCAAATAAAAGTTTTTTAAAAGGGAAAGAAATACGGCACTTTAAGTCTTCCTCCACTGGTATATTAAAATAAGTTTTAAGTTTTATTGAAGCGTAAATTATCTACATGTTTCGAATGTATATACATTTATCATCAGGAGAATAGAATAAGGAATATAAGAAATACAATAGGTGCGAACAGTCCAAACGGAGCTACAAGATGATGTAAAGAAGAAGTAAAGTATTTGGAAAAACGTCCAACGTAATGATAGACTTAACGAGAGGCCATTCGTGAAGTATTGGTAGAAACTAAGTTATAAAGGTATCATAGCAGTAAGCTATGTGTCATATTAGTAAGACAGCACCATAAGGGTGAGGAGAGAAGAATATTTTAAATTGGAAAGTAGATGTTTATGTGTCATGTAGTTACTGATTCAATAACATGTGACTTCTCAGTTACTCATTTTAAAAAACTTTTTAGAACTTGTGAAGCTGTTTTTGTTTCACTACGAGTAGATTTATTTGATCGCTCAAAGCTAATATTATATTATACAAATTATTATTTTCTGCGTTTAAATTACAGGATTGACTATCGACTTCTAAAGTCTTAAAATTTAGTAAGCTTAAGGCTTTGTTTAAGGAATCTACGCTTATCTTAAGAAAGTCACCTACTACCTGGGTAACTTCGTTACTTTCACAATGTATGAATTAGTACGGAGACAATAGGTTTTTAAGCTGAGCACACCTGCTTAGTTTCATTTCAAAGGGTAAAATTAATTTCAAATAATTGTAAACCAATTCATTACCTTTTAAAAAACCTTTACCTTCATATCAATGTCCACTGAAACCTGATTAACAATATTTATACAGGCATTGGTTAAATCTAAACTATAAAAATATATTACTCTTCACCTGCTTAAACACTTTTATAGTTAGAGTTACACCCAGGAATACAGCAGGGGCTTGGCATGTTGATAAATAAACAAACTAAAAGAAAAAAATAGTACTTACCTAAGTACCTAGGTATCTAGAGGTATCCTACCTACTTACGAACTATCTCTACTAGTGATATTTTTAAACTAATTCACATAATATACCTTCAAGTTAAATAAACAGTTCAATATTTAATGAATTAACTGTAGCCACAAAACAATAAAGTTTATCCCAAAGAGCTAACTAGAATACAAAAAACACACCTCTTAAATTAAAACAAATACAATTCTGCCACCATTTATAAGACCCGTAAACAAACCGCCAGGCCGGCCAGGCTGTTGGATTTTTCATTTTATTAATGCTATTAAAGCAAACCCGCATCAAAAATTTTTAACAGTATTTTGTAGAGGTTCTTAGCAATCATGTCACTTAAATTTTCTATAACATGTCAATCGAAAACCGGATAAAAATTCAAATTAATACGACACCTACACCTAGTTCGCGCGTAAAGTACATACTAAACCATGACTAACCTCAAGAAAGTCACGTGACACATCGATCTTCAAGCAGTGTTGTCGATGTTTCTGTTTCACGGCTTCTTTCAAGGTGTTGTGCTTTTGTGTATATACTTAAAAACTTGTAGGATTTTCTTACATAACATTCACAAGACCAACAATACTTAGCCGCCATTATTTCCTTTCAATGGTTTTTAAATCCTGATGAAATCGATTCCCCTATTCTTCACGAAAGACCGCTTAGATTTTCTGGGAAACAGTCTAAATGGCGAAGTGGATCTTAATATTGACGTGATAACCAAGTTTGTTAAAATTAGCGAGCATCTCTTCTATTAATACTTCTTCGGAATGCTGTAAAGGTTTTCTTGCTTAATCCAGGTCAGGATATGTCCACTTATGCCGATTATTATTATTCATACTATTGGAACACCAAATATTAAGCATTTTCTCTTTTCACTTGTTCATTGTTTTACACACAAAATGTGTATCCCAATGTTCACTCTGCCTGTAGAACTGCAGAAACCATGATTTTCAAAAACGCTTATTAAAAACATACTAGTTCACCGAAACTTACGAACAAAATAAACCATGATAAGGGATGGTGGACAATTTTTTTTTGAAGAGCAAAATAAATTTAATCACAAAACATAACAATTATTTGTTTTTAAATTTAAAAATGTTTGGTTATGATATTCACAGATATTTATGATATAATTGACACTACCAAACGTTCATTGTTGCAAGCCCACCAAAAACCTAGGGAATTCAATGTTGCCACACAAATTTGTCACGTTATTTTCAGATCGCATAATATGTTATGAAAATGACACTATACTTGAATATTTTCATTATGGGTCATACAGTGTCCGCAAGAAAGTCCGCATCAAATGGGATTTTTTTTTATTATTAGGTATAGGTAAAAATTGAAAAAGCAGTTAGTTTTTGCTTACCTAAAAACCAAAAATGACGTATAATGAAGCAGCTGCACGACTTGCGTTACCTGTCAAATTTGACATTTTTAATAAAATAGGTTCAAAAATGTCCTTATTTATCAAAATATCGAAAAACTTTATTCGAGAAAGTTGTTTATTTAGACATTTTTAGCCTCTGTACGAAATTTAGACAGTCTAATAAAATTTTTATTTTTTGCCAGGTTTTTGAAAATTTTGATCAACCCTCGTAGATTAACTTTTATACATCGATGTAAAACCATTTGCCTTTACTTCATTTGTAATCTTAATACAATTTTGTGTAAAATTTTTGTTTCCAATTATTTATTTTGCTTCAAAAACTGAAATTGTTATTGATCAGTATGTAATGTTTGATGCAAAGTTTATCTAATTACATCAGTTTTGCCAAAACCGATGTTTCTCATTTTTCTTAAGTTAGTAAACAGATGTACAAAAAGAAAATATTAGGAAGCTTTCGTTGAAATTTTACTTAATTAATATTGGATCAAAAAGAATAAATATTAATCGCTCGAAACATTTTATTAAACAAAAATATAGTTTAGAAGTAAGCGATGCATTAATAATAATTAATATTAATAACAAAGAATTATTTTAACAAATCAGTTTGCTAAAACTATTTACTATAATTATTAATAACTATTACATTTCTGTACGTCTGCCCTCCCGTTCTATACAAATTTCAGTTTGTTTTGAAACGTGTCTTAGAGCGTTACTTATAAAAATCTGGATTTATCTCAGAAATACAGTGCCGGATGATATTCTCTAAATGGTCAATGTCTCTAAATTGACTGTTTTTGTACATCTGTTTACTAACTTAAGAATAATGAGAAACGTCGGTTTTGGCAAAACTGATGTAATTAGATATACTTTGCATCAAACAGTACATACTGATCAATAACAATTTCAGTTTTTGAAGCAAAATAAATAATTGGAAACAAAAATGTTACACAAAATTGCATTAACATTACAAATGAAGTAAAGGTAAATGGTTTTACATCGATGTATAAAAGTTAATCTACGAGGGTTGATCAAAATTTTCAAGAACCTGCAAAAAATAAAGATTGTATTAGACTGTCAAAATTTCGCACAGAGGCTAAAAATGCCTAAATAAACAACTTTCTCGAATAAAGTTTTTCGATATTTTAATAAATAAGGACATTTTTGAACCTATTTTATTAAAAATGTCAAATTTGACAGGTAACGCAAGTCGTGCAGCTGCTTCAGTATACGTCATTTTTGGTTTTTAGGTAAGCAAAAACTAACTGCTTTTTCAATTTTTACCTATACCTAATAATAAAAAAAAATCCCATTTGATGCGGACTTTCTTGCGGACACTGTATACGTGACTGACGTATAATCCCCTCTCTTCAATACAGCTGACCATCCACAAAAAATCATCTCATAAATTTTGACACGGTATGAAAATATTAACCATATTTTTTAACAATTTTAACGTGATGTCACCTTTAGCTCCACAGCGGGTGCCGCGAGTGACACTGATGTTGCTGATTGTTGAATAATAATCAAGTGCTAAAAACAAAATTTATTCGGTATTATATTCCTCCAAAAAAGGCAACGCTTCCTCCCGTACTATTAAACATAAATAAATAAAAATACGAAATTGTACGTTTTTATTTCAAACCGTAAAAATTAGGAACTTTAAAACAAAAATATCTCAATAAATAAGTATTTTTAATAAATGTAGCTTTTAGTACTCTACGTCTCAGAACAGCGCACTTCGAATCTTCGACAACTTACCTGTCTTATCTAACAAAATATTACTCGGTTTAACGTCCCTATGGATGATCTTTAGTTCTTCCTTTAAATAATTTAAAGCTTTTACTGTGGCCAGCGCTATTTTTCCCAGAATAGGTTCAGGTATTCTCGTAGTTAATCTTTCATAAATGAATTTGTAAAACTTATCAAGCGACGTGTCCATAACCTCCATGCATATCCAACAGTCACCCTAGAAGTTAAAATTTCTATTAAACGGACTATTCAATTCAGTAGTTATATTACCATATAATTTTTGAGAAACAATAATATTTACTGGTATTGAGTAGTATTTCATTATTCAAGGTATTTTGAGCTTTTCTTATATTACATATTCAATAAAAAAATACCAGTATATTGAACGATGTATTTAAATCATAGAAAACATTACAGCAACTTTACCTTGTTCAGTCAAAAGAATTAAAAAATGCTATAAAATTTAACGTTTTCCATTTAAAAAAGTAATATTTTTTGTCGTGCTTTTTTGAGCCTCCCTGTAGAATTAAAAATAATTTTATGTTGTATGTTATTTAGTTTAAAAACACTTGAAATGGACTAAAAAGAAAAAGTTATCAAGTCCGAAACTTTTGCACATGAGTGAATTTTTATATCATATCAACTATGTTAGTTGATTTATCGTTGTTAATAATTTAATTTTAGTTTATTAGTGGGGAAGAGGACTTCAATGAAAACACCTTTTACTATTTACTCATTCCCAACGTTTCGGTTTATTTTTAAACCTTTTTTAAGGGCTAAAATAAAATAACGACACAAATGAATATCTGCACACTCACGTAAGAATGAAAACAACTAGTGGTAGTCTGTTATCTTTCTAACCAATACATACAGGGTGGCGCACCGAAAACTTTCCACCCAGGTTTATTTTCTTGTTAATAAATAAATCAAAATTCGCTCGAACACGGGAACCTTAGTTCTCAGGGGGACATATTTTTTTGCTATTTTCATCCCCCCTGCTGGAACCTCCACGACGGGGTGGCTTCCACCCTTAAAATCTTAAATGGAAAGGGGGGTCGACTGACACCTTATTTTAAAGGGAATTGAATTGCCTTTCAAACGCGACCTTGCTCGTTTAAATTGAGTGAATAGTTACTGAGAAATAGGGCTAAAAAGAAAAAAAAATTAAAAGTAATAAAATTTGTTACCGCTTGTATCAATCAAGTAAATGTTGAAAATGTCCACCTCCAACCTCCATGCAATTGTAAAGGCACTGTTCAAAATGTTCGCGAACATTATGGAGCATTGCGGGAGTTATTTGTCGGCACTCGTACACTATTCGTTGTCGCAAGCCTTCCAAAGAATTCGGTTGGGTTGCATAAATTTTAGACTTTAAATGTCCCCACAAAAAAAGTCCAGTGGAGTCAAATCAGGCGATCTTGCAGGCAATTCAATAGGACCTCTCCTTCCAATCCATTTTCCAGGAAAATTTTCATCCAGAAACTGTCGAACATCGAACGCATAATGCCGGGGTGCTCCGTCTTGCTGAAAGTAAATATTTTCGGGCCGATAACGGTCATTTTCTTCTATGGCATTCGTTAAAGCAGGGTTAATAGTGGTTTCTAACAGGTTCAGGTAAATTTCACCTGTTAAATTTCCAGGTATAAAATACGGCCCAATAATACGGTCCCCAAAAATTCCAGCCCACACATTTAATTTTTCGGGATGTTGAGTATGCACTTCTCTAAAAATTCTAGGGTTGGAATCCGACCAATATCTGCAATTTTGTCGACTGACAGTACCGTGAAGAAAAAAAGTGAAAAAAAAAGATCATTTCACTAATTAATTCGCAAAATTGCAAACGGCGATCGTCATCATCTTCATTAAGTTCATGAACCAGTTTTATTTTATAGGGATGAAACTTATGCGTTTTTAGAGTACGCTGAACCGTTCTACGCGAAACACCCGATACACCTGACACTTTCCTCGTGCTAAGTGTGGGATCGATGGCAATATGACCCAAAACTGCAACTTCTACAGCTTCATTTCTTACAGGATTTTCAACAATCCTTTTTTTGTTCATCACTGATCCTGTTTCACGGAATTTTGCCACCAATTGTAGCACGTAAGTATGAGACAAGTGTGCATTTAGATGCAATGCATTATAAGATAGGGCGGCAGCTCGAGCACAATCGTTACTTCTAAAGAAAAGTGAAATAATTTCAACCCTTTCTTGAAGAGTATATGTCATTTTAATCAATTATTGAACACACTGATATGTAAGGCAAAATGAATTTTTATTCTTACTATGAATTTGATCGATGCTAAAAACAAACTGAGTTTTTTCGATTGAACAAGTAAAATTCCAAATCCCTTTTGTTAAGGTTGTATCCTTTTTTTGCGTATTTTATACCATTTAATTTGTTTACACTTAAGCACAAATTTTTTTACCATTTAATTTCTCGAAAGGTACTCAACCAAATTCAGGGCAGTAGCCAGTGGTTTTGAGCCAATTAAATTCCTTTTGAAATAAGCTATAGCTCGACCTTCCTCTTCATTTAAGATTTTAAGGGTGAAAGTCACCCCATATGCTCCATAATGTTCGCAGATATTGGTCGGATTCCAACTCTAGAATTTTTAGAGAAGTGCATACTCAACATCCCGAAAAATTAAATGTGTGGGCTGGAATTTTTGGGGACCGTATTATTGGGCCGTATTTTATACCTGGAAATTTAACAGGTGAAATTTACCTGAACCTGTTAGAAACCACTATTAACCCTGCTTTAACGAATGCCATAGAAGAAAATGACCGTTATCGGCCCGAAAATATTTACTTTCAGCAAGACGGAGCACCCCCGCATTATGCGTTCGATGTTCGACAGTTTCTGGATGAAAATTTTCCTGGAAAATGGATTGGAAGAAGAGGTCCTATTGAATGGCCTGCAAGATCGCCTGATTTGACTCCACTGGACTTTTTTTTTGTGGGGACATTTAAAGTCTAAAATTTATGCAACCCAACCGAATTCTTTGGAAGACTTGCGACAACGAATAGTGTACGAGTGCCGACAAATAACTCCCGCAATGCTCCATAATGTTCGTGAACATTTTGAACAGTGCCTTTACAATTGCATGGAGGTTGTATGTGGACATTTTCAACATTTACTTGATCGATACAAGCGGTAACAAATTTTATTATTACTTTTAATTTTTTTTTCTTTTTAGCCCTATTTCTCAGTAACTATTCACTCGATTTAAACGAGCAAGGTCGCGTTTGAAAGGCAATTCAATTCCCTTTAAAATAAGGTGTTACTCGACCCCCCCTTTCCATTTAAGATTTTAAGGGTGGAAGCCACCCCGTCGTGGGGGTTCCAGCAGGGGCGATGAAAATAGCAAAAAATATGTCCCCCTGAGAACTAAGGTTCCCGTGTTCGAGCGAATTTTGATTTATTTATTAACAAGAAAATAAACCTGGGTGGAAAGTTTTCGGTGCGCCACCCTGTATATTCAATACTTACTCTAGGATAATTATTGTAGAATTGTAATAAACAAACTTGGCATTGCATTGTATGCATTTTTTCAAATATTTCTTTAAAATATCGTTTTCATTACCAAAACGTGGTCAAAATTGAATCCTATAAGCAAAACCTCAAACAAGGCTTGTTTTTTTCCTAAAAATATTCACATTGCCAAACCTGTTCAATAAAATTCCTGTAAACCAGTAAAAATTTAAATTATAATGAATAATCAATTGCAGTAATATAAATACTTAAATTGGGCAAAATTGTTTACATATATTGTGGGTTATACCATACCGGGTGTTTCTCAAAAGACGTTCACCCCTATAACTTTTTTATATTTACAGATATTAAAATGAAATTTTGAGATTATGCATAGGAGATGAGTCTGCATTTCTTGGCATAATTTTCAATTTGTTAGCACTTCCGGTTTGACCGGAAGTGACCTTGACTTTGATATTTAAATGAGACATCTTGTATATTTTTACTTATTTGGATTCAGAATAACATTATCAGTGAAATGACACCTCACTTGTCATTTTTTGACGTGTTATAACATTTATGTTTATTTTTTATTTTCATTCTAGAGTGCTACAAATTAATTAAATCAGTTAATTTATAGTCAAGTAGTATATGAAAATTAAGATTATGTCATAATATTTGACTTTCTAAGTTTCACAAGCGTTTAAAAAATGAAATCTTGTTGTCTTGACGGTTACTCCATTTTTCCAAATGGGACGATGGTGGTTCACTAGGATATTTAAAACGAGCATTTTTTTCCAACAATTTGACACCATACACTCAATCTTGCGGCTTCAGAAGAATTTTTCTGGTCACTCCAAAAATTAGGAGCATATCAATTTGTTCATTTCTAGTAAAACTAACCATTTTATCTGATTTACAATGTAAGTTTAATAAACGAATGCCATTACAATTTTAATTTACAACCATATTGGTTTTCAAAACCATTCCATTGTTTTTCAAAGCCGCCTTTATTTTTCTTTAGAAAAGACAGGGCAGGGCGGCAATAATGCATAACGCTTTCAAATTTGCGATTGGGACTTATTATAATTTTTTCAATTTGTGTCAATTTGAAAACATTATAGGAGTGTATGGTATTAAATTATTGAAAAAAAAGGCTCGTTTTAAATATATCCTAGTAAACTACCCATCCTTCCATTTGGAAAAATGAAGTAAACGTCAAGAAAACAAAATTTAATTTTTTAAACGCTTGCGAAACTTAGAAAGAAAGACATAATTTTAATTTTCATATACTACTTGACTATAAATTAACAGATTTAATTAATTTGTAGCACTCTAGATTGAAAATAAAAAAGAAACATAAAAATGTTATAACACGTCAAAAAATTACAAGTGAGGTGTCATTTTACTCAGAATGTTATGCTGAATCCCGATAAGTAGAAATATACAAGATGTCCCATTTAAAATACCAAAGTCAAGGTCACTTCCGGTCAAACCGGAAGTGCTAACAAATTGAAAATTATGCGAATAAATGCAGACTCATCTATTATGCATAATCTCAAAATTTCATTTTAATATCTATAAATTTAGGTTAAACGTCTTTCGGGAAACACCCGGTATACCTACTTAATACACTAAAAATTTTATTTTAGCCTTTGAAAAAGGTTTTAAAATAAACAAAGACGTTGGGAATGAGTAAAGAGTAAAAAGTGTTTTTTTTTTCATTGAAGTTCTCTTCCCCTTTAATAGCCTGAAATAGTATATTACGTACCGAGGTGGAAAGTGTTTCATTACTGTCGAGAGATTAGATAGTTTACCGAGACGCGAAGCGTCGAGGTAAACTATATCTCGGAGACAGTAATGAAACTTTTCACCGAGGTTTGTATACTATTTTATCTACAACCACATCCTACATCCACTTCTTATAATTTTTAACTAAAAATATTATTAAAAGAAAAATGTCATTTTGACGTAGTATTATAGAAAATATATATTAAAAAAATCAAATAAATTTACAAGTAGGCATATTTTCAAATTAGGCGACGGTTGTCAAGGAAACGTTTGTTTGAAATTAAAACAATAAATGTCAGTTCAAGTCTGATCTTTTGCGATCGATACAATTTTAATAAATAATTCTCTGTGAGCCTTTATTCTTGTTATTGATGTTTCTTAAGTTTTTCAATAAATATGAAATTGACAAAAAGTATTTATTTAAAAAAAATTCTACTTACGTTTAGTAATAGGGATAACATTTTAGTTAAAATATCACATTTAATGACCGTATGCACCAAGGCCAGTTAATCATGATTAGCTTATAATCATGATTAAATATCTCAATTAAGAAAATTTCCAATGCGCCAGCACTGCTCAGGAACTTAATCAAGATTAAAGTTAACCAGCCAATCTTGATGGGTTATATATTTAATCATGATTAAAAGGTAATTTTCGTGTTTTGTTTTAAAATTTGTCTCGAATTTTCAATAATAAAATTAAAATGGGAGACGAAATCATCTTCGATTATTTTAATGTAATGGATATTTTTAATGGTGGCTTTCCGAGAGCTAGAAAGACCTCGGAGACAAAATTATTTTGATTTGATAGATAAATAGGGTTTGTTCAGCTAACACAGTTCTTTTCTTTTTCGCATCTAATATATTATTTTCTTCCTCACCAGTCAAACCCTTTTTTTTTCTGTGAATCAGACTCCATGACTCTAGATGCCGAAGTGTGAAATTGGGGGTTTAATGCGCAAAACAGCCAAACTGGAAAAAGTTCTCGGAAAAGTTGAAAAAACAACAAAAAGGAAACATAACCAAAACTGTCAATCTGCTTGGTGTTTCTGGTCACAGAAAAATAAAGGGTTTATTTTTCTGGTTGATGGCACGAATTTTTGCATCTGAGCTACGTTGCCAAATCGAGGTTTTAATTTTACCCTGATTACAAAACCCACATATCCTTTTAGTTGGTGCATAGGCTCTTTTATTTAATCACGGTTACCTGGTTAATCACGATCACCTAATCATGCCTAATGGGTAAAATGGTGCATACGGTCATAAGTGTACTGAAAATAAGGGCGGGGAAACAGGGTGGAAAGTCAGGGCGGGAAGTAGAGGTAGGTAATGTGACACTTCCCAACCTTCAATAAAGTCAGTAAGGTCAACATTACGTATGGTTGTAAATAAAAGATTATAATATCATTATATTAACATAACGTACCTCTTTAAACAGCGCCCCGTAAAATTGGACAATATATTTACACTCGTTACTCTTCATGACGACGTCTAGGTCCATCAGGAGCTGCTTCTGCTCCTTCTCGTCAACCGTCGACCGGATCCGCTTTACCGCAATTGTCGTGTTCGACTTCCGGTGCACCATTTTGTTTACCGTGCCGAAACCACCTCTTCCTATGAAAAGAAAATTAAGAAACAAACTTGTTGAAATCATAAAAGGATTACATCTCATCCATAAACCGCTTCTTTAATTTTAGCCTCTAGTATTTAATAGTATAGTATTTGCAGAATTATACCGTTGACTCTTACTGCCAAAATAAACTGATTAAACCCTATTGTATACGCCTTAACCTCTTCAAAGGGGATTAAATGGGATCAGGGTCGGCTTGAAAATGTACCTACACCACATGATTTATTTTTATAATTTAAAATAAATAGATAGGTATTTTTAGTTTTAGGTAGGTACCTATAATAAATGTAAAATAATGATAACAATTAATGATAATTGAAAATAATATAATTTAAAAGTATAACTATTAGCAACAATAACAAGTACAATAAAAATTAATTAAATTTTAAAAAACTATTAATAATTTATTTAAAATTTAACTCTGTATCACTATCTTCATCTAAGCCTAAACTTATAATTAAGGGTTGAACATTTGTAATCATACAAAAAGCAACAGACAATTTGGAACAAACCCGTTCTCTGAACCAGCATGTAATATTGTGATTCTTTTGCCTTTATTTGATGGTGCCTTGTGCCTTGGTTTGACATTTTTTGGAAGAATCATCCCAACCTTTTCTTGGAGTGTCATGGGTATCGAACCATGTTTTGTCAAGGTAAATAATTGGACGATTTTCTTCTCTAAATTGTTTAACAGCTGTTAAATATTTAAGTCTCCATTCCCGTAAACGTAGAGATTCCATTAATGTTTGTCTTTTATTAATGCTTCGGTATTTAAAACCCATTTTACGCAATATTTTCCTAAGGTTTGAAAAGCAACAAGAGATATTTGTTTCGTCTTTAATCAGCCGCTCTTTCAGGGAAATCAAAGTGGGTACAGATTGTGCCTCATACATTTGGTAAATATTTCTTCTTAATAAATCCATGTCATTTTCGTGAATGCTTCTAAATGTGCCAGAATCACTCCGATTTTTTCTAGGATTAACGGGTTTAAGTACTATGTCTCTTACCGAAGATAAAGGAGTTTTTGTCAAAGTAGACGTCTCTGCTAAAGCACCATTGAATTAAAATTTCCACTCAACAAAGATTGATACACATTTTTGTTTGGGGCTTCGAGGAGGGTATGCATGTGGGAGCCATCCTGTGTGACCTTTCGAAGGCCTTCGACTGCATAGACCATGAGATATTACTTCTAAAACTGAGACACTACGGTTTCTGTGAGCGAGCTGTCGGGCTCATGGCCAGTTATCTGAGGGGCAGAACGCAGGAGACTTCCTCCGATGGTAAGATGTCAAGCAGTTTGAGGGTCGAGTAAGGCGTTCCACAGGGATCAATGGTGGGTCCACTTTTATTCTTAATCTACATAAACGACATTGAATCATCGACTGATGCTAAACTAGTTGTCTTTGCTGATGACACGACTGCTGTCATAAAAAACATGCAATTAGATTCCCTTATTGAACAAATGCAACAATGTACACTGGATATCGAGAAATGGTTCAACACAAATAGACTATCCCTGAACATAAATAAGACCGAGAAAATTATCTTCACTCTAAAAAGTCCAAAGGATGAAATCCCTCTTACTGAAGATTTCCAAACAGTTTCTGTCAGATTATTGGGTGTCCACCTAGATCACACTTTAGTTTTTGATTCTCATATCGATCAGTTAGCAAGGAAACTATCCTCTGCTGTTTATTGCCTAAAAAAGTTAAAATCTGCGGTCGAACAAAAAGTCCTCTTAGTGGCCTATCATAGCCTGTTCCACTCACACTGTTCCTACGCTATTCTTGCATGGGGACATTGCGCACAAGCAAATAAAATTTTCGCACTTCCAAGAAGGGCGGTCCGAGCTATCGAGGGTCTACATTACAGAGCAGATGTAAAGTGCTCATTTCAAAGACTAAAAATTTTAACTCTGCCTTGCATCTTTATTCTTGCGTCTCTATTGTATGTCAAGAGAAACCTTAGTGATTATGATCTTTTTCTTAATCAACACTCACACAATACTAGAAATAAAGCAAATATTAACATAGATTACCTACGGCTGAAAAAGTCACGCATTAGTGCAAATTACTATGGACCTGAATTTTATAATAAACTCCCAAAGGAAGTTAGGGATTTAGATGAAAAAAACTTCATTAAAACTACAAAAAAATATTTATTAGACAAATCTTTTTATATTTTATTTCGTAATTAGGGAGATCGTCGTAGTCTTTCTTCAATCAAACTCATTGGGTAACAACAGTAACAATTTTTATTAGGTACAAATAGTTGCACTTTATACAGATTAGAAAGCAAAAACCGAGGTAAAAACTTTAACTAAACCGACTCACGCTGCACTCGCGCTGAGACGGAAACCGATTACCAAAAGTCAGCATTTTAATACTAAAACACTAAAAACGCGCTGTACTCCCGTAAAGAGAAACTAATTTAAATCTAGACAAAGATGCGCCATGAACGAGCAGTGGACTGTAATTCTTTTTTCGGAAGACAGAAGGTGTCATGACAACAAAAAGTTCCTGTCAGCCGGTTGACATAAAGGGTTGCGATTTCTACGCCGGACTTGTCTAGCATGCCAACCACGATGCAATAAGATTCCAATCTTAGGTACAGGGTGAGCCAAATTAAAGGTATATGTTTTCTGAACATACTCCCCCCGTTGGCGTGAAAACGTCAAATGACAACATGACTGTTATAAAGGCAAAAAATTATATTTAACTTTAAGCCGTATGAAAAATATTTACAATAGACAAACTATTAAAAGAGTACTTTTAACATATAAACATAATACACGTATATGACATACGATAGACAAACATATATCAATCTAATATGCAAAATTCAAAAAGAAAAAACTTACTTTATTCTATTTATAAATTATCAATAATTGGCAAGAGACATAATTTTGTTATGGGTCTTGTAAAAACTCCATCTTTGGTTTTCAATTTTACTACTCTTACTTTATTGTCAGGTCCAGGAATAGTTTCTATAACTCTGGCTCTTGGCCAAATTAAAGGCGGCACATTATCTTCCTTTAATAATACAATATTATTGGGTTGAATATTATTTGACTCCACAAGCCATTTTGAACGTTTTTGTAAAGTATTTAAGTATTCTGTTGTCCATCTTTTCCAGAAATCTTGTTGTAATTTAGCACAATATTGCCAACGAGATAGGCGATTAACATGAACTTCAGTTAAGTCTCTTTCTGGAAAAGACATAAGACTGGTTCCTATTAAAAAATGACCTGGAGTTAAACATTCAAGATCAGAAGGATCTTCTGACAGAGGACACAGTGGTCGAGAGTTAAGAATAGCCTCAATTTGAGATAGAACCGTACTTAGTTCCTCAAAAGTTAAATGACTATTTCCGATAATACGAGTAATATGAAATTTTGCGCTTTTTATAGCCGCTTCCCATAGGCCTCCCCAATGAGGACTTCGGGCAGGAATAAATTTCCATTGAATTTCTAATGAAGAAAGATAATTATTTATAACTTCTGAAGTAGCTTTAAACTTAAAAAACTCAGTAACTTCCTTCAACTGATTTCGACTTCCAACAAAATTAGTAGCATTGTCGGAATATATTGAATGTGGCTTTCCACGACGGGCAATAAACCGTTTTAACGTCAGCAGAAACGCATCTGTAGACAGACTTGACACGAGTTCTATATGAACAGCTTTTGTTGTCATACAGACAAAAAGAGCAATATAACATTTTGTTAAGGGTGCTCGACGAAGATTGGAAGACTTTATTAGAAGAGGACCACCAAAATCGACTCCAACACAATGAAATGGTCTAACGATAGTCAATCTATCTTTTGGTAGGTCAGACATTATTTGCTGAGAAGCAGTTTCCTTCCTGAATCTAAAACAGATTACACAATTTTTAATTATACGTTTAATTTCTCGTAAGCCGTTCAGTGGCCAATACCTCAAACGAAAATTTGAAAGTACTGTCCTGGCTCCTGCATGATAAAGTAATAGATGTTCTTTTCTTAACAATAAATTAACAATATGATTTTTCGATGGAAGCAACAAGGGATGCTTTTGATTATAAGAAATTTCTGCATGAGAAAGACGACCACCTACTCTTAGAAACCCATTTGAGTCTAAAAAAGGTTTTAAAGATCTTATACTTTTAGAGGAAACTATTTTATTTAACTTTAGTTCTGATATTTCTTGTGAAAAATGTTTTCTTTGCACTAATTTAATGATTAAGTCTAACGCTTTTTGAAGTTCTGGAACGGAAAGTGAACCAGTCAATTTTTCATTTTTTGATTGAATATTATTGCAGAACCTTAAACAATATGCTATTGTTCTTTGTAGTTTTATAATTGATGAAAATTTCAGAAATGTATCTTCCAAGTCTAGGTCTGCATTAATTTGAAGATGGATTTTACATTTTACTACCTTTTCTTCTTCGGAGGTATCAGTTTTAGTATCATAATTTTTAAAATTAATTTCATTTTTTTGTAAAAATGATGGACCATGCCACCAAAGAGAGGAATTTTTTATTTCTTGAGGGTTTAAACCCCTTGAGACCAAATCGGCAGGATTCTCTTGAGAAGGAATATAGAACCAATTACATGTTTCTGAAGTTAACTCCTGAATCTCAGAAACTCTATTTGCGACAAATGTTGACCACCGAGAAGGATGAGAATTAATCCAAGCTAGGACAATTTGAGAGTCAGAAAATAAATTTACACTTTGAAATTTGAAAACATCTTTAAATATGAAAAGAATTCGGGCACACAATTTCGATAGCAAAACCGCACCACATAATTCTAATCGAGGTAAAGTCACAGTTTTCATAGGAGCAACTCTCGATTTAGAACAGATTAGTTGACAAGAAACTTCTTTATTTTTATATATAGCCCTAATGTAGAGACATGCTCCATAGGCTTTTTGACTCGCATCGGAGAATCCGCATAATTTAAGTTTTAAATATTCATGACTCATTAGAAAAAATCTGGGAATTCTTACTTTAGACATTTCTGAGAAATTTTTAGAAAATGACTGCCATGTCATCAATAAATTATCAGGTAACCTTTCATCCCAGTCAATTTTTGCCTTCCATAATTCTTGCATGAACAATTTTGCATTAAGTATTACGGGACCAATGAAACCCAAGGGGTCAAACATTTGAGCGATTACCGATAAAATGTTTCTTTTTGTCAAAGAATCACAATGAATATTTTTTGGTAATGAAATTGCAAAATTATCTTCTTCGGGATTCCAAGTAATCCCTAACACTTTATTGGATGTATTTTCTAGAATAATATCATACTTTTGTTGAACATAATTTTCATGTAAAGATTTAAGAAAATTTTTTGAATTGGAGCACCATTTATGTAGTGAAAAACTAGCAGATGAGCATAGAGAAATTAATTCTTGAGACATTTGTTTAAGCTCTTCTTCAGATTTGGCAAAACAAAGAAAATCATCTAAATAACACTGATTTAGGATAGCTTGCGAAGCGAGAGGGAATTTTTCTTTATTTCTATCAGCGAGCTCTTTGAGACATCTAGTGGCGAGATAAGGGGCACAACTAGTACCGTAGGTTACAGTTGTCAGTTCTATTTTTTCTAAGGACTTTTCTGTACTATCTTTCCATAAAATAGTTTGTAAAAACGACTGATCGGGATTAACTCGAATTTGACGATACATTTTCTCAATGTCACAAATAAATACAAATTCCGAGGAACGAAATCTACAAATTATATCAAATAATTCTGGTTGTACTGGAAAACAACCCGTAGTTTAGTAGTGACACTTGACTCACGTATCACACAATGATGAGGCATATAATATCTGAATAGAGAATTTTTTGTTTCTATCGGGGACACGATTTTGGCATGATTTAACTCAACATATTCGTCAATAAAGTTTTTGTATTGGACAAAAAGTTCAGGGTTCTTTTTAAATCTGGTTTCAAGATATGAGAATCTTTTTTCAGCTAAATAAAAAGAGTCGCCTAGTTTTAATATATCTTCATCATTTTTAAGAGGCAAATTTACTTGAAATTGACCATTGTCCAAAATTTTTGTTGTTTCTTTAAATATTTTTTCACATCGTAAATCATCTTGTGATAAATTAGCCTTATTTTCGACTTCTTCTAAAGCCCAAAATTTGGGAAGAAAATTATCAAGGTCATTATCGAGATTGTGAGATTCGGATTGTGAACTTTGAATAAAAAAAGATACATTCGATTTTGATTTAGGTAATTGGTTACAATTTGATATTGCACCTGATATGACATATCCTAAATATGTCGATTGTAAAATTGGCAAACCTTTGCCTAGATCAATTATGTCAGGTTTAATTAAATTGCGGTGTACTTCAGCACTTAAGAGAATATCTATTTCTGAAGGAATATAAAAATAAGGATCCGCTAAGGATACATTAAATGGAATGTGTAAACTTTCTTTTTTAATTTGAACCTGAGGTAAATTACTAGTTATTTCATTAATAATAAGACAAGACGCATCAAAAGCTTTATTCTTGTCAATAGTTGAGAATAAATTTATATCCACCATTTTATTGGCTATAGTACTTTTGTTTGATATGACTGAAATACGAGTCTGCATATCATAGGGATGTGCACCTAATTTGTTTACTAACTTTTGCGTTATAAAAGAACTTTGACTTCCAGGGTCAATTAGTGCTCTAGCCGTAACAATTGAACCATCATTAGCTTTTAAATTTACTTGAGCAGTCGCTAATAGAACAAAAGTTGACTTCTGTGATAAAGTAGTATTTGACATGGTAGTTACAGTAGTAACAGGCAACTCATTTTTTGAGTTTTGACGATTCGAGTTTACAAAAGTGTGTGCATTAACACTCTGAGAACTTTGACCTTGAGGAAATACCCTTTGTGTACCTGTATTTCCTTGCCCTGACAATAAATTAGCAGTATTTCCTGCTTGACTTCTGTTATTATTTTGGAAAAATGAATTTTTATTTATATGTAAAACAGTATTATGTTTTCTATGACAAATATTACAAAGTCTTTCACTACGACATTGTGAAAAGGCATGTTTTCCAAAACAGTTTGAGCATCTTTTATCTGTATTTAAAAAATTTAATTTTTCATTGTGAGGCAAATTTAAGAATTTTTCACATTTATTTAAAAAATGATTTAACTGATTACAGTAAGCACATTTCAAAGTAGTATTTTTATTAAAATTTCCTTTTGGGTCTAAAATACTCATATGAGTACTAAAAGTTGATCTATGCTTGTCTGTATATTTATTTTGATATTTATTCAAATTTTTATTTTCATAATGAGTATCAGATGTAGCAACCGTTTCTAAAATTTCACATTTCTTTTCCAAAAAATTATAAAATTCTAGCATTGTTGGTAATTTTGTTCTGTCTCTATCATACTCAAAAGCTTTACGCATATTTTGATCAAGTTTTTGACATAAAATGTGAATTACCAGTACGTCCCATTGGTCGACGGGTAGATTAAAATTTCGCAACGACTCAATTTGCCTTTTAATATTTGTTAAAAATTCTCTTAAAGTTTGAGAAGTTATTTTAGTAATGGGAGAAATATCTAACAATTTTTGAATATGAGCACTGACAATTAATGAATTGTTAGAATATCTTTTTTTTAAAATATCTATAGCTATTTTAAAATTAACGTCCGATAATTGTAAATTATCAATTAAATGAAGTGGTTCATTTTTTAAATAAGTTTTAAGATACATAAATCTTTGAATATCAGTTAAGTCCGAGTTATTGGTTATTAAAGTTGTGAAAAGTTGATAAAAAGACGTCCATTCCGTAAAATCGCCTAAAAAATTAGGGATATTTAATTCAGGTAATTTGACATTAGTCGGTGTAGATTGTGGAACTAAAATTGACTGTACTGTCTGATGACTTATCACAGCCTTTGGTTTCAATTCGGAAATTTTCCGTAATATACCCGCTAAAGTGTCATAATATTTTAATTGTATATCCTCTCTATTTTCAGTATCGGTGTCACCTGTATCTAAGATTTCAATCTCGTTTTGAATCTCTTTATACTTAGCATAGTGCGAATTTAATTCAAGTTCGCGAATCTGAAACTTATAAAAATCCTGTTCGATATTTTGTTGACTTTTAAACCAATTGTCAATCCGCGAGATATTCTGTTTGCAAACTTTTCTTTGCTTTTTTAGTGTTTCCATATTAATAATAATGAATGTAGGTATAGTAATAACTACATAAACAAAATCTCGCACAAATCAAATAAGTTAAAAAACTCGAGCAAAGGTCATAAAAAAGGTAAAAAGTACTTTATCCTTAAATTCGGAACGTCTCTATTAAATTGTAGTTCTTGAAAAAACCATGAAAGTCTCTATTAAATTGTAGTTCTTGAAAAAACCTTGAAAGTCTATATTAAATTGTTTTTCTTGAAAAAACCTTGAAAGTCTATTAAATTGTTTTTCTTGAAAAAACCTTGAAAGTCTATTAAATTAGGATATTTTCCATTAATTGGTTTTCTTATGAAACCCGTGAAAATCTGTAATATAGCATTACCATTAACATAAATTAAAATGCTACTTACATTCTGTTGAGATGTCGAATTTATTTGTGGCACTTTTATTTTATTTTTGTTTTATTGTTACCCAATGTTGAGGTGTCAGCTGGTTAATAATCCGGTTCGTCTGGATCAATATTTTATTTCGTAATTAGGGAGATCGTCGTAGTCTTTCTTCAATCAAACTCATTGGGTAACAACAGTAACAATTTTTATTAGGTACAAATAGTTGCACTTTATACAGATTAGAAAGCAAAAACCGAGGTAAAAACTTTAACTAAACCGACTCACGCTGCACTCGCGCTGAGACGGAAACCGATTACCAAAAGTCAGCATTTTAATACTAAAACACTAAAAACGCGCTGTACTCGCGCTAAGAGAAACTAATTTAAATCTAGACAAAGATGCGCCATGAACGAGCAGTGGACTGTAATTCTTTTTTCGGAAGACAGAAGGTGTCATGACAACAAAAAGTTCCTGTCAGCCGGTTGACATAAAGGGTTGCGATTTCTACGCCGGACTTGTCTAGCATGCCAACCACGATGCAATAAGATTCCAATCTTAGGTACAGGGTGAGCCAAATTAAAGGTATATGTTTTCTGAACAGTGCACAAGAATTCCTAAATACTACTGCGATCATTTAGATTGTTATTTGTTTCCGTCAAGTGTTTCTCATTTGTTACCGTTTTTTTTCCCGGTTTTTAAATGTATGTATACAGGGTCCTGCAATAGTGCATCAGGCTTCCATAGCTCCTATACGAATGGGGTTACGAATTTTATTAATATGCCGACTTAAACCGCATAGTACGGGGTACTTCCGGAAAATATTTTCTCATATACAGGGTGGCCCAAAAAAGTGTGGTCACATAAAGTTGTGATTTTTTAAATGGAATACCCTGTATATTATTAAATTTTCACACTCTACATAAAATTATAATAATTTTTTTATAAATGCATTACTGGTCTATATTTAATAGTTTCCGAGATATCGATATTTGAAAAATGAGGTTTTTGAACTTTGACAGCTTCCAGCTTTCTAACTGTACGTCTTAGAGCAAAACGGCTTACATGTTCATATCTTCGATTTTTGTTATCTTTCCAAAAAAATTAACTTCCGGTCAAACCGGAAGTACTATATTTCCTGCTTTCGAGTTACATCCGGTTTGACCGGAAGTTGACACTATTGGAAAGATAATAAAAATCGAAGATAGGAACATGTAAGCCGTTTTGCTCTAAGACGTACAGTTAGAAAGCTAAAAGCTGTCAAAGTTCAAAAACGTCATTTTTCAAATATCGATATCACGGAAACTATTAAATATAGACCAGTAATGCATTTATAAAAAAATTATTGTAATTTTATGTAGAGTGTGGAAATTTAATAATATACAGGGTATTCCATTTAAAAAATCACAACTTTATGTGACCACACTTTTTTGGGCCACCCTGTATATGAGAAAATATTTTCCGGAAGTACCCCGTACTATGCGGTTTAAGTCGGCATATTAATAAAATTCCTAACCCCATTCGTATAGGAGCTATGGAGGCCTGACGCACTATTGCAGGACCCTGTATATTATGTGTACCTACTGTTTATAAGATTGCAATTTTAAAATGTATTATAATACCACTAGTTTTTTTAGATATAAGACTATGTTGTTGACGATTGTAAAAAGTTTTATATTTTTATTAGCATGAATAAATTCAGTATTTCAGTATTTTAATTATTAGTTTGGCATCGGTAGATAAATGCCTTCTTTTAAAAATGACACTTGAAGATGCCCCCCTATCAGCACAATTCGAAGGACGCCACATTCCACCACTAATAAGCCTAACTAAAAATTACTCGCCGGAAAATCACTAAAGACTAAAATTATTAAAAATCTGGTTGTATTTATATATGTATCAGGCATAGGTATAAATTGAATTTGTACCTGGTCCGGCTCTGCTCGAAAAGGTTTTAAAATTTGGGATTTCATTATTTATTTTATGGTCAAAGGGATAATGAGGGTTTATTGCAGTCAAAAGATCAACAGTATAATTCTACAAATACTATACGCGATGTTAGATAGAAATTGCCACAATTATATAAAATTGTATGTAAAGATGAACACTTCCATTCTTTCGTGTATCTATGCAGCACATTTTTAGCCTAGCGTATTATCCTTTTAAAAATTAATATTATATTTTTGGAAGTTTAACCTAAATATAAAAATTATTTATTCTTTTAAATACCTATTTCTCCTAAATCTTGCAAATCCTCCGAGGTAAAGTCATAGGTGGTGCCTCCAATCTGTAGTTTTCCAGTGGAATGCATTGAATGGGATATTTTCAATTTAGTTTCCCTGTAAAGGTCCAAATGTAAATAAATAAAGTTTTTTTTAAAAAGGAAGATGATAACAAAAATATAATGGTTTTAAACAATAAATTCAAAAAGGTTACAGATACACAGGGTGCAACAAATTCGAGTTCTTAGTAAAGATTTCGAAAATGGTAAAAGATACGAAAACGGTTAAATTAAGGCAAAGTTGTGTATTTGGGGTATTTATAATTTGGTAACAGAAAATTACAAATATTCCAAATAGTATTAAGTTATCAAAACAAAACATATATTCGCGTTTTTTAGGTTTACGAAAAAATTTATAGCACATATGTTATCGTTTTAAAAATATACTTTTTAAGGCACAAAGTCAATTTCTTTTAACATAAATAAAAAACAAACGGTTTAAAAATTTTAACTTTTTATTCCCAAAATTTGATCAATATTTTAAATTATTGATGATGAATTTTTGGCAACGACACTTTTTTTAAAACATTTTATCACATAGTTTCTAAGGCTTAGGAGCCCTCAAAACCCTATTTAAAATTTCAGGTTTGCTTTAAAATAAAAAGGTATAATGATATAAATAATAGAGAAATAAAGGCGATAATAATTAAATAACAAAACCTCAAAATTTTCGAATATTTCTTAAAACATTCTGAATATTTGTAATTTTATGTCTCTGAATTTACCACTCTTCGTATCACGTTTTTATAACACCTTATATAGTGACCGGCAAAGAGTTCGCAACATATGGGAAAAATTTTTATTAGCGGAATATTGAAAAATCTTTTTTGGGGGATTGGATGTGCATGTCCCATAACCTTAAAATCGATTTTGACATACGTCACGTGACCAATGGTATGGCGGGAAAGTTGAAAAAACCAATATGAAATCATCATAAATCAGATAAGTTGATGAGATATCGAAAAAATTCCAAGAATAAAAAGTGTTTAGAATTCCATTAGAACCTTAAATACAATGTTTGGGATATCTACTTAAAAAAACATAAAATCGAATATTTTTGTAAATATTTTTTTACCGAATTAAAAATTTCCATATTTTTCCTTTCTTAAAGCTTCATTAAAGTAAAACTGACATCTGGTGACCACAACTAGAAATATTCTTTTGTTTTTCTGACAATTTGGAGCAATAATTCAAAAAATTCGTTTACACTTGGATACCAGCTGTTGCAATAGTCTATTTCTACTAACCTTATCGATCTTTTTTATATCGAAATATTCTATTATGTTAAGAAATCCTTAAATTCATTAATCCAAAGCAAATTTTATTTATAACCGTAAAAAATAATTTAAATTTTTATTAATTTTTAGATTTTTTTTAAGATTTCTGCGAAATTCAAAATTATTTTTTACGGTTATAAATAAAATTTGCTTTGGATTAATGAATTTAAGGATTTCTTAACATAATAGAATATTTCGATATAAAAAATATCGATAAGGTTATTAGAAATAGACTATTGCAACAGCTGGTATCCAAGTGTAAACGAATTTTTTGAATTATTGCTCCAAATTGTCAGAAAAACAAAAGAATATTTCTAGTTGTGGTCACCAGATGTCAGTTTTACTTTAATGAAGCTTTAAGAAAGGAAAAATATGGAAATTTTTAATTCGGTAAAAAAATATTTACAAAAATATTCGATTTTATGTTTTTTTAAGTAGATATCCCAAACATTGTATATAAGGTTCTAATGGAATTCTAAACACTTTTTATTCTTGGAATTGTTTCGATATCTCATCAACTTATCTGATTTATGATGATTTCATATTGGTTTTTTCAACTTTCCCGCCATACCATTGGTCACGTGACGTATGTCAAAATCGATTTTAAGGTTATGGGACATGCACATCCAATCCCCCAAAAAAGATTTTTCAATATTCCGCTAATAAAAATTTTTCCCATATGTTGCGAACTCTTTGCCGGTCACTGTATAAAGTTTTAAATAAAATTAAGATAAAAACAATATTATTTAAAAAATTTAAGAAAAAAAATCCATTCTTGAAAATTAAAAAAATAGTTCCTTGGTATTTAAAATAACTACATAAGGGGTTTAAAATAGTGTAACAAAGACCAATAAATGAACCAAATTCCTGTTTGGATATATTTTTAAGAGCTTCAAGCAATAACCATCAGTTTATATTGAAAAAGCCATGAGACAATAAAAAATGGGTTGCGTGCCTCATTTTTAAGCCACAAATTTAAATGGAAAGGAAATAAAACTAAAAGTCTTCTTCCACAAAATTTAATAGAACAAAAGAATTTTTCCTCAGAGGTCTCTACATATTTCGAACGTAGAAACGTTCTTCATCAGGAGACAGAAAATTGTATTGCTGATGGTTTTAGCAAAAGAGAAAAAGATAAGCAGTACCTTAATGAAGCTTTTATGAAATTAAAAATTGGTGTGTCAAAATGCCATAATGTGAAGAAAAATTAGAAATAGATCAAAACATACAGAGTATGTGGAAAAGTTAATTAGAAGGGTCCCAAAACGACCAAATAAACCGGGGGAAGAAGAAAAAATCATTTCTAAAAAGAAGAGGTTAAAATATTATTTTTACGAGTACCTATATTTGTATTTATTACTTTTATATTCGAAAAGAAAACAAAAAATATAAGGCATGTTAACTTAAGTATAATTGGATCACCCTAAAATAAATAAAATATAATATACAGGGTGACCATTTGAAAACGAACAGCATTTAATATTGCCTCCACCAATGATAGTATGAAACACGTCAATTGATATATCAAGGGGGAAATTTTTTAAGGCATTTGTTGTCGTGTTACTTTCAACCCCTTGACCCCCAGGGCACCTACCCCTAAAATTTTAAATGGCAACCCCTATTTCTTTTGCCATTTTTGTGTGCCTTAGAAAATTCTACATAAACTGTATCATTTTTTTTTTCGAAATTGTGATTATTAACCTCACAAATTAATGAAATGTATTTAATATCGAATTTTAAAACGGATTGCATTCACCGCCTCATAGCACTTCGTTTAAAACTGTTTGTACCTACCAATACATGATACTACCACTTTAGTATCATGCTACCAATACTTACATTCCAAATTATTTTATTTATTTACATTTCGTCTTCGATATCGCTACTAAAAAACATAAAATAATTAAATTTTTTTGCCGTTTTCGACAAAACAAGATTCTCGTTTTGTAGTTAGTAGGTACCTTATTTTCCGACTCCTGGTGTTCATTATTTATGTCATGTTCTTCTAGAATCAGTGAAATAAGCTGTGAAAGTTAATTTCATAAACATTTCAATAGTTTTTAATTATTACTGTCGTTTCTTAAAATGGTTTACACTATTGCTAAACGCGTAGAAATGATTTTTATTTACGGAGCTCAAAATCGTTGCTTTGCAAGAACGGCGGCCGTATTCAACCAAATACATCGTGAAAGAAATGTTGGACACAAGTACATCCGTGAGTTAGTAGCTAAATTTGAAGAAACAGGTTGCAATAAGAAAAGGAATGAGCCAAGACTCCTCAATGATGTCGCTCAGATTGAGGTTCTTGGTGAAGTTGCTATGGCTCCCACTACGTCCCTTCGTAAAGTTGCAGATCAAACTAGACTGTCGCGTGAGTCAGTCAGAAAAGTATTGAAGCTTCACAAATTTCACCATACAAAGTCCTAATTACTCAAGAATTAGGGGACGATGACCCGGACAGACGTATTGAGTTTTGCGAAATTATGACGGATAAGATTATTACTCAGCCCAGGTTAATAAAGAATATCTGTTTCAGTGACGAATGCACGACCTCAATCCTCACATTATTAGAAAGGGACATACGCAATACCCTCAAAAAATAAATGTTTGGGCGGGTATATTAGGCAGTAGTATCATCGGTCCCCTCTTTATCAATGGAAATCTAAATGGTGAAATTTATGCAGAAATGTGAGACACAGCTATAGAACCTCTTATAATTCGTAAGGTGGAAAATGAAAGGGACGCCAATGGAAATCTTGCTCTAGATGAACATCTGCTGCACTTCCAACAGGACGCCTCCGCATTATGTACGCCCAGTAAGAGAGTGGTTGGATAATCATTACTTAGAGCAGTGGATTGGTAGGAGGGGACCCATAGAATGGCCACCTAGGTCACCGCTGGATTTTATCTTATGAGGTCACTTGAAGTCCGTTGTATTTAAAACTCAACCAGATTCCATTGAACAATTACAACAAAGAATTGTACAGGAGTGTAGAGCTATTTCACCTGAAACTCATGAAAACGTCCGAAAACAGTTTGAATACCCGCTGTACTTGTGCTTGAAGAAGAATGGAACCCATTTTGAACAATTCATAAAGTAGGAAAGGTGAGCTTTCCAGTATTTTATTATCATTATCATAATTTTTCAAGGAGTTGCATTATTTAAATGTTTATTTAAATACATTTCATTAATTTGTGAGGTTAACAATTTTGAAAAAAAAAATACAGTTTATGTAGAATTTTATAAGGAACACACAAAAGGCAAAAGAAATAGGGGTTGCCATTTAAAATTTTAGAGGTAGGTGCCCTGGGGGCCCGGGGGTTGAAAGTAACACGACAACAAATGCCTTAAAAAATTTCCCCCTTGATATGTCAATTGACGTGTTTCGCCATATTTTCATACTATCATTGGTAGAGGCAATATTAAATACTGTTCGTTTTCAAATTGTCACCCTGTATATAATATTTTATTTATTTTAGGGTGATCCAATTATACTTAAGTTAACATGCCTTATATTTTTTGTTTTCTTTTCTAATATAAAAAGTAATAAACACAAATATATTTAAATTTGTATGATTTATGAGTTTTGTTCTTCGTCCTGCGAATTTTGATTTATAACTTTTTTGAAAATGTAATGGGAATAAAAAATTAAGATTATGAACTCAACTATGTACATATCAAAATGTGCTGCTGTTGTCAATACATAAGGAATAATAGGAAAATATACCTTCACGAATAATAGGTAATTAGAACATTTGTTGATTTTAAGGTAGACATTTAAAAAAAATTTAATCATTAGTTTAAATATTGGAATAAAAAAATTGTACCGTGATTTCTTTTTGAAAATTATATTTCATTATAGTTTAATCTTGTTTCAGATTTAAAACCTTATTTTAGGTACATACCTCAGCGGTTAATAGTTGAAACCTCGTAATTCAAAAACTGCACTTTTTGACAACATCCACCATCCACCATCGCATATCTAACTCGGTAGGCATCGACCAAAAAGACGACTTTTGCAAAACGAAACTTTTTGAATAATAGTGACCAGCGCCATTAAATTTTTTTTTTCTACAACTGCCATGAAAACGGGTATTTTACTTGAAAATAGCATAGTATGCTATATAGATGGGACTACGGTCCATAGCAATCAATAATGTTTTGTTTGTATTGTCAGTATCAAGCATCTTTTTACAACATTTTTTTAAGTAATTCAAAATGTTTTAAACAATATGTAAAAATATGCAGTTGTAGAAAAAGTATAATGAATAACGCGTAGAAAACGTCCTTGCACACGCGCTTGACTTGTGGACCTCGCCTTTGGCTCAGTATACCAGATTGTCTAACTTGTGTGCAACGAGCCGTTTTTAAACCTTGGTATTGACTGTACTATTATTTAATTATCCGATTGACGCCAAAATTGAAAAAATCGTTGATAAAAAGTATTAGTACTTTAATAGTTATTTATGTACCAAGACAGTAAAGTGGTTCTTTATCGGACGAGTCTGAAATTATGAGATGAGCGAGCGAGGCGAATAACAGGCGAGTTCGATAAAGACACTTTACTGACGTGGTACATACAAAATTTTATCGCCAACCGTTCAGAATTTATAATATAAAAAATTGAGGTATAACTCATCGCATTTTATTATAACAAAGTAAACAGCAAATATAGATCAAATCTACTTATTATTTATTAAAAAAATTGACCTACTATGAGAAATGGCAAATTTTGCCGGTTCGTTCGGCATAGAGTGAAAATTTGCGGAGGGTAATAGTTATTTATGCAACTAGTGCATAAAGTGCATGTTTATTGCACACGGCATGGAAGTTACTCACCGAGACGTAGTCGAGGTGAATAATATGCCATGTGCAATAAACACACTTTTTGCACATGTTACATACACTATGTTTTCTACGATCGTTTTTTTATTTGACAAAAAAGTTTTAAATCGCTCTGTATTACCTCTCCTTTGTGTGCAAAAGTTGTAATTCAAATTTGACAATGGATCATAGATACCTTTGAGTTCAACATAATAAAATGATGGCGCCCTGTCAACGTGAATTCTATTTCGACAGGGTATCGACGCGACGGTGTGCAACACATAATACACATACTATAAACAAATTGTTCGTTTCCTAGGTAATTTACTTTATTGCACTAGGGCAAAAAGTACTTTATTGCATAGTATGTAACAAAGACCTACTTTTGTCATTAGAAATGCATACACAAAATGACATTTTATCAACGATTGTAGAAAAAATACTTTACCTGCCGCATTTGCGGCAGGTTAAGTATTTTACCCTCCGCAAATTTTCATTTTTCATTTCATTTATTCAATTCGCATTTTTAATATAGATAATAATCCTCAAACGTTTTCAGTTGGAACTACTTCGCCTTCAGGAATTAATTTTTATAATACTTCAGGGTGTTCGTTCACTTTTAATATAACAAATAATAAGTAGATTTGTTCTATATTTACTGTTTACTTTGTTATAATAAAATGCGATGAGTTATACCTCAGTTTTTTATATTGTAAATTCTGAACAGTTGGCGATCAAATTTTGTATGCACTACGTCAGTAAAGTGTATTTATCGAACTCGCCTGTTATTCGCCTCGCTCGCTTCGCTCGCTCATCCCATAATTTCAGACTCGTCCGATAAAGAATCACTTTACTGCCTTGGTACATAAATAACTATTATTTTACAATAAAATAAAGTGTTCGTTTACTTCCGGAAATCACTTTGATAATAGACAGTTTTCGTTGTCTTTTAAAAGCGATTCCGATAGCCGCCATTTGACAACTTTGACATTTGAGCTGTCATTTATCGTTATCGTTACGGATAAGTGGCGGGAGCTAACGGACGGAAGACAAAGCCATAGCGAAAACGAAACGCATGCGTAATGACCCTTTTTTTGATCGGAAATAAAGTTTGAATTCAGCATTATTATAGTTTTCTAAATTGAAATTTCCATACAACTGTGCTCGATACTGAATGTCCTGGCGATCAAGCACCTCCAAGAGAAGGGCATCATCCAAATCCGAATCACTGGATGAGTCCAATAAAAGCAACCTTTCGTCTATCATTATGTTTAAAAAAAAGATACTTAGCACAAAACGTATATGAAAATATGAACACAAACCATTAAAGATAGGTTATGTTATATTTGTTATGTTTACTGTCGATTCGACTTAACGTTACCCAACGTTAAGCGAATTGAACGTAATCTATTTTTTCGATCTGTCAAATAGCTGCTTCGTATTCGTATTCGTTATGGTTAACCGTTTGAATTTGCCAATAAAACGAAAATTCTCTATTGTACGGCTTTACTGACGGTTGACGATAAAAAATATAATCCTCTATTACAGCACTTTTTATAGCATTTTTTAAAGCAATATATGCGAACTAAAATACATTACACCGAAAATCGAACGTTTATAAAATTAGAAAATATTATTTCAAGAATAGAGTTTAAAAAGACGCCCAATTTATTAATAACTAGCGACCCTCTAAAATGTGTTTACATTACATCACATTAGAAACCTCTAAATTTATCAGTGTTTCTCTACAATAATATGCATGTATTATACATATAAACCTTCCTCTTGAATCACTCTATCTATTTAAAAAATCCTCTTCAAAATCCGTTGCGTAGTCTTAAAGATTTAAGCATACAATGGGACGGACAGACAGCGACTTTGTTTTATACATATACTAGCGTGTATCCGGCATGCGTTGCAACCCGCTGGTATAAATACAAACCCGAACAAACCCGATATATTAGTACCCGGCATGCCACTTTCTGAAATTGCACCCGTGCGAAGCCGGGGTGGGTCGCTAGTTATACATAAAAACCTTCCCCTTGAATCACTCTATCTATTAAAAAAAAACGCTTCAAAATCCGTTGCGTAGTTTTAAAGATTTAAGCATATATAGGTAGGGACGGACGGACAGACAGCGACTTTGTTTTATAATATGTTAAGATATAATTTCCAAAAAGTGCACTTTTTGACTCATAAGATTTCAAGTATCGACCCTCTGATACATATATCAATTTTTTAGCTTAATCTGTTTAGCTGCACGACAAATGAAATATTATACTTTATTTTAAAACCCTAACATTCGATTGGGTAAATACTTTATTATCCATAGAGTCGAGTGGTAATGGAAATTGTGTTCCGACTAGTCGATACACTATGAATGTAAAAAAATGTTAAATGGACAAATCACAAATTAAAACACACCAAAAATATCTTTACCTTGGTTTGCTTCTCTCAACTTGTCGTGTACTGGAAAAATACATTTTGATAATTATTTTGTAAAAAAAAAACGTATATTTTAAAAAGCAACGCCAATAAATTAAAGTTTGATAATTTTACAAAAACCTAACACACTAGCACAATAACATAAACTATATGTATATTTTTTTGTAATCCTCATAAAAACATAAAATGGAAGTAAAATAATGCCCCAAACCTATAGGAATAAAAAAATATATGCGACTTTAATATTTTTTTAACTTAAATTCATTTTTATCATATATATTTTATATTCTATATACATGGGCAGTTCTCTACTAAATGGAAAATCGATGTCCCAGACAATTTTTATGCATTGAGAGTTATTATTACCGAGTTTATAATACCAAAAACGATAGTATGATTACGATTCTTGACTATCCATAGGAAATTATTTGATATAATTTTAAAATATTAATTTTTCAAAACACAATCCCCTATGTCCCATTTTCAGAATGGCAAGTTGTGCAACAATTATTTAATTTCGGGATAAAAAACCTTACATTTAAAATCAGGAAATTTAAATAGATATAAATAAACTGTGTAAATAACATACAACCATAACATTAAATACATTTGCATTACAAAAAATAACGAATCGAATGTTGTCCTAATATTATTAGAACATTCCCCTGTTATAATTTGAAATTCGCGCCAAAATTATATGTCATAAGGTAGGTGTCGTATATTGGGCGGAAAGAGACACTTTCAGTGTAGGTTAGGTTAGGTTAGAGTGGCAGACCTCTGCCATTGACCAAACAGTCACACGTAGTCCTGTAGGACCGTTGTGGTACCACACGTGTTCCGCGGAACCTATCCGCATCAGCCTCCTGATGGTTAACGCGACGTGACGTAGATCGTAGCAGAATCTTGACAGCTCATTCAAACCAGCCACTGCTGTTAATAAACTTCGTAAGTCGACCCAGTTGCAGGCTGCTCACTTCCTCCAGATCATTAAAGAAAGGTTCGCCCAGGGCATTGAACCTTCTTCTAGCGAGGCCGGGGCATTCACACAAGAAATGCTGAATACTTTCCTCCTCCTCTTCATCTCTGCAACTTCTACAGAAATCGTTAGTTGGTACTGGCATACGTTCAGCGTGTCTACCGAACAGGCAATGTCCGGTGACTACGGCAGTGATGTTTCTTAGGTCCTTCCGACCGTGTTGTAATAGCACTGCGGTTTTCCTGTCTTCAAGTAGGGGCCACAATTGCCTGGAGATGCTACAAGTTGCCAGCCCTGTCCATCTGCTTTGTGCAAGTTGTTTAGCTATTTGATCTATATCCTCTTTGACTGATCCCAGTGGTCTAGCCACAGTATTCTCTGCTAGTTCGGCAGACCTGCTTGCGCCCTCCCTGGCGAGCACATCAGCAGTCTCGTTGCCCTGTATTTTGCTATGTCCAGGAACCCAACACAGGGTGATTCGATGTTGAGCACCAAGTGTGCAGAGATTGTTGCGACAGCGCCTTACTAATTTTGACTTAGTGCTGCTGGAGCAAATTGCCTTTATGGCTGCTTGACTGTCTATATAGATTGCTATAGACGCAGCTGTTTTCAAGCAAGGGTGATCCCGCAGGGTGTTGACTGCTTTATCCACTGCAAAAATTTCTGCCTGGAAAATGCTGCAGTAGTCAGGGAGTCTGTACGACCTCTGTATTTGCATGTTCTCGGAGAAGATACCAGCTCCAACCCTGACGTCCATTTTTGAACCGTCTGTGAAGATCGAGTGATCCGCCTCCACCTCAGTGTAAAGTTCGTTCGAATGTTCATACAAGCCGGTAGCACCATTTTATTCAGCCTTGAGATTGCGATATTGCGTTTGTTGCAGTGCCACGCGTCTGGGCCGCTTGCCTGAACAGTCCACTGGTAAGTTACTCTTCTATTGTTTTAAGGAATTAAATTAAAATAATTTTATAAAATAATTACCAAGTTATTATAGTACCTAAGTATTTGTGACTTATAAATCTGGAAATATTTTGAATGATTTTAAACTGGATAACGTTTTTTGCAATTTCACAGTCCCCTGGGTACAGTCCCCTGTCAGTTTATAACACAGGGGACAGTGCCACGCATCTGGGCCGCTTGCCTGAACAGTCCACTGGTAAGTTACTATTCTATTGTTTTAAGGAATTAAATTAAAATAATTACCAAGTTAGTACCTAAGTATTTGTGACATAAATCTCGAAATATTTTGAATGATTTTAAACTGGATAACACTTTCTTGCAATTTCACAGTCCCCTGGGTACAGTCCCCCGTCAGTTTATAACACAGGGGACTGTCTGTGCTCCAGGGGTCTGTTTAATCTTGAGGCGCTATCTATAAAAAAATATTTTCTGACTTCTGGGGCTGACAGTAGGCAAACTGGTGCTTGTTTTAGGTGGTTTTGCTCCGGCTCCATCATGCCGCCCAAATTTAATTGAGTTAATTTGCTAAGAAACATGTTTTTTTATGCATTTTGGCAGTCCACTGGAAGATATATAACAGTCCTCTGTCCATGAATTTTAAAAAATCGTCCAAAACTCTTGAAAATAATATGTCGGCTTTTTCCAAATAATAATTTCATTTCTTATTGCCTTTAGTTCTACTTACTCAGTTTTTAATTTGAAGGATAAAAATAGTATGGACATCGATGTATAGGCGATTTTCCTATTAGTAGAGAAATACCCATATAATACATATATGTATTATATACAGTTAAGGGCATCAGCTACATTATTATATGTATCCAATTTATGCCGGTAGTGCCCTTATTATAAATATTTAAAAAAATCTAATATAGGGTACTTATTTGTACATAAAAATGCGTGTTATGTCACACCAAGAAGGTATAGTCAACTTCCATTTAACTAGGCGCCCTAATGGTTCGCCAGAGGTCCCAAAAATATTTCTAAAATTGGCGTAATGAAACGGAAGAAAAGAACGATATGAAGAGCGATCAAGTACAAATGTAAACAACTGGGCCTCTATTAGGTCTGCGAGTATAACCAAGCAAGTCTATTTATTTCCTAGATAGACTGAATATACACAGATGATCGCTGCTTGCAAGCGAAATTCCTTAGGGCACGCATATTTCAAATTAATATCCGATCAGCGAATAGGAACATAAGCTGGTGGAGGCTCAACCCGATCGCCCAACTACGATGCGTAGGTTTAATATTTACGTCGGTCTACCTTGGAAATAAATATACATTAGGAATAATTAATCTCTAAACATTTTTGACAATTTATCAAACTTTAAACGGAAGCGGTTACTGATTTTATCGGTTATCGCTTATACAGGGTGTCCCACGTAAGAATGCACTCTACAGAGATCTCGTAAACCATAGGAGATACAGAGATAATTAAATTAGAGAAAAGTTGCGCATTACTGAATCCTGTAACGTCATGTTTTCAAATTTAAAAAAATTTGAATGCCTTCGAAGTTATTTGGATAAAACCGAATTTTCGCGATTTCGTTTTAATTGATTTTTGATTCTATTTGAAGAGACGTCAAAATAAATTTTACATTTTCATTGCCACTTTTTCTCCCCTACAAGATGATTTAATTACATTTTTGATCCGACGTTTCGTTTAGTCACAACCATCATCAACTTTGTTATTTTAAATAGGTAGTCGGAAAATTTTATTTTATGCTTTTATAAATTCTACGTTTTATTCTAAATCTAACGGTGTATCAAACTTATTATTTATTAGACGTTTCGATATAGAAAAACACATCATCAATGAAAATAGTCACATTATCGACAATATTTTTGTTTTTATTGTTGTATTTAAACACTATACTCCAAACCCAAAAATATATGCAGTGACGTAGCTATCATAACCATGGAAACCAATGCAAACCACCAATGACAATACAGTATTTTGGCCGTTTCCAGGGTTATGACAGCTACGTCACTGCATATATTTTTGGGTTTGGGGTATAGTTGGATTTTAAAACTTTTTTTTTATTTGAGATTATTTACAATATTATTAAATTTGTGTTCAAATGCGTACTTAAATCTTAAGATTATGGGACAAAATTAAAAGAAACATAATATTAACTAATAAAACTTATCTGAACAATACAACAAGTAATAATTAATTTTAATAATTATTAAATACAATTATTTTTATGATAAATTATTTTTTATTTTCAAAAATTCCACCCTTATTCTCCAAACATAAATAACACCGGTAAACAATTTCTTCCATAACGTTATTTAACATTTCTGGAGTAATTTTTTTTTATTGCAGCTCGAACCTCAGAATTCAACTCATCATTATTTTGAAAAGTCTTCCAGTAAACTTCATTGTCAAGGAATCCCCCCAAAAAAAGTCGATTGGTGTAATTGATCGATTTGGTTGACGCCGTTCGGGATATTTTTGAAAATATTGCATCCCTGCTTGCGCACAATTCATATGACTGTCGATGTAACAGCAAATCATGTCAAATTTTTCTTCGTTAGAATAATGTTCCATTATTTTAAATTTTACTGGACGATGCAACAGTTAAAAATTTAAAAAAACATAATAATAATAATAATTACCAAATTTAAAACTAACAGGTCTCTGTAACTAAGTAACAGATCTAAAGAAACTATTTAAACAATTGCGAACGTCAATCAATTTAATAGCCACCCATATGATGCCGAATTAAAATGGTACGATATGTTTGAATATTATCATGCATTTTTAAAAATAAAAAATAATTGTATTTAATAATTACAATTAATTATTACTTGTTGCTTTTTTCAGATAGGTTTTATTAGATATTATGTTTTGTTATAAGTTTATTTTAAAAAAATGTTTTAAAATCAAACTAGTGTTGAAATAAAACAAAAATATTTTCGATAATGTGACTATTTTCATTAATGATGTGTTTTTCTATATCGAAACGTCTAATAAATAATAAGTTTGATACACCGTTAGATTAAAAAAAAGTGTAAAATTTATTAGGCATAAAATAAAATTTTCCGACTATTTAAAGTAACAAAGTTGATGATGATTGTGAATAAACGAAACGTCGGATCAAAAATGTAATTAAACCATCTTGTAGGGGAGAAAAAGTGGCAACGAGAATGTCAAATTTATTTTGACATGTCTCTTCAATTAGAATCATAAATTAATTAAAACGAAATCGCGAAAATTCGGTTTTATCCAAATATCTTCGAAAGCATTCGGAATTTTTTAAATTTGAAAACATGACGTTACAGGATTCAGTAATGCGCAACTTTTCTCTAATTTAACCATCACTGTATCTCCTATGGTTTACGATATCCCTGTAGAGTGCATTCTTATCTGGGACACCCTGTATACAATGACCGAGACAAAAGGTTCGCTACATATTATGGGAGATCAGATATGTATGTCCGATAACCTAAAAATTGATTTTGACATACGTTACGTTTACGTAAAAAAAAGTGAAGTGACACTTCTGTAATTCTTTCAATTTAAAATGTCATTAAAATTTTCTCACCGAATATCCCATGTCTCTCATGTTACTTTTTGACAACAGCCCACTGCCTACGACATCGAGCTATTGTCACGTAACATTCTTTCCCAATATGTAATAAAATTATCTGGTAGTTATCAATGCACTTGGGACATTATAGATGACAATAAACGAATGTAGTTTCTACGATTGACAGGACAAAATCGAAAAAAAAGAGTTTTCGCCGGACGCTTGCAATAGTTTGTATGTATTGACTAAAGGGCGGATTATGTGCACTTAAATTCAGCCAAAATATGCGCATATATATGCCTTGTTTTCTTTTAAAATATGCAGTTATTTGCATTTTTTACCAAATATGCATAATGGTATGCAATATTTCTTTATTTATAATAGTAAAATGAGGTAAAAAAACACATTGGCTTCTAAAAAGTATGTTTATAAAAAAAATGCAGAAAAAAACAAAGAATAAACGTAAACAATTTTTTAACCTAACATTGTATAAAAGGCATTTATTTATTACTAAATATTTTTTAAAATTTTGAACTAAAAAGGATTTTCCATTAGTAAAAATATGTTTATACAAAGAGAAGCTTCTTTTAACATGTAATCGGACAATACAGCAACTTAGGTAGGAAAATATAAGGCCAAGA
The DNA here is from genome assembly GCA_963969555.1 of Polydrusus pterygomalis. Classification (NCBI taxonomy): domain Eukaryota; kingdom Metazoa; phylum Arthropoda; class Insecta; order Coleoptera; family Curculionidae; genus Polydrusus; species Polydrusus pterygomalis. The sequence continues at coordinate 14,484,618 of OZ018381.1, read as the reverse complement.
TACAACTTCGTTGGATGGTTTACCCTCATAAATGCTTTTTACTGCAGTTAAGTATGTATTCAAATCCTTCATTCTTTTTTACAGTTACATCCAATTTGTTCCTTACTTGACCTCCTACTTTACCGGGAATGTTGGTATATTTAGCGGAAAAAGTTTCAACAATACTAATTGAGTCTCTTAAACTTAAATTTCTACTCTCCAACGAGGATATTATGTCCGGTATAACACTGAAATTAACTTTAATAAAAACAAGATCTTGCACTTTTTAACAACTCTTTACTTTGCATAACACAGTGCGAATCGTCATCTAAATCCAAAATTAGTTCTTTAATGGCTTTGAAATGCTCTGCGTATAATATTGCGGCCTTAATCCATGTTCCCCACCAGGTAACTACAGGTTCTGGATCGATATAAATACAGTTTGTTACGCAGGTGATAATAACGCATTATTAAGTGACAATAAATAACCCCTAACAATATACCTGCAAACCCCGGAAACCCCCAATAAATACCTTGTGTATAACCAAAATGTAAATATCATTATTATAACCTTCAGATTAGAAAATTCCTGAAATAAGTACCGTACTGGACATTAAACCTTTAACGTTTTAAATTTTTTGATAAAGCCGAAAACATAAAAATTATAATTTATGAAAAATATGCATTCTATTATAAAATTGACAAAATATGCAAAAAAAATTGCATATATTTCGCCCTTTAGTAATGACTAAATAGATTTAGTTTTTAAATTTCCGTGCGAGTATAGTACTTGACTATCGATGTATATTGATTCTAAAAAACAAAAATAGTCCTTTTCTAGGTACTTTAGCACAGAAATCTTTAAAAAAAAACTTGCCACAGTTATCAACACTGTCAGATACAAATCATTGCAACAGCGAGCGTCGGGCGAAAGCCCATTTGTCCTGTCGATTTATTTTCACCCAAATTAGCCAAGCTATGGGAAAAATTAAAAATTTGTAAAATATTTTTTTTTAATTGTGTTTTCCAATTTTTTAATATAAAATCTTGAAATTTTGCTTAGGGATCTAGAATTTGATTCTAAACAACTTTTTTCAAATAATTTTTTTTGTAAATGCCAATTTCTTGTCTGTATTAATAATAATAGTATATAAAATTATTAAATATCGGCCTGCACGCCGAAGAACACAGAAACAAATTCGATTTTTAGGTTATCGGATATGCAGAACCCCTGGAAACCTTTTTTGGTACTCTCCTAATTAACTTTTTCCCATGTGTTGAGAACCTTTTGTCGGTCACAGTATAACGGTACTACAAAAATTTGTTTGTAAAAATATTATATGATTCCATATACCGGGTCCGCCAACGAAGCGGGGACGAAAGATTAAATCATTATCAAGAAACTTATCGAAAATATTAAAACAGCATTAGGTGTAGACTTAAAAGCGGCTTATTTTAAAAATATTTTACATTATAAAGGGTGGCTCAAAAAAAAGTGGCGGACTAAACTTGCATTTTTTCAAATGGAACACCCTGTATATTAATGGCCCAAAAGATGGGCATACAGCTGCTGATCATTTTAATATACAGTTATGTAGGTTTATTTATTATCAGTAGTTTTAGAAATAATAACGATTTTATCTTAAGGTGGAATTATCAACGTCATTCAATTTATTGCCAACCTATAAACCCATTTCGCCTTGTTTTTCTTAGTTTATTATTTTATTGACTAAGATTTGAATAAAATCAATATCGCCTGCTCCTGCACATTATTGAGGTAATATCTGATATATTACTCAAATATCAATTTATTTCATTGCTTATTTTGGGAGAATTTTATAGTGAAAGAACAATGACATAATAATGTTAAAAAAAATCTTAACTGATATTTTTCGATATACAATTCTCCTTAAATAACTTATGAAATTCCTTGATATTTATTTAACATGTTAATTATTACCTATAGAATATAAAGACGATATTAATTTTATTTAAATTTTGCATGTGTAAAAGTTAGAAAAAATAAATACATCTACGCGAAATAGGTTATAAGTTGGCAAGCATGTTGATACTCCCACCTTAAATATTGTCTTAGTTTATCGCTTTGACAGCCAAATACAATTATTTATTATTTAATATGTGTTCAGTCGTCGAAAAAAGTACTAACTTTCACAGAATGTCGAATTTTACCACTGTGGAAATCGTAAATATGATTTTTATACTGAGAGAATGGGCAAGATATTGCCTTCTAGCGAGTCGAGTGTACGCTGAAAGATATCCAGATATTGAGAAAAAACCAAGACCTAAGGCATTCGAGAAGTTGTTGCTTAGATTTGTAGAAACAGGAAGCGTTGCGTACAAAAAAAGGATGGTAATCAATACACCCGTTATTAATGCGGAAAATAAATTAAGGGTTCTGTTGGCAGTACAGGAAAATACTAACGTAAGTCATACTGGTATTTTTCAGCAAACGGGTGTTAAGGAAACAAGCGTGCGAAGGATTTTGAAAAAATGTAAATATCATCCTTATCACATAGAATTACACCAAGAACTTTACGAAGATAATTTCTTGGGAAAAATTACATTCTGTAATTGGATGCTTAACAAAATTAGAGAAGTATCAGATAGTTTATCAAAAGTTCTATTTAGTGAAGGGTCCACATTAAAAAATAACGGAATCGTAAATATACATAATATGCATTATTATGCTACTGAAAATCCACATTGGGTTCCACATGTAGATAACCAAAATCGCTCTTTAATTAATGTCTGGGGGAGGAATATTAGGGCCTTACATTATTGAACCATATTTTTTTGAAGAGCGTTTGACGGGACAAGTTTACTTAAATTTTCTTCATCATGATCTACCCATTTTACTTCAGAATGTAGATGCCGACACTCTCTAAAACTTGTGGTTTCAGCAAGACGGCGCTCCCCGACATTATTATGAGCCACTTAGGCAATTTTTAAATCATGGCGAGATGTGAATGCCATAGCTCCTACGAACCGAGACGATATGAAAAATCGTATATGAGAGGCACTGAGAAATATTAGAAAAACTCCAGCAAAATTTGTTTCGAAGGCTACATTTATGTCTTCAAGAACCTTTGAACATATCATTAGAGCCAGACAATATATTCTGTAGTACCGCCTAATAAGGGTTTGTTTAGTTTTGTTTTGTCAACTCCTTTAGTTTCTTAAACTTGTATTGTAATACATTATTTTAAAATTATTTTAAGGTTTATCCTTATAAATATCTTAATAAATGACATTTAGTTTATCACAAAATTAAAAATAAGGAATGCCATTTAATGTTGGTATCAGTAAAAAGGATATGAACAGGGCTTTCTAGAAATAAAAAATATACAGAGCGTTCCATTTAAAAAAATATATTTTTTGTATTTTACATAACATGATAAATGCACTGAACGCAAATATTTTTCATTGCAAAGATAGACAACATTCTAAAATATTTTTTTTAGTTTACTATCTCATTCAATTGTGTTCAATTTGAAAATGGTTACTAAACTTAGGCAATTTTTAAGATCAAATCGTTATTATTTCTAATACTACTGATAATAAACCCATATAACTTTATATTAAAATGATCAGCAACTCTATACCCATCTTTTGGGCAAATAATATACAGGGTGTTCCATTAACAAAACAATTTTGAGCCACCCTGTATATTGTAAAATATTTTTAAAATATGCGCGTTTAAGTCCATACCTCATGCTGTTTTAGTATTTTTGAAGTTCCTCGATAAGGACTTAATCTTCCGTCGCCGCTTCGTTGGCGCACCCGGTATAAGTTTGGTGTTTTTAATATTTTAAAAGAAAATTATTAAGTACAACTTTTAAAATCATTAAAGAAAATGATTGATGAGGATGTAAATAAGTAACGAAGTCGTCACTGGGGACATAATAATTTTATTAATAGTCGAGGGTAGAATTCAAATTCCTGGAAGTAAAAACTTTGATACAAAAACTTTATGGGAAATAAGACAGGACTTTGATTTCTACCCTTAATTATTAAATGAGTACCACTAAATTCGGCAATGAACTAAAAAGTCAGTTATTTTTTTCCCGTTTTATTCAACTTGATATGATAATTCCGAGGATAATTCATAACATAAGTTGTTGGAGATGACCGAGGAGATGACATGAACTTTTAGATTTAATTTTCATTTTTAATATATTACAAAAATATTTTGACCCAAACGTGGTCAACTTTAAAAAAAAATTATCCATTTTTGGGTTTTATGTTTCTTGGAACAATATGAAATTGTAGTAAACAATCCTTGACATTTTCGACTAATCGGGCCTATTTAATACAAAGTAAGAATAACAAAAAAAGTAGCAAGGAAAGTTCCCTGACTTTTTAGTTTATTGCTAAAATACATCATCCGTTTACTTAATAGTGACACTTACGGAGTTCTAGTTATAGCAGGATCCTTAGGTTTGGCTGTAACTGGCAAGCTCATTTTCGGTCTTCCTGAATTGGACGCAGCTGCCACTTTGTCAGCTGACTGAGTCCCTATCCCCAATTGACGGAATGCTAATGGGGCAGTAGTAGTGCTGGTCTGAGGAAAGTCCATTTTTAAAAGGGCAGGTTTTCTTACTAAAAAAATGAAATTTAGTATTACAAATCATACATACGTTACATAATCAAATGTATTTATTTAAAAATAAATTTAATTGCTAGTGTAAGGTGACACTGGGTATCAATTAGGTTTTGTAGTACAGAGAAGTTATTTTTAACTGTACCGGGTGTCCACGGAAGGTGGCTCGCCCCTCTAACTTTTTTGTTTTTCAAGATAATGAAATAAAATTTGGGGGATTTGTATACGACATAAAACTGCATTATTTGACAGGTGACTCAACATTATGGAACTTCCGGTTTAACCGGAAGTGACATAAACTTTCGATTTTTAAATGGGACACCTGGTATATTTTTACTTTTTTTGACTCCATATGACATTCTAAATACAACGATGTGTCACTTGTCACTTTTTGTCATCAAGATATTATTTTTTTTCCAAATTTACTGTTTTATCTAGAGGGCTATGAATACCTTAAAATCACTTATTTCAGTTCTCTAATCTTGGGAAAAATACAATTTTACTATTTTTGATCCAATGCTATGTGCTATGTAAAATTTAATTTTTAAAGTTGTATAACTTATTTTTTTTAAATGGCAACATGGTGGCTCGTCGGGTTAAGAAAAAAAGAGGATTATATTACGATTATTTTGATACCATGCACTATAAGGTTTTAGAAAAGCTGCCATTAAAAAACTTTAAAAAGTTAACTTAGAACTTTCCTAAAATGAAGCACCATTTGAGAATAAATTTAGATTTAAATGCATCAAGTAGCCTGTGACCAGCAAAACTGATAAAACAAAATCATGCCTTGAAGAAAATTGAAATGCCAACAGCTTCTGCCAAAGGAAATTAGTTTGTTGTTTAAAAAACATGGAAAATAATAGTTTTACAAGGAGTGAAAAAGTTGATATGTTATTAGTGTTTGGAGTATGTAGAAATAATTCAACCGATGCTGCACGACTTTACGCACAAAGATATTTTAATCGGCATCATCCAACCCGGCACTATTAGGTACCCAAAACTGGTTCCGAAAATGCGAAATGAGCCTGACAATAATAAATAAATAAATAAATTTGGAAAAAAAATAATTTCTCGGTGACAAAAAGTGACAAGTGACACATCGTTGTATTTAGAATGTCATATGGAGTCAAAAAAAGTAAAAATATACCAGGTCTCCCATTTAAAAATCGAAAGTTTATGTCACTTTCGGTTAAACCGGAAGTTCCATAATGTTGAGTCACCTGTCAAAAAATGCAGTTTTATGTCGTATACAAATCCCCCAAATTTTATTTCATTATCTTAAAAAACAAAAAAGTTAGAGGGGCGAGCCACCTTCCGTGGACACCCGGTATGGTGCTCGTGGACAAAATTCCCTAAAGCTAATATTTAGCTTTTCTAGTATAGATTGGCAAACTAAAAGTCCACATCCTTCCGAGCATGTAAACTACCCCAAACCCATCAATAGGTGCTATTTTTAGGTTTTTGCCAAATATGTTCTTCACAATTCACTTTATGTAAAAAATCATGATATCAAAATGAAAGCCAACAAAATTACCTACAAACTGATATACAATAGTAGTTGTTTTTAATGAAGCCAGTGGCTTGCAGCAATAGTTTAAAATTAAAAAGTATTTTTCGTTTCACAAAAATTAGGTTCTGCTGGGCGTCAATGCTATCACTATTGTTTGTGGATAAAATTGTTTAAAATTAAAGAAATTAATATATTTTTAATTTAATAATGTTTTTGAAGATGTTTCTGCGGAATTGGCAAAACAAATCTAGATCCATTTTTACTGCAACTCTTCTCAGATTTGATTTAGTTTTTCAAGTGTAAGTCTATAATAATATGTATGATCACAATCCGTTTTTCCATACAACATATTAATAGTATAAGACGATCCATTAAATTTATCATGGAAACAGAAAAACATTCTTTTTTTTTTATGATCGTGCACAAGCACTATAGGAAAAATCCTTTAAGGCGCTCTGGGAACGGTGCGTGTGCGAAGAAAGCGATTCACGTTTTTCTTGAATCGTTGGAGTTTATATTCGGTTGGAAACACGAGCTCAGAAAGGCCGTTCCACAAAGATGACGTCCTCCAAATGACAGAGTTCTGAAACAATGATGTTCGTGGTGTACTAAGTTGAACCACATAGGGATGGGCGGCAGTGGTTCGTCGTGTGTTTCTGCTATGAATTACTCTAGGTGGAATCGAGCGGGCAATATCTGTCGAACACTTGCCATGGAAATATATGTAGAAGAGAGTCAAATCACCAACCTGTCTTCGATGTTCTAAGCTGTCGAGGTTCTTAGCACGGGGATGAATGTGGGATTGGGCAACCCGCAACATGCTGCCACCGGATATGTCTGCCACCTGGCCATATTTGAATGTATGTGCAAAAGCAATTGAGACGTACGTGCGATTAAAATTTGACATTGTTGACGTTTCGTTTTCGTAACCTTTCTTTTTTTAGACCGCCTTGTGGAAATGTTTTATTTTTTTGTGATTTTTATCGCACCGGCATTATTAATTTATGTTAAAAATGTCACTGAAGTTCCTAGTATTTCTCTGGGTAAGTACTAAATATTGTAATATTATTATTAGGCTAAAAATATTGCAGCCGAGAATATTCCTTTACTTCCAAATGTTTTAAACTATGATTCTCTGCAAACCGCCGAATTCGTTGATTCCCTCAATAGCTCACAATTTCATAATTATGAAGGAAAACCATACAGAAGTGCCATTGTCTGATAATTCACCCCATCTGAAGTTTTGGTCTGATTTGTTACCAGAACTTAGCAATTGAAATATTTTTGATGGTGCTGGAAATATCCCCAACAACTTTAAATTTGTTGAAGGGTGGCAGACAACAATCAGGGCAGTTATGTTGCTCTGAAAAAATTTAAGGGGTCAAGGTTTACAGTTTCTAAACCTAAGAAATCTAAACCAAGATCCACTTGAAAATCGTTTTGGCTAGATACGGCAACTTGGGGTTCGTAACACAAACCCTACATGCTTGCCGTTTGTGGCTGCTTTGAAAACAGTTATGATTTGAGCACCCCTGTTTCGAAATCTAATAATTGCGAAAAAGACTTTTGTAAAACTCTTGGGGATTTTGGGAATTTTCTACAAAAGTATAATACTTAATGAAATTCAAACCTTTGAAAACCCTAATAATGAGATCCCAGATTTTGACCTTGCTGGTATTGATGAGAAGGATATTAATATTGATAAGATAAATTTTTAAATATTTATGGAAATGAATTTCAAAAATTTAACGTCGGTGAGCAACACGACATATGTAATGAAATTGTTAAATTAAATGTTCGATTAACAGTTTACAAATATTTAAGAGATAAAAATAATCAAAATCAAACTTCAAGTTCTGGACACTATAAAAAGCATATAATAAAAATAAAGTTAATGACCCCAGTAATAAAAGATTTAAAACCAATTTAAACAATTTTCTCAGTTTCTATTTAAAAATAATCCTTGTATTAGGTAAAACATTTTACTTATGTATGAGATGATTCTGCCCAATTTTTTTTTTGTTTCATGTTAATGCATACCTGTAATAATTTGATGTTCAGATAGGTTGCAGCAAAGGGTTCAAAGAAAACGGTGTTTCATATTCAACATCAAACTATATTCTCAATCTTAGTCCATGTCGCCACATACATAGTTGTTCCACTTACGCTAAATGTTTATATTACATATTTGTTATATCGACAGTATTGTTATACTAGCTAATCATAATAACTAATTAGAACACTAATACAATATACTAATACAGAGTGTTTTACCCTCATATTACACCTCCCCGGGCAATTTAAGGAATTTACACTTTGTTTTCAAATGGAAATTCCTGCTAATTATAATATGAAAGTAATTAACTCATGTGAAATAATAACTATACTTATAACAAACATTTTCTTAGTCAATAAGAATTCAAGAATGAAGAAAGAAAAGGAAGAAAATTAGAGTAGTCAGACCTAGAATAAATAGCAGATAGAGAAGAATACGAAAGTAGGGCCGGCCGATTCCTTACTACTAAATTATTACCTAGAAATTACTTAACTATGATATAACTTAGTTCTATTTTTGTGGATTACAATCTCCTTATTACCTTTCATTAGTTTTACATTTGGAGATTCATCCTCGATAACTAAATAAGGACCAAGAAAACAAGGACTTGCGATTTTGTTTCCCACTTCATTTTTTACCAGTACTAAATCGCCTTTTTTGTATTGAATGGGTTTAATTTTTTCATCATAACTTTGCTTTCTTTTAAATTTTGAATGTAATAAGTTAGCTCTTGCATCCTCATGAGCCTTTTGCAACCGATACTTTAACTCAATAGGGTAATTCTCAAAGTTATAAATGGGTTCTAACATATTATTTAGATTATTAGGAATCTGACATTTCTTTCCAAAGACCAGTTCAAAAGGAGTATATTTAGTTTCAGTATGGACTGTAGTATTATAAGAGAAACACCAATAAGGAATCCATGTACTCCACGCTGCATCATTATTTTCGGATTGAATTCTTAAATAGGCACCCAATACCTTATGTGAATTTTCCAAAGAACCAATACTTTCATGATGGTATGCCGTGGAATAAATTTGATTTATTTTTAAAAGCTTACAAACCTCACTCATAGTGGAAGAAATAAATTCAGAACCCCTATCCGTTGCAATTTCCTGTGGAATTCCATATCGTAAGATAAAATTTTCCACAAATGATTTTGCCACAGATACGGTGTCTTTATTTTTTATAGGATATGCTTCCACAAATTTTGTTAACTCACACTGTAAAGTCAGGATGTATGCAAATTCATTTACATCTGTTGGTAGTGGTCCTACAATATCTAAATATACTTTTTGAAAAGAATAATTGGCTGTCGACGTAATAACCATGGGCTGTCTAGTATAACGATTGCAATGCTTTTGTTTTTGACAAGTGTCACATTTTCTTACAAAGTCTGCAACATCGTTATCTAGACCTGGCCAAAAGTAATACTTTTTTATATTATTTGTCATTCTATTTATGCCTGCATGTCCACTTGTGGGAAGTAAATGAAAATCATTCAAAATAATTCGTTTCTCATCATTATCTATTATTTTGCTAGCTCCTTGTACAATATTTATACGGGGGCCCCCCCAATTAGGATTACTATTTATTTCCTTACCTATCCATTTAATAAACATTTTATTTTTCTCATTTTTTAAAATATATAATTCATTTATATTTGCTTTCTTAGTTATTTTGGCCAAATCTCTCAGCATTTCGTCTCGCGCCAATGCCGATCGAGTATTTTGACTAAAGTACAAACTAAGTTGCAATGGAACATAATAAAAACTCCCCAAGTGTTCAGTTATATCTTTTGACAATGTTTTTATTTTGGACGATGTCGTTAAAACTAACTCAGTGCAATTTTTAGGTTGTTTAAGAACTTCCACAATATCTGGTTGATCAGGCCAAACATTAAGGTTATCCTTGTCCAACACACAATCTTGCTCTTTCATACTCTTACACTGTCCTCTGGTCAAAACAGCAATCATGTCATTATTCATGCTTTTCAATTCCTCAGATGTCAAGATAATTCTTGATAATGCATCCGCGGTGACATTTTCACTTCCTTTCACATACTCAACGTAAAAATCATATTCCTCAAGGCCTAATCGAAATTTTGTTAACCGGCTGGATGGGTCAGTAAGGCTAAATAAGTATAATAAAGGTTTATGGTCAGTTACTATTTTAAATCTGCGTCCATATAAATAAGGCCGAAAATGCTTTACAGCCCAGTAGATAGCTAAAAGTTCTTTGTGAATAATAGGGTAATTTATTTCCGCTTTATTTAAACTTCTACTGGCGTACGCCACTGGTCTATTATTTTTATTTGAGAGTACTGCTCCAATAGCTGACTTTGACGCATCAGTTTGAAGTATAAATTCATTTTTCTCTGCAAAATCAGGATACTGTAAAACTGGATATTGACTTAGTGCGTTCTTTAGGATTTTAAATGAGTTGTTACATTCATCCGTCCATTCAAACCTTGCATACTTTCTGCACAATTTGTTTAGGGGTACAGATAGCTCCGCAAATTTCGGAATAAACTTTCTGTAGTAATTTGCAAAAGCCACGAAACGTTTAACTTCGTCTGAATTTTTTGGAACGGGATATTCGTCTAAAGCTTTAATTTTTTCAGGATCAGGAGATATTCCTTTATCACTAATAATGTGACCTAAATAAAGAATTTCTTTCCTTAAAAACTCGCATTTTAAGGGATTTAGTTTTAAATTTACTTTACGAAGTCTAGTAAAAACGTCCATAAGGTTTTTGTTGTGTTCCTTAAGATTTCTCCCGAATACTATTAGATCGTCAAGGTAAACAAAACATTTTTCGTAGTTTAGACCTGCCATTGCAACTGTCATTATCCTAGAAAAGGCACTGGGGCTAAGTTTTAGCCCCATGGGCAATCTTTTCATTTGCCATTGCCCCCGATCAGTTGTAAAGGCTGTCAATTTTCTACTTTGTTCATCTAGTTCCACTTGATAATACCCCTGACTTAGATCTAAATGCGAAAAATAAAGAGCTCCCGCAAGAGAATCCAAAATATCAACCACATTTGCAATAGGCCACTTGATATCTACTAAACTACGGTTTAAAAATCTGTAATCTAAAACCAATCTGCTACGTTTCTCTCCTGATGTTTCACTCTTTTTCGGTACCAGTAAAACAGGCGACGACCACTCACTCTGCGCACTCTCAATTATATCATTATCGCACATTTGGGAAATTTGCTTATTTATTTCCTCCCTCTGGGATTGGGGCAGTCTATAAGGTTTTATATAAACTGGTTGAGTGTTCGGTTTGACTTGAATTGACTGTTTATAAATATTTGTTACAGATAATTTATCCCCAGGCATATGAAATATGTCTGCAAATTTAGCACATAATTGATCTATTGAATCTTTCTCTTCTTTATTCAAGTAGGTAAGTTTAAGCATGTCAAATAACTGTTTTACTCGATTAACTGAAATATTTTGAGAAGTAAACTGACAACAATCATAATTGCTGAGCTTCTCAGTTTTAGGTAAGCAATTTCTCAAGCGTACTTCACTTTCCCGTGTATTCAAAATTTTAACCGGAACTTTCCCATTCACTGGTTGTGCAATCACTCCTGCTACAAACACACCCTGGCATAACTCACTTGGCATAACAACACATTCCTCATTTAACCCTGTCTCAAGGTACTGAATACTTTCACACCTTGCAGGTAACACTAATATATGACTACAACAAGCATTTAAGTCTAAAATAACATTCTTTCCCTCATTGAAAAGATCTAAAGTATTTTCCTCATAGTTTAATTTAGCTTTATACTTCCCTAAAAAATTTCTCCCAATTATACCATCTGTATGACATTCCAACGAGTCAAATACATAAAACTTTTCCCTAAATTGTATGTTTCCTATAGCGAGATTTAAGTATACATAACCTACGGAACATACTCTACCACCTATGCCATTTATTTCAAGATTTTCCTTATGTAAAGGTATACTTGCATCTAAATGCTCTAACTTAAGCGCACACAATGACGCTCCCGTATCTACTAAGAATCCTAAACTTTTGTTGTTTACTCTAAAAGAAACTGAATTTGAGTAATTTTCGGAGTAAGTAAAAATATTATTATGACTATTCCCCTCTACTTTAGGGACGAAAAAATGTTTGCTCCCTAGAAACATCATACGGCAACGTTTCCTGACCTGCATTAATGTCTTGGTCAGCAAAATTTATTTGTCTCCGCGAATTTCCACGATAACCGCGAGTAAACGAACGTCCTCGGTGTCCCCCCTGAAAACGCTGACTTTGCGGATTGCTATTACCATTACCTAAGCGAGAATTATTTTGTTGATAATTAGAAACATGATTGTTATTTCTATTAGTTACGTTTCTATTGAAATTGTTATTAAAATGTCTTCCAGAGTTTCTAGCTCTGTTAAAACCTGCAGAAAAATTTCTGTTGTTTCCTCTTCCTCTAAACATATTGAAAATTTGTTGATTACTGCTTTGAGAGGAAATTTCTTCATCCTGCGCCGCTCTAATGGCATCCTTTAAAAATTCAAAATTTCTAGCAGATATGATTGTGCTGAGTTTATGATTTCTAAGGCCACCTGTAAACCTTTTTATAGCGATTTTTTCGTTTATTGGTCTTAAAATATCAAAAGCTCTTGAATCACCGTCTGCTTGAGAAATTGTCAGATTTACTAAGATATCTTCAAGATTTTTACCAAACTCAGAAACAGTATTATCGCCTTGCTTGGCGGAAAACAATTTTGCCTGAAGGGCGGTATCGGATTGTTTCGTTAAAAGATGTTTTTTTATGTCTCCTAATAATGAATCCATAGACTCGTAACTAGACTTTAATCTCAATTTCGCATTATTTGAAATTCGTGTTTTCAGAATGAATTTAATTAAAATAGGCTTGCCATCATCGTTAAGCATAGAATGATAAAATTCTGCCGCGTCGATTAGTTTATGTGTAATAGCTTCCGAGTCATCCATTACAGGCAAGAGGCTCGTGGCCACTTTCAGGTCAAAAGCCGACATATCTGAATGTATAATTTTCGCGTCCTGGTTATCCCGATTTGTACTTTCCGCGTCTTGGTTATCACTACTCAAACCTTCTGCGAATTGTTTATCAAAATTTATAATTTCCTGATATACTTTTTTAATTTTGTCTATAGTATTTTTAGAATATTTAATGTCTGCTTCGTCGAGTTCAGAATCTTTTATTTTTTGATTAATAGCAGAAACCTCCTCACTCAGTCGAGAGTAAATAGTTTTTGCTTCCCTAACTTTAGTTGAAACGATGGATGTTTTTCGTCTGTCGTAATTTAATTTTCCTAGATAAGTTCTGACATCTGCTAGAGAACTTAAAATTATGTTTAAGTTATCTCCCATGAAAAATATGCAAATCTAATTATTTAAGAGCAAAGTACTTGTTAAAGAGGTCCCTATTTCAATACAATTTACTTAATTCTATAACTTACTTAGTACATTTTTTCTTTTTAATTACTAAATTGCTTAATTTTTTCCATTCTTTACATATCGCCTTGTTTCTTATGTCCATTTTCAGTTTTTTTTTTCCCATAAGTGTAATAACCATCTTTATAATTATCCTAAAAAGAACCTAAAAAAAAATTTTATACTGCCTCCTCCGTCATTAATTCATCCCTTGATTTTCTTAACTCGCTTCTGTTAATTTCTCTTCGAATAGTTTTTCGTAATTCCTTACGATAACGAAGAATCCCACTATATATGATATACAGGATAACGGCTACTACAAGTGTTAGTAAAAGGTACTCTGACAGCGAAAACCCCTTGTTTGATATTTCGCTCCTTGCGTCTCCATTCGAGGCCTGGTTGATAACTATTTCCTCTTTAGACTTGGCACTACCCATTTTACTCCATATCGGTGCTTTTCTTCTTATGGTTTTTTGGCTGGCAGGGTCGCCATGTAATAATTTGATGTTCAGATAGGTTGCAGCAAAGGGTTCAAAGAAAACGGTGTTTCATATTCAACATCAAACTATATTCTCAATCTTAGTCCATGTCGCCACATACATAGTTGTTCCACTTACGCTAAATGTTTATATTACATATTTGTTATATCGACAGTATTGTTATACTAGCTAATCATAATAACTAATTAGAACACTAATACAATATACTAATACAGAGTGTTTTACCCTCATATTACATACCTACAAGACTAGCCCAATGTTGACCTCCACCAGATTAAGACTTGCCCCATATGATGACCTGACCTAATTTTAATAATGACCAGCCCTATATTGACTTGTACCTGATTTTGAAGATATGTGATCTCAATCACCAAAGAACATTAGTTTTTGTTGTATTTATTCCAAAAATGTTTTTAAAGTTATGGTATTTGTTGATTTAAAAAAATATATAATTGAATAAGGGGCATTTAAATAGGTTTTGGTATGTCGATAGTATAATGTTCCATAACTAGTTCGTACCAGAAGTTCATATAGTGAGCAGAAATTTGTTATGTTATTATGTTGTCAATGTTATACTCATTGGAAGTTATGCCTTCTGCATTCAGATCTTTTTTGATCTAAAATTGAAATAAATTATAAACAAAAAATATGGTCGTTTTTTTTTCTAGAAAAGTTATTGTTTTGTAGTAAATTAATTTTTTAATGTTGTTTGCTTTGCTGTTTTTTAATCGTGTAGAATAAACATAATTTTTCTCAGAAAATTAAAAAGCAAAGTAAACAAACATTAAATAATTAATTTACTACCTATAATTAAAATTCAGCGTCCCCCTGCCTTCCTCACCCCCTGCCACCTAATATGGCGATCTGTTAAACGTCATTCCCGTTTCGTTCAATTAACATGCAAATAACGTTTCTCTTAGTTGGTGTTTTGTGGTTCTTAGTCAGCTCGTGGTCGCCGATTAGACGAACGGCTCTCCTTTGGATGGAATCCAACAACCGAAGGGTATGCTTCGGTGCAGAACTCCAGATATGAGAGCAGTATTCCAGTGATGGTCGAATCTGGGCTTTATAGAGTGTCAAAAGTTGTTGAGGTGTATACAACTTTTTGGTACGGAAAAGTATACCGAGCTTCTGAGAAGCTGCCCTGGCGATTGCCACAACGTGATTATGCCAAGACATATTTCCTCCCAGGTTGACACCCAGCAAATTAATAGACGAAGTCAGTGGAATTGCGTGTCCTGCCATAACGATATCGGGTTCTGCAATGGTAACCTTCTTAGAGAAAACTGCTGCATGGGTTTTTTGAGCGTTAAATTCGACTTGGTTACTGTCACCCCAAGACAAAATTTCTTCCAGGTCTTTTTTGAGGCGTGATACCTCATGTTGTCTGCGAAGATGTGCGTCAGCAGCCGATGTTTGAGATTTCAAAGTAAAAGATGAGATAAGTGTGCTGTCGTCAGCAAAGCTATATATTGGATTTTCTGTTTTCGCTAGAAGGTCGTTAATGTACAGTAAAAAGAGAGTGGGGGATAATATGAACCCTTGAGGAACACCAGCATTGATGGTGAAGGTGTCTAAGAGAAACCCGTCAATCGCTACTTGCAGAGAACGGTCCTTGAGGAAGCTAGACAACCATGAACAAAATCGACCGGGCATACCATAAGAACGCAGTTTACTTAGGAGCTTCGTGCCAGATACGGTCAAAGGCTTTAGAGATGTCCAGTGCAATAACCCGGGACTCCCCATGATGTTCGATTGCGTTGCTCCAAAGATGAGTGACATAGGCTAGAAGGTCTTCTGTTGATCTGGACTTACGAAAACCATACTGATGGTCGCTGATAATTTTAAGGCCTTCTAGGTATTTTAGAAGTTGTTGGTTAATAGCTTTCTCCATCACCTTTGATATAACTGAAAGCAATGCGACTGGTCGATAGTTGTTTGGCAGGGTTTTCTTGCCTTTCTTTGATATAGGCTGGACTCGCGCCTTTTTCCAGCAAGATGGAAATATTCTTTTTTTGTAGGATAGGTTAAAAAGTCTACAAAATACTGGTGTGAGTTCATCGGCGCATTTCTTGAGCACTATAATAGGAATTTCATCTGGACCAGAAGCTTTTTTGGCATCGAGCCCCTTCAGAATTCGTTTGACAGGACGCTGACGGAATACGATATGCAGTCATTTCCGATCGAACTGCTGGAATGTTCGGGGGTGTTTTTCCCTGAAAGTCCACCGTGGAGTGTGAAGCAAATAGTTCTGCGAGTAAGTTCGCTTTATCTTCAGCCGTGGTTGCTATTGTGCCGTCAGAACGTTTGATTTGGTAAAATTTTGACTGACGGCCTTAGCGACTGACCAAAAGGACCTAGATCCGTTAGGACTGGCGAGAAGTTTATATTTGATCCTCATGTTATGAGCCTCTTTGTTTTGATCTATCGTTTGCTTACACTGGTTTCGAGCGGTAACAAAGATAGTGCGATTCACATCGGTAGGATTTTTACGCCATTGTCGGTAAGCTAGATTTTTAGCTGACAGCACGCTCGCAGTTCTTGCTAAACCAGGGCTTGCCATTAGAAAGGCGCTTCTTGGAGAAAGGAATAAAGGCTTTCATGCCAGTAAGAATGACATCGGAGACCTGTTGAGCACAAGCGGATGGATCATCTAATCAGCTGATGTGTAGTGCCAAATTTTACGAGGTTTAGGAGGTTGTTCAGAACAAATTGGCAGCTCGCTTAGAGTTGAAATAAGTTTGTGATCGGAAGATCCTAATGGAGGATGAACGGTGACTGTGTATAGGTCAGGGTTGGATGTCAAAAAGAGATCTAAAAGACTAGCAAAATCTCCATCTCGGTCTGGAATTCGCGTTGGTTCTTCCACGAGTCGAGTTAGACCAGAACTGACCGCAAAAGATTCCGCCTCACGACCCTGTTCATCGTTGGTATTTGATGGCATTCTCAGATTTGATTTAGTTTTTCAAGTGTAAGTCTATAATAATATGTATGATCACAATCCGTTTTTCCATACAACATATTAATAGTATAAGACAATCCATTTAATTTACCATGGAAACAGAAAAACATTCTACTCTACCTCTTCTCGATGTTCTCGTCAAACGAAGTGCTGAAAACATAAAAACTTCAGTGTACAGGAAACCCACTCATACAGGGCAATACCTTTTAACGGATCGAATCATTCAAACTCCATAAAACAGGGCAGAATTTAAACTCTTTATCACAGAGCATCTAATGTTTGCAACAATCCGAAAGACCTTAATATTGAAATTTCAAACATCAAAAAAGATTTCAAACAGAAGGGTTACCCTGAAACCTTTGTAACTAATCCCATCTCAAAATTCAAAAATCAGGAAGTAAAAACTAATACAGAAACGGAAGAGTAGCAAGCATTCCTCACAATACCTTATGTCAAAGGGATTTCTGAAAAGATTAAAAAGGTAAGTAAACCGTGAATTCAACCAACACAAGAAATTTAACAAGTTTAAGCGCTCGCTGCACGCCACTGGTTTAATAAAATGCCTTCTCGATTTTAAAAAAGTGAGTGAGACAGGATATACTAGCTTGTTCATAAAGGCACTTGACGGATCCAGGTGGGGAGCATCTCCAAGGGGTAAGATCCACCACAGGTGGCGTCTTAAAGTCAGCGGCACGGAGTTCAACTAAATAATTTTATGTTAGGTTAGTTTTGTTTGTCAGCTTGTCAAATCATGACAACACGTTGACATCGGTTTGTTTTTACTTCAATAAATGTTTAAACGTCTACTGAAATTATTTTGAAATAAAACTGTTTAATTTAAATCTAAAGTGTATTGCTTTATAAAAGTTATAAAACTAGAAAGTTGTATGTAGTATTTTATGAAATCCTATAAGGGTATGTTGAAATATTGAATCAGTATAGCGAGAAGATTTAATTAAGCTGCCAAAACTAAAAACAGTATTTTCTAGTAATATTTTTATTAAGGTGGGAGTATCAACATGCTTGCCAACCTATAACCTATTTCGCGTAGATTTATTTATGTTTTCTAGCTTTTATACAAAATTTAAAGAAAATCAGTATCAACTTGATATTCTATAGGTAATAATTGACATATTTAATAAATATCAAGGAATTTCATAACTTATTTTAGGAGAATTGTATAGCGAAAAATATCGGGTAAGATTTTTTTTAACATTATTATGTCATTGTCACTCATTGTTCTTTCACTATACAATTCTCCCAAAATTAGCAATAAAATAAATTGGTATTTTTGTAATATATCAGATACTACCTAAATAATGTACCGACGATATTGATTTTCTTTAAATGTTAGTTATTAAAATAATAAACTCAAAAAATCAACGCGAAATTGGTTATAGGTTGGCAATACATCGAATGACGTTGAGAATTCAACCTTAAGAACCCATAACTAAGCAGTGATATTTACTATATAAAATCTTATATTACATTTTAAAGTGACTGAAATATTATTATCATTTTATCCTAGCACTACCATCCCTCCCGTCTCGTCTGATGAATTCTGTGGCGCGTGACCTTACGAAATCAGCTGGATTTATTCGATGTTGGTTTTGCATTTGCAGCGATTTTCTTTTATGCATATTAAAAATAAGTGCATCTCCCCCGGCATCTCCCTTGTCTATTTTAATTCCCGGTTTAAAAAAATTGCCCATAAAGAGGTACAAGTTATCTTTTTCTTACTTTGGAATAAAAATATCGTTTATCGTTTTTAAAATAGACTTTGCAAACAAAACCCATTTTTTTTACAAAAATATTTCGGTACAAAATTCGGAACGAGTAATAACAATAAGAGTGACAGACTGCGATATAAATAAAGACAAAATCCATAGCAACAAAACGGTTTCATAACTATCTTGATGCTTTTAAATTAATATTATTTTTACATATTTTTGATGGAATTAAGAGAAGAATGCATAAGTGTGTTATATTTTTGAAATCAGAAGAAAAGGAACCATCTAATGCGCTTCTAATATACAGAATATCTCATTTAAAAAAATTAAATGTTTGGTTTTAAATGTGACATGTGACACCTACTGTCATTTTTGACAAAACCCATAAATACTTGGCCAAAAGTTCTACATCCTACTTTTTGAGTGAACGCGCTAACTCAAAAAACAAAAAAGTTACAGGCTTTTAAAAGTGGGACAAACTAAAATGTAAAATAATAACCCTGTACATAATCCCACAAATACTGTGATCAGCCTGTGATGGCGTGATGGCTGACGGAAAGTAGTGTGGGGACGGTGCGAGAGAGTGAGTGATAAAGAAAGAGACATTGAGGCGCGGAATGCTTCACTGCAGCTGCACGCGCTAATAAACTTTATTGACGATTTTTGTTACTTCGGCTTGTGGTAATCGGCAGATTATATTTTTTCCGTTATCCTTGAATTATTTCTTCAAAATAAAAATAAAAATTGACCGCGCTCGAGAATGTCCATGTGACGTTTTTTTTTGCAAGTTTGTGACCCTCCCACTCCCTTACGTCACGCTCAAATCGCCAGATTATTGAAATGCAGACTCTTTAGCATGTAATTAACCCACCACACCTTAATCTGACGCGCTCGAGTAAATCCAGCTATCGATTTTTTTTTACTATTCTGATCAGCTGCCGTACACGCGCGGCACTATATAGAGGGCTTAGACATGGCAGAGGTACTTAACACTGTGCAAGGTATCCCCCATATGTTAATCTGCCGCGCTTGAGTAAATCCCAAAATCCCCTGTTGGGCTTCCCTACTATTATACTTCGTGACGTCACGACCCGTTTTTACCCGCTTGGGATAATTTGAATTTTGAGGCATTTTTAACTCTTGCTAGCGGTCTTTTGGGACGAAATATGTTGTTTTTTTTTGCTGCCATATGTTTTATGACAATATATACTTATGATTTATAGAATTTTTTCCTCATTTAAAATTTTTGTCAAGTTCTATATTCAGCTTTAGGGGATTTTATTCCACGGGGCACCTTAATTGCATATTTTCTATTTTTAAATTTTAAAGCGTTTTGACCTTTATTCACCCTAAAAACGACATAACATTATTGTTATTTTTAGCTTATTATAAATTGGTGTTTGTTATTATCAGCTTTTAAAATTTAAATTTCGCCACTACATTTTATCCCCCCATATGTCCTCTTCTACAGCTACCACAAGCAAAAGGATCATTTTATTATTCGACAAAAAGTTATGGGGGCAGAAGGTCCCAACAAATAATGAATTGATGACCTCCCTATTTTATAGACATGTGATGTAAATTACTACTATCTGAGTCAACAGTTTTGCAAAACTTTACAAAAGTGTAGGTACAATCATAAAATTCATATAAAACTATCCTTTTCATTTTGGGGTACATTTTCCACCTTAAAAACGTTGCAAGTTTAATGTAATTCTTTACACAAGTATTAATTTGAAGAAGTAGTCCATGCTTAATTTATTTATTTATTACAAACTTTACGGATTTACATCCAATTATAAAGTAGGAAAAGTAACCTAAGTTATAGTTAAGTAATTTTGTAGAGTAATTTCTTAAAATTAGTTGCACTTATATTAAATATATCACAATTGTCGCGGATTTTGTTATATAATTTGCACATAACAATAATTGGAGAATTACTATAATAGTTAGTACGGGCTCTTTGAACATATAAGGTTACAGGGTTCCTTGTCCTATGTGGTGGTACATTGAGATTTATTAGTCCTAGTAGGTGAGGGTCATCGATCTGATTATGCAGTAATCTGTGCAGAAACATTAATGATGTTATAACTTTGCGACAATCCAAACTCTTAAGGCCACCATAATATGGATTCCAGATTATGGTGGCATATTCCAGGATACTTCTTACGTGAGAAACATACAGTGCTCTGATACAGTCTTTATTTGTAAACAAGGTACAGTTTCTGACGATGAAACCGTACATCCTTGAGGCCCTCCCTGTCACTGCTGCTATATGAGGCCTAAATGTAAGATGGGAGTCAAAAATGACTCCAAGGTCTTTCATTTCTGTCACTCGAGTTAGGGGTAATCCATTAATTTTGTAATCGTAATCGACAGTAACCTTCTTTCTGCAGTAGCTGAGCACAAAGCACTTGGATACATTAAAGTGCAACCTGTTATTTTTGGACCATTCATATATTTTATTTAGATTTTCCTGGATAATAGAGCAGTCGATAATTTTGCATATTTTTAAATATAGTTTTAGGTCGTCAGCAAATATCAATGCTTCACAGCCATTTATCAGTAGTGCTAGGCTGTTGATAAATAGAAGAAATAGTAGTGGTCCCAAACAGGAGCCCTGTGGTATACCTGATGTGGCCAAGAAAGGCTCAGAACAATATCCCATTACAACCACTTTTTGATATCTGTTACGCAAATAGGACTGAAGGAAATGTACCACATCATCATGAAATCCAAACTCAGAGCTTAGTTTTTCGATTAGGATAGAATGTGACACCTTGTCAAAGGCCTTGGCAAAGTCCGTATATATAACATCTACTTGAAATTTATTGTCTAGACTTTCAGATATATACTGGGTAATATTACATAAATTGGTGGTTGTGGATCTTTTTTTAATAAAGCCATGCTGGAGTCCCGATAATTTGTTTGAGACATATTTATAAATGAATTTATGGATAATCGATTCAAATATTTTGGCTGGGCAAGATAACAATGCTATTGGTCTATAATTTTGAATGTCAGTGCTGTCACCTTTCTTGAATACAGGGCATATTTTAACTTCTTTCCATACCTGCGGGAAGATGTTTGTTTTTAGGGATAGATTGAAAAGTATTTTAAGTGGTTCAGCGAGAAAGCCTATCATTCCTTTAAAAATAAATGCTGGGATATTATCAGGACCTACTGCTCTATTAATTTTAAGATCCTTAACTGCATCACAGACATCCTCATAGAATACCTCCCTCAAACAAAAAACCTCAAATATTTCACATTTCTTAAAATCATTCTTAGGGTGATCTGTGTTATACACCGATTTAAAAAAAGTTGCAAATGCATTGACTACAGCCTTGCCTTCTGTGTATTCCATATCATCCAGGTGCATCTTATTGGGTATCCCACTCACATTCTGTTTGTTCTTAATGTATTGCCAGAAAGATCTTGAATCTTCATTTATATCGAGCTGTATTTTATTTAGATATTGCTTATGAGCGATTTTAATATCCTGTTTTATTTTAGTTCTAAATTCTATAAATTTATTGTGTGTTTCTTGATTTCCGGTTTTCTTACTTTTTAGTCTAAGCTTATCCTTAATTTTTATGTTTTTAATGATATTTTTGTCAAACCAAACAGGGTATGTACGACTTATGTTGGGGTTACTTTTTGGTACACAAATTTCAAAGATATTATTTATTTTTTCGTAGAATCTTTTTACCGCGTTATTAACATCAAGAAATAGCTCCAGTTCATGCCAGGATGTATCCTGTAGTATCTGATACATGACGTCAAAGTTGGCTTTTCTAAAGTTATAGTTCATGACTTGGTTATTATGATTTAAACATTTTTGTTTTGGTTCTTTAAGTTTAATTTCTATTGTTAACGGGGGATGATGTGGATCGACTTCGACAAAGCTAAATGTACTTTCATAGACTTCACAAGGAAGTCGGCTTATAACGACATCTAACAAGTGATTATTGGTATTCAGAACTCGATTAAATTGTTGACAATCATAGAATTGCATGAAGTTTAACAGCCTCTCTACGTAATGATCTCTATAATTTCTTGAATAAAAGTCATTTAGTCGAGATATGTTAGTATCACCAACAACAACAAAATTACCCTGATAGAGATAATTCAGTCCTTCTATGAATGAGTAGAGCTCATCTCTAGATAGAACAGAACAACTAGGCGCAATGTACACATTTAATATATATATAAGTAGCTGTTATCATTGTAATATACTTTGACTACTAAAAGGTCAATATCCGCCACATTTCAGTCCAGATTTATCAAAGTACACTTATACGTTTTTTTAATTGCAAGAAGAATCCCTCCTCCGCGCATGCTATCATGTCTGTTGCGATTTCTAAAAACCATGAAGTTATTAGGAAAAAGTTCACTAGTATATACACTATTGGGTAACCAAGTTTCACTTATGGCCACCACATCATATTTGTTGTCAGTCAAACATACTGAGTTATAAAAGTCCGCAGTTTTACTGTTGAGTCCGCGCACATTTTGATAGGCTATATAGGGTCAATTCTTCCTGTACTTGTGGTGGTTTTGATTCGTTTACTGTTGGTGTTGGGAGACAAGTATACTTAGTAGTTGTACTTAGGTCAGAGATAAAAAATGTTCTTCAGTGACATAGTTTGTATACTGTTGTATTCTACTGATCCTTTGCTTGTAAACAGGACAGTTTGCACTTCGAGCTGTATGACTTGTATCGGTTGCTGATTTCGACCTTTTACAGTTGGGGCATTCATAGTTGGTTGTATCACATTGTCTACCATCGTGAGCACCTCCGCATTTATAACAGCACGCGTTCATGGAGGTACAGTATTTCGCAACATGGCCAAAATAGCAGCATTTAAAGCATAATGCTACATTTGTATATTCCTGAAGATATGCTGGGCAAAGGTCAAATGTGAGTCTCGCCCTCATTAACCACTTAAATAAATTTGGAGATGTTGAATTCTCAACGTCATTCAATCTATTGCCAACCTATAACCTATTTCGCGTTGATTTTTTGAGTTTATTATTTTAATAACTAACATTTAAAGAAAATCAATATCGTCGGTACATTATTTAGGTAGTATGTGATATATTACAAAAATATCAATTTATTTCATTGCTAATTTTGGGAGAATTGTATAGTGAAAGAACAATGAGTGACAATGACATAATAATGTTTTAAAAAAATCTTAGCCGATATTTTTCGCTATACAATTCTCCTAAAATAAGTTATGAAATTCCTTGATATTTATTAGATATGTCAATTATTACCTATAGAATATCAAGTCGATAATGATTTTCTTTAAATTTTGTATAAAAGCTAGAAAACATAAATAAACGCGAAATAGGTTATAGGTTGGCAAGCATGTTGATACTCCCACCTTAAAGTGGAGTTAAAGTATGGAAAAAAAAGAAAAAACTAAGTCTTCCTCCACAAAATTTGATAGAATAAAAAATGTAATCAAGGGTCTCTACACGTTTCGAACGTAGAAACGTTCATCATCAGGAGACAGAAAAATTTATTTTATGCTGGTGGTGTTAGCAAAAGAAAAAATTAGAACCTTAATGGAGCTTTTATGGACTTAAAAAATTGAAGTGTAAAAGAAACATAGTAGGTATGAAGGAAATTTATAAAGGTTAAACCATACTGAGTATGTGAAAACGTTATTAATGGGGGTCTAAATCAACCAAATGAAATGGGGAAGAAGAAAAAACCTTTAAAAGAAGGTGACGAAGATTATTTAAATTTTTTTAAAAACTTATGAAACATAAGTATGTCTGTAAGACATCGAGGATAAAATTGTGGGTATCACAATAAAATCACGTGTTAAAAAGCGTTTTTGGGGTAGAGAATTAAACCTAAAATTTATCTTTCATTCACTTTTGCCCAAGCACGTGGACGTGAATAACGTTTTGACTTTTAATTTAAAAATGTGTAACTTTTTGATTGCTTTTATTGGTTTTAAATTAACCTCTCGCTGGGTTACTGAGGTTGAATTCTCGAGTACCCCAAAAACGGTTTTTAGCACGTGATTTTATTGTGATACCTACAATTTTTTCGCCCCGCTTTTAGAACTCTTGGAATTCTGACCCTCCCTTCGGTCTACATTCTTGAAAGCCTTCTGTACGTGAAGAGAAATGAGGACCTGTATGTGACTCATGGGGATGTTCATGGGTACAATACTCGCAATGCGGGGAACGTGCTAACAAATTATTGTAGACTCAAAAGATCCCAGGATGGGCAGGGGTATTATGGGGCTAAGTTTTTCAATAAGCTGCCTGTTGGCATAAGAGTCTTACCGCTGAAGCAATTCAAAGGTCGTGTTAGCAAAATACTAATTCAAAATGCCTTTTACAACGTTCACGAATTTTTAAATTATGACTTTGATGAATTAAATTAATTTTAATATGTAACTGATGTATTGTATTCGCCAGTAGGTATATTTTATATATTTTATTTTGTTATAATAAGCGTTTAACTTATATATACATTTTGTGTTGACCGGTGTAAACGCTTGTGTTTATGAACGTTGATAGACTTTATTGATTGTTTGTTTTATTATAATAAGTATTTAACTTTTCTATATATATCTATACATTGTATTTTGACCTGTGTAAACACTTATGTGTTTTAACATTAATAAAACTATTGACTATTGACTATTGACTATTGACTATTTTATCCTCATAATGTCTTACATACATACTTTTTGATAAGTTTTTTAAAATATTTAAATAATCTTCGAAACCTTCTTTAAAAGGTTTTTCTTCTTCCCCATTTTATTTGGTTGGTTTAGACCCCCATTAATAGCGTTTTCTCATATCATGTTTCTTCTACACACACTTCAATTTTTTAAGTCCATAAAAGCTCCATTATGGTTTTAATTTTCTCTTTTGCTAACACCATCAGCATAAAATAAATTTTTCTGTCTCCTGATGATGAACGTTTCTACGTTCGAAACATGAATACATATTTTATTCTATTAAATTTTGTGGAGGAAGACTTTTAGTTTTTTCTTTCTTTCACATAAGTATTACTTAAGGTAATGAACCAGTAGCTGTCACTGAATCAATAGTTGTCAGTCCTAACGAAAATGGCTCATTACTAGACCAAAGAACCTTAATACATCGCTAATATCACTGTGGCCGCTGCTCGCAACATCTAGTTTTCCATCCTTTACCCCCAACAGTATTTAACCTTGCGCGTTCCAATATGGCGATTTAATGTTTGTCAGTTAGTGTGGTATTCTTAAGATCTAACAAATTACCTAAGCCAAACGTTAAGAAAGGTAAGTTTTGTTATAATTTATTTGTAGAATTTTATTATATTTATATTGCATTGATGTATTAGAGTGGTGATAATATACATCAAACACTGTTTCTACATAAATTTGAAACAATTCTGAGGTATTTTTTCTTTCAAAACAGCTGATGACAGCTACTGATTACATTTTAGAAGCAATAATCATTAGTGATCACTTGGTGCCAGGAATTGATAATAAATATTATTTAAATAATCAGTAGTTGGCATTTCCTGTATTTTTTTTAAAGATTTCAAAATTATAGGTAAGTAGATAAAAATCGAGATAAAAATTATAAAAATCTTGATCAGGAAATAGAAGATGTAGAATCACAAGTAAACAGTCCATTATTTATTACACATACTAAAACGCCGAAGAAATTATTAGAACCTTTATGGTTTAATATTCATAACACTACCACTGACCAGCAAACCTCAAATCGCATTATCTCTATAGCCGAAATAAATATGCAGACTCCAGATTAGTCACATAAAAAAGGAATTTAAATGAGTCACAGATTGAAGTTGCTGGGACTTCGGCAAGTATTGAAAACGTTAAAAAAAATTAATCATTGATGGACACATTATTCCAACTCCCTTCAAAAAGGTTTAACATTGGCCAGAAGTAAAGGAAAAGCAAAATAAAAGAAGAAAGAAAGAAAAAAATCCCCTATGTTGCCTCATCAAAACAGTAGCAGGAGTACCATTTATCAAAGGAAAATAAAAAAACAGAACAAGAGAAAATGAAAAAAATTAGATTAGAAGAAAGAATAAAGAAAAAACAAGAAAAGAACAACAGAAAAAAATTAAAATTCAAAAACGACAAAATAAATTATTGTTAAAGAAATCTAAAAAGAGAATTAAAAGGGAATGGTCAGATTCTGAAACTGAAGAAGAATGGGAGAAATCGGAAAGTAGTGGTGATGACATCTCCGATTTTAAGAATTATCATGAAAACGATAACGACTCGGAAGAAAATAGATGTTACAAATTGTATAAGAAAGGCGAGTTTATTTTAGATAAATTTCCCGGGAAAAAAATATATCACCAGTTTGTTTACATAGTGCAAGATATTTTTTTTAAAACCGACCAGAAAATTTACACTTTCTGGACAATTTTTCGTCTAGAAAATAACGTTTTTCCGGTCTCTAATGTCACTGTCACCTTGTTTTTTGTTTTTCCAATCGCTCTTTGATAATACAAGATACCTTGATTTCGTTATTATGACAACATTTCGATGTATTGTCGAGTGACAGTTCGTTGATTTTTAATTTTGTTCTTTATGTCAAACTTGTTTCGCGTAGATTATAAATTATATCGAAGTGTCGGTCTTAAAAAAAATATTGTACGTCACGCAACCGAAAATTAGTGTTTTCCAGGTCTCTCCAAGCTTCCAGGACTCGCCTATGGCTCGCCCTGGAAATGCTTGTCTCGGCCTGAAAAACACTACTTTCCGGTCTTGTAACGTAAATGACTATTTTGCGATAACGATGAGTTTGAAGTAGTTGCATGTGTTATACCTACAGTTAACTCAAATTGTTGCTCGCCTTACTACACCATCTATTAATAGTTTAGGAGATCGAGTTAGATATGGATTCAAAAACCTATTGGAACTAGATGGTTAAATCAGTGCCAAGTACTGATTTTCTTGAATGACAACTATTGATATTTTAATATTTTTGCCTGCCAATAACTGATTTTTTGCTTATTAACAATAATATTTTTTTCTGTTTTTTAAAATTGTTAATTTAAAGTAATGAAGGTTTAAAATTAGTTTGGAAGATTCCTAACTTTCGTTACAGGTCAATATTTTCCTATAAAAGTTAAATATATGTTATTAGTAACCTTTTGTTTTCTTTGTACCCTTAACACTGACAGCTACTGGTTCATTACCTTATGTAATCATAATAATGTATTCAAAAATTCATCAAATCTCAGGGGTTTCTTTTAACCCCATCATAATCCAGCACTCTTTACTTACTCTATTCATATTAGAAATACTTTATCTCAAAGTACTAAAAGTACTAAGTATGACTTTTATAATATGTGCCTCAATCGCCGAATTTTACAATTTTCATTTGTTATTGCAATTACCTAATCACTAAGTATTGTCTATGTAACACACAACATAAATAAACTCCTTCCCAATTAAAAATCAAAAAAAGAGCACATTATTAAGTTATCAATTTAAATATTTATTTTAAAACATCTACCTACTATTAAATTAATTTCTTTATATAAGGTGCAGTGGGGTAAGTGGGTACTACAAATATGAAAGATCGACTTTAAAACCATATATCTTTACGAAAAATCGAGATACAGAGGTGCTCTTTAGACAGGAATTAGTTAGTTATGTTTACAATATATCCTAATATTGTTAAACTATTTACGAAAAAAACATTAAAGAAAAAAAAAATTTCGTTAAAATGTACCCATAGTACTCACTTGCCCCAGCTACTGGGGCAAGTGGGTTTTTTGATTTGCAAATCACGTTTGAGCAGCGTTATATTAAACTGGGGCAAGTGGGTCGACCTATACGTCGTCATCCACAAGAAACTTTTTCAGATATAAAAAAAAGTCTTCAAATACAGAAGTTACAAACTTTTTAAGGTACAAGGAATTTAAAAAGAAAATTACACAACAAACCTGAAAAAAGTGTTACCTATTTATTGTTAAACATAAGAACAATTTAAAGTTGAGTCTTAAACAAGAAAAAAAAAGTTAGGTTTACATATAGGTATCAAAAAGAACGCAAATATAAGCTTGATCTAGCTTAGGTTATAGTTAGGAAAATACTAACAACAATGTGGGAACTAATCCCCACTTTCCCTGAAACAGTAGTGCCCACTTACCCCGGTAGTAGGAAAAGCGGGGCAAGTGGGCACTATGGACCTAAAACGAAAACCCTGACAAAAAGCTTGGTTATACATATACAGAGTCAAACCACATGTAACAACTCAGATGGTGGAGGCACATATAAAAAAAACAACCGAACTTTGAAAATGAAGCTATTAGCGTTAAAGAGATTCCCACAAAAAACAGCAGCGGCTCAAAAAGCTTTGCAGTTACTGCACCATTAGTAAGAAAAGATGAATTATATCAACCTGAATTTTGGCCACCGAATGTTGGAATACGACGTTTCAATTTTGACTTATATAGAAAAAATCAGCCAACAGGAAATTTTTTATAGATAACAACAACCGAAAAGTCATAAAAAAATATATTAGTAGAATAAAAGGGAAGGTGTCCTTGGTACATCAAAATGTACAATCTATTGGCAACTCAATAGATAAATTACAATACTTCATAGAAGAACAAAAAACATGCAAATTTATATGCATTACTGAGCATTGGAAATCAGAAGAACAGTTAAAAGTAATGAGTATACAAAACTTTACATTAGCGTCAGCATTTTGTCGTCCAGAGGGTAAGCATGGAGGGGCAGCTATCTACATACACAACAGCATTAAATTTACAACCAGAAAAAAATTAGCTGATCTTTCAGTAACTGGTGAGTTTGAGTGTGCAGTAGCTGAGTGCATGATTAATAAAGAATCTATTATTATAATCACAATATATAGACCACCCAATGGAAACATAGAAGAATTTTTTCAAAGACTAGAACAATTACTTAACGACATTTTGGCTAAAGATAAAAATAAAATAATTTTATTGGCAGGAGATTTTAATATAGAAATGAAGCAAAATAACCCGCAAAAAACAGAATTATTTTCTATACTGCATTCATTTCAGCTTCAAGAGTGTATCCATGACTACACGAGAATTACAGATAATTGCAAAAGCTGTATAGATAACATTTTTGTTAATTTAGATGACCAAGAGGTGGAAAGTCAGATTTTCGAGAATCACGTCTCTGACCATACCGCACAGAAAATCTCATTTGACTTAGGTACTACAGAACAGGAAAAACGTTATAAAGAAGTCAGGTTTTTCAGCGAACAAGCGAAAAACAATTTTTTAACTAGGTTAAGTGAGCAGGATTGGGCAAATGTATATTCTGTAAAGACTGCTGATGTAAATAAACAATGGGAATCTTTTATAAACAATTATTTAAACATTTTTAATGAACACTTTCCAAGAAAACGTTTAATTAACAGTGAGGATAAGCAAAAAAAAAATATGTATAACAATCAGAAAATCAAGATTTGTAAAAATAATTTAGATTTACTACAAGTGTTAAGTAAAAATAACAATTTATACAAAGAACAATATAAATTAGCAAAGCGAGACTATGATTCTGCATTACATGAAGCAAAATCAGAATTCTATAAAAACAAAATAATTTCGTCGGACAACAAGAACAAAACAATGTGGTCAATATGTAACGAATTGCAAGGGAAAACTTCAAATAAGAAAGACTGTCAAATTAAAGGGAAACCACAGGAGATAGCAGTAAACTATAATAACTTTCTTATTGAGGTAGTACCTAATTTAATTAAAAACATAAAACACAATAAATTTCATTGTAATATCACAGATAATATTAGTTCTCTTAGTATCAAACCCTTGTCGATTGAGGAATTACTGGAAATATCAAAAAAACTAAAAAATAAATTAAGTAGTGGAGAAGATGAAATTCCTACAAGCATTATAAAACTAAGCATAAATAAAGTTAAAACTGTATTATGTTATATATTGAATAATTCCCTTAAATTTGGCATTTTTCCACAACAACTCAAACTATCAATAATTAAACCTATTTACAAAAGTGGCGATCCAGAGTTGTTAGAAAATTACAGACCAATAAGCTTGCTACCTAGTTTCTCAAAAATTTTTGAAATGGCAATGTGTGATAGGCTGTTAAATTTTTTTGAGGAATGTAATTTATTTAATCCTGCCCAACATGGATATCTGAGAGGTAGGTCCACTCAGACAGCAATTTTTCAATTTACGCAAACTATACTTCGGTTTCTAGAGGACGACAAACTTGCCACTGGTCTATTTATAGACTTGTCCAAGGCGTATGATTGCATAAATCGGGAGTGCCTTCTCGAGAAACTTCATTGCTACGGAGTGCGAGGAAGTGCCTTGGAGTGGATTAGATCTTATCTCTCAGATAATAATAATAATAATAATAATAATAATAATAATAATAATAATAAATGCCTTTATTTTCAATGTAAATACAATTTACAAAAATTGTGATGAAGGGTGGCGGTATCCAACGCTGCTGCTCATACAACCACCTTACTTGGAATTAAATATCAAAAATATTATTTTACAATATATAGTGCTGAAAATAATAATAAATTAGAAAGAAATAAACAGTTATTAATAATAAATAAATTCTATATATAAATCAGTAAGTATTAATAATTTTATTATTAAGTAAGGTATATAATAATTTTAACAAGAGTAAATATTATAATAAAAAATTTTCAAAAATTCTTTCTGTGCTGAGACTTTAAATAGAGAATATAATTAAATACAAACAGAAATATTTATGTTAGTTTCGATTAGTAATAATATATTTTTTTAATTCTTTACGAAATTTATTTGAGCTAGACGCTGTTTTGATGTCATTGGGAAGAGAATTAAAAATATTGACGGCGTTGTAAGAAAATGAACGCTGAAAAAGGGCAGAACTGTGCTTTGGAACGCTATACAGGTCTCGAAAACGGGTTTGCCTATCATGGATATCCGAGCCTCTGATAAGTTTCTCATATAAATATTTAGGAGATCTGGTCGTTTCAATGGAGAACACTAAATTTGCAATGTGCAGCATATATCTTTCTTGCATATTTAGCCAGCCAGATTCCTGGAGAGCAGGAGTTATATGGTCGTATTTTCGTATCCCATAGCTGAATCTTAAACATGCATTTTGAAGTTTTTGAAGACTATTTTTATCTACTTGTAGAAGCGCCGGCCAGTAAACTACGTCGCAATAACTTAATTGAGATAAAATTAGAGAATTACATAGCCTAAGTTTTGTCGCAGAATCGAATACATCTTTGTGCATATAGAGAAGTTTAATTTTGGCATAGGTCCTTTGCAGTAATTTTGAGACATGAACAGAAAATCTCAGCTCTGGATCTAACAATAACCCAAGGTTTCGACAGTCAGTAGAAGGCCTTAGGTCAACGTTGTTTATAGAAATTTTAAATAACGGATCATGTATAACAGTTACATACATACATACATTACAAATACCATAAGCTGAGTCTTAACTGCGTTCAAAGCCAATTTATGCGCTTTAGACACCTGGGAAACCAACTCTAAGTCACTGTTAATTTTGTATACTGATATAATAAGTTGATAGAGAAAAAAAGAGAAATATATTTGCGTATCATCTGCATACTGGTGTGATAAACAAAATTTTAAAAATTTGGAAAAATCAGCAGTATAAATAGAAAAGATTAAGGGTCCCAGGATACTTCCCTGCGCAACGCCTTTATTAACTGGTACAAACTCAGAAGCCTCGCGATTTGTTAGAACTCTCTGTTGTCTATTTCCAAAATAGTCCTGGAAAAACTGTAGAGCCATATCTCCCAATCCAAAATATTTAAGTTTTTTATGCAGTATTTCATGGTCTATAGTATCAAAAGCCTTACTATAGTCCAGCAAAACGAGACAACTGCACTGATTTTTGTCATTGGCTGTAAAAATGTCATCAGTAACTTTAAGTAAAGCTGTTGTTGTGCTGTGATTACTGCGAAACCCCGATTGAGTAGAAGGTAGAATGTTATTTGAGTCCAAAAAGAGTTTAAGTTGCTCGGCCACGATTTTTTCCAGAATTTTGGAAACAGTGGGCAATATACTTATAGGTCGAAAATCGGCTAGTTCTGTTGGATTGGACTTTTTGGGGATAGGACTAATATTAGCATATTTCCAAAGATTTGGATATTTTCCCAGAGATAGACATTTGTTAATGATGAAAGCTAAATAATTGTTTAAATGGGGAAGTGTGTATAGTAACATTTTGAGCCCTATGCCATCATAACCAACCGCGTTGGTTTTTATTTTGTTTGCAAGTTTCTCAACTACCTCGCCAGTGACCTCAGAAAAAACAAATTTGTCATAGTTGCCAAAGAATTTACCCACATAATTTTGGTCTATAAATTCACTATTGTTAGCTGTAACATTTGGAACTGAATTTTGAAAATACTCCACAAAATCATTTGCGCATCCTATCTCAGCTGAAGATTTGTTTTTATCAGCAGTATGTCCCAGGTTGAGATACTTTATAGTACGCCAAAAGTTTCTTGGATCTTTTTTAAAAGTATATTGCAAGAAGGCCTTTTTTTCCGCCTTAACAGTTATATTAACTTGGTTGCGTATGCGCTTATAATCATTCCATGTTATATCCGTTTTATTACGTTTATACTTTGATAGTGCCTTATCCCTAAGTTTCATCATGTATTTCAAATTGGGCGTAAGCCAGGGGGCAGGTGGTTTAGTTATCCTTGATGTTTTAAAAGGTGCATGTATGTCAAATAAATACAAAACATTTCTATTAAAATAGTCAACCATGACATCCACATCATCCAATGTATATAGAAAATTCCAATTAATAAGACTAAGATCATAAACAAAAGAATTATAATCAAAATTAGAAAAATCCCGATAAGTGCGAAACATTGGTTTAGGTTTGTTTTTTATTATTTTTATTTGAAAGTTTACCAGTTTGTGATCAGAGATATCATCCATATTAAGAGTTTTAGCATTATTGACAAACTCCTGTTCCGAGCAAATCAATAAATCAATAAGAGTACTAGAGTTATTCGAAACGCGAGTCGGTTCAGTAATGCACTGATGTAAACCATATTTATTTAACAAATTACTTAGATGTTGGTAGTTCGTATTGTTAGTATTTAAAAAATCAATATTAAGATCACCACCAAAGGCAATAAAATCATATTCAGGTGTAATACTTACCAACGAGTTTTCTAGATCATCCAGGCATTGATATACATTTGAGTTAGGGGGTCTATAGAGCGTTCCCAAGCACAACCTCTTACCTCCAAGCTTAATTGTAATCCAGAGTTGTTCTAAAGGGCTATTAACGTTACTATCGATGTTCAAAATGGAATATTTTAGCTCATTTTTTATATAAAAAGCAACACCGCCGCCGCGACCAATGCGATCATTTCGTATCAATTTAAAGTTTTGAATTGCTAAGCCATCACTATTAATATCAGAGTTAAGCCAGGTTTCTGAGAGACCAATGACATCAAAAGATCCTTCAGCTAGGACGTCACTAAATAGATCAAAATCAGCACATAAAGATCGAACATTAAAATGTGAAAAATCTATCCATGTATTTTGCATATTACAGTTTAGACTGCTTAATTCAAATTTAGTACAATTTATTATATGGGATAAAAATAATAAATGTGCTTAGTGCTTTGGTTTAGTTACAATAAGAAGTGATAAAAACATTTGAGTTTTAGAAAACAATCTTTTTTTTTAAATAATAATAATAAAAATGAAATACTTGTGTGGAACAAATGAACAAATATCCATAGTCATGTAATCCTACTTTAAAAATAGTAAATAGCTAAAATATCTAAGAAGTAGGAAAAATAACAGTAGGATAGTTAACTACAACTTTGACTACAACCTTCAAGACCGGGCCTAAATGACCCAAGAATATAAACTTTAAAATTGCAGGACGGCATATATTTTAATAAATAATATGCCTGCCTCATATTTTAGTTAAAATGCCTTCAATTTATTTCCTACTTTTTATTATAAGAAAAAGAATAAGGTTTATAGCAAGTAAGATAATATATTTAGCAAAAAAGGGTCGGATTAACGGTTGATATAAATATAGATTTTATCAAGAGAACAACGTGTACGGTCTCATACTATCCCTACCGTCTCGATTAAGTCGTAGTCAGTAATTTAGAAGAGCTTTCGTAAAACACTTTCTTATTGCGAAATAATAACTTTTTTATTTTCTGCGTCACTCCACATCATAATTTTTCCGTTGGCGGACCACACTTTGTTTTTACCGTGCTGTTTTTTTGAATTCATTAGCAAATTGTATCTGAGTTTGGTTAAATCCTCAAAAATAGAGTATTTAGAGTCTTTCAAAACCTTTTTTGCATTGAAAACCTCATTTCTTTTAATATTTTGAACAAAATTCACCATAATTATACGTGGGTTCTCATTAGGGTTCTTATTGTTACCGATTCGAAAGGCACAGTCAATATCTCGGGAAGTACATGAGATATTTAGGTTGGTATTGATAAAAGATCGCCATCAAAAGGTACTAATACATAAAGAAGGTAAAAATTTTAAATCCAGGTCAATAGAAAATGAAGTAGGTATACCACAAGGCAGTATTATAGGTCCAATTTTGTTCTTAATATATATTAATGATCTTAATTATATAATTGATAATCCAGACAATGCTTTAACATGTTTTGTAGATGATACAAACCTATTAATAGGTAAAAGAGACATTCAAGAGCTGGTCGAGGATAGCAATAATCTTTACTTAAAAGCAAAAAAGTGGTTTGACTCAAATCGATTGGCGGTGAATAGTGATAAAACTAGCATTGTCACCTTTAGTACTGACAGAACGACCAAAGTAAAGCCATCTAAAATGTCTATTAATGATCAAGAGGTGAAACCGGTAGCACATACAAAATTTCTAGGCGTTATTATCGACGAGTTCTTGAAGTGGTCTCCACATATTGATCAATTATTGAAAAAACTGAACAGAATATGTTTTGCCATTAGAATTACAAGCAATTACTTGGAGGAAAATGTCCTTAAAGTAATATACTATGCCAATTTTGAGTCATTAATTAGATATGGGATTATTTTTTGGGGAATCAGTTCAGCTGCAGAAGCAGTATTCAAGATTCAGAAAAGGGTTGTACGATTAATATTTAAAATGAAATTTAGACAAAGCTGTAGAGGTGTGTTTGCGACGAAGGGTATACTAACTCTATATGGATTGTACTTACATGAGTGTTTAATGTATTTATTTAAGAACAGAGATATTTTTATGACAAATAACACAAATCTAGCATACAATACTAGAACACTAGATATTAACTACCCCATTCACAGACTTACAATGACAGAAAAAAGTCCGGCATATATGTGTATAAAAATATTTAATAAGTTGCCACACAGTGTAAAAAATATTCAAAATATTAAGCTATTTAAGAGAAAAACCAAACAATTGTTAGTAAACTTAGAACCGTATTGCCTAAGTGATTATCTTAACATGTAATACCAGTATCAATGGGGACGCCATTTCATTTCAGGTTTTTGTGATACTTATTGTAAAAGCTTTATTTGAAATATAGCAATTTTTGAATTTGAATTTGAATTTGAATAAAACTGTTGAAAAAATATAAGGGACAACATAAGTGATTACATCTTTAAGAATGTAAAAATTTTAATCCTAGGTTGTTAATTAGTAGAGATACAATTTTTTGAAATTTTATTCCGTAACTTGACATAATCGATAAAGATTGGACACATTTTAAATAAAGCAGTGTAACCTGAAGAAATAAATATCTATGCATTTTTAACAATATAGCTGTGACAACTATTTTATTATAATTTTGGATATTTTTCGTAATTAAATTAAAAAATATTTCCAAAAAACCCACTTGCCCCAGATCCCCATTTACCCCACTGCACCTTACTTACATTTAGGAGGCTATTGTTAATTTGTTTTAGTTTGCATAATCAGTTTAACCTGTTGTAGGAACCGAGTGTTGCTTAAAAAAAACCCAAAGAATGAAAAACAGGGAAAAAAAAGTACCAAACGGCATGAAGGAAGAGCCATTTTAGTAATTTTTCTTAATCCCTCTAAGTACCTAGGTATATCAGAAAACCATATAAATGTGAATTATGCATCGAAACCATTACCTACAAACTGGGACTTTAAGAAGGAATATCTTAAAAACTGTGCTTTACCACTGAAAATCTGTTCTTAGGTTCGTAATCTACTCTGAAAACTTATTATTCAAGAAAAAAGTATGGAAGGCAGTTGCAGGACTGATGTTTACAGTGAAATCGGGACTTTGATGACTTAGTTTAATAGGCTGGATGTTCAGTTAGAGATCGGGTGACTCTCGCCTAAATCGGGATGTATGGCAACCCTATACCTACCCAATTTGGGTAAATTTCAGAACATCTATCTTTCCAAAAAAGGTAGAAGATATGAAAAGATGTATTGGGTATCTATTTATTGATGCGAAGTACACTTGGGTATTTACACAGAATTGCCATCACTCACGGGCGTAGTTTACGGGGTTGTAGTGAAACAGAATTTTAAAAGTAAAAAATACAGTGCTAATTATTACCAATAATTAAACTATTGTATTATTGTAGGCCTGTCAAAAATATGCCATGGCCCACCCTGATTTTATCTGAACAGAGAATTTTACAATGGAAAAACTTCCGTTTTTAAGAGATTTTATTTTAATGCAAGCATCCAAGTTAGCAATAAAATTACCTGAATTATGTTGATCTGCCATTTTGACGGTAAATTTTTCGCATACAATCAAAAACAAGGTAAATATCGGTGAAATCCACTACACCTCAATACACTTTGTAATCAGCGTTTTTCTGGAACGCCTATTTATAGACATTTTCACCACTTAATCATGCATCGTATTATTGTAAACAAATGCACAATTCGACTTATTAAAATGAAAATCTTAAAAATTAGCTCACGAAAATTTTCCCTGCGAAAAATTTTTACTTGCTTGAGAAAAACAGTTTAAAACGCAACGCATACGCATACGCATGCGCAAAAAACATGGCTGCCGTAAAAACGCTGTTCGGGAAATGTCAAGTTTTAAGGCCAAAATTACAAGTATTAAGGTAGGGAAAGCCAAAATTCCTTGGTAATTTATTATTTTATGTTTTTTACATGCGGTATAATAATTATAGCTTAAGATGTCTTTTTTAAACAATTTTTTGCATACATTTTTATACATAACCTTACTCATTTGTGTCAAATAAAAGGTAGAACGGATGGACGTCCTTCTTCGTCAAGACCTATTAAGTTGCAGGCTGACTTTTATTTTAATGTTGGTCTGGGTCAGGCCCAAACCCAGTCACCACCGACAACCCTTTGAGTAAAAAATAATGCATAAAATAAAATTAATTTTTTTTTTCTAGCGGTTTAACTCAACAAATTGGAATGTCACAGTACCCTCCCTTTTACATAGAACCACTGTACAGAAAAGAAATCCAGCAAGAATTAATAAAATCTGGGGAAATTGGTAAATACACTCATATACCTACAAAAGCAGCATTCAATGATCATACAAGTTCCGCTACACATGATCCTTTAGTTAAGTAAGTTTTTATCCACTATATTCATTGTTTAAATCTATAGTTTATAGAAAAATTGTGCCCTACTTATATATACAGGGTTCCCCATTTAAAACGAAACAGGCTAAATATCTGGTTCCACGTTAATTTAAAACAAAAACGCTCGGACCGGTCGATTTTTATTTCGAGGGGGACATCTTTTACGTATATTAATTGTCAATCTTGTTACTTCAAGACCCTAGGAGGGAGGGGGGGTAAGATCTAAATCTTAAGTGGATACCCCTATTTTATATAATTTTTTTGGATTCTGCATAAAATTCTGAACCTCTTTTAATAAAAGCATTATTAGTCTATACTAAACAGTTTCCCAGATATTGACTCTTGAAAAATGAGATTTTTGAACTTTAACAGCGTCTAGCTTTTTAACAATACGTCTTAGAGCCAAACGGCTTACATGCCCTATCTTCGATATTTATTATCTTTCCAATAGTGTCAACTTCCGGTTAAACCGGTTGTAAGAAATATAGTAGTAGTCAAGGCGCCACTTGAGCCAGACAGTGACGTCATCGACTATGGCGCCAGCTACTGCGCAGGCGTCTGTCAACTGTCAAATGTCAGCTGTCAATAGTAGTTAGGGCCAATGACAGATGACAGCTGACACTGTCTGGCTCAAGTGGCGCCTTGACTACTTATAGTACTTCCGATTTAACCGGAAGTTGACACTATTGGAAAGATAATAAAAATCGAAGATAGGGACATGTAAGCCGTTTTACGCTAAAAAGGTGCGTCCAGACTACTCGTACTCGTGCTCGTGCTCGCTGTACTCGCAATGATCTAGAAACTTGTCAAGCTTCAGGTTGTGCTCGTATGTTTAGTGTCCAGACGGACTTTATTTATTTATTTATTTATTTATTTTATTTATCCTTTATTGTTAAGAAGACTCTTACAAGCATTAACAATGTCTTAAATATAAATCTATATAGTTAGTATAAAAATTGGTTATCAAATTTAAAAACATTCAGTAGCACAAAAGTATAGTAACAAAATCTATAGTAACAAAATCTATAAACAAACTTACACGAGACAAAAATTAAAATATTATTGGTGGACACCCCAATGTAGAAGTACAAATATTAACCACCAAGATATTCATTAATAGTATAGAATGAGTGTTCAAGAAGATAGCACCTAAGAGACTTTTTAAAAGTACGAAAAGAGGGTTCTGATTTAATATTATTTGGGAGTTTATTAAAAATATAACTACTAAAGCAATGCGGACTTTTCTTGTAGGTGGATAGTTTATAGTTAGTAATTAGAATGTCTTCATTTTGTCTTGTCTCATAGTTATGAACATTAGAAACAGGTGGAAAGTCTGATAAATGTTTCTTAACGTAGATAGCCGACTCCATGATCAAAATAGAAGGTAAAGTTAGTATTTTATTATTTTTAAAAGTTGGTCTACATGTTTCTAACGGTTTTAGGGAAAATACCTTTCTTATAATTCTCTTTTGCAAGACGAAAATTCTGTTTAGGTCAGTGGCCTGACCCCAACATAAAACCATATACTTCAGGTGGCAGTAAACCAGGGCATAGTAAACATTTAAAAGCTGTTTTCTTGACAGAATATTTTTTAAGTTAATGATGGCAAAGTATGCAGATTTTAATTTACTGGCTACATGTTCGATATGAGCGTGCCATGTCAGTTGGCTATCAACATGCAAACCCAGAAACTTAGCCTCTGTCGCTCTCGCAATCTCCACTCCACTCCAAATTTATTTAGGATACTCTTACAAACACAGCTACATCGCAGTAATTATAAGTAAGAGAGAGAAAAATACAAAAATAAAACCAAAACCAACAATACACAAAGTTACACAGATTAAAGGAAGAAAAAAACGGCTTTTAGGGCCTTGAGATCTGTGTTAAAAAAGTCAATATTGCTCATTTCGATAAAATCATTACACTCCTTACACATTCTATTTATAATTGAACAATCCATCTTATTTTCATAGAATAACTTCTTACTATTTATCCTTAGGCCAATCTTAGGTACTAATATTTTTATATTGTTGACTAGAAATAAATCTTTGTATTTAAGGTTATTGATAAGGTAATAAATAAACAACACAGCCTGATACCAGCGTCTTTTTTCTAAGGTGACCATATTAAAACTGTCCAACATGCTCCTGTAAGACACCATGTATGGATAAGTATTATTTTTCCTAACATATAAGAATCGCAGGAATCTCTTCTGGACCTTTTCAATGAGATTTTTATTTACCTGGGTTTGGGGTGACCAGATTACCGCAGCATATTCAAGATGGGGTCTTACAAGTGCATTATACAATTTAACTATTGAGCCAATACTCTTAAAAAACTTTGTGCTTCGAATCACGAAGCCCAGAACCCTATACGCCTTTAGTTGCTCACTGGACGCCAGTCCCTTTGATGTACCGACACCGGGCGGATCCTCTCGAGTTAATGGCTCGCGCTGCTCGCGTGGCTTGTCTCGTGACTTACATTTACGTCTACACTACTCGGGAGTCCTGCAAGTAGCGCGAGCACGAGCACGAGCACGAGTACGAGTAGTCTGGACGCACCTTAAGACGTACAGTTAGAAAGCTAGACGCTGTCAAAGTTTAAAAATGTCATTTTTCAAGAGTCAATATCTCGGAAACTGTTTAGTATAGACTAATAATGCTTTTATTAAAAAATGTTCAGAATTTTATGCAGAATCCAAAAAAATTATATAAAATAGGGGTATCCATTTAAGATTTAGATCTTACCCCCCCCCCCCCCCTTCCTCCTAGGGGCTTAAAGTAACAAGATTTGACAATATACGCAAAAGATGTCCCCCTCGAAATAAAAATCGACGGGTCCGAGCGTTTTGTTTTTAAATTAACGTTAAACCAGATATTTAGCCTGTTTCGTTTTAAATGGGGAACCCTGTATATATATTTTAAACCTTGTGTGTTGCTCCTTAAGGAGCCTACAGACTTGTCGAGCGGTTCGTGCTCGTACCGTTTAACGAACATTATATTTGAACAAAAAACATGCAGTGTTTTATTATAAATAGCAGTAACGTAGTAGCCCACAAACTCCAGTATTAAACTAGGTAGCATAATTATCGCTAATTGGCACCCGAGAATACCTCTATACCGGGTGTTTCTCAAAAGACGTTCCCCCTATAACTTTTCTGTATTTAGAGATATTAAAATGAAATTTTGAGATTATGCATAAGAAATGAGTCTGCTTTTATTGGCATAATTTTCAATTTATTAGCACTTCCGGTTTGACCGGAAGTGACCTTGACTTTGGTATTGTAAATAAGACATCTTGTATATTTTTACTTATTGGGATTCAGCATGGCTTTAATTCTAAGGGTATGGTCCGAAAGTAACTAGTGTCGTGGTTTAGCGTTCCGTGATTAACCAAATGATAGCGGTAACCAAAAAATAGGTTTATTTTGGAACACGGTTTTCGGATATCACGTCACCCAAATGTCAAAATGCTCACCGGCTTAAACGCCCGGTTACAAGCGGTTCCTCCTGTCACTTGTCATTATTATGAAATATTTTGTTTTGTTATGAATTTAATTTCAAAATGTTTGGCCGTTGGTTGGTAATTTATTAAGTTTTTCAGAGAATCAATATCAATCAAATTATAAGAAGTAAGTGTATTTAGCATTCCTGTAAATTATCACTCTGTCATGGACTTTTCAAAATTAAAGGTTATGCTTTTAACGAACATGGTGATTTTTCGTCCCGAATATAACCGGATTTTTATGGTTGATCTGTCATTTGTCGCGGTTAACAGTGGTTACTGGTGATGATATTCGGACCATACCCTAAGTAAAATGACACCTCACTTGTAATTTTTTGACGTGTTATAACATTTTTATGTTTATTTTTTATTTTTAATCTAGAGTGCTACAAATTAATTAAATCTGTTAATTTATAGTATATGAAAATTAAAATGATGTCATAATAATTGACTTTCTAAGTTTCACAAGCGTTTTAAAAATAAAATTTTGTTTTCTTGACGTTTACTCCATTGTTCCACCAAATGGAATGAGGGTAGTTCACTAGGATATTTAAAAAGAGCATTTTTTTCCAACAATTTGATACTAAGTATATACCATTGCCTTAAGTCCCAATCGTAAATTTAAAAGCGTTATGCATTATTTCTAAAGAAATATAAAGGCGGCTTTAAAAAACAATG
The DNA here is from genome assembly GCA_963969555.1 of Polydrusus pterygomalis. NCBI lineage: Eukaryota > Metazoa > Arthropoda > Insecta > Coleoptera > Curculionidae > Polydrusus > Polydrusus pterygomalis. Next base: position 14,442,006 of record OZ018381.1, on the reverse strand, counting down.
GAATGGTTTTGAAAACCAATATGTATATGGTTTTAAATTAAAATTGTAATGTCATTCGTTCTTTAAACCTACATTATAAATCAGATTAAATGGTTAGTTTTACTAGAAAGGAACAAATTGATATGCCCCAAATTTTTGGAGTGACCAGAAAAATTCTTCTGAAGCCGCAAGATTGTATGTATTGATGGTTTTATAAACAAATGACATTACAACTTTGAATTAAAGTCATATTGCTTTTCAAAACCATTCCATTGTTTTTCAAAGCCGCCTTTATATTTCTTTAGAAAAGACAGGGCGGCAATAATGCATAACGCTTTTAAATTTGCGATTGGGATTTAAGGCAAATTTTTCAGTTTCAACTTTAAAATAGCATAGGAGTGTATGGTATCAAATTGTTGAAAAAAAAATGCTTTTTTTAATATATCCTAGTGAACCACCATCGTTCCATTTGGAAAAATGGAGTAAACGTCAAGAAAACAAAATTTCATTTTTTAAACGCTTGTGAAACTTAGAAAGTCAATTATTATGACATAATTTTAATTTTCATATACTACTTGACTATAAATTAACACATTTAATTAATTTGTAGCACTCTAGATTGAAAATAAAAAAATATAAAAATGTTATAACACGTCAAGAAATTACAAGTGAGGTGTCATTTCACTCATCATGTTATACTAAACCCAAATAAGTTAAAATATACAATAATATGTCCGATTTAAAATATCCAAGTCAAGGTCACTTCCGGTCAAACCGGAAGTGCTAACCAACTGAAAATTATGCCAATAAATGCAGACTCATCTCTTATAAATGCATAATAACAAAATTTTATTTTAATATCTATAAATATAAAAAAGTTATAGGGGTGAACGTCTTTTGAGAAACACCCGGTATACCTAAAAATTAACTGAAATTTTCTTTAATTTTTTTATTATCTGTCTTTCACACTCATGCTGACTGTAATTAGAAAACATATATATAGCTTACATTATTGTCAAAATATAACAGAAAATATTTTCTTTTTTTTTTTAATTAAATGACATCAACTTGTCACAACAAAACATTTTGTTAATAAATCCTTTATATTGCCATTATCTGTATCTCACTAGAAAGTAGATGTTTCCTATTTTCAATAGTGGCCAACTTCAAAGCACAAAACGCTAAAATTTCATTGAAACGACTATCAAGCTTCATATTCAATGATTGATGAATTAAGACGACAAACGCAATTTTTAGGTAAGAAAGTTGCATACATTATTATCTGTGTAACCGCTTAAAATTGAAATATTAATCGGATATATCTATTACTATTAGCCTGTTTTTTTTTTGGCAAAATAGAAACTAAATGTCTCATAAATAATGTATTTCGTGCAAATTTTAAGTTCAAAACGTTAAAATAACTTGAAATAAAGACGAAATACACCAATTTTGACAGCATATTTAACTATTTCAATCCAGGCTAAAATAAAAAACAAATTTTTACAAAACCGTCGTAGCTAACTTCAATATTCGAGACAGATTCGGGGAACAAGTTTTGTTAGTTTGTATTCCAGGAGCGGCTCGTGGTATTTGAAAGTGGTGAGGCACAGTGGAAATTTTTTTTTAGCAAGGTTAGATTTTAAAGTTTAGACAAGTTTTTTAAATCGCTATAACCACATTTTGACCAAACTTTGTCGCTATTATTTGTTGCAAACATAATACACGGCCAGCAAAATAATTTGTTTAACGTTACACTAGTAAGCCAGTCGTACACTTTTCGTACCAAATGTTTTGAAAGCTCCGATTTGATTTCCCCACCCCACCGATAGTAACGAGACGTTTACTTAAATCTGGAACAGGTCGCTTTACTTCTTTTACTATGTACAATTTATCTTCATAGGAATTACTTGAAAAATTCTGCTCATTTACTAAAAAATTAACAAGATAACAAGTAGGATTGCGAATGTTTACATTTACCTGGGGAAGTTGTGACGCTGTGCAAATGACAAATGAACTAATAAGTAATAAAAGTAATGTAATATTAATATTTTAGAAAAATCACTGCCCACTGTTGGAAAAAAAGCAAAACAAAAATCAGTACGGAAAACCACAAAAGTATTTACCGAAAACTATAATAAAATACAATGCACTATGCACTCTCTCTAAACTTTCAACGGACAACCTGTTAATAGTGTTAATCTAATAATAGCATTTCTCCAAATACCGTGTCGCGGCGTTCATCTTTATATATTAGATTAGTCCCCTCGCGTTCGCATTAAATTTACGTAGAGAATTGAGGCTGGCCTCAGAATAATGTTTTTATGCGCTATTTAAAGCTAGATTCGACTGGACTATTACGGGTATCATACATCACATTACTAATACGCTAGACAAGGAAGCGGGGGCCGGGCCTCTAAGCATATACGACCGCATGCAGAAGTGAGATGGATGATATAAGAACAAAATACGCAAGGGATCATAAAAGACAAGGAAGCGCGAGACCGGCTTCTACCATATACGACCGCATGCAGAAATGAGATGGATGATAGATGATATTTCTAGCGAAGTGCGTTAAGATTGACGGCATTAATTCTAATGGATATATTATATTTATGCAAATAGTAAAGTAATATAAATTTGTAATTTATTTAATTTGCAAAATTATTGGTGGGGCACTGCCTTACCTGCCTCATAGGAGAAGCCGCCACTGTTGTATTCCCCAACACACGACGGATGATCGCCAGATGAGTAGAAAGTATTTATTAGATTTTATAGAAGCGTATCGCCGTCTTCCTGATTTCAGCCCGTTTAACAGGTTAATATGGGAAATACTGGTTTCTTTTCAGAAACCAGTCCTTCACCCACTTTGTCCTTTTTTTTTATTTTATGGTTAATGCCGCCACCACTATACATAAACATATTGTCGTATACCGGGTGTAACAGGATCATGGTACACCCCCCGTATCTCCGTCAGTTTTAAAGGTAATTGATTGAAATTTGGGATATCCCATATACATAATAAGCGGCACTTTTTGACCTACAAATGATTTTTTTTTCACTTCCGGTTTCACCGGAAGCGACACCAACTTTCAATTTTTAAATGGAACACCCTGTATATTAATACATTTTTAAATTCTGCATAATTTTCTGAATCCAATGATACCACAAAAGTGACATTTCAAGCGAAAGAAATATTTATTATTTAATTTTCCATTTAAGTGTGCCATGACGGTTCCGATTTATTCCAATTGCTAGAAAAATCGAAGTCCCGTCAAAAATACTAAATTGCGTTTTTTATAAGCAAATAAAATTCATCGTAATCGTTTTTGGGGTAAAATTATATTTTTCTGATTTGGTGAAACCGGAAGTGAAAAAAAAATCATTTGTAGGTCAAAAAGTGCCGCTTATTATGTATATTGGATATCCCAAATTTCAATGAATTACCTTTAAAACTAACGGAGATACGGGGGGTTTAACGATGATCCTGTTACACCCGGTATAATATCAAATAAAGAGAGAAAATTTTGCCGGTAAAATTTTCGTATGAAAGTTTGGTATGAAAGTTTGTTACTTGGCATGGCAACAAAATTGAATAAAACCAAGCAGTGGTGGATTTACCAGTAGGCTGAGTAGGCTGGAGCCTAGGGCGGCAGATTTTAGGGGGCGGCAAATTTGGCCCAAAATTTTATCTTACAGAAATAAAAAAAATTATATACACAAAGAAACGAGTGACAAAAATTTTAATATTTTTGTAATGCACAGTAGCTGAACACTCTTACGTCCGTAATCCGTATATAAAAGATTACTAAGCGCACTGTAAAATATAGGTACTTACAGCGGCGCACTCAGGATTTTATGTTAGGGGGGGCCCGCCAACCAGTGCTGGAAGCAAATTTTTTAATAAACTTTTAAGTTACGCATTTTTCTAGAACTTTGGAGCTTTTTTAACAGGTACTCTTGCAGGGAAGATCGCAATAGCCTAGTCATGGGGGAGTCTGGCGGTTTGTGACTTGTTAACTTGGGGGTGTACTAAAAGCTTGCTGTAGGCGAAATGCGCCGCAGGCGAAAATTTTTTTAAGACTACGCCCAAATTTGGTCAATAATTATTATAGTTAATATTTTAAAAATTTATGATTACCTTCTTATTCTATTGAAAATGAAATAAGATAAAAAATAAAAAGGCTAATTTATTTTTCATTAGTGGGTACATTGTTTAAAAGTAAAGTTCATTCATCTGTTTTTATTTGCAGCAAACTTATCAATAACAATAAAGTCCCTAGATTTACACTTTGTCGTATGTATCAAGTTAATTTCGAGAGTTTAGGTCTTCCCTTAATTTTAATTTCAATTTTTTGCTTAATACTTAATGAGCTAAAATTGTTTCTCAAACATTCATAGTCGTTTTGGCATTAAAACTGTTTATTTTTATTAAAATAAGTCTTTACTACCCCAAAATAATAACAAAAATATAAAGGAAAACTCGAAATAATAAATTCATACATTCAATCAAACCATATTAAACCTCAATAAGTCAACTTTTGTCAATAAGTCAACTTCCAGGGGGAGGGGTGGGGCAAATGCCCCACCTGGCCCCCCTCGAGGCCCGTGAGGTGAATCTAAGAAAATTGACTTTTTAAAATACTTATCCACTTTCATAATTTTTCATTTCATTTGGGGTTTTGGGGGGGGGGCAAGGCTTCCTTGCCCCCCCCCCCCGGGTGCGCCACTGGGTACTTATGCGATCATGAATTTTTAAAATATTCCAATAGCGTTTCAATATTAATTACAATTTAAATTTAGTAACTTTTACCCATTTTTTAAATTAAATGGGTACTACTTTAAACTATAAAAATGATATTTAACGTGTAATATGTTTCAACATTTAAATATTTATTTTCTACTAGGTACGTATGTATTGACACAGACCACAAAGTGTACATCTAGAGACTTTATTGTTATTGATAAGTTTGCTGCAAATAAAAACAGAAGAAGTGACTTTACTTTTAAACAATGTACCCACTAATGAAAAATAAATTGGCCTTTTTTATTTTTTTTATCTTATTTCATTTTTAATAGAATAAGTAGGTAATCATAAATTTTTAAAATATTTACTAAAAATTATTGAACAAATTTGGGCGTGGTCTTAAAAATTTTTCGCCCTTTTTCTTTCCCGAACACTTCACCTGTTTCACAACTTACGAGCCGTCACTGGTAGGGGCGGCAAAAATTGAATAGCCTACTAGCGGCAAATTTGTAAATCCGCCACTGAAACCAAGAGAAAATTCTGCCGATACAAAATTTTCTCTCGAATGATATTCGACAAGACTATTTCACGAGAAAACAATAAAAACACACTGTTTATTTAGCAAACTAGAAACTTTATTTATTTATTTATTACTAATATTAAACGTACAGTTTTTATAAGTAATAGTTTGTCCATTCTTTTCTATCATAGCATGGTTTTGGATATGATTGACTTGCATTTGAGAAGTCAAAGGTCCACATGCTTCATTTGTTGTTGTGAGATTTTCGATGAGCTTCAGATGATGGCTAGGATCTAGCTGCAGATGTGGTTTCAGGGAATTTTCGTTTGAGTGGCCTGTTAACTTAATCAACTCTTGTTCCCCAACACCTTGTTTAAATAGGGCAGACACAGCGGAAGATCGATGAGAATGATTTGTTATTTTATGCTTCTTCGTATCTATTCCAATTCTTTCCGCTGAAGTTTTAGTCCACTTAGATACTGTATTTATTCCTAGTGTAGTATTTTTGAACCAACATCCATTCTGCCAGTTTGGATGAACGGAGAGAAATAGTTTGTCTGTGGAACTGTTTGGTCCTCTTTTTTCCAATAATTTTAAAAATAATCTTACAGGGCATAAGTCTTTGTTTGATGAATTTCTTACCAACCATTTGCTGTTTGCTAATCCTTTTGACCCACCTTGAGCTGTCTTGGAAAATATGCTGTAATATTTAATTCGTCCGGTAAATTCTCCCATGGTAGGTATAAAACTCCTTTTGAAAATATTGAATTTTGCAATTTACGGCCTCATTGCCTCTCCAAACTAGTTCAAATGAGCAGAGATGGAAAAACTTTTTTTGTGCTTCATCGGGGTTTTCTTCATTGTAGCTTTGCCTTATTGTTAGTAAATCTTTTGTAGATAATGCTTTTGAACTTACTTTCCTCTTTTCCTGGCAACTTTGGAGCTGCTTTCTCTTTGCGTCTCTTGCCATTCGCGCATTTTTAAATGAAATATCCGTAAAAGGGTCAATCTTTATTTCGTATTCTGTAAAATACATTTCTTGAATCATTTTTGCTGTAGTGTTCCATATAGCCTTTACAGAAGATTCTTTATAGTCTTCGCCATTACCCTTCTTCATATTAAAGGCGTAATCTTCGAGGATTTTCGCCAGTTCCATCACAGTAGTATATTTTTCCAGTTTATAATGTCTTACCATTAGAAACTCTGAGAACTGTGCCCAAATTGAGTTCTTGGGTTTTTGTTTGTTAAGTGGAATATTTTCGGCTATCGATTTTTTTATTTATTGGATAGATTGGCACCCAAATCTTGCATTTTTGTTAAAATAGCTCATTTTGTCTTGTTTAAAACAAGATGATATTTGTCAGACTAACAATATAGTTTTTACCTGATATCTATCAAAATTATGCCGCTGAGAATATAATAACATATCGCGGAAAGCGATATGTTAATTATTCCACTAGAAAACAGGCCGTTGCTATGATATTTTGCCAGTATAAAACACTCTAGTCTGTGGGCACTTAATGTTAACCATAGACAATTTACCTTTAGATAAGCAAACAATAATCACGAAAGTGGCAGTTTTATGGCCTTGCGCATAGGGGTGTTACAGTGGAACTGGACCTGTTCTTTTGGAATAGGTATCATCTGCCTATTCCGCGTACCTATTACCAGGTACCTATTCCAGGTCCGTTGGCACTGTCACATGTTTGATTGGCTGGTTTCATTGTTATTCCTTTTTCAAGTTGTCAGGTACAGGTACGATATAGGAAATGGAACGGCTACAGGTTTTGCTTTAAATTCATATAATATGTTTATAATATGGCGAATTTGCAGTTGAGAATTTTAAACGTAGCCTTTACAAGCACATTGCAATAATTAAAATAATCTCACTAAATAAAGATAAAGGGAAATAGTAATAAATAATAAATATTTCTAAAAATATTGTAATCATTTATTGGGCAACAAAATATAGCGTATTTAATGTAGGTTATGCAACCAGCAATGAGGAATTAATTAAAAAGACAACATATTATATGGTGGATGTACCTATGCCTATTCTTCATGTTTCTTTAAATAATAGGCCTCCGTTAACAATCAAATCTTCCAAAAAAGTCTGATGCGAAAAGTATTAATCTGTTACAAAAATTTATAACGAAATTTAATTCGAACAATCGGAAACTGCTGGCCACGCTGGAGTTCTAGCGGCCTTCTTTAAAAACTCGTGTCGGCCATGCAGCCGGAATAGCGCCAATCGGTGGAGCGGCGTTTAAGTTTGACCTGGAATAGTTTGGACCTGTAATAGGTATTTGGAATAGGTACGGGTTTGGAATAGGTACAGGTCCAACTAGGTACGAGAAAAAGGTATTCCGTAACATCCCTACTTGCGCATGTAAACAAAGCTAGACACTATTAGACTTGCGCACTGCGACATTATCGTTTGACGAATGGGAAAATAGACAGGTCCGGGCTTTAAAATTTAAATTCTTGCCAAAAAATTGAAATTTCTTCTCAATTTTTGATCAAGATGGAAAAAAAGGTAGTGATTTCTGGCATTTTTAGTAGTTGCAAGCCTATAAGATTTTGAGGATAGACAATTGTTTTTAAGGGTTCGTTTCTACTAAAATTTGTTTAAAAATGATTCGTCGTCGTGTTTTTAGTTCGAAAAGAGAACAAGAGCAAGTGAATTAAACTTAGTCTTATATAAAATCGAATATAAAAACAAACAAAACCAGCAAAGTAACCAATCTACGGTGTTATCGCGTACCTAACCTCAAGTCAAATATTAGTTGGTAATGTTGGTATAATATAACTTGTATTGATTTTTACAATTTGGCAAAAACTTGGGTAGGCCTACGTGTAAAACATTTTCAACCAAAATTTCGTGTTTAAGAATTTGAAGAGATTTTGCCCGAGAACTTGACCCGTGAAATACTGGCTTTATTAAAAGCTTAATGGCGGAATGTACAGATTTTAACCAAAAAATTAACCAACCAGCAACTTTGACAGAATTAATTTTTCACAATCAGACACAATTCACTAAACTTCACAAAAACTAGAAATCCGTAGATATTAAACACCCACAATCCACGATAGCTAAGAAAACTATACAAGGAATCCACAGAGAAACCTTAAAACTTAACAACAAAAATGGCGGCCGAACCGGTTCTGTAGAGTATCTTAAGCATGTCGATCATTGTCGATAAAGTAGGACAGGCCGATAACACGAGGTTTGTGCGCATGCAGGAAGGTGTCCAGAAGGAAGCCAGCTGACCGGCGAGTCATGCGCTCGGACGTATTTTTTCACCCATAAAACGTAACTTTTGTTTGCGCAGGAGATAAGCTGTACGTATCTAAAGGTAAATTGTCTATGATGTTAACTGAGAAATCAGTTTGTTGTTTCAAGAGTCCCATTTAGGTATGAATTAAGATTTCTCACCGAGTTTCGACCAACTTAATACTTACTAATTTGCGTCCTCTAGTTATTTGAAAAACATTTTTAATAATTTAACACTGTTTAATAAAAACAAAGTCGTTTAATAGGACCTACGTTTACATAATTATTGATCTTTTTGTCGTAAAATTAAGTAAGGAATAAGATCCTGTAGTTAATTTACTTAAAGTACTTAATTTAACTAACATTACGTACAGTTTAACACGCATACATTTTTATTTATAGTCACTATTAAAATGGCGTCGCAGGCGAAAATCTATTACCAAAGATTACTCTATCTCCTCCCATACATCGCCCTTGAGATAAGATGGACTAAGAAATATTGCTAATTTTATATTATTTTGTAGCTTATTCATTAATTATACAATGAGAGATGGTGAAAAAGTATTAGCCCGCGAAATAATAGAGAAGTCCTTCGAGCAAATAAAACGATTGCAACTGGAAAAATATCACAAGTGTAAAACTGACGAAGAAAGAGCTCAGATAGAACTTGATCCTAAGGTTATTTTTCATAAGGCTGTGACAAACTGTAAACCGCTGTTGCAGTTGATGGGTATTAAGCGAGGAGGTGTTAAATATCAGGTAAGATGTGATAAAATAGTATATTAAAGTACACGTTTTATAAAGCATCATTTTATAGCACGCGTCCATGTTAAAAAACGAGCCGCTTGCGGCGAGTTTTATAACGGGACAAGTGCTTAAAACTGCTTTATATAACACGTACTTTATACTATTTTTTCTAATTTGTAGTTTTTTTCAATAAAAAATACATATTTAAAAAGAAAATAAATCCTCCAAATTTTGTAAATTTTTATGTCTAAATTTTATGTTGGTAATACTATTTTTTATCATAGTAGCCTATGGACAATAAAAATTATTTTGCGAACTGTCATTTTTTGATTTATTCACCCATTTTCACCACGAGATTCTAAAGTTATTTTAGCGATATGAGATTTGAAATTGGACGGAATACGTTGTGTGATCCTTGTACATTCGGTACATATACAGAGCGTTCGGAAATTCGGGCGATTTTGCTACTTTTTTTCGAATTTCAAAAGACGTGATTTTACGTCACGGCATTGCAATTTAGATAGGGAAGATGGAAAATACAAATAAAGTTGTAGTTAAAATCGACATTGGAAGGTTAGTAGATTGAATTTTGGATAGGATTTGGCAGAAAATGATAGCTTGAAGCATCTACAAAAGCAAAATAGTTCTCCGTCAATAAAGTTATTATTTAATATGTGTTTTTTAATGAACTAAAACAATACATACAGATTTGTAGATCAAGGCAACCAAACATACATACGTGGGTTCGTGTAGTATTTTGCATATTTGGACTAAAAAATATTAGTTATCTAGAATGCTATGCTAAACGGTGAAAAAAAAACATGTCATGTAGGGCCAACCTTTAAATAATAAAATTCGGAGTTCGAAATAGATCTGTTTCGAGACAAAATTAGAAAAACAATAATGTCTGTTTTCACTTATACAGGGTGAGTTTTTTTAGTGTTGCAGGCGATATCTCGAAAACGGTATAAAATATTTTCTTGAAATTTTAGTGAGGGAATGGGGAGATGGGGGGGGGGGGACATATTTAAACATATTTTTGATGTCTACCCCCTTTCCCCATTTTGAGGGGTGGGGGGTAACCGAGGGGGTAACTTTGGAATTTTAAATGAGATAATGTACTTTTTTTGGTAAATACGAATCTGTGTAAAAAAACTACGTAGGTACGTATATAAAAAAGTTTTGATTGGCTCCCCTGGTTAAGAAATTATGATTTATTAGGTTATAAAATTCAAAAATACTTTACTATTTAATTTTAACTTAGTTATCGTCTGTCATGCTCTAAAAGATGTTCGAAATGTCTCCCTTCAGCTTCCAAACACTGTCACTCTTTTTCTAAATGAATATCGTACCCGTTGTAACATTTCAGTACAATAAGCATGCAACGCGGATTCGGTCTTTCATATCATTGATCTATAGTTGTAGGTGTAGCTGCCATTACTTTGTCTTTTATAAAACCCCTTAGGAAAAAGTCAAGGGGGGTCAAATCCGGGGACCTAGCAGGCCAGTTTACCGAACCAGCTCGACCAATCCACCTGTTTTCAAACAATTCATTCAACTCATTACGGGCCTGTATCGCATAATGCGGTGGAGCTCCATCCTGTTGAAACCACATGTCAGGTTTGGTTTAATAATTGGGTCAATTTGGTTCCTTAAAAAATCTGTAAGCATACATTTCTCCATTTAAGTGGCCTTTGAAGAAATGCGGCCCAATACCTCTATCCCCGATTATACCACACCATACATTAATTGACCAAGGATGTTGATTTGGCAGAGTTCTCATCCAGTGGAGATTTTCCGACGCCCAATAGTGCATATATTGTGTCTATTTACCTTTAAAAAAAAAACAACAACAAAAGAAATTTAATTTCTACTGACAAGGGATAACTTAAAATCCTACCTGGCCACAATTATGGAAAGTAGCTTCGTCGGAAAAAACAACATTCTTGAGGAACCTGTTATTGCCTTGCATTTGTCTCGTAACGTAACCCAATTGCAAAATATAATTCGATTTTCAAAGTCTTGCCCATATAGCTCTTGGTGGAGTGCAACATGGTAGGTATGGATGAAATTTGTACAAGTGCAATATGGTCATAACTGATTTCTGGCTTATTCCAGCATCTCTAGCAAGCCGCCTGGAACCCATATATGCGGGTCAATAGCTACAATTCCTAAAACTTCAACTGCCCTATTTTCATTCGTTTTAGTTCGCTTTCCAACTCGTGCTTTCGTCTTCAGGCTGCCGGTTGTACGACTTCTGGATTCCAGTCTTTTAAATGCCATGTGAGATTATTAAAATATCAACTGGCATTAGTTAAAACAACGGATTTCCATGGAAAAGAGTAATAATTTTAAAATAAGTGAACTTGATTTATTGGTATTTTTTTTAATCAAAATTTAATAAAAATAAGTTGGAGTTAAATGGTAAATTATTTTAAATAAATCATAATTTCGTAACCAGGGGAACAAATCAAAACAAATTTTTGTATACGTACGTAGTTTTTTACGTCAATTCGTATTTACCAAAAAAAAGTACAGGGTCTTCCAACGAGGACTGAACAGGGGCTCATTTTTGAGCTTCCTTGTATTTAAAGAAAAATCCAAAATAGCCGATCGATAGCGAATCGATGTACTTTTTCCTGCAGAATTCAAAAATGAAACCAAAAATTTATTTGAACCAGAAACAAAAGAGTTACGCTATGGATAAGGTGTTTTTTAAATGGAACATAGCTTTTTTTATACGATTTTTGGAACGAGTGATTTTTTTTTGTCCGTTCTGATTAAAATATTTAATATTGTGACAGCTATTTTTATTAAATTTTAATGTTTTATCCAGCATAATTTAACTTTAACCTGTTTGAAACATACACTAGGTAATAAAGGTATAATCACCTTTGAATCCTTCAAAGTCAAAAAATTTGACAAATATACTATAATATTGCCGATATGACTTTGAAGGATTCAAAGGTGATTATACCTTTATTACCTAGTGCATGTTTCAAACAGGTTAAAGTTAAATTATACTGGATAAAACATTAAAATTTAATAAAAATAGCTGTCACAATATTAAATATTTTAATCAGAACGGACAAAAAAAAAATCACTCGTTCCAAAAATCGTATAAAAAAAGCTATGTTCCATTTAAAAAACACCTTATCCATATCGTAACTCTTTTGTTTCTGGTTCAAATAAATTTTTGGTTTCATTTTTGAATTCTGCAGGAAGAAGTACAGGGTGTCCAGTTTTCGACACTTTTGACGGGTATCTCAGTTATTAGTACAGATAGAATGATGCGGTTTTCGCAAACCTGTATCACTTTTTTGTGAAACAAACGATGCCCTTAACGGATTTATCATGGCCATCTTGGTTTTTGAGATACAGGGCGAAATTGAAAACGGTGCATTCTCAGACACCCCTTGTATTTTAATTATCTTATACCTTATTGAAAATATAAGAACGGGGTGTTATACAGTTTTTTACGTAGAATCCAGTGGCGTAGTTAGTATTTTTCCAGGTGTTCCCATTTTTGAGAAATATACCAAAGTTATGTTTTTTTAAATGGAACGCCCTGTATATTTTTTTATATTTTCATTCTGCTTACTGAGAGCTTTCCAAAAATATATAATAGTTGGCACTTTGTTTTAACAGGAAGGTTAAAATTCATATTTTTAAAAAAATTGGGAGCAGGCCTCGGATTTTGTTTCACTAGAACAATTAAATTGTGGATTAAAATGCATACTTTTTATTTATAAATATTGTTGAAAATGGTTGCCATTCTCCCTAATACAACGCTGACACATTTCGGTAATAAGTCTCAAGGCGTTTAAAATTATTATAGGCCTGTGGTTTTGTAGAAATTGAAATGCTAAATGGGTAGCCTGTCGAAGTTCCTCTACAGTTCTGTGCCTGGTATTGTATATCTTGCTCTGCAAAAAACCCCAAAGAAAGAAGTCCAACACCGATAGATCGGGCGATCGTGGTGGTCATCTTACAGCTCCATTTGTGCCTATCCATTTTTGTTGAAAATAATTTTCTAGAAAATGCCTTACTACGTGAGAGTTATGACTCGGTGCACCGTCTTGCTGGAAATGTATAGCATTTAGCTGGGCAAGGGGAACGATTTCTAATAACTCGGGTATATAACCTCTTCCAAGATTTCCAGATACATATTTGCCGTAAGGCCTCCCTCATAAATACGGTAAGTTATTTGATTACCTAATATGAAGCAAGAAACACCAAATCCAAAGCGCCCTTGCTGCTCCCTTTCGTAAATAACATATTGATTTTCTTCAGACCAATGCCTTGTATTATGCCGGTTAAAAATTCCAGCACTAGAAATATGGCACTCATCGGACCAGATTACTAATCTTCCAAAATTGGCATTGGCCCGGATTTGTTCTGTATACCAACGACAAAAGATTAATCGCCGATCTGCATCTCCAGGATGTAAATTTTGCACAATTTTAAATTTGTATGAATGGTATTTATATTTTCTTAGAAATGGCATCCATTTTCAACAATATTTATAAATAAAAAGGATGCATTTTAATCCACAAGTTAATTGTTCTATTGAAACAAAATCCAAGGCCTGCTCCCAATTTTAAAAAAAATATGAATTTTGACCTTCCTGTTAAAACAAAGTGCTAACTATTATATATTTTTGGAAAGCTCTCAGTAAGCAGAATGCAAATATGAAAAAATATACAGGGCGTTCCATTTAAAAAAATATAACTTTGGTATATTTCTCAAAAATGGAGACACCTGGAAAAATACTAACTACGCCACTGGATTCTACGTAAAAAACTGTATTACACTCCGTTCTTATATTTTCGATAAAGTATAAGATAACTAAAATACAAGGGGTGTCTGAGAATGCACCGTTTTCAATTTCGCCCTGTATCTCAAAAACCAAGAAGGTGATGATAAATCCGTTAAGGGCATCGTTTGTTTCACAAAAAAGTGATACAGGTTTGCGAAAACCGCATCATTCTATCTGTACTTATAACTGAGATACCCGTCAAAAGTGTCGAAAACTGGACACCCTGTACATCGATTGGCTATTTTGGATTTTTAAATACAAGGAAGCTCAAAAATGAGCCCCTGTTCAGTCCTCGTTGGAAGACCCTGTACATTATCTCATTAAAAATTCCAAAGTTACATTTCCCCGTTCCCTCACTAAAATTTCAAGAAAATATTTTAAACCGTTTTTGAGCCTTGTAACACTTTAAAAAAAACTCACCCTGTATAGTATAATATGCAATGTAATGCAATAAAATTGAAAATAATTCCTTTCTCGGAAAATGAAATAAAAATTAAGGAGAAACATAAATACTAAAGGATTTTATAGGAAAATGTTTATATTAAATTCACGACCGCGATTTCACATATATATCGCACTGTATTGGTCCTTGCCACGACGATGAAACAATGATAGAGGCATTCTGGTGGTTGGTACCCCTAATTTTTTTAAAATACGCCATTGACAGTCCTTCATAAAATTCAATGAAAAACGCCGAGACCCATGAATTTTTAATTACAAATTTGTTAATATAATAAAATTCGAATAAAATAGTATACCTACACATGATGGCGACATTAATAGTTTCTTTCTTTCAACTCCCAGGTTCCAGTCCCGGTAACTGACAGAAGATCCCAATTCATATCAATGAAGTGGTTGATTGCCGCAGCCCAGGAAAAGGACCGAAAAGTCCGGTTTTACGCACAGATGGCGCGCGAATTGATAGACGCAGCGAATAACACAGGACGTGTGGTTAGGAAAAAACAGGAGCTACATCGACAATGTGAAGCTAACAAGGCTTATGCACATTACAGGTGGAGTTAGTGGTTTGTAGTTTTTTTTATTATAAATTAATACTTAATATAGTTTGTATAATATAAAAGTTGTATTTGTTCTGAGTCCACACGACGATTTTCTCAACATGTTATATTATTACAGTTTCGAATGGATGATCCCCTACCTTGGATAATTAAGCAGTTTACCTTCAACAGACATTTTAGGGGAACCTGAACGTCCTTTTCCAATAATAGTGTCATGCCTTACTATTTTTTTTTTGCCAACAGCACGGTATTCTCCCAGTTCATCTGCAATATCCCTCATAAAAGCACCGGGTAAGCACCATCTCGCAACCGAACTATAAATAATACCCTTTTGCTGGGGGGTGTTAATTGTGGCATATTTTTTAGAGAAAAATGTGTTTGACAAGTAATAAAGTGACAATCTATGACATTTTCACTTATAATCTCTCCTCCCTAGAGGTACGAATTTCTTTAAAAATCGCAACTAAAGGCCAAGGCACAATTAAAAAATAAGCATTAGGCTATACTTAAGCAACATAAATAAGATTTGATACGAAGAAACAAATCAATCGCGACACAATTAAGTTTTAAGTAACAAGAAACAAAATTTAAGATATCAAAATGGATTTTCTGTTGCAAGTTTCTTATTACTGGCCAATGAAAAGCTATACCGGGTGTTTCTCAAAAGACATTCACGCCTATAACTTTTCTGTATTTATAGATATTAAAATGAAATTTTGAGATTATGCATAAGGGATGAGTATGCATTTATTGGCATAATTTTTAATTTGTTAGCACTTCCGGTTTGACAGTGACCTTGACTTTTGTATTTTAAATGGGATATCTTGTATATTTTTACTTATTTGGGTTCAGCATAACATTATGAATAAAATGACACCTCACTTGTCATTATTTGACGTGTTCTAACATTTTTATGTTTATTTTGTATTTTCAATCTAGAGTGCTACAAATTAATTAAATCTGTTAATTTATAGTCAAGAAGTATATAAAAATTAAAATTATGTCATAATAATTTACTTTCCAAGTTTTACAAGCGTTTAAAAAATAAAATTTTGTTTTTTTGACGTTCACTCCATTTTTCCAAATGGAACCATGGTGGTTCACTAGGATAATTAAAACGAGGATTTTTTTTTCAACAATTTGATACCATGCACTCCTATGCTATTTTAAAATTGACACGAAAAAATTTGCCTTAAGTCCCAATCGCAAATTTAAAAGCGTTAAATATATTATTGCCTTTGTCTTTCTTTTCTAAAGAAATATAAAGCCGGCTTTGAAAAAAAATGGAATGGTTTGAAAACCAATATGGTTTTAAATTAAAATTGTAAATTGTAATGTCATTCGTTTATAAAACTTATACATTGTAAATCAGATAGAATGGTTAGTTTTACTAGAAATGAACAAATTGATATGCTCCTAATTTTTGGAGTGACCAGAAAATTTTTTCTAAAGCCGCAAGATTGTATGTATTGTATGTTTTATAAACTAGTGACATTACAACTTAAAGTTAAAGCCATATAGCTTTTCAAAACCATTCCATTGTTTTTCAAAGCCGCCTTTATATTTCTTTAGAAAAGAGAGGGCGGCAATAATGCATACACCGCTTTTAAATTTGCGATTGGGATTTAAGGCAAATTTTTCGGTGTCAATTTTAAAATAGCATATAGGAGTGTATGGTATCAAATTGTTGGAAAAAAATGCTCGTTTTATATATCCTTGTGAAGCACCATCGTTCCATTTGGAAAAATGGAGTGAACGTCAAGACAACAAAAATTCATTTTTTAAACGCTTGTGAAACTTAGAAAGTCAACTATTATGACATAATTTTACTCAGAATGTTATGCTGAATTCCGATAAGTAAAAATATACAAGATGTCCCATTTAAAATATCAAAGTCAATGTCACTTCCGGTCAAACCGGAAGTGCTAACAAATTGAAAATTATGCCAATAATTGCAGACTCATCTCCTATGCACAATCTCAAAATTTCATTGTAATATCTATAAATATAAAAAAGTTATAGGGGTGAACGTCTTTTGAGAAACACCCGGCATAGTATATGCCCCGCCCCAATAAAGACGTTTGTCGGTTTGACTTTTAGGTTACGGAGGTATTTTAAATTTGTATTTAACACTTTGTTTATGAGTTTGCGTTAAAACCGGTGAGCTCACAAAATTAATAATATTTTTTGAGAATCGACAAAACGAAAAGTTAAAAGAAGATTTATTGACAGTTAGCAATTCAACCATTGTGTCACAATACTGCATGGTGCCATCATAATTTTTATTTCTTATTACCTATTTCTTATTGCATATTGCTTATTTTTGAAGTGAAAACTTCTTTAGGCGCGTTTAGCACTTTTTGTGGGCACTGAATTAAACTGAGTCGTCACGCGTAACGCTCGGCTGTGTTACGCTCGAATTCGACTCCTATATTCAATCCGAACTGACCCGAATGAACGTTATATGAAAGAGCATGCCGCATCAGTCGCATTCAGTATCGACGTGGAAACAGTGTGCGTTGTTTGTGTGTTTAAGATCACAAGATAGACACTTGTTGCGTCTCAGGTATGTTCTGGCATTTTTTTCCCGTCACGCGTAACGCTCGGCTGTGTTACGCTCGAATTCGACTCCTATATTCAATCCGAACTGACCCGAATGAACGTTATATGAAAGAGCATGCCGCATCAGTCGCATTCAGTATCGACGTGGAAACAGTGTGCGTTGTTTGTGTGTTTAAGATGACATGATAGACACTTGTTGCGTCTCAGGTATGTTCTGGCATTTTTTTCAAGGGTTGTTCAATTTTAGGAAATATATTTATTCGATATTATTAATTTTACCTTGTTGAAGTTTTCACTTCTGTCGTGTGGTCTTAAGCACACACAATTTTTTTTAATTGTGTTTCGGCCTTTAGATAAACTCTCCGGAATTTTAATTCAAGCTCGCGGAAGATTCGGCAAGAACATTTTATGCGAAAGTTATTTGAAAATAGGATTAAATAGGTGACATACCGATGTAAGGGACATTATAGTAGGCTGTTGTAAGTGTTGCATAGGAATGGTAAACTAAGATGTCATTATTTTTACTTTCCCTGTACTCTAGTAAAACAAGTTTTGAATAATAATTTAAAATAAATATTTATACGTTCCATAATTTTACACTATAAGAAACAAGGAAAAAGTATTAAAATAATTAAATAATATCGCGTACAAAATGAATGATAAATGTCCGCCACTGTTTCTATTACAGCTGTTAAGTCAGGGAAATTTCCACTTATTAATCTTACAACTAGGGAGATTTCCGAAAAAAATTTGTTGTTGTCAGCAACATGTCAAAACGCAAGTGTCCGATTGCCTTAAAATGACAGGTATAAAATTTTCAGTAATAATATGACAAGTGCATAAAAAATTTTGTTCAAATTCTATATAAGTTTGCCTTCTGCTGAAAAAATCACGAGCCCGCAGATCGATTTAAATGGCCAACTAAATCTTTTTAAAATTTCCAAAGGAAATTTGGTATGCACGACTTGTATATACAGTGTGACCAGTAAAGTCCGCATCATATGGGATATTATTTTATGAATAGCTTTATTCGAAATTTGACTTTGGCATCAAGTTCTGCTTCGATCGAGATGAAAATTAAGCAAAAAAATAGTAGTCACGTGATTCGCATTATCTGTCAAATTTTAATTTTTTCCAAAAAATAATTCAAAAGTGGGGTTATTTCTGAAAGTATCGAAAAAAGTAATTAGAAAAAGGTTTTTTTACTTTCAGACACAAATACTTATTTTATGAAGTTACCTTATATAGGGTCAAAAACAAATAATAAACTTTGCATCACATGCGACCAAATTTTAATAATAGCCCAATTTTGATTTTGTAGAAAAACACACATTTAATATGGCACTACTTTAAAGAAAATGTATCTGAAATAAAGCATTGTCAAAACTAAGAAGTTTTATGTAGGTTGCGTTGAGTCTTATTTTGCAAAAGTGGTGCAATTTACAAAATATTGTTAAAAAATCAAAATTATCTTATGCAGCTGAAATTTTGCATGTGGGCTAGGAACTGCGTTTAAAAAAACTTTTTCTAATAACTAACTAAAGCAACAAAACTCGAACAAACTCTTA
The DNA here is from genome assembly GCA_963969555.1 of Polydrusus pterygomalis. Classification (NCBI taxonomy): domain Eukaryota; kingdom Metazoa; phylum Arthropoda; class Insecta; order Coleoptera; family Curculionidae; genus Polydrusus; species Polydrusus pterygomalis. The sequence goes on along the minus strand of OZ018381.1, from coordinate 14,422,774 downwards.
AAATAAAATTTTATTTGTAATAGAAGTTTTATATTTTTATTTTCCATAACATTAAATTATTTTCTTAAGGGCTTCTCTGTCTACAAAAATGGCATATTTGGTGTTAAATCTTAAAGTCTTTTTGGTCGAATATCTTCTAAATGTAAACCATAAGTTATTGTATTTATTAACCTAAAAAATATACATTTTTGGAGCTTAATAATTTGGTGAAACAAAATTGTAAATATTGCCGGAACCAGCAATAGGAATTCCAAGGCAACAATTTTATTAGTATTTAAAAAAATTACTGGACGATGGTAACTAAAGAACGAAACTTCCAATTTTGAAACTAATAACATCATCATATAGAACCCATAAACTGACTATAAAATGTGTTTTCTGTTTTCTTCCCACGTCAAAAACCAAAACTGAAAATTTCGTTTTTCTTCGGATATTTCCGAATGTACCTATTCGGAATATTTAAAATTTTCTTTAACCAAAGTATTAAGCCCCAAAATACACAGTTTTCGAGATGCTCATGTATATCGTATACAGGGAGTCGATACTTAAAAACTCCAATTTCTAATAAAATAAACGAATTTTTCAAACTCTATTCTATTACTATATTATAAACGTTCGATTTTCTTTTGTGCAATGTGTTTTTGTTGGCATCTATGGGTTTAAAAATGGTACTATAAGTATTATAACCGACTGAATTCAATATGTATATTGGGTTGCATAAAGGTTTTTATTAATAATTAACTAACAAGCAACTTTGACGGTGACGTAAGTGACATTGGCAGGCATCATTTACTCACAATCTAAGCGCCTGATCAGCAAATCAACAATTACGCTAACCGGGGCGCTTTGATTGTGAAAAAACTATTTCTGCCAATGTAATGTATGTCACCGTCAAAGTTGCGAGGACTATATTTTTTTGGTTGTCACTGCCATCTAAAAACTCTTCGTTTTTTAAAACGTGGCGTTTTTGGCCAAGGTCTACCAAGTTAGTGAAATAAATGCGACTGTGACAACAAAAATTACACTTTTTCAATTAGCAGGTTTTAAGTATTGGCCCCCAGGTAAAGATTTAGGCTTGGTCACATTGGTTACAAACCTTATTAAACTATTACCATCCCAATTTCTAAATTGTTTTATCTACACAGTTGGTCTTAGAATTAGAAAACTCCATACAAATAGTTTATTTAAGTCTTATTTAAAGAAATATTAGTTTGTCGTAATCTTTCATGGAACATAGTGTAGGTTCATACTATATTTTTTTATGTACAAGACAACATGTATATATTATTATATTATATGTCTTACCGGTGAATCTGCCAGAGGCATGATATCGTCAGTTGGTATTTCGAAATCTTTTCTTCTTCCCCAATGATCTGCATAAGCAATTCTAGCCATTTCCGTTTTTTCATTGTAATAAATGTATCCTATGAAATTCCCGGTAAAGTATCCAAAGGTATATAAGGGAATACACCCTGCAACTCCTGAAAGAACAACAAAAAATAATATCAATAGAAATTGTATAGAGGTAGCCGTTACTTGATGAAGATCCATTATAACAACTATAAAAAATACTTCGTGTATAAATCTTCACTAAATTTATTGTTATACCATAACAATTGTTTCGACACACAGTGTCTTTCGTCAGATGATTACAAATGAATGGATGATTTAAATTATCTTAAACTATAAAATTTACTCTAAATATTTACCTATTTTATAAATTTAACAAATAAGTTTGGTCAGTTGAGGGAAGACGAAAAACACTTTTTTAGCTATTTTAGGATGTCAATATCCAGCTTTGATGACCTACACGAACGATTAAAAAATTCGCTTCAACGTCAAGATTTGAGAGAGTGCATACAGCCTATGGAAATGTTGGCTGTTACAATCAAAATCAGGATTGACCTCCACACATATTTCATTCCAGGCACTTTTTGTGCAGTTTCTGTCCTTATATATAGAACTTGTTTTGTCCCAAATACCCGGCCTTGCTTCCACCAAAGATATAAGCATATCCATATCTATATCTACTGCCATTGCGAAAAATATGATTATGATAAAATATACTAAATAAAATGTTCCCGCCAATGAACCAAGAAAATGTCGTCAGCGCGGTACATGTGCAAGCATCAAATAAATCGTAAACTCTACTGGGCATCTCCGTCAACGCGGTAACGGTCGCCGTGAATTGTAGTGGGGGCTCACGGTGACAACGCGGTGGAACGGAACCGTGTACACGGTGTCGGTGCGTGTGAAAGGTCACATATGCTGCCTAATCCCTTAACCGTATAAACGGTGCCGTTAGGACGGTAGCCTATGTAAGTGTGCAACGGACCTAAAGATGTATTAAGTGTGCAAAACTTTTTATGTCACGTGAGATTGTCAATTTTTACCGAGACCGTTAGGTTGAGGTTAAAAATTCACTCAAATGTGCCATAAAAACACATGCGCGCGAAATACAAACAACATTTTTTGTACAACTGTTTGTTATTAACTATTTTATCAATTATATGGATACTAGCGTGTACCCGGCATGCGTTGCAACCCGCTGGTATAAATACAAACCCGATATATTAGTACCCGGCATGCCACTTTCTGAAATTGCACCCGTGTGAAGCCGGGGCGGGTCGCTAGTTATACATAAAAACCTTCCCCTTGAATCACTCTATCTATTAAAAAACCGCTTCAAAATCCGTTGCGTAGTTTTAAAGGTTTAAGCGGATATGAAAGGGGACAGACGGGCGACAGCGACTTTGTTTTATACTATGTTAAGATTAGACTATTTTCATTAACTATTTATCGTATTTAGAACAAAAATGTAATATTAAAATTCATAGATTTTAAGGTATTTTTTCCTGTTCTGATTACCATGAAAACCTGCAATGTTTAAATTTTATTGATTGTGAAATCTATCGTTTTTCGTGTCAAGTTTGTCCAGTACCATAATGTCTGATAGCGATACTGAGACACCTCAAGAAATAACGGATGCGGCGAAGATCGTTGTATCAAATCTTTTGCCCATACATACAACATGAGAAAGTGCGTACACTCAGTTTCGTAAATGGTATAACATAAAAAAGGTAAAAACCGTATCAGAAAATGTTTTGCTGTGTTATTTTGAGGAAAAATCGAAAATATTAATTTGATTTACTTTGATTATAAAAAAATATTAATAAAAACGTTTTGGAAATTAATTTTTGAATTTATACGAAAACATCAATACATTATTCTAGCCGTGAAAAAAAGAGACGTGGTGCATCCATAGCAACAAAAAAAAAACAGTTTTTTTGACAGTTGTACAAAAATCCAATAAATAGGGAACTTTCCAATTTTTTTTTCAATAATATGATTTAATTAGGCCTAAAAAAAATATTCCCCAATTATTACTCCTTAAAAATCAGCAAAAATTCTTTAAAGTTTCGCGCGTGTCAAAAGCATTTCAAGCGACCTTTTAAGCGCGCCAAGCCCGATGACGTCACGAAGTATGACTTTTCCGTCATCCGTCATCCTGACCGGTGGCCGAGCTACCGAGTTTGCATTTGGATTGCCGTATGTTATTGTTATTGTATTGTTGTTTTAAGGTGGAATTCTCAACGTCGTTCAATTTATTGCCAACCTATAACCTATTTCGTGGATGTCACACACGAATTATACTTCGTGACGTCACGACCCGTTTTTACCCGCTTGGGATAATTTGAATTTTGGGGCATTTTTAAATCTTGCTAGCGGTCTTTTGGGACGAAATATGTTGTTTTTTTTTGCTGCCATATCTTTTATGACAATATATACTTATGATTTATAGAATTTTTTCTCCATTTAAAATTTTTGTCAAGTTCCCTATTAAAACATATTTTTAAACTAAAATATTTATTATATATGATGGACAGTTTAATGTCCTTTTCCATGTTTGGTGGCACTTGCTTGAATTGTAGCATAACAGACCATGTTAACCTGCATACATAGTGGTGGTATTTTTTTATATTTGTAACTCCAGCTTGAAAAATAAATGATTTTATACTCATCCAGCCATTTGTCCTGTTTATTGTTAATGTCGACTTTGTATTTCTATCTATTAGGTACGCTGCCGCGCTGTAGTTGTAATATTATGTAAATAAACTATAATTTTCTTGATAAACTCGTAAACGATGCGTGTGCTCTTGAGCAGTGCTACTCAAACTGTGGTCCGCGACCAGTGCTGGTCCGCGAGCCGATAGTAGCTGGTCCGCAGCACAGCCCACCCTAAATATACATATTATATTATTTTAAAAGATACGCTATTTACTACAAAAATGAGAAATAAACCATATTTTCAAAGTAAATTTCTACTTATTTTGTTTGTAAAAGTAATCTTGGGCTCTATATACTCTGGTAAAAAATAGTACTTTTGGTAGTCTTGTAAATAATCAATAGAAAAAAAATTGCAAATACAATAATGTAAACAAGAAACAATAAAAAAACAAACGTGTGTAATAATTTATATTGATTAATTAATTAAAATAAATTACATAAAAATTTTAAGGCGTGGGAGGCCCAGGGGCTTTATGTTATGATATTTTTGACTAAATATCGATACCGGATATCATTAAAACCACCCAAAAAAATTTTCGCCTCCGGCGGCGCCCTCACTCTGGTCCGCGGATAACGTGACAAAATAATTACTGGTCCGCGACTCGAAAAGTTTGAGTAGCACTGCTCATGAGTACAACTGAAAAAAACCGACCCTATAAAAATAATACATTGTCTGGTAGCATGCCACCTTTGGTCATCCGCGATTTTTAAGCCAATCATCAACCATCTCTGCGTCACGCGTCTAGCCAGCGTTAAATGCAATTGCCTTATTCGTTAAAAATGCCTGTGAAATGAAACTGTCATAATATCTGAATAAAATATGTCCACTGTAGAATAACATTATACCGTGCGAGCAAAAATTATTTGCATCAAAGAGGGCCTCGCATCTAAGGACGTCATGCTTAGCCGCAGAGCTTAATACCTGCTGGGTGTCAGTAACTACCTGAATTAACAATCAATCAGTTATTCCGTCATCTTCAGTCGTTACAAGTAATTTGATTCATCGCTAATTTTGCCAATTTCCTGAACAATTCACACATTGGGCTTTACGGAACAGCACAAAACATTCATGGTGGAAGCGTATTTTCGAAACGGGTTTAGAGTAAACGGTGAGTGGCAATACAATCCGGGTTTGTGCATGGACGAATTTCACGAACATTTTCCTAACGTTGCTTTTATTGCTGGGGATTTTTATCATTGCCTGAAAAGAACCGTGGCTGTGTTTAGGGAAACAGGTTCTATACAACACAAAAAAGGAGCAGGAAGACCATCTGTAAGAACAGAAGAACTTGTTGCAAACGTTCGTGAAATAATGCAAAATACGCCAACAAATTGTATAAGACGCCTGTCCCAAGAAGTGGGAAGATATGGAACATGCAGGACTATTCTTAAGAAGCAGCTAAATTTATTTCCTTATAAAGTGCAAGTATTCCAAGAAATACAAGCCGCAGATTTTGAAAGACGCAGGGGAATTACTCTCAATGGTTTACCCAAAATTTATTGAAAATAAATGATTTATTAGACCTGACATTTTTTTCGGATGAAGCCTGATGGTTCCACCTCTCCGGTTATGTGAATTCTCAGAATACACGCATGTGGAGTAGTGAAAATCCCCATTTTTTGTAGAGTCCACATTGCACCCTCAAAAAATTGGTGTCTGGTTAGCTGTTTACCGAAGAGGAATTGTTGGTCCTATTTTTTTTCCATGACACAGTTACAGCACAGCGGTATAGAGACAATATTTTGAATCCATTTGTGGAGCAATTACTTGACGACGAACTACGTTTTGGATATTTTCAACAGGACGGTGCAACCGCCCATACAGCCGCCGAAACTATTAACTACTTACGCAATTTTTTCGACGACAGATTGATCAGTTTTCGATCAGACATTGAATTTCCACCTACATCACCTTGTTTAACGGTTATGGATTACTTCGTTTTTCCTTATTTAAAGAACACTATTTTTAAAACACCAGTTGCAAATTTAGAACAATTACAAGAAAGGATTATCCAAGAATATGGTAACATTTCTCCAGAGATGCTGGTTTACACTTTCGAAAATATGAAGAGATATGTTAATTTATGCTTGGAGCATAGCGGTGGCCAATTCCAGCAATTTATGTAATTTTTTTTTCTATCTGTTTATTCTTACTTTGTTAATTTTGTAAACAACAAAAATAAATTTGTATTTGTCTACTTATTTTATTACTCATTAGTTTGGCATATCATGTCATAATATGAATTTGACAAAATTTTAACCTAGATTTGGTTAGATATATCGTCTCCATATCATTGTGATCTAAACCAAGCCCTACGTTTTTTAATCCAAGCCCTCTTTGATGCAAATAAGTTTTGCTTGCACGGTACAATGTCACTGAAACTTGGAGTTTGCCAATAGTGTATATATAGGCGATACAACTTTTGCGGCGGTATACGACGATGAGGAAGATTTGACTTTATACAAACCTACAACGAAAACGGTTGCTAACATATCGGTAGAAATATAATCTAGCTGATTCAAAACCAACCCCCCAAATGATGACAGTCCCGTAATGCCCGTCTGGTATATCTTCATTTTGTTAAGTAGGGCGAAATGTCGTATATATGGAAAATTAAATACTGTCTTAAATTCATCAGGAATATTCGGAATTCTTTCATTATCTTTTGGTGGGGTTTCAGTAGTGGTTGTTTCTTTTTCTGCTGGTTTCTCACTGTTAAGTTGATGTGATGTTCTGAGGGTTCTCATAAATGTCTTCTGGAACAGGGTCCTTTGTAAAGTGCATTGTATGCATTTTAACATTTCTTTCTCTTCCAAAGGGTAGCTAAAAATTTGATTGCTTTTAACTATGTGTATACAGATCATCTAGCTAATATGAAGAGCGGGGTAGGCAAAATAATAGTTAAAACAGTTATGAGTAATTCAAAAATCTATTAGGTAAGTTAGGATCATTATCCATGGCCGTCTACGATGTATGATGTATGTACGTGCAGCAGTAAAGACATAATTCTCAGGTTTTAGTCATGAGGTTGGGGGTATGAGAGACCCCCAAAGACAATAGAGCAAAATAGACATCTCATTATCTTTATGATAAGAAGCCGACAAGACATCAAATGCAAAGGTCTGATCGGTAGAATGAAACCACGTGAAAATATAACATAAATACATTATGATTCTGTAATGTGTAGGTTTGTTACTTATTATTCCAAGGGCCCAAAAAACTACTTTAGAATTAATGACATACTCATGAAAACCTATTTATATGATGTTTTTAAAAATAAATCTAGATAGCCGTGAAACAAAATCAGCAGATTTGATTTTGATAGGTGTTGACAAAAGTTTCTCCTTGATTCTTTTTGAATAGGGAACTTTCCAATTTTTTTTTTCAATAATATGATTTAGTTAGGCCTGAAAAAAGTATTCCCCAATTATTACTCCTTAAAAATCAAAAATAATAATTCTTTAAAGTGTCGCGCCTGTCGAAAGCATTTCAAACGATCTCTAAAGCGCGCGAAGCCCGATGACGTCAGGGGGTATGACTTTTGGTCATCCGTCATCCTGACACTCCTGACAGGTGCCGAGCGACCCAATTTGCATTTGGATTGCCGTGTGTTATTGTTATTGTATTGTTGTTTTAAGGTCGTGTCGCTTGACGCGTGGATGTCAAATCTGACAATAAATCATCAAATTTATTGAAAACCTATAACCTATTTCGTGGATGTCACATACAAATCTGACAAATGATACCCCTTGACGCCACGACTACTAGCAGCGCGTTTTTACCCGCTTGGAATAATTTGAATTTTGGGGCATTTTTAAATCTTTCTAGGGGTCTTTTGGGACGAAATATGTTGTTTTTTTTTTGCTGCCATATGTTTTATGACAATATGTACTTATGATTTATAGAATTTTTTCCCCATTTAAAATTTTTGTCAAGTTCCCTATTACTTCTTACCAGGCACGTATTTAGGGGGGGGGGGGGGGTCCAGGTGGTCCGGACCCCCCCGAAACGAATTTATAATAATATAAATGCCGCTAAAAATCCCGCTATTTTCTAAAATTAATAAGTATTATTAATTATCCTACTTGAAAAGCAAGATTCGTCAACAAAAAAGGGCGTGGCACCCAAAAAATTTTCGCCCCTCGATGCCTATGCTGCTTTTTATTAGTTTCAATCTGGACCCCCCCGAAACCAAATCCTGGATACGTGCCTGCTTCTTACCTAATCAAAACTTATCCTATATCCTTCAAGATGGGCTTATAATTATATAATTAGTTTCCGATATGGTCTGGTGTAAAACTATGTGATAGGGATGCAGCTCGCTTATGAGTCGGAACACTAAAGTAACACTTATATACCTAGGTCTATGGAAATTTCTCATGAGCTTAAATGGGAACTCGCTTTTTTTTACGCAAGAACGTTTATAATATTGTCTTCATTCCTTACCGAACGTCTTCTGATACGAACTGAAATAGGTCGAACACTTCCCGTTTGCCTTAAATATATTGCCAGTCGTCGAAATACTCTTCGTTCAGCCTATCTGGCAGCATATTTTCGTTCCGTAATAGGAGCATTTTGAAAACTTTCAAAATACACGGCAAACCTATCGTAAGCCTCGGCATTGATAAGCCATTTTTGAGGGATATAGCATAATAAGCTTTGATTAGGTAAGAAGTAATTCAAAAATAATCAAGGAGAAACTTTTGTCAACACCTATCAAAATCAAATCTGCCGATTTTGTTTCACGGCTACCTAGATTTATTTTTAAAAACATCATATTAGAAGTTTTCCATGATTATGTCATTAATTCTAAAGTACCTAGTTTTTTGGGCCATTGGAATAATGAGTAACAAACCTACACATTAGAGAAACATAAAGTTAAAACAGTTATTTGTGTAACTATACAGGGTGGTACTTAATGATGTGGCGTAATTTTAAGGGAGTATTCCTGTCAAATAGAAAAGTTCATATAAACATGTGTCCTGAAGAGTCTAGTTTTCAATATACAGGGTGTCAAAGTTTAAAAAAAAATGGTTTTTTATTAATATCTAAATGATTATTTTACCGATTTTGTTGAAATCTGGCAGGGTTACTTATTGTAATAAGACGCTAAGTTGGCACTAACTAAAAGAAAATTATAAGTTCCAGTGGCGTCTCGGGGGGCAGTGTCACGAATAATATTGACAAAAAAAATGTACGCTACTGAGTTTTTTGAAATTTTTTTTTTTTTTTTTAGATTGAGCATCTACAAATACAACGTTTTTGTCTCTTTATACTTTTCGTATATTACTTCATTTTCGAGGAAAAAAATAAAAACGACTTCATTGCTTGTCGGAAACTTGTTAAAATAAAATCAAGTTAACTTTGATCGTTAAGTATATTTATTTCTAAGCCATTTTTTAAAATCTAACAAACGAAAAGTAATGACCAGTTACAAAAAATGTTGGAAATGATTTTAAAAAATGGCTTAAAAATAAATATACTGAACGATCAAAGTAAACTTGATTTTATTTTAACAATTTTTCGACATACAATGAAGTCGTTTTTATTTTTTTCCTCGAAAAGGAAGTAATATACGAAAAGATATTGAGCGACAAAAAAGTTGAATTTGTAGATGATCAATCTGAAAAAAATTTAAATTTTTCAAAAAACTCAGTAGCGTACATTTTTTTGTCAATATTATTTGTGACACTGCCCCCCGAGACGCCACTGGAACTTATAATTTTCTTTTAGTTACTGCCAACTTAGAGTCTTATTACAATGAATAACCCTGCCAGATTTCAACAAAATCGGTAAAAGGATCATTTAGATATTAATAAAAAAACAATTTTTTTTTAAAACTTTGACACCCTGTATCTTGAAAACCAGACTCTTCAGGACACATGTTTATATGAACTTTTCTATTTGAATTTGGTTCAGGAATACTCCCTTAAAATTACGCCACATCATTAAGTAACACCCTGTATATAGTGCAAAAAGTATATCTTTGTTGCATGATGCATGCTCGAGACGAAGTCGAGAGCTGCAATCATGCTGAGTGCAACGAATATGCCTTTTGCACGTGTTGTTGTTCAAATTTTATTGAAGAATATTTTACAATACGAGAAATATTACTAACTAATTCTTAACAATAACATGAACAGTTTAAACTAATTAAAAGAAAAAGAAAATATAGTGGCATATCGGACAAGTGTGTAACTATTTTTTATATTGGAATACACAGAGGGATCCAAGTTTAATGGATACCCTGGTGCGGGTAGACCACGACGGCCGTTTCGTCCTTATTAGGACTCGACGGGCAGCCATAACCCAAGCAATTCCAACGAAACGGCCGTCGTGGTCTACCCGCCCCAGGGTATTCATTGAACTTGGATCCCTGTGTATTCCAATATAAAAAATAGTTACACACTTGTCCGATATGCCACTATATTTTCTTTTTCTTTTAATCATTTTCGTGGACACTATATCATCTTTTAAACATTTTTATGGCTTAAAACTCAAACGAATTGCGCGCATTCTGGTGGGTGCCAGCGTTTGATCTGTTTTCTTGTCTGCAAAATGGCAGATGTTTTCGGTGAAAACGCAAATAGCGTTCCCTATACTGGATTGTGGTTGCACTTCGTGGTTTATTTAGTTGTCTACCTTTCGATTATACCAGTGTAACTATCTTTTATATTGGAGTTGGTTCCGTGGGATGGCGCTAAGGTGTATTGAGGGCCGCCTTGATTGTACAAGTAGGGTTTTAGTACATTTTTCCGTCGTTCTTGGAATTGCTTGGGTTATGGCTGCCCGTCGAGTCCTAACACGGACGAAACGGCCGTCGTGGTCTACCCGCCCCAGGGTATCCATTGAACTTGGATCTAGTGATGTTAAAGAACAGGTAAATTGCTGAACAGGTTCGAACAGTTCGGTTCGGGAACCTGTTCTTTTGATTACAAGTTATTGTCGCCTTGTCGCCCACTGACTTGGTAACAAAAAAAGTAAAAGTGAAAGGTCGGGAGTAGTAAAAACCATGTTTTTGTTAATCACTAAAAAAAAAAAAAAAAAAAAAAAAAAAAAAAGGTCGTTAGTGCTGTAAACTAACAACACGGAAAGAACACCCGGTGCATTCCTGTTTCCTTGTAAGAAAGAACAGTCTGTTCTTTTTATGTGTGATTGGTGATTTGTTGTGTTGTGAAAATGGCTCAGCCATAACCCAAGCAATTCCAACGAAACGGCCGTCGTGGTCTACCCGCCCCAGGGTATTCATTGAACTTGGATCCCTGTGTATTCCAATATAAAAAATAGTTACACACTTGTCCGATATGCCACTATATTTTCTTTTTCTTTTAATCATTTTCGTGGACACTATATCATCTTTTAAACATTTTTATGGCTTAAAACTCAAACGAATTGCGCGCATTCTGGTGGGTGCCAGCGTTTGATCTGTTTTCTTGTCTGCAAAATGGCAGATGTTTTCGGTGAAAACGCAAATAGCGTTCCCTATACTGGATTGTGGTTGCACTTCGTGGTTTATTTAGTTGTCTACCTTTCGATTATACCAGTGTAACTATCTTTTATATTGGAGTTGGTTCCGTGGGATGGCGCTAAGGTGTATTGAGGGCCGCCTTGATTGTACAAGTAGGGTTTTAGTACATTTTTCCGTCGTTCTTGGAATTGCTTGGGTTATGGCTGCCCGTCGAGTCCTAACACGGACGAAACGGCCGTCGTGGTCTACCCGCCCCAGGGTATCCATTGAACTTGGATCTAGTGATGTTAAAGAACAGGTAAATTGCTGAACAGGTTCGAACAGTTCGGTTCGGGAACCTGTTCTTTTGATTACAAGTTATTGTCGCCTTGTCGCCCACTGACTTGGTAACAAAAAAAGTAAAAGTGAAAGGTCGGGAGTAGTAAAAACCATGTTTTTGTTAATCACTAAAAAAAAAAAAAAAAAAAAAAAAAAAAAAGGTCGTTAGTGCTGTAAACTAACAACACGGAAAGAACACCCGGTGCATTCCTGTTTCCTTGTAAGAAAGAACAGTCTGTTCTTTTTATGTGTGATTGGTGATTTGTTGTGTTGTGAAAATGGCTTGCGGGTCGTCGTTTGAGAATAAAAAGAACAGGCTGTTCTTTCTTTCTTCTTTTTTTGGAGCAGAACAGGGAACAGGGAACGGTGAACAGGGAACAGAGAACAGAGAACAGGGAACGGAGAACAGGGAACAGAGACAGCATACACGCGGACGCAGCGGTGTTCTGTGATTTTACTTTCTTTACTTTTTTTTTTCTTTTTTTTTTTTTTTAGAAAGTGATTAACAAGCAGTTTTTTACTATTATGGTGACCTTTTACCTTTTTTTTTGTCACAATAGAACAGGTGAACAGGTAAAGAACCGGTTCAGTTCTTTTACAAAGAACAGTTCACTGAACAGGCTATCTCTAACCTGTTCTAAAGAACCTGTTCCGTTCTTTTCTTAACAACTCTACTTGGATCCCTGTGTATTCCAATATAAAAAATAGTTACACACTTGTCCGATATACCACTATATTTTCTTTTTCTTTTAATTATTTTCGCGGACACTATATGATATTATCATCTTTTAAAGTTTAAACTAATGTTATTTTTATAAAGCTAGTTACTTTTTACACTAGAGCAGAAAAGTATGTTACTTTTTGCACTAGTGCAAAAAAGTTAAACTTTTGGCACAGTAGATAGTGAAAAAATAGTAACTTTTTGCACGATCGTAGAAAAAAATTTTTTTGTCGTGCGGAATGCTTTGCCCACGAAGCTATATAAAAACAATAATTTTTTCGATTAAAGTGTTAAAAATTATTGTTTTGGCAATAACTCTAAAACGAACAAAGATATCAAACTGCGGTCTTCACATTTTTTCTTGCAAATTTAATCTACTTATTTCCGATTATGACGTCATGGTTAGGTATACCAGGCCTATGGGTATACCATATGATTTAAATTTTTGGGGTAAAATCAAAAAAAACTATTATTATTACAAATTGCGCCCTCTAGCAATCTTATTAGAAACTATCGTGTACCATTAGATATGACAATTGAAGATACTTTACCTTTCTCTTCCAAACAAGCTTAAATTTAGTAAAATCGCATAAGGCGTTTAGAAGTTACAGCGATTTTACCTTAATATGGGAACTGTCGGAGAAATTTAAAATAAAAATTATTTTCAATTGTACCCCTTTGCGGCGAAATGAGGAACTTAAAAATAATTTCCAGAATTTTCTCATGACCGCTTTAATCATAAAAAAAATTTTCCCCAAGTTTCTATGCTTAGTAGTTTCCGAGATATGGCCGGTGGCCACCCTTAATGAAACACCCTGTATATATACATTCGAAAATTTATATTAAAAAAATAATTTATTTAAACACCAAAGTGAAAGAATGTATGAAGAACAGGGAATTGAAGAAAATTATTCTTCTGTGTTGCTGCATACTCTTCTTTGAACGTACTATACAAACGCGACACGAAAGTAGGAATAAAGTATACCTAATCAAAACAAATCAAAATCGTAGATCGATCTCCCCAAAATAGGATTTTTATTCAGTGTTAAGTAGCTACATTAAATAATTAACGTAATGACGAGTGCAGTAAAATTAAAAGAAGCGTAAGTATTACCTTTGTATTGTTGGTTTTCTTGATTTTTGATGAAAGTAGCAGCTTCGACTTTTATAGGTTATTTTAAACATGCGATCGAACTAGCACGTCCGTCCATTATACTTGGATAGGGTCCATTCCATATAGTTTGTCAAGCCTTATAAGGCACAGGCTTGAGCCGTCAATATTCGGTGCTTGAAAGGAAAAATTACAACGGAAATTCAATGCCGCAATAGTAATTTCACTTTTGAACCTTCTTATGAAAATCTTTTTTTTATATAAATTTTAGTTTTGACGTTGAATCTAAACATAGTGCCTTTTATACCGGAGGAAATATTCAATGGATTGAAGATACACTCTATTGCCAAACCGAAATCAGTATAAACCTTTTAAATATTGAATCTGGTTTAGTAAGTCAAACAATTGGAGAGACCAGCGAATCGGAGGAAAATGATTCAATTCAAACTTTTACTACAGATGGTACCAAAATTGTTTCATCACATAAAAGTGGTTTGTTAAAGGTAAATTATTTTTAAAGACTAAATTTAAAAATTTTCTAAATGTATAAGTATTGTTCAATACCTATACGTACTTTATTAAGTACTTTTACAGACTTTGTAATAATAGTTTCACTACCCACTTTTTCCAAAACTGCCATTTTAGATTTTAGTTGAAACTTTACAACATTACTACATTACTACCTTCGTACATACCAAACTAAAGGAAAAAATATCCTAATTATGGTTCCTGAGATATGGGTAAACAAACGTGTACTATACATACCTTCAGTGGCGCACCCAAAACCCCCAATGAAATAAAAATTATGAAAGTGGATAAGTATTTTAAAAAGTCAATTTTCTTAGATTTACCTCACGGGCCTCGTTTGAGGGTGGCCAGGTGGGGCATTTCTCCCCACAAACAGATGAATGACCTTTACTTTTAAAGAATGTACCCACTAATGAAAAATAAATTAGCCTTTCTATTTTTTATCTTATTTCATTTTCAATAGAATAAGAAGGTAATCATAAATTTTTAAAATATTTACTATAATAATTATTGACCAAATTTGGGCGTGGTCTTACAAAAATTTCGCCTGCGGCGCATTTCGCCTACAGCAGGCTTTTAGTACACCCCCAAGTTAACAAGTCACAAGCCGCCAATGCCCCCCCCCCTAAGAAACCGTTTAACGACTCCCATGACTAGGCTATTGCGATCTTCCCTGCAAGAGTACCTGTTAAAAAAGCTCCAAAGTTCTAGAAAAATGCGTAACTTAAAAGTTTATTAAAAAATTTGCTTCCAGCACTGGTTGGCGGGCCCCCCTAACATAAAATCCTGGGTGCGCCGCTGCATACCTTTTCAGTTGGTAGAAGCTTGCGCTACTTAGGTTGGAATTGCCTACCGTTATGTACTTACCTTGACTTATTATAAAAGTAACTTTTTTGTCAACAGCTGTGGAATCAAAATGGGGAACTAGAAAAGATGTGGAAATATATCCACAAAGGCCCCATAGCTAGGTTGGCTCTGAATGGAACCACATTAGCTTCTGGTGGATCAGATAGTATTGTAAGGATTTGGGACCTGCAGTATCAAGCTTGTATATTAAGTCTTAAAGGTAAGTAGAATTAATATTTGATAGGCATGCTATGCAGAACAGAAATTTATCTCTTATCTATCTAAAAGTTTATAAAAAAAATTTTAAATCTTCTGAGGTTCTATCAGAAAAATTTGCTTTTTAAGGTGGAAGTATTAACATGCTTGACAGCCTATTCCACGTAGATTTTATTTTTCTCGCTTTTACACAAAATTTAAATAAGATCAATGTTGATTTCATATTCTATAGGTACCTAATACTTAATTGGCATATTAAATAAATATCAAGGAATGTCATAAACTATTTTAGACCAATTGTGTAGCAAAAAATATATGGTGAGATTTTTTTAACATTGTTTTGTCATTGTTCTTTCACTATATAATTCTCCCAAAGTTAACAATGCAATAAATTGATATTTTTTAATGTGTCAGATATTACCTAAATAAAGTGCATAGGAATCATAGGATATTGATAACCTAATGATGAGTGCCTTAAATTAAAAGAATCGTGAGTATTATCTTAATTTGTGTTATTGGTTTTTCTTGATTTTTAATCAAAGTAGTCTTCGACCCTTTGAGGTTATTTTAAACATGCAATCGAACAGACAACAAATTTGTAAATCTTGACAACACTCACATGAATGTTTGTAATACCAGATAGAATAATCTACCCTAACCTATACCGAACAGCATGTTTATCATAGAACTCCTTAATATATGAAAGTATTAAAATAGAGGATATCAAGGGTTCTTCAACACTAATGATTTTTAAAAGGTCTGCCCCATCATTTCTAAGCCTACTATAGCTTGGCAAAATACTATAATCATTAATAATGATTAAGGGCTGATTATTTACCTGTGCCTGTGATAACTCTGGTCTTGGCTTATGTTGGTTTTATAGTATTGTTACTCTTTTATCTATTTTAAGTGTTTTATTTTTATTCAATGATGACTACGATTTTTTAATGTGATTTTGAATGATTTTATTGCTGTGAATGGGTATGGTTATTTTTGATTACTGTTTATTTTAATCAACTACCTACCAATATATTCTGTTTGTTCGGGTCTGTTCCTTCATCTTTACTTGTTTATACGTATTTAAAGGATAATAAAACATGTTTTGGTTTGCTTTGATTTTATTTAAATATTTGTTAATAATAATAATAGGTAAGTAATAGTTTATTTAAAATTTAATAATATAATAAATATGTTTATGTTGTCTTCTATAAACTTATTCTTCAATCCCCTGAAGCTGAGCTTGTTAGGAACAAATATTATTTTTTGTTTTAGTATGTAAAATCATAAATCATAAATATGTATTAAAAATCAAGTTTTAAAGTAAAAATGTTAATTTATAGTATAAACGCAGTTTTATTTGAAGAAATATATTACCTATAATAAAATTATTAATTTATAATTTTTAAGTAAAAAACATTACTTATATAAATTATTCAGAACAATAAACTAAAGAAAAAACGTGAAATAGATTATAGGTTGAACGTTGACAATTCCACCTTCATGTTAAGGTTTTTATTGTCAGGATATAAATATTATTAATAATTTCTAATTTAAGATCTGAGGCTGAATAATATAATGAATTTTGTTATAATAAAAAAGTAAAAAGGTTTATTAGGTACACACTCAGACCAAGCACTAACCAAGTGGTCTGAGGGTACACACTTTTAACACTATTATTCTTAAAAAAAAGACAAATTTTAACATTTCAGCTTTCGAAATTCCCAATGCTTTCAGTTCATAGTTTTATGATTCTGGTCTTATTAGACCTGATTTGTAACATAAGAGCACACTGAAAAACCGAACCTAAATATAAGGACATTCATTTATTAATTTTTTTTTAATGATTAAACATTTAAAATAAAATGTCGTATTTTCTTCTTTAGGAAGGTAGGGCGGTAGGCACAGTAATCTTAGTATGGCTTAAGAGCTTTATTGGCCTGTGTTATTTTATAGGTAGAAAGTACACATCCCGCCCATAGACCGCATTTTCTGTGACTGATAATTATTCCTAATTCTTTCTATGTTTCAGGTTGCCAGGGCGTCGTAAATGTAGTGGAGTTTCATCCTTGTGAAAATGGTTTATTTGCATCAGCAGACGACGGAAAAATTAATTATTATGAACTAGGTAAATATAGAGGGTGTTATTTAGGTATGTGGCCAAACTCCAAGGGGTGCTTTTTTAAGTGATTCTAAGAAGAAAAGTTCATATAAACAAGGGTCCGAAAATGCATAGTTTTTACGATACAGGGTGTTAAACTTTTTTTAAAAAATCCAATATAAATATCTCAATACTCTTTTATTCGATTTTGTTGAAATTTAGCGATTCTGTTTGTAATAACAAGAGGATAATAATTTATCCTGAATTAGATTAAACTTATTAAGTCCAGCGGCGTCCCGGAAGACAGTCCAACTAATATTTTTTACAAAAAAATGGCGCGCCACTGGCTTTTTTTAAAACTATGTATTTTTTCGAATTAGGCAACTACAAATACAACTATTTTATGTCCTGAGTTTTTTTCATATCTTGCTTTGTTTTCGAGAAAAAAAATAAAAACCACTTTATTGCATGTCCCCAGGACAATAAGAGTAAAGAATTTAAACTACTTACCAAACTATTAAGCAATTAAAATTACACGAAAGTCCTCTTTTGAATTTTTCCGCATAGACTTTAAAATATTAAAACTTACAAGAGGACTTTCGTGAATTGAATTGTCAAATTTCAACAAAATCGAATAAAAGAGAGATATTTACGAACATTGGATTTTCTTTTTAAAGTTTGACCCTCTGTATCGTAAAAACTATGCATTTTCGGACCCATGTTTATATGAACTTTTCTTCTTAAAATCACTTAAAGAAGCACCCCTTTGAGTTTGGCCACATACTTAAATAACACCCTGTAAACGATTTCTGTGTTTAAACTGGAATACACAGTTTTAATTTATCATTTTTTTTGTATAACCGATGCCCTTTTTCAGAAAAAGGTGAACTGAAAACCATATATGATGCTCACTACAGCAAAGTAACATCAATAGCATTTTCCCACGACAACACGCACTTTATTTCATGCGGAAGAGACAAAGTGATTATTCTGTGGCAGTTTAACAAGAATGTGGCCCTAAAAACCATCGCTGTATACGAAGTCATCGAGGTTGTAGTCAGTTTGCCGCTAAAGTTTAAATTACCAGCGTTTCGACCTGAACCTGATGGCATTTATGTGGCTTCGGCTGGTGAAAATGGTAAGTTCTTCATTTAGCAGATATCCGCGGCTTTGCTCGCGCTTTTCATGAGATATACTATCCAATGGAAACTTAAAAGTTTTTTTTTTTATATCTGTCTTTTATATACAGGGTCATTCACGGTGACTGGCCTATTAAAATTAATTGGGAACGAGTAAAGTTATCTTTATTAAAATTTGGGAGCATTGACTTTGAATTTTTAAAGTATTTTCACGTTTTAATCACTTTCGGTTATCCCGGAAGTTATGGCCAACTTTGCTATTTCAAATAATAATAATAATAAGTTTATTTAAAATTTTTATTTTTATTTATTTATTTATTTATTTATTTATCCTTTATTGTTAAGAAGACTCTTACAAGCATTAACAATGTCTTAAATATAAATCTATATAGTTAGTATAAAAATTGGTTATCAAATTTAAAAACATTTAGTAGCACAAAAGTATAGTAACAAAATCTATAGACAAACTTACACGAGACAAAATTTAAAATATTATTGGTGGACACCCCAATGTAGAAGTACAAATATTAACCACCAAGATATTCATTAATAGTATAGAATGAGTGTTCAAGAAGATAGCACCTAAGAGACTTTTTAAAAGTACGAAAAGAGGGTTCTGATTTAATATTATTTGGGAGTTTATTAAAAATATAACTACTAAAGCAATGCGGACTTTTCTTGTAGGTGGATAGTTTATAGTTAGTAATTAGAATGTCTTCATTTTGTCTTGTCTCATAGTTATGAACATTAGAAACAGGTGGAAAGTCTGATAAATGTTTCTTAACCTAGATAGCCGATTCCATGATCAAAATAGAAGGTAAAGTTAGTATTTTATTATTTTTAAAAGTTGGTCTACATGTTTCTAACGGTTTTAGGGAAAATACCTTTCTTATAATTCTCTTTTGCAAGACGAAAATTCTGTTTAGGTCAGTGGCCTGACCCCAACATAAAACCATATACTTCAGGTGGCAGTAAACCAGGGCATAGTAAACATTTAAAAGCTGTTTTCTTGACAGAATATTTTTTAAGTTAATAATGGCAAAGTATGCAGATTTTAATTTACTGGCTACATGTTCGATATGAGCGTGCCATGTCAGTTGGCTATCAACATGCAAACCCAGAAACTTAGCCTCTGTCGCTCTCGCAATCTCCACTCCATCCATCTCAAGAACAAAGTCCGGAATAATTCGTCGTTTATAAAAAACTATATACTGTGTTTTGTTTTCATTAACCATCAATCCATTCATAGAACACCAGTATTTAAATTTATTGAGGATTTGATTCGCGCGTTGTATAAGAATATCAAGCAACGTCCCAGATATCACTATGGAAGTGTCATCGGCGTAAAGAATCACTTCAGCATTCTCGCCTAACTCAAGGTAGTTGACCAGGTCATTGATAAATAACAGAAAAAGTAATGGTGAAAGAACGCTACCTTGAGGAACTCCGTAATTTTGTGATTTATAATTAGAAAGAAGTGTACCTATTTTTACGCGAATTTTTCTGCCAGTTAAAAACGATTCCAGAAGTTTGTTTACGTTTCCTCTAAAGCCCATAGCGAACAGTTTTTTAATTAATAGTTTACTATCGATACAGTCGAATGCTCGGGTTAAGTCAAAAAGAAGGGCTATTGTATAATGACTTTGATCAATTGATTTGTAAATAAACTGAATAAAAGCTACAGCTGCTGTTGTAGTAGATTTATTATTTGTAAAGCCATGCTGATTTCTAGATAATAAATTGTTCCGATTTAAAAATGATTGAAAGCGCAAAGTAAGTATCTTTTCAAACAGTTTTGAGAAAGACATAAGACTTGTCACTGGTCGATAATTTTCAATAAGTTGCACATCACCTTTTTTATGAAATGGTATAATTTCGCCGCACTTCAGTTTATCAGGAAAAGTGCCTTTGCTTATAAATAAGTTAAAAAGATAACACAGTGGGTGCTTTAAAAAATCCCAAATATAGATAACAGTATGGAGGGGAAGATCTTCGTTGTTACAACATGCCTTTTTATTTTTTAATAATTTTAGGGCTCTGTAGATCTCCTCCAGACCGAGTTCGGGCATATACAGAGAGCTAATACATTCTATAATAGTTGACGAATCGTGTTGAATACCCGGAAGGTTTTGAAGCTTGTTTTCGATATCGGAAGAGTAGTAATTGCAAAAGGCATTAGCAATCTCAAATGGCTGCATAAAAGTAGCGTTACCAGTCTGTATAACAGAAGGTATCTTATTCGTCTTTATTTTACCTAAGTTTGTATTAACTGTTTGCCAGATGGCTCTGGACGTGTTAGCAGAGTTAATTATTTTATTTTGAAAAAACTTTTGTTTTGTTGTTTCTATTTTTAGTTTGAAGATCTTTCTCGCTTCCTTGTAAAGATCATTAAGTTCTTTAGAGTTAGTATTTTTAGTTAGCCAAAATATGTTTTTAAGTTCTTCACTTTCCTTTACAATATCAGGATTTATCCACTTACCTGTGTTTTGTGCAGTTACAATAGTTTTAGAAATAGGAAATAGTTTTAGTAATATATTAAATATGTTTATGTTGTCTTCTATAAACTTATTCTTCAATCCCCTGAAGCTGAGCTTGTTAGGGGCAAATCTTATTTTTTGTTTTAGTATGTAAAATCATAAATCATAAATATGCATTAAAAATTAAGTTTTAAAGTAAAAATGTTAATTTATAGTATAAACGCAGTTCTTTTTGAAGGAATATATTACCTATAATAAAATTATTAATTTATAATTTTTAAGTAAAAAATATTACTTATATAAATTATTCAAAACAATATTAATTAATTAATTAAAGCATTTCTAAAAATATTTTCAAATTGTCTGTTTTTAATATCCATGTTTTTATTTCGACTTTAAATTTTTTTAATGAAATCAATTTTTTAATTTTTGTTGGTAAATTTTAAATAAAAACATAAATATTTGAAATTTTTTTGTCCTATGGACTTATTTATTTTAGGTTTTATGGTTATTTCATTTTTATGACGTGTATTATGATTATGGTTTTTAAATTGTATAAGGTTTTTATTTTTAAATATATACAGGGTCCTGCACCTCACCTCCCGTCTTCTATAGCTCGCTTGGTAATTAAGTTTGAATTTTCATATTTTGCAGACCTTATCTATATCTTGGGGCGCATTTCAGGAAAATATTTTTTTTCATACAGGGTGTTCCAAAAAAGTGTGACGTCATAGGGATGTATTTTTTTAGATTACATGCCATATATTTTCTTACTTATTTGGATGCCTTCTATAGTTACCTACATACCCCTAAAATTTTATTGAAATCGATTCAGTATTATAGACGAAAAAAAATAAAAACTAAAAAATATCAGTTTTGCACCACTGGTTTTGAAAATAAATAAAAAATAAAAATAATGCCTCGTTAGTAAAATTATACAAAGGGACTCATTAAACAAGATATAACAGTCTCGTCAACCAAATTTAATTAATACGAATTGTACAGGGTGTCCAAAGTTTAGTGTCAAACTTTGCAAACTATACAGCAATTAATTTTTCTTATTTCAAATAGGAACCCCTGTATCTTTTTATGTCATTCGATGCAGAATTAAAAATCAAACATTTTTCCTAATTACAACCCTATCGCAATTTCTAACGCATCAAGACTTATTTGCAGAAAACTCATTTTATCAACTATTCTAACAGTCATTATTATGAATACATATTAAAAGTGGCTTTGAAAAACAATTTATAGGTATTAAAGTATATTAAAGCGACCAGAGACCATTTTGACTTTAGTAATCTAAAAGTTTCAAAAATTGTTAAATTGTTAGTAATTATTAGTAACTGGAAATGATAATCGTGGATATGGTTATCCTTTAAAATTCGTTGAACTGTTATTTCGATTACATCTACGGCATCAGCGAGTGCTTGTTGAGTAACTGAAGTATTTTCTATAACAGATAATAGCACAGCCAATTGATTTTGTTCAGTTCGGACCGGTTTATTTCTCACTGGTTTTGGGTAGTTAACATTTCCCGTTTGTACATACCTCTCTAATATGTTTAGCAGGCTCCGTTTGTCTGGATGTCGTCATTCCGGATAACGCTGTGCGTAAACTCGGCTTGCCAAAAAAGAGTTCTTTTCGCATGCTCCTAATATAAAAATCATATCTACGAGCTCTTCTTGGTTGTAGTCCATCACAAAACCCATATATAGTAATTATAACAGCTTAAATAATTACTAAGAATTTAACAATATTTGAAACTTTTAGATTACTAAAGTCAAAATGGTATCTGGTCACTTTAATAAACTTTAATGCCTATAAATTGTTTTTCAAAGCCACTTTCAATATTTATTTTATTCATAATAATGACTGTTGGAATAGTTGATAAAATGAGGTTTCTGCAAATAAGTCTTGATGCGTTAGAAATTGCGATAGGGTTGCAATTAGAAAAAATGTTTGATTTTTAATTCTGCATCGAATGACATAAAAAGATACAGGGGTTCCTATTGGACATAAGAAAAATAAATTGCTTTAAGGTTTGCAAAGTTTGACACTAAACTTTGGACACCCTGTACAATTCGTATTAATCAAACTTGGTTGACTAGACTGTTATACCTTGTTTAATAAGTACCTTTGTATAATTTTATTAACGAGGCATTATTTTTATTTTTATTTATTTTTAATACCAGTGGTGCAAAACTGACATTTTTTAGTTTTTATTTTTTTTCGTCTATAATACTGAATCGATTTCAATAAAATTTTAGGGGTATGTAGGTAACTATAAGAGGCACCCAAAAAGGTAAGAAAATATATGGTGTGTAATCTAAAAAATACATCCTTATGACGTCACCTTTTTTTGGAACACCCTGTATGAAAAAAAATATTTTCCTCAAATGCGCCCCAAGATATAGATAAGGTCTGCAAAATATGAAAATTCTAACTTAATTACTAAGTGAGCTATAGAAGACGGGAGGTGAGGTGCATGACATTAAGATGTTATAAATGTAAAGTTGTCTTATGTTTAACTTTTTTGTTTCTGAATATAATTCTTTTGAAGGATAAAGATAATCTTTATTGAATATAATTTTTAGAAACCTTTTTTGTAATATTTCTAATTTTTTTAACTAAAGTTCTATTTATTCCTCCCCAACCTAAAATTCCGTAATTTAAATGAGTTTTAACTAACGCGTAATATAATATTTCCATATGTCTTACATTTAAAAATTTTTTAATGTTTTTAAAAATCGGTAGTAAACTTCTTAATTTTTTAATTAAGTATTCTAAGTGAAAATTCCAATTTAACTACTTAAGATAGAAACATGTATGTACTAAGCAATTAGATAAAGAATGCAATTCTACACGTAAATTAACATTCAGGGTGTTCCATTTTAAAAAATTGACTTATGCACATTTTTCTAAATGGCCAGATTGGCACCATTTTAAAAGTATATGAGAATCGTAAAACCTAAGTTAAGGAATCTAAAGATCTATGTTTTAGTGAAAAATTATGAAAATTTCAATTGTTTAGCTTTATTGGTTTCAAAGTTTCTGAACTTTCTTCTCGGTATGTTTTTACATAAAAAATTAATTGTATAATTGATATCTCAGTAACGGTTAGAGATAGGTATGGATTATAAAGTTACTTAGGTGTTAATAAGCTACCCAAAAATGCTAAAATATACATGGTATTCTATTTGAAGTAGCAAAGTACGCGGCTTACAGTACGCGCACTCTACTAGCCCAGTTAGTGCTTTTAAAAGCAGCTAAAATTACGATTATTTTTACGATTTGATGATTGTAGGTATTATAAGAGTATGGGATGTTAAGAAGTCAAAAGAAGTATTTGTGCAATCCAATTCCTTAGTGTCCAAAGCATCGGAAGATGGAGGGCTCGCTATAACTCATTTGATTTACAACCAGAAGTCAAAAAGCTTAGCCGCGATTACTGCCGAACATAATATTGTGATACATCA
Source organism: Polydrusus pterygomalis (assembly GCA_963969555.1). Lineage (NCBI taxonomy): Eukaryota > Metazoa > Arthropoda > Insecta > Coleoptera > Curculionidae > Polydrusus > Polydrusus pterygomalis. Next base: position 14,398,304 of record OZ018381.1, on the reverse strand, counting down.
TTTAAAATCGTTCGTTTGCTTGAAACAATTTATTGGTAAGTACCAGTATAGTCAAATCAAAACCTTTTTTCTGCCCTTATCCAGGGTGATCCATTAAGGGTGACGAGTAGCTGTATCTCCAAAACCATTCATGCTGCAACTTTAGAGTAAAATTTTTTATGACCAAAGAAATGTACTGGACAATATTTTTGCAGTTCTAACTCTACCGCTAGAGGACTTATCGTTACTAAAGTCAAATTTCTCAAAGAACACGCCGCATCATGGCTAAATCACCTGTCAATTACGGAACATGTGAATGATGTGGTGAAGTCTGGTCTATTTTACGTTAAGATGTTGGCGACAGGACTAGGCTAAGTTCTTTTACCATCGCATTTACCATATTTTAAACTTGTACGGGGGTCTTAATGGTTTAATGGCTTTCAAAAATACAGCGTTAATTATATTTACAATTGAAACATCGAACTCTGCGTGCGACAGATTAAAAGTTATGGCGTTATTCATCGGTAAAACATAGAAATACATTTGACATGCACTAAACTTACCAATGGAAAACGCTGTGAGCAATCGTGACAACATACAAGAGTTTCGTTGCCCAAATATTGTAGCTACGAGCCAATCATGCGGTTGCTCCTGCGCATGTTTCGCATTCAATGCTGCGTTGCCATATCATCATCATCATAATCTTTATTTGTCCTTATAAATTACCCATAGGGTGTAGAACATGTCAAATTTAGAAAGTACATACAAGAATGGTAAAATGTTAAAAATATAAAACACAATACACAGCAGCACAGTACAGCATACACAATATTACATAGAATATAAAGGTAAAATTGAATGATAGTGATGAAAGTGTATCAAACACCTTCAGTACATCCAGAAAAGAAAAAACAAAAGAATTAAACAAACTGAAACAAAACATATAATGTTGGTACCTAGCTTAATGTATCCTGAAAAAATTCCTCCACTACATAGTAGGCCTTTTCGACAAGAAGTACTTTAAGTTTAAGTTCAAATTTATGTAAAGAAAGCTGGCGCAATCTTCCTGGAAGTTTATTAAAGATTTTAATAATTGAACAGTGAACATTTTTTTGAATGTATGAAAGATGAGTTCTATTGTAGACCAAATCAGCCCTATTCCTGGTATCATGGGAATGTGATCTTGTTTGGTCAGAAAATAACTCCTCGTAATGCTTTACAAAAACCGTCGCCTCCAAAATGTAAGTAGAAACGACTAAGAATACCAAGGTCTCTAAAAAGTTGCCTACAAGACTCCCGTCGTCCCAAGCCAAGCATGTTTCTGACACACCGCTTCTGCACAATCAGAACCCTACCAATCTCAGAGCCGTTTCCCCAGAGCACGATCCCATATCTAATCCTGGAATGTATGTGAGCGTGATACGCAATCAGAGAGGCTTCGAAGCACACGTTGCGTGCAAGCACTCTCAGGGCATATGCATATTTAGCCAGTGTTGAGGACAGTCCGTCTATATGTTGCCTCCAATCCAAGCGAGAGTCCAAGCAGATTCCCAGGAACGACGCCGATCCCACTGTCGAAACAGTCTGATTTTGATTCGTGAAAGTTAGCGGTTCATTGTTAAGTTTGTAGGAAAATTTGATTAATTGAGTTTTATTTATGTTCAATGTTAAGTTATTGGCAGTAAACCAATTTTCCAAAGAGTTTAGAGTATCAAAAATTGTGGAATTTGGGTCTATACTTTTGTCCAATGAAAAGATTACTGTAGTGTCATCAGCAAATTGAACCAAAGAGTGATTGATTGCGTGTGGAAGTTCATTTGTGTATATTATATAAAAGAGAGGTCCCAGTAGGGACCCTTGGGGTACTCCCCTTTTTATCGTTTCTAGATTTGATCGCATCTTCCTGCCAGAGGAGTCAAAGTCTTCTATGCATTGTTGTCTATCTGTAAGATATGACCGCATCAGAGTCAATGGCACGCCCCTAATGCCGAAACACTCAAGCTTGGACAAGAGCACCCCATGATCTACACTGTCAAACGCCTTAGATAGGTCGAGACACATTGCCATAGTATCATTGTTTTTATTCAAAGAATCCAGTATTTTGACAAGTGCCTGGTATAGAGCCCGGACTGTTGATTTGTTTTTCCGAAATCCATTCTGTACATCAGAGAATGCATTGTTCTTTTCTATGAAGTTGACTAATCGTTCATATATTACTTTTTCTTATATTTTACTGAAATTGTTTAGAAGTGCTACGGGCCTATAGTTTTTAATGTCGTTTTTTTTTACCCTTTTTGTAGATAGGCTTAATTTGGGCTATTTTTAGTTTTGAAGAAAAGATGCCTGAACTCATTGAAAGGTTAATTAGATATGAAAGAACTGGTGAAAGTTCGTCTGAAGCATATTTGATTAAAGAAATAGGAATTTCATCTGCACCTGTAGATTTTTTGTTTTTGAGACCTTTTATGATTTTAATTATTTCTTGTGAGTTAGTTGGATTCATAAAAATAGTTTTGTTCGATTTTTGTACATATTTTAAAGCAATTTGTTCATTCACACCAAGAACAGGACATGCGTTTATATAATAATTATTCATTTCATTTAGTGTTTCCTCTTTGTTATTATTCTCTAGGGATATATTTTGAAGGGCTGAATCATTGCTTTTTTTGTTAGAGTTTGTATAAGAATTAACCATGTTCCAGATGGTTTTGGAAAGGTTTTTTGATTCCGTAATTTTCTTTATATTAAAAAGTCTTTTAGCTTCATTTACCACACGTTTCAAAACATTTGCATATGCCCTGTAATAATTATAGGGTATTTCTTTTTTGATAATTTTTTTGTATAATATTTTTTTGTTGTTAGAAGATATTTTTATGCCTTGGGTAATCCAGGATTTGCATTTTTTTCCTTTAACCACTTTTTTTGGAAAGATTAGGTCCATAAGGCGCACCACGATACCTACAAAAATATCATAGGCCTCATCGGATTGCTCAGACTAATATACTACCTGCCAGTCCTGTTGCATTAGCACTGTTTTGAACTGAGCCATCTTTGCTTCAGAAAAAATTCGCTTCGGATGAGAGCAAAGCTCGAGCTCTGTGGACGCGGCACCAAGATGGAGTTCAATACCTTGGGCTTCGTGATCGGACAATGCTGTCTGGATCACTTCAGCATCAGCAACCATACTTGAGTCAACGAAAATATTGTCTAAAAGAGACTGACTATGTTGAGTGATTCTGGTAGGGGCAAAAATTTTCTGATCAAGATTGTAACTCAGTAGAAGATCCTTAAATAGTCTACTGTGCAGTCCGTCCTGAAGCAGATCTATATAATTTGCGTTCGCGGCGCAGTACAACGCCGCCAAAATGTCATGTGTTTTTAAATGCAAACAGCTGGATTAGTTCTCAGTGAGTGCAATGTTTGGCAACCTATTGTACCGTAATTAAAATAGACAAACTAATAATATTAAATTTATAATAATAGCAAATGATGATAAATGAAATGTTTGTAATTTTAAATAGGAGTTAATTAATCTAAACTGGTTTAGTCTACTTACCGTTCAACTTAATTAAAGAACACCAAATTTAGTCTCTGAAACCTGACGCGTGAGTTTGCTACGGCCCGCTACTAAATTGGAAACTATTAGGAAGAAACCGTATTAGCCGATAATTTGACATGTGGGTACCAACTGTCGAAACGCTTTGTTCTTAGAAAAGTTGACTCTATGTTATGATATAAAATCCCTTATTTCTACTATAAAATAAAAAAATAAATAATATGGCTGTTCCTCAAGGAAGTATACTAGGTCCAATATTATTTATTTTATGCATCAACGATATGCCTTTAGTTCTACAAATGTGTAAGTTACAAATGTTTGCTGATGACACCTTAATTTACATTAATGTTTTAAATATTTTTGATGGTCTAAATACTATATTCTGAGATAAATATATTATTAAATTGGCTAAAAGTAAATAAATATTTTAAAAACTAAATGTATGGTTATGGGTAATAATTTAAATTGTCAAAATATAAATGTTGTTATTGATGGTGAACAATTGGAATTAGTGAACAGTTTTAAATATTTAGGGATAATTGTTGATTCAAAATTTAAAATTTTTAATTATTTTGAAAGTATCATATCGAAGATTGCCGGAAAAGTAGATTATTTTAAAAGAATCAGTTCTAATTTAAGTTTGTTTGCTAAAAAAAACTGTATTTAATACTATTATATTACCACATTTTCTTTACTGTTCTTCCATTTTATATTGTGCTAGTGAGGAAATATTTGACAAATTACAAATTTTACAAAATAAGGCAATGCAGATTATTTTAAATTGTGACAAATATACAAAAATAAATTTTATGTTAAAAAATTTAGATTGGTTGAATGTCAGAAATTTAATTTCTCTTTATACCGTGCGAGCAAAAATTATTTGCATCAAAGAGGGCCTTGCATCTAAGGACCAAGGACGTTATGCTTAGCGGTATCAATCAATCAGTTATTCCATCATCTTTGACAGCCGTTACAAGTAATTTTATCTAAACCAAGCCCTACGTCTTTTAATCGAAGCCCTCTTTGATGCAAATAAGTTTTGCTCGCACGGTACATAAAATGAAAAATAATTTATTGCCTGATTGTTCATAAAATTTTTGTTCTTTTAATCATGACCGTCATAATTATAGAACAAGAACTAATAAAAAAATTTTGTGGATACAGTGTCTAAAACATTAGCTAATAAGTCTATTTTTCATAAAGGTTTGATAAAATATAATAATTTGGAAAATTCTATTAAATCTCAAATATCACTAAAACTATTTAAAAAACTTTAAAATTACATTTATTTAAAAAACAAAATGATACGTAATATTTAATACAATTTGCAAAATGTTTATCTTTTCTGTCTATTTTTTGTTAAAAAAAGGTTCCGTTTTAAAATTAAAAATAAATCTATAAAATTGTTGTTAAAAAAATGTATTAAAAAATATTTTAATTGTAGCTTTTTGCTAAATAAAACATGTTACTACCACTACTACTACCACTCTGACCCAGACAATTAAAAGGAACCAGAAAATAAGTTTTTACGATTTAACGACCAGGAAATGCTACAATAAAAACAGAGTCGGTACTGTGCAATAACTCCTAGAGTAGGAGTTGTTGTACTGTGGCAACAAGTATCTTTTTAGTATCACCTACTAATGTCACGGGTTTAATAACCAACATCAGTAACTTAAACAAGAAGTTGTAAAATAGTTTTTACAATTAAATCTGTGTGGTGTGATTGTCATTTAAATACATATTTAATACAGTCAGCTACTAAAAACTATTTTTTTTTTAATTGTATAGGCACCTATTCTCTATTTTTTACCTTTGTCTGTATCTGCCATAAACATTCCAACAACTTTTGTATTTATTTTTTTAAGTTTTTAAAGAAACCCCTATTTATTAATATCGCAATCAATCTATACTACCTAAAAAGCAAATACTTACTATGACTTTAAATGTTTCAGGTTTTTCTGACGAAATCCTGGATATAGCAATTTTAGGAAAAAATGACACTCACATAGCAGTGGCGACTAACTCCAGTGATATTAAGCTTTACGATAACGTCACAATGAGCTGTCAACTTTTAAAAGGTCACGAGGATATAGTTTTAGCTTTGGACGTATGCAAGGGTAACCGAAATTTAATGATTTCTTCTGGAAAAGATAATAGCGTGAGATTGTGGCATTTTGATGGTGTACAGGTTAGGTAAGTTGTAATAAATCAATCAAGTAATCAATACAACAAACAAGAAATCTATATTGTTTGCTGATGATTCAGCTATTTTATACATCGTTGATTCAGATGAAATTATACAAAATTTTATAAATCATGATATGAAGTTTGGAAAAATCCTCTTTTTTATGTATAGGAAAGAAACCCAATTTATACAGAAGTGATTTAAAATTAAAAGTCGGGCATTTAAAACAATCAAATAAAATTAAATTTTTGGGTTTGATAATAGATGAAGTTATTAATTGGAGTGAACACATTGAATATATTAAACAGAAAATAGTTGCACCAGTGGAGATTTTAAAAAACTCAGTTTTTTGACTCCAAATTATATGTTACGTCCTATTTGTTTTGCTATTATTCACTCCCATTTACAATATTTAACTTTAATATGGGGATCAACTTTTCAAAATTTGCTTAACCTATTACAAGTTTTACAAAATAAAGCAATTAAAAATATATATTGCTTGGATAGACAATATTCAACTAAACTTTTATATACAAATTTTAATATTATGTCAATTAAGGATATTCACTTAATGCAAAATATTGTTTTTGTTTACCAAATTATATCAAAAAATAAACATTCAAAAATAAAGTTCAATTACAGACGTGACGTACATGATCATTTAACTAGAACTGTTTTCAATATTGATTTACCTTTAATACACACTAGGGCAGGTTAGAACTCCATTTATTATCAAGGTATGAAATTTTACAACGAAATACCCCAGGAATTAAAATTTTTAAATATAAAACGTTTAAAAATGATAACTAAGAATATACTTAAAAAAGGGGAAGCTAAATTTTAAACTAAAAAGTATTTAAACGTGATTATGATTAATTATTATTTTCAAAATTATTTATAAATGGTAATCTAAACGATATTATTAGTTATATTATTTTATTAAAAGAAATAATATTTGAATAATTTTATACATATTTTTATTTTTTTATTGAATATTAACATTTTAAGTATTATTTTGACTTACCTTGTATTTTAATTAGTTACATATCGCGCGAACCGCGACATGTGCAATTTCAACCCCTGATCGCCTCTTGAAAATTTTCGTCTATATAGGCTGCTACATTTAAAATATGTATGTATGTTGTCGGCGTCGTCTCTTTCGACATTTTCACATTTGCGGTTTTTTTTTTCGGAAACGGTTAGAGTGGTACGAATGAAATTTTTTGGGTTTAGAGAGGAATAGTGGAGGTACGTTGTGTGAAAATCAAACATCTCAAAAACTACCTTTTTCCAATATATCGTTTTATACCTAACTGGAATGGAAATTGCCGAAAATGGTAAGAAACTGGAAACCACGAAATTAGGCGTGATTTTTTCACGGTTTTTATTTTTTTTCGTACGGAAAACGACTTTTAATCGAAACGTTGTATACTTTAGCGGATAGAGCTCGTCAAATTGTATTTAAGATATATTTTTTCGTTTCTTTATCTTTAATACGGAAAAAACAGCAGCTTATGAATTTTCATTTCCTTAATTTCTGTTGGCGTCGCACTGGTTTGCTTAAATACTTCAGCAAGTGTCTATATATAAATTTTTTATTTTTTTCTTGGTCCACTATATCAACGGATAAACAAGCTTTAATTTCCATGGTAAGCGCGCTCTGGGAAAACATTATTTGTGGCTCAAAAAAATTAATTATATTATATTTTTATCTGATGTTTTACTATATCGACTATGGCTTATTCAATTTTTAACAAAACCGTTTTATTTTTTTCCCAAAACATGCGCTGATTTCTTCTCAACATTCCTGCATATCCAAACTTTCTCAAAAACTCAAAATCTATTCGCAAATTTGAGAAAAGTCGCTTTTTTGAGTGCGTAAACAAGCAAAATTTACAAATTCTAAAACCATTCTCTTTTAACTAGAGTGCTTTGGTTTTCATGAAAATTAATTCTAAAAATCCAGCTGTCAAAAATGGGGAAAAATGGGTGTTTTGAGCTTGACTTGCTAGAGTAATAAGAACATTTCGAGATTTTGAATTGGATGGAATAGCTACCTTGAACCTTCTTCTAATTTTATTGACCAAAATATTTGCCCAAAATGTTTCAGAAATAGTTGTAATCTCGATTTTAGAGATGGCGTTCCGACATTGATAATCCGTCGCCACATGGTTAAAGGCTGTTCGACATTTCGATGTTCGCGATTATTTTGTTCAAAAACGGTTAGAGCAAAACGATTTCAATTTTCTGGATGTAGAGAGGAATATTAGGTGCACGTTCTGGGAAAATTTCCAATATACAGGGTGAATAAGAAAAAAGTTATTAAAGTCAAAGTTGAAAAATATTTTTTTTTTCGTTGTAGCGCTTTACAGGTGGCAAAAATCACTTTAATCGATTTAACCTTTTTCGACGCGTAGACGACGTTGGGCTACAGAACACTGTCGTTTGCCAAGGCGATCGGAAGTTGGGAAGTCAATTTTTTGATTTTTTTCAAATCAATGTAGGGTCGTGTTGGATCGTTAACATATCGAATTGGGTGCGTCCCACATATTTTTGGTTTTTTAGATTTGTTTAGGTCATCTCAAATACTACTTTTTTCAAATATATTGTTCTATACCTAACGGTAATAGAAATGGTCAATAATTGTAAACAAGTGAAATAAGCTATTTTAGACAAGTTTTTTATGCGGTTTTTATTTTTTCTCGTACGGAAAACAACTTTTGATTGAAATGTTATATACCTTAGCGAAGAGAGCAAACTACAATGAAAAATATTTTTTTTGTTTCTTCATTTTTAATACGGAAAAATCGGGAAGCTTTTGAATTCTTACAGCGACAATCCTCGGTACAAAAACAAACAAACTTGGGTTCTGAAGAAACTACACATATCTTTTTTATCGCAAATCGAAATGCTTTACAATTATTAGAGGTTGCTAACAAATGGTTTTGTAAAAAGTATGAAATAAACGAACTCGTGCGTGCCCGAAGGGCTTGGCACAATAAGCTTTTAAACTAATTTATCAGCTATTAATGTAAGAATAGTTTCTTTACTTATGTTTAAATTGATTAAATACATATTTTTATAGGACAAACTTGGAATAGTAATTTACGTTACAAGACCGGAAAGTAGTGTTTTTCAGGTCGAGACAAGCATTTCCAGGGCGAACCATAGGCGAGTCCTGGAAGCTTGGAGAGACCTGGAAAACACTAATTTTCGGTTGCGTGACGTAGAATATTTTTTTTAAGACCGACACTTCGATATATTTTATAATCTACGCGAAACAAGTTTGACATAAAGAACAAAATTAATAATCAACGAACTGTCACTCGACAATACATCGAAATGTTGTTGTCATAATAACGAAATCAAGGTATCTTGTATTATCAAAGAGCGATTGGAATCACAAAAAAAAGGGTGACAGTGACATTAGAGACCGGAAAAACGTTATTTTCTAGACGAAAAATTGTCCAGAAAGTGTAAATTTTCTGGTCGGTTTTAAAAAAAGTATATTCCACATTGCATAAGTTTGCTGTGCGATTTTAAAAAGAGCCGGTGCTGATAGGTTCAATGTTAATATGAATGTCATAATATTAAATATCATATATTTCCGTAACGAAAAGTCGTAGCGAATCGAGCGAGACGGCATTGGAAAAGGGACATCGAGCACTATACGATGCCGTCTTCAAACACTTTCTATCTATACGAGAAAACGGAAATTTTTCACCCGTTATTTTTATTTTTTAGGTTTTGTCAGTTGTTATAATGACAATTTGGCGATATGTTTTCCCTTCACGTTCCGCAGGAAGGTGAGGCAAAAAAAGCAATAGAAAACATAAAAAAAGAAACTAAGAAAAATACTTTTTAAATACAAATTTTTAGTACTAATAATAGATGCACTCTCGGCTGACGATTAGCGATATGTACCCAGTCTAGTTATATTTAACAATTATATTTTTGATGTTGTTATTAGTAGAGAATTCCGCATGAACAGATGTTTTTGGGATTTTATTTAGAATAAATAAATAATAGTATATCTCTATATCGGGCGGTGTACTGCCAGACTGGCCATATAAAATCCCATGTAAATTTTCCTACCCTTAAATACTGGTTCCCCTGCTAATTTTACATTAAATTGTATTAGACTTTTTTGAAGATCCTTGTATGATGAACTCTCACACCAAATTTTATTATTTTCTAGTAAGCTAATTAAAAGTTATTTGATAAACTCTTTCTAAAACTTTTTCTAATAACTTTTTTTGATATTTTCAAAAATAACCCCACTTTTGAATTATTTTTGGAAAAAATTAAAATTTGACAGATAATGCGAATCACGCGATTACTATTTTTTTGCTTAATTTTCATCTCGATCGAAGCAAAACTTCATGCCAAAGTCAAATTTCGAATAAAGCTATCAATAAAAAAAAATCAAATATGATGCGGACTTTACTAGTCACACTGTACCGGGTGATTCAATAAGAAAGGCAGCCGGCTATATCTCGGAAACTACTAAAGGTAGAAAAGAAAAGTTGATAAGAGTGGGAGAAGCTATTGAAAGTGTAAACATTAAAATCGCTGTAACTTCTAAACGACTTATCCGATTTCACTCAATTTAAGCTTGTTTGGAAGAGAAAGGTAAGTACCTTTGTCGTATCCAATGGTACATAATAGTTTTAAATAAAATTGCTAGAGGGCGCAATTTATATTAAAAATTAATGTTTTGGCAATAACTCTGAAACGAACGAAGATATCGAGCTGCGGTTTTAATATTTTTCTAGCAAATTTAATCTACTTTTCGATTATGGTATCATAATTATACCGTATGATTTGAATTTTCGGAATAAAATCAAAAAAACTATTATTATTACAAATTGCGCCCTCTACAAATTTTATTGAGAACTATTATGGACAACTAAATACGATTGGTGAAAGTGCATACATTTCTCTTCCAAACAGTCTTTAGTTTGCTAATATCGGATAAGTCGTTTAGAAGTTACAGCGATTTAAATGTTTACACTTTCAACAGCTTCCCCCACTCTTATTAAAGTCGGTACGCCAATAATCATAAGACCAAAATGATGCATAATTGTCCAAGCTTTAAAATGGTGTTATCAAACATATACCTTAATGTGGAATTTTCGGAGTTATGTAAAATTTTAAAATTTACTTTTTAATTACGCCCTCTTGCGGCAAAATGCGGAACTTAAAAATTATTTCTAGAATTTTCTCAGGACCGATTTAATCATATTTTTTTTTTATCCCAAGTTTCTACGTTTAATAGTTTCCGAGATATAGCCGGCTGCCTTTCTTATTGAATCACCCGGTATATATGCCTTGTTTGCCTTTAAAATATGCAGTTATTTGCATTTTTTTACCAAATATGCATACTGGTATGCAATATTTCTTAATTTATTATAGTAAAATAAGGTAAAGAAACACATTGGGTTCTAAAAAATATGTTAATTTAAAACAAAATGAAAAAAAAAACAAAGAAAAATAAAAGTACAAGCTTTACAGAAGACTTTTTCTCTACTAAACTCTAACTAAATTTTATCCACGAAGACGTTTTCGCCACCTTATATATTCTGAACACATATTTCAAATTACTAGTTCCACACGGAAAATACTGAAATCGTTTGACAAACTAAAACAGAAGTATATAAATATAGTTTGTTAAGCAGGTAATAATAACGCATTATTAAGTGACAATAAACAGCCCCTACCAATATACCTGCAAACCCCGGAAACCCTCTTTTGTATAACCAAAATGTAAATATAATATTATAATCTTCAGATTGGAAAATCCCTGAAATAAGTACCAAACTGGACATTAAACCTTTAACGTTTTAAATTTTTTGATAAAGCCGAAAACATAAAAATATGCTCTTGAAATAATAATTTGAAAAATATGCATTTCATTATAAAATTGACGAAATATGCCAAAAAATTCCTATATATGCATTTTGCATATATTCCGCCCTTTATTTATTCGTTTCAACATGATTTACAGTAAAGTACAATACACTAGGTACAATACAAAATATTTATTAGTTCTCAAACTTCCAATTTAGCATAGAACATGTCAAGTAAACACGCTGTCGGCTGGGATGATGTGTCTTTGAAGATATTTCTTGTTCTTCCCGATACAGGTTTCAGCTTCTTGGCAGATGCTATTAATTTGTCGATCGCTTTAGGTATATTCTCATCATGTTTAAAAATTGGTAAAGTCGACGCCATCTAACTTTAGGCCAATTTCGTTACTACCAACACTATCAAAGTGTTAAAAAGCAAATTAAAAAGTGTGTTACTACTTTGGATTTCGGGCTCAGAAGAGCACTGATGATGACATTTTTATTTCCTGAGCGACCTATATATTGCCCTTATGCCCATTCGCATCGCTTTTGATTTAATACAGAATTAGATAATCTGAAATTAAATATTAATCTGAGATTTTATATTTTTTATTTGCACCAACACAAAAGTATAGGGGATTAACAAATTCTGGATTAGAGCTTTCGGATGATATGGAAACGTGTCATCTTTATAGGGATTTTCTTTTTCACCAGTATATTCGGTTGTTCTGTGTCAACTTCGTACTGTCATAAATGTCAAAAAACACGCGGTAATTAAATATAAACAAAGAAGAGCCCACTCTGTGAGTGTGGACAACCACATATTCTTGAATGTCCGAATAACTTTTACACACAACATTTTTAATTTTGACTTCTACAAGGAAGCTACTAACATCCTTTTTCCTTTCCGACGCAGCTCATTTGTGTAATCATATCCTCCTAGAAATTTGTTATTAGGTACGATATCTGCAAATATTAAAAAAAAAACTGATGTTTAATAAAACCAAATATTTAAATCTGGAGATTGAATGCGGATATGAATGCAGCCTATTACCCTCGGAAACCTGGCAATATCATAGTACTTGGTCTGTACATTCAATAGGTCATCATTTTCAGGCATATTGATATACCTAGGTCTAAGACTAACAAGCACTTTTGAAACTTTGGATGTTATCCTTGCTGTTGAGGTGTGCATGCCCGTATGATATATGCATAAGCAACTTATGATATATTTACTCCCGTTGCATTGAATCTCAAAGTTGTCAAGAGGTGGTTTATTGGGGAAACACTGTCATTCCTATTAAAAGATCACAAGGACTACAAACATTAGATAGCTAAGTTATTATACTGGATGAGTTCATATATGAACTTTTAGTAGGAAAGTATTTTACGGTAATTCACAAAATGTAACTAGATCTATTATTTCTTTGAAGAGTAAAAGGCCTAAATAAGTATCAGTACCAATTATGGGGATATTCCAAATGAATTTTAATTTCTGCAAGCACAGCAAGTAATGTGGCTTTCCTCAGCCTAAATCTTTAAAAAAATTGCAGCTCATCAAAATCTTCAAAATAATTACTCCTAAGATATCTTCTTGGAAAACCAAAATCGATAATATCAAGGACATCTAAATCATCTTCAAAAATGTTATCTTCAAAAACAAAGTCCATCAATGCCTCCATAGTTCCATTGATCAAAATCCTTTAAAGCAAAAACGTGATTTGTGTGGCGAATGAACCACAAAACTAACACCAAAAGACCAAATCGAAACCAAACTCTTTTTAAGGTTACAATTTAAGAATTAGAACTTAATTCCGAAATAATCCCTGGATTTCTTAGGATTAAAATATAATCGTGGATTAGGTGATAATCTTCGATTACAAAAGGCGTGCAAGTGAAATTTAATCCCAAATCCAGTGTTAAGGAGTAATCCTGGATTACATAATGCGGCGCAAATGGCTATTAATGAGGGAGAAGTTGCCGCTCTGATGTTTTGTGATCTTACTTAAGCTTTTGGGTGTGTGGATTATGAGGTACTGCGCGGCAAGCTTGAAATTGTTGGTTTCCGTGGGACCTTTGCTTGGATCAGGTCGTATTTGATCGTCATCAGTCGGCGATATTGCCTGTAGCTTACGCTTGACCTCTGGGGTTCCACAGGGATCTATCTTTGGCCCTTTACTTTTTCTGATATATATTAATGATGTCTGGTGTACCTTCAAAAAAGTATAAAGCAAGTTTGAGGTAAGATTAATAGTGGAGCCAATATTTGAGGGTAGCAAAATTTACTTTTACCTAATTATTAAGCCTCGAAATACGCAACTTTGCCTCAATTTAACCATCAGATATCTTAAAGTATTTTTCACAATAAATGGTTGACTCCGTTTAACTACCTGGGACGTTTTGCAAGAGATCGGCCATAAAAATGCAAATAAACTGTCGATGAGGGTCGGATTATAATTTGTAATTATAGCAGGTAATATATAACTATCTTGTGCTTGCGATAACATCTTTCAGTCTTTGTGTTTCTTAGGAAGTGTTCAGGTTGTGCTACGGTTATATTATTAATAACGAATTAAATATCTAAAGTCCTACCCTGTAGTATATTTGCTTGTTGATTGTATATAACAATGGGATTAAACCGGTAGTTTTATTACAGTCAATAAGGATATCATTTAGGGTGAAAAATACTTTACCTTTCTCGAGATCCCCAGATACGCACAAGAATGTATAGCTCCCTGTATAATTACGCAGCTTTTTTTAAAAATTAGTCTTACCAGTTCCTAAAAATAACAATCCGAGTGAGTTATCCCACTTTAGACCGATAAGCTTATTACCTGTTTTTTCAAAGATTCTAGAAAAAGTTATACATGAACAACTGAGTAATTATTGTTTGCAATTGAAAATTATTCCCGTCACGCAGTCCGGTTTTCGAAAGCAACACAGTACAACAACGGCTCTCTTAAAAGTCACTGATGACATAATACGCGCTTCTGATGACGGTAAATGTACTAGTTTGCTATTACTTGATTACAGCAAGGCGTTCGATACCCTAGATCATGATCTCCTATGTATAAAAATGAAATATTATGAGTTAAGCGATACAGCTGTAAATTTTTTAAAAGACTACCTTAAGGATCGAAGTCAACAAGTTTACTTAAACAACACTGTATCTGATATTTTAAGCTTAAAGCGTGGTGTGCCTCAGGGTAGCATCCTTTGCTGTTTTCAATATATACGGCTGATTTTGGAAGTTTTTTGAACCATTCTAACTCTCACCAATTTGCTGATGATTTTCAATTATATAAGAGTTTTGATTTTGAAGATATTGAAATAGCTGAAACCCATATTAATCAAGATCTAGATACAATTTACAACTTATCTATGGCTCATAACTTACTTTTAAATCAAAGTAAAACTCAATTAATTCTATTTGGTAAAAACTCTCATCTACTTTCTGATCGCCTCAATATAAGAATTAATAATGATAAAATCACAACCTCTGTATCATGTAAAAATGTAGGTGTCCATTTTGATCCTAAACTTAGGTTTAATCGGCACATTTCTTACTTACTTCAAAAAAGTTATTGTAAATTAAGAACTCTGTATTTGTTTAAAGGTTTTCTTTCAACACAGATAAAATTGAGGTTGTGTGTCTCGACTATTTTATCATTGCTGTCATATTGTAATATAGTGTACTGGCCGGCCTTGCTTCAGGAGGACAAAGAGAGCCTTCAGCGCCTTCAGAATGGTTGTTTGAGATACTCCTACGGATTGAGGCAGTATGATCATGTTTCTCAGAGCTTCATAGACTCCGGTTGGTTGAAATTACATCAAAGATTTCACTTGCATTTATGTACTTTGGTTTTTAAAATAATTAAATGTCAGCAACCTAGTTATCTCTTTGACAAACTTACGAGGGGTTCTGATGTGCATGATCGATTAACCCGGCATAGTGGGCTTTACTCTGTTCCCAGACACAGAACGGCATTGTTTCGGAGGTCTTTTAGTTTTAATGCGGTTAAATATTTTAATCCCTTACCAACAAATATCAAAAGTTGCTCTTCTGTTGAAACGTTCAAGAATAGATTAAAGGATTATCTAAGATTGTGTATTTGATAATTCTAATTGTTTTTTACTCATCTCATCATACTCTTTGAGTTATTCATTGCTAGAGCATTAATGGTCGCACATTTGCTACTAATTTGTTTTTTAGGTTCCAGTTATGTTATTTATTTACTTAACTCATTTTTTAATTTCATTTTTGGTACAATTTGCTTTTTGTTATTTTTTTTATTTTTATGCTTTGTTGTTATAATATTATATACTAGTTTGGTTGTTTATTTTTTTAAATTAATTTGTTCATAAGGTGGTTAGATGAGTAGCCATGCTAGATCTCGCCACCTCAGTGAAATTTTACATTGTTGTTTACTGGCTGCATTATATAAATAAAGGCTATTATTATTATTATTATTATTATTATTATTATTATTATTATTATTATTATTATTATTATTATTATTAATATTATTTAATAAAATTTTGAAAAAGATAAATTATATAAATTATTTACAATTAATATTATAGGTGCATAGGAGTTGGCAGACGTCACACTGGTTCGGTAGGCGCCCTAACGTTTTTCCAAATGAGCTCCGCGTTTTTTGTGTCGGCAAGCCAAGACACATGCCTTAAGCTTTGGGAAGTACCAGAAAATATCGAAGAAAAACTACGCACAATCGACGAACAATCCGAAAAACCAAAGAAAAAAATGGAAACCCAAATAGTCCTTAACGAAAAAAATATTTTAAACTGTAGAAAGACCGTCATTGGCCATCAGAAAGAAATAAACTGTGTGTCGCTCAGCCCGAACGATAAAATCATAGCCAGTGCATCGCAGGATAAAACGGTAAAGCTTTGGACTGACAAATTGGAGTTTGTTGGTATTTTAAAGGGACACAAGAGGGGAGTGTGGAGTGTCAGGTAAGTAAGATTTTAATGAAATCAATATTTTTCTTTATTTAGGAATTCCTAAATACAAAAAAACGTGCGTCTGCTGTCAAAAAATTGTTCTTCAATGTGGACGTCATTCTACTCGTCCTCAAATATATTTTTAATTTTGAAGAAGTAGTCCATACTCAAAATCACAAAGTCTTTCTCCACAATTTTTTTATTAGAATAACTAATCGAACCTAGAATAATTCATAATAATTAAATTAGACATGTTTCGAGTGTAGAAACACTCATCAGCAGGAAAACAAAGTGAATGGTACAATGCTGATGTTGTTAGCAATAGAGAAAATAATAGTGGGATTGAGCCGTAATGGAGCTTTCAAAGGTCTACAGGAAGTGTAAAAAATGAATAGTCAGAAGATCGACAAGACTTCAGCATACTGGAAAGTCAAGAGCTATTGCAAAGGCCCTGTCTTGGGCAGAAAAATGAAGAGTGTGAAAGAAAAATTAGGGAGTTTTAACAGACTTTGTGGAAAACATTTGTTAAGTAGAGAAAAATCTTAATTTTTATTCAGCTTTGTTGGAGACATGTAAAAAAGTATTGAAATAAGAGGGAAAGAAAAATTGTTTTTCATAATTATTTTCAACACTTTTACATGTCTCTAACAAAGCTGAATAAAAATTAAGATTTTTCTCTACTTCACAAATGTTTTCCACAAAGTCTGTTAAAACTCCCTAATTTTTCTTTTACACTCTTTATTTTTCTGCCCAAGACAGGGCCTCTGCACTAACCCCTGACTTTCCAGTATGCTGAAGTCTTGATTGTCGGTTTTTGACTATTCAATTTTTTACACCTCTTGTACACCTTTGAAAGCTTCATTACGGCTCAATCCCACTATTATTTTCTCTATTGCTAACAACATCAGCATTGTACCATTCACTTTGTTTTCCTGTTGATGATTGTTTCTACACTCGAAACAGGTCGAATTTAATTATTATGAATTATTCTAGGTTCGCCTAGTTATTCTAATAAAAAATTTGTGGGAAAAGACTTTGTGCTTTTCTTTTTTTCTATATTTTTAATTGTTTTTACTATTACTTTACGAGATAAGGAAGTGAGATCACAATTTTTATATGACGTTTATTTGCCATTTTTGCTGTTTTTCGCTTACTTACGCATTACGTATAAACTGGGCAAAAATTGAACCGTTACAATGGATATTTTCGGTTATATTTCAATCCTCATATCTTTGAAACCATTACAAGGATTTTTGAAACTAAGACGTTTTAAAAACAAAAATATTATGGACTATACAGGGTGTTCCTTAATGACGTGCTAATATTTTAGGGTGTGATTCCTCAAGTCATTTTATGAAGAAAAGTTCATATAAACGTATGTCCTAAACGGCTTAAATTTTTTGCTACAGGGTGTTGAATTTTTTTTTTTTTAATGCGTTTTTTGTAATATCTACGAAAGTACTTTAGATATTTTTAATTTTGGCATGTGCTAATAGGACATAAAACCACATGTTTTAGTTATAAAAGTTGTTTTTTTGTCCCACCAGTGGCGTCCCTGCAAACATGTCCTCTGATATTTTTTAGAAAAAAAGTGGTACACTACTAACATTTTTCCATGTGGATATTATTTCTGATTAGCCTGGTCAATTCTACATAAAAATGGTCTCTTGAGTTTTTCTCCTCAAGCTTCACATTCTTAATTAAAATAATTAAATTAAATTAGCTCTACTATTTATTAATATTAACATTGATAATGCAAAATTTTGTTTTATAAAAATTGTTGGAAATGACCACCTTCACTTAATAGGCATGCTTTCGCCCGTCTTTGCATCGAATAGCGCACTCGTTCAAATATTCCAGGCGAATTCCGTATTGTTTCACAGAAGGCAATTATTTGCTCCCTTAAATGTTCTAAAGTGTTAATGGGAGTTTTATACACTAGTTTTAAGATGACCTACAAGAAAAAATCCAAACTATTGAGATCAGGGGATCTTGCTGGCCATTGTTGAGCTCCTCCGCGACCTATCCAACGATTCGGATAAACTTTTTTTCTAAAAAATGACATGTTTGCAGGGACGCCACTGGCGGGACAAAAAAATAACTTTTATAACTAAAACATCTTGTTTTATGTCCTATTAGCACATGCCAAAATTGAAAATATTATCTAAATTACTTTCGGAGATATTACAAAAAACTCATTGAAAAAGAAAAAATTCAACACCCTGTAGCAAAAAATTTAAGCCGTTTACGACATATGTTTATATGAACTTTTCTTAATAAAATGACTTGAGGAATCACACCCTAAAAATTAGCACGTCATTAAGGAACACCCTGTATATCATATGCACATAAATTTATTATGGTGATATTTCAAAAAAAAATCGTTCTAACTTAAAAGTTTAAATAGTTAATATAATTTGTAGGTTCTCGCCGGTGGATCAAGTGGTACTCACATCATCTGCCGATTGTACGATAAAATTGTGGTCTGTAGCTAATCTCAGCTGCTTAAAAACGTTGGAAGGGCACGAGTCGAGTGTATTAAAGGCAGAGTTTTTGTCCAAAGTAGGTACAAGTACAGATTGCATGTTTCTTTTTTTTCACAACTTTAAATTAATTATATTACCACATAGCTCGTTAACCTTACATCTGACAGCTGTGTGTGTCTCTTTATTGAGTTTTCAATTATTTACTACTACTTCATATGGCGGTCACCTTGATTATGGTCATAGAAATTTGTAAAAAGTGATTACAATTTAAGTAAAATAAATATTTTTATCATAATTTGCAACACCGCTAACACGAAATTAGGTGTATTTCACGCTTTTATGCGAGATGAAATAGTAAACTTATGCTTTGTGTTTAAGCTAAATAGTACGCGCAAGATCACAAAATGCCAAACATAACCTAACAATATTTAAAAATAAATAGTAGCCTGAGTACTAAAAGCAAATTGTGATTGGTAAGATTCATATTTTAACAAAAGTGAATATAAAATTACATCGGTTCAGTTAACTGGAATAAAACCTATTTATCCATTCAGTAGATTGTAAAGAAACTGTTTATCATGTAAACATTGTATCTCAGCTGCATAATTAAATGTAAATTCTTTTTGAGACAACAAAGACTCATTGATTACATTTTTCTTTAACACATTATGGTTGATGCTATATTCTAGGTTAGGTTAGGTAAGGTTAGAGTGGCAGACCTCTGGCGTTGTCCAAACAGTCACACGTAGTCCTATAAGGACCGTTGTGGTACCACACATGTTCCGCGGAACCTGTCCGCATCAGCTTCCTGATAGTTAACGCGACGTAGATCGTAGAAGAATCTTGACAGCTCATTCAAGCCAGCCACTCCTGTTAATAAACTTATTGGGTCGACCCAGTTGCAGGCTGCTCACTTCTTACAGATCATTAAAGAAAGGTTCGCCCAGGACATTGAACCTTCTTCTCGCGAGGCCGTGGCATTCACACAAGAAATGCTGAATACTTTCCTCCTCTCCTTCATCTCTGCAACTTCTACAGAAGTCGTAAGTTGGTATTTGCATACGTTCAGCGTGTCTACCGAACATGCAATGTCCGGTGATTACGACAGTGATGTTTCTTAGGTCCTTCCGACTGTGCTGTAATAGCGCTGCGGTTTTCCTGCCGTCAAGTAGGGGCCACAATTGCCTGGAGATGCTACAGGTTGTCAGCCCTGTCCATCGGCTTTGCGCAAGTTGTTTAGCTATCCGATCTATCTCCTTCTTGATTGATCCCAGTGGTCTAGCCACAGTATTCTCTGCTAGTTCGACAGACATGCTTGCGCCCTCCCTGGCGAGCGCATCAGCAGTCTTGTTGCCATATATATTGCTGTGTCCAGGAACCCAACACAAGGTGATTCGATGTTGGGCACAAAGTGTGCAGAGATTGTTGCGACAGCGCCTTACTAATTTTGACTTAGTACGCTATATTCTAACATTTAATAATTAATTTAATTAACATTATTCCAGAGGAATTTTAATACAAACCAATTTTTTTTTAGGGATTGCAAATCCTTAGTGCGGGCGCCGATGGACTCATAAAACTGTTTAATGTAAAAAATTCGGAATGTCAATGCACTCTGGATCAGCACGAAGGACGAATATGGGCATTAGCTATTAAAAGTGATGAATTGGGTAAGAAAATTTTTTCTACCTTGGGTTAGAACCCCCTTTCGACTGGTCGAGGCAGATGTCATGTCAGTCAGTGTTTTCGCGTGTTTTTATTAGAAAGCCTATTTTGTTTAATTATTTTCTCAGTGATTATCACAAAATTTTAAAAACTGGAATCGTGAAAAAAATTATTTTTTCTTTCTCTATGCGGTGGAGTAAAAATCAAAATTTAGTGAAAAACCCCATCCCTTATTAAAAGCGACTATTTATGCTTGCATAAATTACTGTATATTTCGATAGTGGAAGGCAAAAAAAATTATTCATTTTAATTGTGGTGATGAAATTAAAAAAGTCTCCACTAAGGATTGAACCCAGGACCTTTCTACTTTTACAACGACCTTTATTTATTTCACCGAATAGAAATATTCGATGCTGGTGTTACCCTTAGTTTTCTTTTGTTTTGTAGTTTATATATCACAAAAATAACAACATTAATAAATATTTATGTTTTTGTAATTTTCTTATATTCTTTTGTTTTGTAGGTTTTATTACCGGAGGCAGCGATTCATCCCTTATAAAATGGAAGGACATCACGGAAGATATGAAACAACAACGCCAAAAAGAGACTGAAGAACTCGCCCTGCAAGAGCAAAAACTTAACAATTATGTTCAAAGCGATCAGCTGTTAAAAGCCCTGAAATTAGCGTTGAAATTGGATAGACCTATGCAGACCTTAAAAATTATACAGGGTGTTATAAAGAAAGGAGATACAGGTAATATTTACAGTTTATGGGTAAAGGTTATTAGAGTTAAAGTATATCGTCTTACCGTTTTGACATCAA
Source organism: Polydrusus pterygomalis (assembly GCA_963969555.1). Lineage (NCBI taxonomy): Eukaryota > Metazoa > Arthropoda > Insecta > Coleoptera > Curculionidae > Polydrusus > Polydrusus pterygomalis. Next base: position 14,376,793 of record OZ018381.1, on the reverse strand, counting down.
TAAGCAAATTTCAAACCTCTTGACAAAATTTAATATTTACAACAGGCAACCAGGTATTTTAGGAGAAGAAATCAGTAACGGATTAAAAAAATTTAACTCTAATTTGAATTCACACAATCTTAAAAATATACTAAAACATGTGTCCTAACTAATTTTACAACACTAACAAATAAAATAATACAAAATTAACTAATTTGTTTAATCTAAACCTAATTCTGTTTTATAGTCAGAGTCGTCATTTAGGTTAATAACAATGGGTTGTTGTATGAATCAAATCAAAATTACGAGACGAAAAACGTCAAAACAAAGTCTAAGTTCATAAAATGGACGTGCCTGCCTACCGTTTGACGTACCTACATAATATCCCGAAAAATTATTATTTATTTTAAGTTTTGCCCGACATTCTCTATTATCTAAAAGAAATTGACAAACAAATGTTAATACATTTAATACTATTTTTAAAGCTTATAATCTAGAAAAGTTTGGTGTTTTATTGACTATTAAAATCGCAAAAGTCAAATTTTTGACATCCTTTCATTTAAGGGAATTTAGGCACTGCCGTAAACTTGTCAAAGAACTTTTACGGTTAGAATATTTAAAATAAATAAATTATTATTATAAAAATCCATAAATACTTACCGCCAAAACAGATGGTGGGTATAATTAGCTCTAAAAAGAACTATTTTTAGAAAAAGGAACAGTTTTAAGGCACAAAAATTTACAAAATACGAATTAGATTGGCAGATCAAAATAAGGTTGACAATGACGTTCTAAAATACAACGGTAGTCAACTAAACAAATAAAAATAGTAATTAATTGACGTTTATAGTTTTATTCTTGTCTAGCACGTTATATTATTGCGGAATCTTGGAGACGTTCTTTTATGCTTTTATTCAAACTTGTTACTGTAATAAATAAGAATGCAGAGTTATTAACCACGTTGAGTCCTGATCGTTGATTGATGACGCACGGGCAAAGATCCACTGTGGCGACTTTATATACCGCGTGAGTAAAAATCATTTGCATCAAAGAGGGCCTTGCATCTAAGGACGTAATGCTTAGCCGTAGAGCCTAATACCTGTTGGGTGTCAGTAACTACCTGAATTAACAATCAATCAGTTATTCCGTCATCTTTGACAGTCGTTACAAGTAATTTGATTCATCGCTAATTTTTCCAATTTCTTGAACAATTCACACAATGGGCTTTACGAAACAGCACAAAACATTCATGGTTGAAGCGTATTTTCGAAACGGGGTTAGAGTAAATGGTGAGTGGCATTACAATCCGGGTTTGTTCATGGATGATTTTCACGAACATTTTCCTAACGTTGCTTTTATTGCTGGGGATTTTTATCATTACCTGAAAAGAACTGTGGCTGTGTTTAGGGAACAGGTTCAATACAACACAAAAAAGGAGCAGGAAGAAGACCATCTATAAGAACAGAAGAACTTGTTGCAAACGCTCGTGAAATAATGTAAAATACGCCAACAAATTGTGAAAGACGCCTGTCCCATTTTCATTTATTTTCTTTTTCTTTCTGTATATTCTTACTTTGGTAATTTTGTAAACAACAAAAATAAATTTGTATTTGTCTACTTATTTTATTACTCATTAGTTTGGCATATTATGTCATAATATGAATTTGACAAAATTTTAACCTAGATTTGGTTAGATATATCGTACCCCATATCATAATCCAAGCCCTCTTTGATGCAAATAATTTTTGCTCGCACTGTATTATGTTTATATATACATAAATATACGAATCTTCGAATATGATTTACTGAATTTTTCCAGCTTTCAGCCGGTATATTGTTTATAAAAATTTTAATTAACTTTATGACACTTGCACAGAGAAAAAACTTTTTGCTCTCACCTTTGATTTTACTTGGTGCCAAATAATATGCTCTATGGGGCTAAATATACAATGATCCGTAGAAAGACATAAGACAGTATGATCCATCTGTTCCGCCAAGTTATCATATACGTATATTGTTTTTTAATGTAAAGTATATTTATTTAAGACTTCAAAAAGTTGTTCTTTGTGTAACTAAATTCAAAATAAATATTATTTTCTAATAAATATTCTTGTATTTCAGTTTTATCACTTGATCTGTTTGGCGCTCTATATAGCAAACAACTGTAACTTGCGTTATCCATTATAATCACGCTATTGTCGGTGAAATTTTTAAAAGGTAATTTTCGAATCAGTTTTCAAAAAGATCCGCACGGCTGTTCTCATGTTAATCCAAGCTCGAATTCTTAATATTCTTAGCAGACAACAGCAAGCAGTTTGAAACCCATCCATCTTCCGATCCTTAATTCTTTTAGTCTATTTTGCGGTATTCATAGCCCATTATTGTGGAAACGACTTTGTGAAGGGTGGCACGGCCAACATTTATGTTTGTTTCATCTTGTTCTAGCTTCATTTTAAGTCTATCCGAAGTAGAGACAACTGTTTTCTTCATAGACCTTAATTAGTAACCCCCTCCCCGGTCTGAAATCACAGAGCATTTCAAACTGTATATACTAACATTAAAAATTGAATAAAGTTATATTGTCGAAGTTGGCGAGAGAATCTCAGTGTCTCCGTGGTCTAATTGGCTAGAGCGTTCGACTGGTAATCGAGAGGTTCACGGGTTCGAATCCCGGCAAATGTGTAATACTTTTTTCAATTTTAAAAACTTTGCACGTCGCCGATTAACATTTTTCAGTCATATTTAATACATACATTAAAAACTACCATTTCTAATAAAAATAAGGTTGCTTATCTTAGCGATATTTATTTATTTATTTATTCATAAAAAAATTACATTTCCTATTATAACATGCCATAACACAATATTCATGTTTGAAATCCAAAGCTACAGGCAGCTTGTCTGGATTTCAGGTTATGAATAGTTTTTGCAATCCCTAAGAACAAAAAAAAAGGAGAAATGAAAGACCATAATGATAGGCAAAAAAAAACCACATAGCACAAGTTAAATTAGTCCAAACACAATATCACTAATGTTAGAATGATTCACTGAAAGTTAATATTAATAGATATCAAATAGAACTTCAAAATTCCCTCTAGTACTCATTCAATAAAGGCACCGTACAGGTTATTTGCTGATAATGTATCTTTATCCATCTAGAAATGCCCAACAGGAAGGTATGCAAATTTACAACAGATTTCAAATTCAAGGGTAACATATTGAACAATTTAGGACCGATATACATAATGTGCCTCTGCGAGGCAGTATATGAGGCTAGTGGAACGACTAGCCACCCACTATTTACAGATCTGGTGTGAACATTGTGCATGATCCTACTTTTGTATTTATTACACTTTTTCATAAACCTAAGAGTACCCTTAACATACAACTGCCTTTCTGATAAAAGGTCAGCCTCTTTAAATAATAAATCTGATGGATACCTCTTGCTTCTGTTCAAGAATATCTTTATGATGTATTTTTGAGTAATATTTAAACGGTGAAGAGTGTTACCACAAGTACTACCCCAGACACTCAAGCCATACATCAAAACTGATTCAATCAGAGCATGGTACGTCATTTTTAAAAGCTTTAAAGATAAAAATTCTCTGAGTTGGTAAAATTTATATACCGGGTAACAACGATATTACTGACCAGCTTGTCACGTCCTTATAAAATAAAATATTATTTCAAAATTTTGGTAGGTTCTATGGTTGCACTGTGCGCACATTTTCGGTATTCAAACGCCTGACTGTCACTTCCGGTTGAACCGGAAGTACACTTAACTTTGTTATTTCAAATAGAACACCCTGTATATTTTTAACAATATGCATTCTACAAGGAATTCTAAGCATAAAACATGTATCATATCCTATACCTATCTATGACAGGTTGAGAGAAAATGGCGTTGGAAAATATAAAATTAGCCACACACTTTATTGTTTTTACAAAAAACAAATGAATATGCACAAAATTTTATATTCTTTTTTAACTTCTTTTTAAGTATTCTGTATGAATAAGTCACAATTATTTCACTTCCGGTTCAACCGGAAGTGCTGCAAAATTTGACTTTTAAACATAGATTTCTCCAATATTTTTAATGGCACGCCCCCTTTTAAATATAATTTTCAAAATTATCTTATTGTTCTAAATATTTTTTATTAATGCTTCCCTAGGTCTAAACTCATTCGTTTTTAAGATATAAGCATTTCAAAAGTAAGGTTTATTACGAAACTTTAACTAACTTAAACTAGAATTATAATTAATAAAATAATATCTAAAAATACAAACTAATTACAAATAAATTAACCATAAATGAAATTCTCAAAACGATTGCCGTTCTCTTCTCGACACAAATTAATTCTTTCTTTGAATTCTCGAATAACATTGTTCATTTGAATTGGTGTAATATTGTTTACTGCTTGAATTATTCCGTCTCTTAGGTCTTGGAGGTTCTGAGGTTTTGTTCTATACACCTTCTCCTTTATGTGGCCCCAGTAAAAAAAATCAAGTGGTGTTAGGTCAGGGGACCTTGGCGGCCACCTTACTGGGCCATTAGTACCCATCCAACGATTTCCAAAAGTCGCATTTAAATAAGCTGTCACTATTCTAGCATTATGTGCTGGAGCGCCGTCTTGTTGATAAAATATTGTGCGTATTGCCTAACAGGTAAATTTTCTAGAATATTTTCGATGTGGTTCTGAAGAAAAGCCAGGTATTGGACAGCGGTTAAATGTTGTTCAAAAAATATAGGACCTATTATACGTGTTCCTATAACGCCTAGCCATACGTTAATGCCAAATATTTCCTGAAACGCCCCCTCCCTAACTAGAAAATTATTTTCAGTAGCCCAATACCTGGTATTATTTCTGTTGAACATCCACAAGTTGGTAAAACGGGATTCGTCAGAAAATAAAATGTTTAAGCTTAAAAGTGGCTGTTGCTGCTCCTCTTCAAGATATCAGTTGCAAAATTCCAATATTCGAATGTAATCGCCCTCATAAAGATGATGATGGATTTGGTATTTGAAGGATTTTTAGCCATGTTTTTTCAATATTTTTCTAGCACTTTCCCTGCCAATATCATTCTCAATTTGCCTCGTCAATGCTGTCGGGTCAGCTTCAACATAAGCCAGTGTATTTGTTTCTGCCTCCTCACTAATAATAAAACCATTTCCGTTTTGATTTTCATTCTCGTGCTTTAAATGATGTTCTAACCATGGAAAATACGTATCGCTCGGGTGCTCGCGTTCGGGAAATCTTTGCATATATAGAAATTTTGCCTCTCTGCGGTTTTTTCTAGTCTCTCCGTAGATTAGCAGCATGTCAATTTGATGTTCACGCGTAAAATAAGGCATATTTTTAACTTTTCTTAGTAATTAGTCACTTGTAATGATAATGAAAGGATGAAATTAAAAAATAACATGGCGATAGCTTCGTAAAACATATGAAATTGGTAAACAGATCTGTGGGATCCATAGCTACCTTAGATGAAACTATGAATAAATTACCGTCAATTTTGCTTGTTGGATAATGTAACTAAACCTTTAATTCCGTATATCTTAAAAACGAATGAGTTTAGACCTAGTAAAAAAATATTTAGAACAATAAGATAATTTTGAAAATTATATTTAAAAGGGGGCGTGCCATTAAAAATATTGGAGAAATCTATGTTTGAAAGTCAAATTTTGCAGCACTTCCGGTTGAACCGGAAGTGAAATAATTGTGACTTATTCATACAGAATACCTAAAAAGAAGTTAAAAAAGAATATAAAATTTTGTGCATATTCATTTGTTTTTTGTAAAAACAATAAAGTGTGTGCCTAATTTTATATTTTCCAACGCCATTTTCTCTTAACCTGTCATAGATAGGTATAGGGTATGATACATGTTTTATGCTTAGAATTCCTTGTAGCATGCCTATTGTTAAAAATATACAGGGTGTTCTATTTGAAATAACAAAGTTAAGTGTACTTCCGGTTCAACCCGAAGTGACAGTCAGGCGTTTGAATACCGAAAATGTGCGCACAGTGCAACCATAGAACCTACCAAAATTTCGAAATAATATTTTATTTTACAAGGACGTGACAAGCTGGTCAGTAATATCGTTGTCACCCGGTATAGTTTTACGAATAATATAATAAATGAACTTAGGCTTACGGGTGGTCGATTCTACAAGAAATTTGGGAATAGTTTTAGATAGTAAATTACGGTTTCGAGACCATTTAAAAAAATTATTTCAGAGTTCTTATCTCGCTTTAAAATTTTTATATAATAACAGACATATTCTAAACGTTAAATTAAAAAAGATGGTTTGCGAATCACTAGTGCTTTCAAAGTTTAATTATTGCGATATTGTATAGACAATATTGGTAAGTCTCGTATTCAAAAAGTGCAGAACGCTTGCGCGGAAGGTGCATTTATGGTCTTAGAAAATTTTCGCAAACATTCGCGGAACTAAATTGGCTAAAGATGGATACCCGTAGGCTTCTGCATTTTAATAGTATTATATATAAAATTTTAAATGAACCTAACTCTCCCACCACTCTTCGTGAACGCCTAACTCCTCTCTCTAATCTCCGCTCTGTTAACATTCGCTATGGAGATAAGTTAACTTTACCTCACCATCAGAGTGCCTTGTTTCAGTGGTCTTTTATTTATAATGCTGTCGTCTCTTATAATTATTTGCCTGGAGAATTAATTACTTCCCTAATGGTGTGCTATTTTGAAAAAGTATGAACAAATTAAATAATAAAATTATTATTTTTCTTATTGTTTTGTATTTTTTTTTCTTCTTGTTAAAATAACTCACATGGTCAGTGTTCTCATGCATATAGAAATTCAGTTATTTTCCCAAATTGCGAAGTATTAAGTAATTTTTCTTTAATTTTAGGTTTGTCGGATACAATTAAGTCACTCAGAAATGATCAGAAAGAGAGTCTTATGAACTGTGCCGTAAATTGGAATACAAACAGCAGAAATTGTCACCCAGCCCAACTTGTTTTAAACATTTTATTAAACGAGCTACAGACGGGCGAATTTAGGTAAATTTTTAAATTTATTTATCTATTTATTTATTTATTTTAGATTAAGGAATGCAAACGGGACGAACCCAGGAACAGTATTTACTAAATAAAAATATATATATATAGTTCTAAATTTATAGCAGTATTCCTTACATAAAAAAAGCTATGTATATAAAAATATGTTTTTAATTTAAATATTAAACAAAATATTAAAATATCAGTGTTATTATACTAAAACTTATAAGATAAATCAAAATTATCTTATGCAGCTGAAATTTGCATGTGGGCTAGAAACTGCATTAAAAAAACTTTTTGTAATAACTTTTGTCGATATTTTCAGAAATAACTCCACTTTTGAATTATTTTTTGGAAAAAATTAAAATTTGACAGATAATGGGAATCACGTGACTACTATTTTGTTGCTTAATTTTCATCTCGATCGAAGCAGAACTTGATGCCAAAGTCAAATTTCGAATAAAATTATTAATAAAAAAAATCCCATATGATGCGGACTTTACTGGTCACTGTAGATAACGTAATAGTGTAACATTTTAAAGATTAAGGTAGATGCAGTTACGTTGGCAGTACGAAAAAAAAAGAATTTAGGTACTGTTGAATGAGCAAGGCATTTGAGTGATTATAGTGACTACATGAAAACCTTTTAAGTCATCTGCGTACAATAAATAATAAGAAAATTTAATGCAGCTGACAAATCATTTATATAAATATTAAATAGTTGGGGCTCTAGATGAGATCCCTAAGGCACTCCAGAACTGACCTCAGTAGAAGCTGATGAAAACATACCAATTTTGACAGCTTGGGTTGTGGGGTTAATCATTTAATACTTTTTTGTCATTAATTATTCTGTCATAAAGTTCACAAAAATACCAATATTTTTATGGGAAAACGGCAAAATGGCCCTTGGTAAAACTAAAGAAATGTTACGTAAATCCACCTTTAATAATATAACTGTCAGCTTTTAGAAATCGCATAAAATTTCTGTTCGAATATGTTTGAATTCGAAAAATGCCTGCAAGATCGAAAATTTTGACTCTGGGGGTCGATTCTTGAAACGTAATCTAAAATGTGCAGTTTTTGACGTCTCATTTCCATTATTTTTACTAATCAGTAGAAGTTGGCCAAAATGAAGTTTTGCAAAATGAAGACTTTTTTGGTGACAGTGACAATCGCCGGCGATTACATGGTTTTCTTTAATTATATAATCTATATAAATAAAAATGAATGTTTGTCTGTCTGTCTGTCTGTATGTCCGGTATGCGTTCCTATACCATTTATCCGATTACGATGAAAATTTGGTGAGTTGTTGTGTGCAGGCCGAGGAAAATTTTGGCATAAAAAAAGTGGCGCAACGCATGCCGGGATGCCGGGATTTGGTGAGTTGTTGTGTGCAGGCCGAGGAAGGTTTCGGCATAAAAAAAAAAGTGGCGCAACGGATGCCGGGATGTCGGATGCCGAATATTTGTGTAATGTCTTTCCTTCAAATTTATTTTAGTAAGTAGCGTAGCAACGCGCGCGGGGTATAGCTAGTAACATATAAAAAAAGGGTTACACGTTTTTCGTCCTCTTGGGCATCATCAGACCTTAAATAAAAACCCAACTAACGTACATTATTAAACAAAACATTTAAAATAAAAATACATACCTCGCGGTTCTAAATTAAAAAATACACCCACTCTACATTTAAATGTAATATACACAAAACGAAATATCAGAGAGTAGTCAGATCAGGTCCACAATAAGAATAAACAAATATGGTAATGGAAAAAAAAAGAAATAAGACACTTTAAGTCTTCCGCCACTGGTATATTAAACAATATAAGTTTCAAGGTTTAATACAGGGTAATTCTCTACATGTTTCGAACGCATAAGCATTCATCATCAGGAGAATAGAATAAGGAGTTTAGAAATATAATAGGTGCAAACCGTCCTAACGGAGCTACGAGATGATGAAAAAACAAGCAAAGTGCTGGGAAAATATTTTAACGTAATGGTAAACCTACCGAGAGGCCATTCGTGAAATATAAATATGGTAATGTAAATTTATGTTTGTTGGGATAAATAAAAGAAGAGATAGCTCAACAGTTAATACAGTTAAGGCACGGATCCAGTCGCTGGCGCCAGTCTCACTGGCTTGACAATTCTTGGCTGGCAAAGCGCTGAACCCAAGTCGTTTACACGTATCCAGTAGCTGGCGCCAGTTTTACTGTCTTGCCAATTCAATTTAACAACCATGTATGACAGCGACTCACGCCAATGTGTTTAGGCGTTGCCTGTAACACTGGCGCGGGTGTTGCGGGGTAGGGGGTGGCAGCTACTGGCAAGGAAAATAGACGCGCTCTCTATTTGCTTCAGTGCTGGCGGCCAGCGCTGGACTGGCACGAAAAAGTGTTCATACGATGCCAGTGCTGGTGCGCCAGTGAGACTGGCGCCAGCTACTGGATCCGTGTAAATGCGCCTTTATGTTCCTTAAAATTGTTAAGAAGTGACAGTACCAGGCGCATAAATCAGGTTATAAACAAGAAAAACAATCGGGCTCTTTTTGGTGGTGCCCGAAAGGGCAAAACACGTGTAATATGTTTTTTATATGTTACTAGCGTGTACCCGGCATTCGCCCCGGTATACGTCTTGGTATGGTTGCTTTCTCTGAGATGCCATAATAAGGCGAGTTCACCATCACGTCAAGTAATACTTTACAGATTTATAGATACAAACCCGAATTATTATGCGTTGTTACAATGCCACTTTTTTTAATGTTGAAACCTTCCTCGGCCTGCACATAACAACTCACCAAGGTTTCATCGCAATCGGATGAATTGTATAGGAACGCATACGGGACATACAGACAGACAGACAAACAACCATTCATTTTTATATATATATATACACGACACTGTTCGGGTGTGTGTCATTTTTTCTACAACCTAAGATCGTTGTACACTTGTGATAATACTATTATACCGAATCCTTTGGGCACGGCACTGTTTGGGTATGTGTCAATTTATCCGCAATCCATGATGTATTTGAGACAATAATATTGTGCCGAACCCTTCGAGCACGGCACTGTTCGGGTATCTGTAGTTTTTTCATAACCCAAGATCGTCTTAGCAAATATGTATAATTTTTCACAACCAAAGATTGCTTTAAAACATTGTGTATTTTTTTCACAAATCCATTTCGTTTTTCTGGTATCCATGATTGTCGCTTAAGAAAACGAAATTAAAGAAATTTCAGTACCTACCTAAATAACGAAATTTTATACCTGAGCTGTCAAATTTTGACAGGTATGTGTCAAATTTTTTTCCATTTTTTTATTGTTGAGTATCGTAGCTGCAAGAATGCGATATCAAAAGTAAGAAAAAAAAAGTTATACTTGAACTGTCAAATTTTGACAGGTAGGTGTCAAGATTTTTTTTCATTTTTTTCTTCTCCTAGATCATAGCCGCAAGAATCCGATATCAAGAATTAAAAAAAAACAATTTACACTTGAGCTGTCAAATTTTGACAGGTGGGTGTCAATTTTTTTTTCATTTTTTTCTTGTCCAGTGTCGTAGCTGCAAGAATGCGATATCAAAAGTAAGGGGGAAAAAATTTATACTTGACCTGTCAAATTTTGACAGGTAAGTGTCAAATTTTTTTCATTTTTTTCCTTTCCTAGATCATAGCTGCAAGATTGCGAGGTTAAAAATTTAAATAATAAGACTAAATCACTGCTGTCACATTTTGATAGGTCTAATATGTCAAATTTTTTTGCATTTCTTTTTTGTCCAAGATCGTAGCTGCAAGAATCCGATATCAATAATATGAAAAAAACAATTTATACTTGATCTGTCAAATTTTGACAGGTAAGTGTCAAATTTTTTTTCATTTTTTTCTTGTCCGGGATGGTAACTACAATATTGCCAAATGAAATATTTCAATTAAAAGAAGTTGGAATCGCTCCTGTCAAATTTTGGCAGCTGTCAGTGTCAAATTTGTAACGGCCATTTTTTCACCCAGGTTAGTACCTAAATTAATCGGGCATCAAAAATTTGTTAACTCTTCAAATAAGAAAGTTACACGTGATTTTATGTGACAGCTGTCAAATTTTGACAGATTGACATATACTTTTTTTAAACTTTTTTTCATGTTAAAACAAAAGAAAATATACGTGTTTTTTGTTTTTCTCTAAAATTAATTCCAGACCCAGCTATATATACAGGGTGTCCCAGATAAGAATGCACTCTATCAGGTCTCGTAAACCATAGGAGATAAAGTCTAATTAATGAAAGAACTCGCCGCATCACTTGTCATTTTTGGCAACCTGTTAAAGTCTGGTATATTTTAAGTTATTCGGTTGGCTACAGAAACAGAACCGGACTCAGTTATTTTACCTTCGCATTCGCCATATTTTAAATTTTGTAAGGGAATTTTAATATTTTTTACCAAGATATAGTTATTAATCTTATTATTTAAAAAATAAATATTGACAGGCCCGTACTTACCAAAATAATTATGTGAAAACATAAAATTAAAGGAAAAGAAGAAAACAACATTTATTTCTCTTAGCGTTTATTTATACAAAACAAAAATAGTTAGGTATTTATTATACATGGAAAAAATAAAGGACCATTATTTATTACCTATTGCTTGTAGCTAGGCTAGTACCAGCACAAATTGTGTTTTATTATTTATAATTATACATACTGATTATAATCATGCAGACTTTTGTGGTGCTAGTGTAATTAAAATACCATATTGGGAACCCTTTTGGAATTCTTACTTATGTTGGTATAATAATATATAGGGATATATTTACATATTATATACAGGGCGAAGTAAATATTAATTTTATAAAATTGGCGATGATTTGATGTTAAGCAGATATGAATCAGATTTGGTGTAGTTATATTTTTGAGGGCAACAAGGAGGATTCTATAACAGGGTGTCTAGGAGCCGGGAAAACCGGGAAATCCGGGAAAAAAACGGGAATTTTACAAAGCCGGAAAAAACCGGGGATTCGACGAGAAAATCAAGTTTAAGCCGAGAAGTTTGAATGAGCAGATAATTTTGAACTTAAAAATTTGAAGTAGGTTTTTTACCTACTTATTCCTATAAACTGCATCCGAAACTTCATTTAGAATCTCCCCTGTAACCGGAGCGGCATCGGCACCTTGCGTTGTTTAGCTGTGTATTTAGGGTTGCATATCAACTGCAATTTAATTTGTATTGGGATTCCCCTAAATCGCCAAGTTTTGTTTGGCGTTTGGGTTTTTAGGTTACCAGTTTCCAAACTTTTGGAAAAATGTCCGTTAGCATATAAATTAACTGAAGCTATAAGTTTCCTTAACCCCAATAAAACTGGCAGAGATCCCAAAAAATCCTTGCAACTGATGTCCAAAGCATTTGAAATTTTGTTAAATTCAAACAGATGCAATGCGACTAAATTGGAAGAAGCAGATAGAGCATTTAGAGACATTCTTACTGATCAGACTATGATAAATAAAATGAAAAATTATTCCAGATGTAACACAGAGTAGATGACTTTTGGATGGAAACCATCACAAATGACAGTTTAAAAAACGTGGTGCAACTTCTTCTAACAATTTCTCATGAAAATGCCACAGCAGAAAGGGGATTTTCTGTTAATAAGGAGATTTTGGTGGAATATTTAAAAGAAGAGTCACTTATAGGCCAAAGATTACTGTACGATTCACTACAAAAAATTGGAGGAGTTCAAACTATGGACATTACAAAATCCATGATACTTTCCATGAGAAATGCCTATTCAGGGTACAACACAGCACGAAAAGATAAAAAGGCAAAAGAGGTTGACAGCGACTTGAAAAAAGCAGAAAAAAGGAAGCTTCAAAAGCAAGCAGGAGGACTGGAAACTAAAAAGAAAAAAATTATCTAACAATCACAAAAAGATTTGGCAGCTATAGAACAAGAAATCGTAAAATTAAAAAAGTAACTATATTATTTGGTTGTGCTTAAGCCATGTGTTTTTCAAATAAATGTTTTAAAATTTAACAACGAAAGTGTAGTTAATTTAGGAAAACCCAGCCGGGAAATTTTCAAAAACCGACCGGGAAAACCGGGAATTAGTCGGGAATTTTGTTTTAGATTTTTGCTAGACACCCTGTATAATTAGTTTTAGTTTAGCTTTTAGAAAACGCTAGTTAACCGGCTCGCGCATGACGTCACAGCGAGACAAAAGTTGACCGCGTTTATGCAGGGAAGATAGCTATATAGATAGAATAAATAAAATAAAAAACTTAAACAAAACAGTTTAAAAATTTAAAAACATTTACAGGTTATTAGGTTAAAATTTGATTTTTTTGATATAGCTCATTAGTTGTTCCAATGTAGTGTTATTAAGTTCGACATTTTGTAGGTCAGCAATGGGGACATGCTGAAGGCAGTAGGGTTGGATAATGTTTAGGTTATGCTGTTGTTTTGCAAACGTTCTCGATAGATCAATTAGTCTTTCTTCGATCGGCTGCACATTACAAAGCTCGTACAGTAGTTGATTTGGCGGGTTGTGGATAGGAGCACACTTATCTAAAATACTGTGGAAATTATTTGTAGTTAAAGTCCATTTTTCCATTTCAATGTTATATAGATTTATTAGAGATGGTTAAATTAGAGAAAAGTTGCGCATTACTGAATCCTGTAACGTCATGTTTTCAAATTTAAAAAATTCCGAATGCTTCCGAAGATATTTGGATAAAACCGCGATTTCGTTTTAATTGATTTATGATTTTATTTGAGGAGACATGTCAAAATTAATTTGACATTCTCATTGCCACTTTTTCTCCCCTACAAGATAGTTTAATTGCATTTTTGATCCGACGTTTCGTTTAGTCACAACCATCATCAACTTTGTTATTTTAAATGGTAGGAAAATTTTATTTTATGCTTAATAAATTCTACGCTTTATTCTTAATCTAATGGTGTATCACACTTATTATTTATTAGACGTTTCGATATTTAAAAACACATCATCAATGAAAATAGGCACATTATCGAAAATATTTTTTGTTTTTATTGTTGTATTTAAACACTAGTTGGATTTTAAAACATTTTTCTAAAAAAAACTTATAACAAAACATAATATCTAATAAAACTTATCTGAAAAATGCAACAAGTAATAATTAATTTTAATTATTAAATACAATTACATATTTTTTATTTTTAAAAAACGCATGATAATATTCAAACATAACGAACCATTTAAATTCGGCATCATATGGGTCGCTATGAAATTGATTGACCACATTGACGTTCGCAATTGTTTAAATAGTTTCTTTAGATCTCTCACTTAGTTACAGAGAACTGTTAGTTTTAAATTTGGTAATAATTATTGTTTTAAAAAAAAAACAAGTCCAGAAATGTTAAATAACGTTATGGAAGAAATTGTTTACCGGTGTTATTTATGTTTGGAAAATGAGGGTGGAATTTTTAAAAATAAAAAAATAATTTATTATAAAAATAATTGTATTTAATAATTAAAATTAATTATTACTTATTTGTTGCATTTTTCAGATAAGTTTTATTAGATATTATGTTTTGTTATAAGTTTCTTTTAAAAAAATGTTTTAAAATCCAACTAGTGTTTAAATACAACAATAAAAACAAAAATATTTTCGATAATGTGCCTATTTTCATTGATGATGTGTTTTTCTATATCGAAACGTCTAATAAATCATAAATGTGATACACCGTTAGATTAACAATAAAGCGTAGAATTTATTAAGCATAAAATAAAATGTTCCTACTATTTAAAATAACAAAGTTGATGATGGTTGTGACTAAACGAAACGTCGGATCAAAAATGTAATTAAACCATCTTGTAGGGGAGAAAAAGTGGCAATGAGAATGTCAAATTTATTTTGACATGTCTCCTCAAATAAAATCATAAATCAATTAAAATGAAATCCCGAAAATTCGGTTTTATCCAAATATCTTCGGAAGCATTCGGAATTTTTTAAATTTAAAAACATGACGTTACAGGATTCAGTAATGCGCAACTTTTCTCTAATTTAACCATCTCTGTATCTCCTATGGTTTACGAGATCCCTGTAGAGTGCATTCTTATCTGGGACACCCTGTATATAATATATTAGTACCCGGCATGCGTTGTTAAAATGCCGCTTTTTTTATGCCAAAATTTTCCTCAGCCTGCACACAACAACTCACCAAATTTTCATCGTAATCGGATAAATGATATAGGAACGCATACCGGACATACAGACAGACAGACAAACATTAATTTTTATATACAGTGTCACCAGTAAAGTCCGCATGATATGGGATTTTTTTTATTAATAGCTTTATTCGAAATTTGACTTTGGCATCAAGCTCTGCTTCGATCGAGATGAAAATTAAGCAAAAAAATAGTAGTCACGTGATTCGCATTATCTGTCAAATTTTAATTTTTTCAAAAAAATTATTTAAAAGTGGGGTTATTTTTGAAAATATCGAAAAAAGTTATTAGAAAAAGTTTTTTTAAATGCAGTTTCTAGCCGACATGCAAAATTTCAGCCGCATAAGATAATTTTCATTTTTTACCTATATTTTGTAAATTGCACCACTTTTGCAAAATAAGACTCAATACATATAGATTATACAATGTCGAGACCGAGACTTTGCCTTTTTTAATTTGTATACTTAATTAAAGTCACAATATCGATAAAAGAAAACTATAATCATCTAAAAGACAACTAGCCAGTTATAAAACTTTGTAGACTTTATTAAAGCGGCAGATGCCAACACATTGCACGAATAAAAATCGAACTTTTATATTTTGAGAGAAAATTGTGTCAAGAATAGCGTTTGTAAAAGTCGCATAATTTGTTAGTGTACTTTTAAAAAAGTGGACTTTTTGAATTGGAGGTTTCAAGTATTGACTCCCAGGGAAAAAAACAAAAGCAGAAAGTTAGGTTATGTAAAAATTGTCCGGAAAGAGGACATACACACACATACAGCTATGATGTGCTATCTACAATTTTTATCTGTTTTTTTTTTCAGACCTGTCGGGCTAAGCAAAATGACTGAAGGAGCTCTTCCGTACACAGAAAGACATTTTAAGAGGCTTACTCAAATGATGCAAGATATTCACTTATTAAGCTATACAGTCAATTGTATGCAGCCACATGCTCGAAATATTGATATAAATATAGGACAATAAATATTAATTTTTTTTTAAATTTGTTATTTAAAAAACCCTACGTGACTACTGCAGAAAATGTGCGACATTTGGAAAAATATTACCATACCGGGTGTTTCTCAAAAGACGTTCACCCCTATAACTTTTCTCTATTTATAGATATTAAAATGAAATTTTGAGAATATGCATAAGAGATGAGTCTGCATTTATTGGCATAATTTTCAATTTGTTAGCACTTCCGGTTTGACCGGAAGTGACCTTGACTTTGGTATTTTAAATGGGACATCTTGTATATTTTTACTTATTGGGATTCAGCATAACATTCTGAGTAAAATGACACCTCACTTGTAATGTTTTGATGTGTTTTAACATTTTTATGTTTATCTTTTATTTTTAATCGATAGTGCTACAAATTTATTAAATCTGTTAATTTATAGTCAAGTAGTATATGAAAATTAAAATTATGTCATAATAATTCACTTTCTAAGTTTCACAAGCGTTTAAAAAATGAAATTTTGTTTTCTTGGCGTTTACTCCATTTTTCCAAATGGCTCTTAATTCCATCAAAAATATGTAAAAATAATATTATTAAAAAGCATCAAGATAGTTATGAAACCGTTTTGTTGCTATGGATTTTGTCTTTATTTATATCGCAGTCTGTCACTCTTATTGTTATTACTCGTTCCGAATTTTGTATCGGAATATTTTTGTAAGTGAACCGGAAAACTTTTAAGATTTAAGAAAAAAAATCATGAAATTTTTTTTAAACGGTCAGATTAACAAAATCCCTCAAAATAATCGTCAGATTATGAGTCAGCACGACCAGGACACCAAGCTAAACCGCCTGTATGAAAATCTGACGCGCTCGAGTATGTCAAAATAGTGTTTTTTTTTTGCATTTTCGAAAAGTCGCCACGAGCTTGCGTCACATCCGAATCGTCAGTCTATTGAATGGGAGCTTCCTTAGGGATCCCTTAACATCCCCACTGAATATCTGACACGCTCGAGTAAATTTTTTTTCCTCATTTTTAACCCTTCCGTACCGCCGCCCCCACCATTAAAACCGGCAGATTAATGTACCTCCGTCATGAGAGTCACGTGGGGCATATACACTTAATATCTGACGCGCTCGAGTATATCCATGTGACTGTTTTTTTTTTACATGTTTGAAAGCCTGTAGTAACTCCCCCCACCGGTGAAAGGGTATACATGATATGACATTTTTTCCTTTCTACCATCCAATCTTCAAGATCCAATAGGTCCCCACGACGCTCGAGTAAATCCCCATTTAGCATCGTGGGCTCCCCTACTATTATGCATTATTGCCGTCCTGTCTTTTCTAAAGAAATATAAAGGCGGCTTTGAAAAACAATGGAATGGTTTTTTAAAGCAATATGGCTTTATTTTAAAGTTTGCTATGTACGGGAAAGAAAAGAGGAGGAAACTCCTTTCGGTTTTTTAAAATCGATTTTTAATTTTTTTAACACTAAATATTTTAACTTTGTTTTCGTCCAATTATACAACATGTTCTTGTCCTTTTCATGTTTTTAAATTTTGTTTACATTCATTCGTGTAAGTGGCACTTGGGGTAAGTACATACATTGATCTGATTTGTCATTCTTTTTCTATTCTCAATTTATTTTAGCCCTTCGGTGCTGATGATGGCACTTTCTAGTGCCGAAACATGTCCACCTGTATAAACTGACTTCTTATAAATTATTTGTGGAGACGACTGTGTGTTTTTTCCCCCATATTTATTTTAAAGTTCTAATGTCACATACAATACATACAATCTTGCGGTTTCAGAAAAAAATTTCTGATGGCTCGAAAAATTAGAAGCATATCAATTTGTTAATTTCTAGTAAAACTAACCATTTTATCTGATTTACATTGTAAGTTTAATAAACGAATGACATTACAATTTTAATTTAACAAATTGAAAATTATGCCAATAAATGCAGTCTCATCTCAAGCATAATCTTAAAATTTCATTTTAATATCTATAAATATAAAAAAATTATAGGGGTGAACGTCTTTCGAGAAACACCTGGTATGTTGATTTTTCCAATTTTTTACAGATATATGTTAAGCCATTACGTGAACAAAGAAATAGAAAAGGCAACATTTGTTGTATGCCGAAAAAGGTATATACCTAATAAACCTTCATTAGGTACCTATATGAAAATGGTTAGTTTAATTCTTGATTTACTACCCAGATAACTTTATTATAATTAAGTTTATGTTCGAGTCAAATTTTTCTGGTTAGGTAATTAAGGGTTAAAATATGTGTGCAATCCAATGTTAAAGATTTAAAAACATAAATTGATAAAATCCAATTAAAAAATTTCAACATTTATAAAATTAATACTATAAATTTGCAAACTGTTTTTTGGGTATGGTAATTTTATTTATATTTTTAGCCAGTAAAACTTTTTTTCTGGTCATAAAACTTAAAAATTACGTGAAAAGCAGTCCCCTGAGCACTAGATCACGGGTCAATACAGGGCCGCCTGTGTGCAACATCTGTCTTTCAAGCTGTCATGCCGTCAATTCATTCATTTTTTATTCACTCTCCGCTACAGGTGGACGTGAACATAAAAAAACATTTTAATTTAATTTTCTAAAATGCGTGATTACATTCAGCATATTTAAATTAACATAGTTAGGTAAGTATAGCGCCCTAACTATTAGATTCGAATAAGTATAGCGGGAATGAGTGCAGGCAATGAAATGACACAATTGTATTTCTCCCAACGTTTCGTTTTATATTAAAACTTTTTCAAGGGTCAATAAAAAGGTCTTTAAGCCTGTATATTCATACTGTAGAATATGACAACACATTTTCTTGAACACACATTGGATACCTGTACATATCCGAACTGTCGGCTTCAATTTGGTTGTGTTGAATGTTGTTTTTTTCGACGAAGCTACTTTCCATAATTGTGGCCAGGTAGGATTTATTTATATTTATTTATATTGGTTTAGGATGCTAACAGAACTACGTGGGTTCCAAAAACAGCATCCACTGTTTAAGCATTACATATTATTAGGTAAAACAAACTAAAACTAAGCTAGACTAAAATATAAAATGAAATACTGCAGTACGCACTTTTCTATGTAAATATTCTACACAAGAATCTGTTGTAAGAAATATCTTCTTACTCTTAATAGTGCAGGCGCCAGAGGTAGTTGAGTATGCAAAATGTGAGGACCGGCAACTATGCTCAAATCCTTTCATCTGAGACACCAATAAAGAAAAAACCCATGTTGCCAGCAGCTGTGTTGGTCCCTTTCGTTTTTCCCCGCGCCCTCGCCCGAAATGTCAGTAGAAATTAATTCTTAGTACGTATCGGTTAATTTTTTAGTTTTCACGTAATTTTATTTCAGTTTTCCTGTACTTACGTGTTTTATTTAAACAAAAACGCGGACAATGTCGCTACAAGTGATAAATGTAAAGAGGCGAAGACTAAACGAAATGTCGTGTTTGTTTTTTGATAAAACGTTTATAAATATTCAAAGCGCCGCAGATCGGAGAAAAGATAACATTAGTAAGAAAATAAAGCATAGTACGGACTTTACTGAACATAATTGTTCATCATGGCATCGAACTTGTATGACAAGTTACATTAGCGATCAAAAAATTAAAATAGTCAACTTTGTACCTACTTCTGAGAAATCAAGCAAAAGTACCTACTACTTCTAATAAAAAGATGCAAGATGCAACAGATGTAAGTCTCTTTCAAAAAACATATATGCTGGCTAATCAACGTGAATTATTTGACACACAAATTTTAGCACCTTAGAAAATTTTGAATTACTGCAAGTACCTTTTTGACGCAGAAGTATTTTACAGGAAATCTCCAAAATCGGAACTCTCGAAATTGTAAACAATTATTATAAGTGTGGTACAAAACACGCAACATGACGTTTTAGATTTACATCTTCCAAAAATTTATATTGTTGATGGTACGGCACTTGTTCATTGAATCCAATTAAAAAATGTCAGCACCTTTGGCGATTTTGCTAAGGCATTCTTCAAAAGAATCCATAATCTTTTCTTGCAGCCGAATGTAAAACGAATAGATATTGTATTTGACACATATGATGATATTTCGCTAAAATATTTGGAGTCAACTTTACGGAGTAAAGGTCAAATGATGAGAAGTTTTATAATTTCAAATGAACACACAAAAATTCCAGCTAATTGTAAAATTTTCTTTTCAAGCAAAGAAAATAAGTTACAGCTCGTTCGATTTATCTGTACTGCTGCTCCTAGATATGCACAAGTAAAAGAAGATTGTGAGTTATATATGTGGAGGATTTGATGATCCAACAAAATGTTTTAAAATACAAGGCTCTTCATTTTTTAAAGTACCTGACTTAAATTTGAACCATTTAGAAGCCGATTCAAGGATGTTTTGTCACATATTTCACGCAGTAAGAATCCAATCTGCCCATCCATATCATTATTCTTTGCACTGATACAGATGTTTTCATCCTGGGAATTTTTTTCTGGAATAAGCGAGCACGTCTAGGTTGTTTAGGTGTATGGTTCGACGCTTCTTATAAGAAGAAATACATTTCAGGATGTTATTTGATTGCTTAATTCCTTGGAGAAAATATTTATCGTATTTTGCCAGCATTACACTCTCTAAATGGTTGCGATTCGACCAGCAGATTGAGATAAAAAAAATGCTTTAAAAGCTGCATCGTTGGATTTTGTACAAAAGGCTCTGAGGCATTTAGGAAATCCATACCTAAGTATCGAACAGTTAACAGAATTGGAAACCATTTTTGTGCCTATCTTTTCTCCAAAAAAAAATTAATTGCTGATGAACTTCGGTATTAATTAATTTCTCAAAATATCGGCTTCGGCTTAAATTTATTAAAAGTAATTTGCACATCAGATGCTCTACATTTACATTTTTGGTTAAGAGCTTTAGCACAAACATATATATGGATAAATGCTGACCAAACACTACTACGGCCTATTGATTACACTTTATTAGGGTATGAAAAAAAATGGTAAATTGTTTCCATGCATGACAACTGATGAAGCGCCCATTATCAGAATTGTGGATGCAGCCCTGTAACTGCACATCAAATTGTCCAACGAAGGCTTGTTTTTGCAAAAAATTACAACTAGATTGTATTTCATTGTGCAAATGTATCAAAAATGAGTGTCAAAATAAATATGATTGATTATTTGTTTTTTTTTTATTTATGTTCAAATTTGCATTAAATAATTTTTTTATCAACATTTTTTATTTATTTTCAACTTTTTGTTTTTTTTTTAATTGACTAGCTATCATTAATCACAATCACAATCTTTAATATAAGAAACAATTAGATATTGTCATTAAAACAATCATTAAAATGGTTCCCAAGCATTTTGTCAGTCTATTTACTTGATATCTAAGGGGATGGGATGTCAAAAATAAATGGACCAATAATGCCCCTGGCAACATCCAGAATCATAATCTGCAAGCTTTTCTGAGTACAAAACCATGCACAGAATGCGGTCCTCATATTTTGCACACTCAACTCCAGCCAGCGCCCGCACTATAATTTAAATTGGCATAAATTTAAATTAAACAAATTGATGTTCTCACAGTGTTGGTTATAGGTTCTCTGTAGCCTGGTCAGGGGGGTGTTCAGTCCTAAATTAGTTCTTTGATAAGGCAAATTAAATAAATGAAATCTTCTTAGATCCCTTGTAGGGACGTTAAAATTAATTTGTTGTAACAATGGAGGTACATCAATAAGAGCATTACTTAACTTAAATAAGAAAGAAAGGTCCGTGACATGCCTTCTATCAGAAAGGGGGAGCAATTTATAAGTCCTTACTGCGGTCTCGACAGTACAGTTAGCCTTAAAGGCAACAGATTTAAGAATTTTTTTCTGAACTGCTTCAAGACGTCTGGTGGGTGTAAGATATAAAGGATTCCATATAACCGAGGCAAATGACAGCTTACTATATAAACAAATGCAAAAGAGAAATCAAAGTTCTGGGATCTCTAAACTCTCTGCACGTTCTTACAATAAAACCTAACATTCTGTTTGATTCGTTGATTATTTTATCAAAGTGTCTACAAAATGACCACTTGGAATCCAATATTACACCCGTCTTTTATTTGATCGACACTGTCTAAAATAGAGTTATTAATGTTATATACGTATTTAATTATGTTAATATTTCTGGTAAATGTTATGGAAAAACATTTCTTTATATTTAAAAACAGACTGTTCCGATCGCAGTACTCAACCAGCCTCCTGAGATCCTCGTGGATACCCAGACAGTCCACAAGACCTCGTATAATCTTGAAGACTTTTAGGTCATCAGCAAATACCAAGAAATTTGAGTTTTGAAAACATTTAATTATATCATTGATGTAAATAATAAAAAAACAGAAGTCCCAAGTGACTTCCCTGGGGAACACCTGATGTTGCTAAAAAATAATCAGAATAATAGCCATTACCTGAGACAATTTGTTTACGATCATAAATATAGGACCACGCCCATCTTTGCAGACCGCCACACACGCCGACATCAGCAAAGCCTCTCCATCAATCTTTTATGATCGATTTTATCAAAGGCCTTACTGAAGTCGGTGTATTTGCAATCAACCTGCCTTCCAGCATATTAGATTTGTCTCCAAAGATCGTTCCGGAAAAAATCCATGTTGTTGCTCAATAATTTTTACTGTCGACAAAATGTCAGAATAAACAATTTTTTCAAGCATTTTTGCAAAAATACATATTTTGGTTATAGGTCTATAATTTAATACATAATCTTTTTGTCCACTTTTAAATATTGGAGTTATATGGGATGTTTTCCATTTTTTTGGAAATATTCCGGTTTTCAGAAACATATCAAAAT
This sequence comes from Polydrusus pterygomalis, assembly GCA_963969555.1. Lineage (NCBI taxonomy): Eukaryota > Metazoa > Arthropoda > Insecta > Coleoptera > Curculionidae > Polydrusus > Polydrusus pterygomalis. The sequence goes on along the minus strand of OZ018381.1, from coordinate 14,353,744 downwards.
TAAATGTAGAGGTCTTAGCAAGGCAAACTTACAATTTTTAATAAAGATTGGAGGCAAACCGTCAGGACCCGCACTTTTTTTGAGTTCTAAATCGTTAATTAATTTCAATACTACACCATCGTCGACAAAGATTCTGCACTCTCCACACTGAAAAGCTGATGGGCCGGATACATTATTTTTTGGTATATACACACTTAAAAAAATCCGCAAAAACGTCACAAACTTCAGATCCGTTCTTAGCTATTCTGCCTTCGTAGTGAAGAGTATGGGGCAATGACGCCCGATTCTTTTTTTTACTCGAGACAAAATTCCAAAACTTTTTATTATTGCTAACCCTTTCAGTTTCCATACTCCTCACATAGTCAGCATAATCTCTTTTAATTAATCGTTTGGATTGAAGTCGTAAGTTGGAAAAAATGGTATAATATTCTTGAGTTTTAAATTTCTTAAATTTTTTGTGAACTTTGTTTTTTTCTATATAATTGTTAGACTTTAAGTATACAGGATAATTTCCACTTACTTGAAAGGGCGGCACATGTGCATTTACAACCCTATCAATTTCCAGATACAATTCGTCCACCCTATAGTCTGCTCTTTTAAAGTTTAAAATTTTTTGCTTATTGTGACGTAATGGTCTATATGGGCACCTGGCAAAGTTAAATTAAATGGCTGGATGATGACTATCCTCATCAACAATACTATCCTCGCATTTAATTATTTCCGTGATAAAAGCGTTATTAGCCAAGATTAAATCTAAGATACGATTGTTAATATTTTTTAAGTTATTGAACTGCATTAAGCCAAGAAAAGAAAAGGCGTCAACCATTGTACATTGTACATCTTTCATCTCCATGTGATGGCTCCAAAAATACTTCATTTCCCAAGGGTAACCAATTAATGGTTGGTAAATTAAAGTCTCCCACCATAGTTACAACCCCTTCCGAAAAGAATTTTTGTTTAGAATACAAACTATTTAGAAACAATGAGAATGCATTATTGTCACCTGGAGGAAGGTATACGCAGCAAAAATATATCTTTTCGCCACTTCCTGTTTCCAGAGATATCCATACGTCCCTCCGCATCCGATTCGAGCTCTGGACATCTTTTGGCCTGACACTTACTCCTAATGGCGATAAGAACACCTCCACCGTCTTTTTTGTTGAAGCAGTGCTCTCACGGTCTCGTCGGAAGACATCATATTCATCACTGAAAAGTTCACTGGATAGCACTTGACCGTTCAATCAGGTTTCTGATAAGCATATTAAGTCTAATTCTGATGACACTATTCCATGATAAAAGTCAACGGTCTTAGTCTTTAAACCACGCACATTCTGATAGTAGATACACAGTTTATCAGCCATTATGAAAAAAAATAATAATTGTTATTAACAAGATACTTAGCAACAAGACAGGCATCTTCACGGGATTTTAAGTTAAGTATCCCTTGTCAGTAGAAATTAAATTTCTTTTTTTTTTGTTGTATGTTTTTTTAAAGGTAAATATATAGACACAATATGCACTATTGGGCGTCGGAAAATCCCCACTGTATGAGAACTCTGCCAAATTAACATCCTTCGTGATTTAATGTATGATGTGGTATAATCGGGGTTCGCATTTCTTCGAAGGTCACTTAAATGGAGAAATGTATAAAGATTTTTTAAGGAATCAACTGCCCCAATTATTAAACCAAAACATAACTCCTGACATGTGTGGTTTCAACAGGACCGAGCTCCACCGCATTATGCGATACAGGTCTGTAATAAGTTGAATGAATTGTTTGAAAACAGGTGGATTGCCGATTGGTCGAGCTGGTTCCGTAAACTGGCCTGCTAGGTCCCCGGATTTGATCCCCCTTGACTTTCTCCTATGGGGTTTTATAAAAGACAAAGTGATGGCGGTTACACCTACAACTTTAGATCATATGAAAGACCGAATCCGCGTTGCATGCTTATTAGTTAGTACTACATGTTACAACGGGTACGATTTTCATTCAGAAAAAGAATGACAAAGTGTTTAGAAGTTGAAGGGAGACATTTCGAACATCTTCTGAAGCATGACAGACGATAAATAAGTTAAAATTAAATAGTAAAGTATTTTTTGAATTTTATAACCTAATAAATCATAATTTCTTAACCAGGGGAGCCAATCAAAACATTTTTTGTATACGTACGTAGTTTTTTACGCAGATTCGTATTTACCAAAAAAAGTACATTATCTCATTTAAAATTCCTAAGTTACCCCCCACCCCTCAAAATGGGAAAAGGGGGCAGACATCAAAAATATGTTTAATTATGTCCCCCCATCTCCCCATTCCCTCACTAAAATTTCAAGAAAATATTTTATACCGTTTTCGAGATATCGCCTTGTAACACTTTAAAAAACTCACTCTGGATGTATACGGGGTTTCCCACTAAGAATGGCTCTCGGCCGTATCTCAGAAAGGGTTAGTCGCATGGCTTGCATAAACATTTTTTTTATAAAAGTGGTCATGAGAAATTGCTGGAAATAATTTTTAAGTTTCTCAGTCGAGCGCTAGAGGGCGTAACCGTAACGGTATTTAAGGTGTATTGAAAGTGCCATTTTCTTACACTTTGAGGCTTTCTGAAAAATTCATTTATGAGACGTCTTTGTCAGTTTTAAAATAAAGTGGTGGGGAAAATTTAAACAATATTTTAAACAAATGCTCATAACTCCGGGTTAGCTCAACAGAATTCAGGAAACTTAGTCTTGTTAAAAAGAATTTCCTATACTCTATATTTTACTATGTAAACCATGACAATATGATTTTTAAAGTAGGTGCTAGAGGGAGCTATCTTACAACTTAATAAACATTGCGCAGTTTTTTAAAAGTTTTAAATACAATAGTATATTTAATTTTACCTCATTACAAAGATAAATAAAAGCCTAAAAATCTGGCGAAAACTCCAACTTGATATCTTTTTTCAAACCGGAGATATTAACAAGAACAAAAATAAACACGGAAAAATAAGATTATATTTAAGTTTAAACGGTAAAGGTTTTTCAAAAGTCACATAGGCCTTGGAAAAACAAAATACAATGTAAAATTACATGCTTTTACGTCAAATTATTATTACGTCAAAAGGTATACCGAATACTCAGTGTCGCCCTAAATGTTCAAATTGTCGTTCATCATGTTCAATACACGATTCCAACCTATCCCTGATGGTTGACAATACAGCAGTTTCCAACTCTGCCACAGAAATACTGCGGCTGTTGTCCATTATTCTTTGAATCATTTTTTCCCTTATAGTAGGCCTGGTGATAAAGACAAAGTCTTTCAACCTCCCCCATTGATAAAAATCTAGACATGTTAGGTCAGGTGATCTATAATAGAAAATACCGCATTCATTTGAATTTTTATATTATAACCTATGCATTGTAATAATATCTCGCAATATATAATAATAATAATAATAATAATAAGGTTTTTTATTTAGCACCTGGCTAGTAAATACAACTAAGTATATACAACTATATAATACTACTGTTAGTTACAATCTTATTTACTCTGTAAATATTTCGAAACATTTTTACTAAAGGTGACCAGACTATTTTCACTCTTTAATGCACCCGGTAGGGCATTATAGAGACAAACACCCTCATAGAACAACGATTTTTGTAAACTTGCTGACTTTACATACTGAATATTGTAGTTATGTCTTGATCGAATGTTATATTCAAAAAAGTTGGATCTTTTTTCAAGAAAATCCTTCAAATAGGCAGGAAGTTGACCATGTTCAATTTTATATATTAAAATAATGTTTGCCTTTTTAATGCCCTGTTCAACAGACAACCAATTTAAGGTGCCCAGCATTGCTTCAATTGGGGTATATTTATTACAATTAAGAATTAAACGCATTACTTTATTTTGTTGTACTTGTAACCTGTATATATTTTCTTGAGTACATGATATTAGTAATGAAGAACAGTAATTAAAGTGTGGTTGAATAATTGTATTATAAACTAGTGTTTTGGCCCATTGAGACAGACAGTTTGAGACGCGACAAAAAAATCCAATTTTCTTACCTAGTTTTTTACAAAGATAGTCTACCTATGTGATTTGAAAACGTTAGCTGAGGATCTAAAAAAATACCTAGATATTTTATTTCTGACACAAAGTTAATTACACTGTTATAAATTTTAACTGTTAATTCTAAGTCTAAATATTTTTTACAATTCGCTTTTGAACCTATTACCATGCATTTTGTTTTTAAAGCATTTAATTTCAATTTATTTTGACAAAGCCAATCATATAATATTTCAAGTTCCGCATTTAAAATATTAGTTATTTCTTCAAAATTGGTACCTGCTACACATATAAGGGTGTCATCTGCAAACAAATTAACAAATGACTTTTTTAAAACTTTGGCAATATCATTCACATAAATTACAAACAAGAGAGGACCCAAAACACTTCCTTGGGGTACACCCCACCTACTTTCCCTATCATGTGAAAATTTGTTATCCACTTTTGTTTTTTGGTACCTATTGGCTAAGTAATCATTGATCCAGTCCAACGCACTACCATTTATACCATATAAGGATAATTTTTTTATGAGAATCGCACGATCAATAGTTTCGAATGCCCGTTGTAAGTCTACAAAAACACTAAGTACGACCTTATCATTAGGTATTTATGAAGTTTCTCCATTTTGCACATACATATTGTAATGCCGATTCACAGGAATGTTGACTTCTAAATCCGGATTGTCCAACAAATAATAACTGGTTAATCTCAAAATAATGTCTTAATTGTTGGCAGACTATTGTCTCGATGATTTTGTCTACAACTGGCAGTAGGTTAATCGGTCTGAATTCAGCGAGAACCTTTGGTTTATACACTTTTGGTATGGGAATAATAACACTTGTTTTTAGGTCACTAGGTATTCTTCCAGTACGTAACGATGTATTTATTAAATATAAAAGAGGATAGCCTATTACACAAAACAAGTCCTTTAATAATTTAATGCTCAAAAGTTCGTCACTGGTGCTTTTGTTTTTAAATTTGAACACAACTTTTTTTAACTCTCCAAGATTTACCGTTTTAAATGTAAATAAGTTATTTTTATTCCTGTTAATATCAGAAGCCCACTGTCGCTTTTCTATGGTAGCGGAAATATCATCCAAACTATCGGAATAAAAGTTATTAAAATTGTCCTCAACTGTGCCATCGTATTTTTCAAAGTCAATCTGTGTAAAATCTGTAGATTGATTATTGTTTCCTACTAAATTTTTTAGAGTTTTCCACATCCTCTTTCCATCGCCTTTGCACCTGTCTATGTTTTGATCGTAATATTTAATTTTTTCGCTGCGAATTAACGAGGTCACTCTATTTCTCTTATTTTGGTAATCTCTCCAATCATCCTCACTTCTACTGAGAATACATTTTTTATATGCGTTATTTCTAGTATTTTGTGCTTGTTTCACTATTCCAGATATCCATGGATGTTTTGTTGTTTTCGCTGCCTTTTTTGGAGCCACTTTATCCACTGCTGTTTGAATAATTTTTATGAAGTCTGAATATACCTTATTGACGTCAACAGATGTATAATTCCAGCTTGCCCCTATTAATTCTTCTACTACTTTTGTTACCGTTTCCTTACCCAAATTACGTATAGTCGTAAGATTTGATTTTTCCATGGCAGATTCAAATTCAAACTCAGTTCCAATGATTTCGTGATCACTCAGTATAGGAAAATTTCTTGGAATCTCTTGAGCATTGAAATCGTTTGTGATTATGTGATCAATAAGAGTAGATGATGCGTTGGTAACTCGTGTTTCCTGCTCAACGATCTGCTTAAACCCTGCTCCTTGTATAGTTCTTATTAAGTTTCTTACATTTCTGTCCTTTTTTAATAGATCTATACAGTGGCGTAGCTAGGATATTGTCTTGGGGGGGGCATATAGTTGCATAGAGACGTAAAGCCCGCCGCAGGCGAAAAATTTTTTGGACCACGCCCAAATTTTGCTAAATTTTTGTATTATCTATAATTGTTACGTAATCGCCTAAGTACAATCCGCAACTGAAATAATCTAGAAGTCCTACAAACAAACCACAACCAAACGTAATTACCTAGGTTTTCCTACGATGTTTATATCTTACTTTGTATTATTTACGTAAATAAAAGAGAGAAAAGGAAATTTACACCACCAGACACCGCGAATGTCACATAAAACAAGACGACGGGGATGTGATGACCAAAACAGACGCGTTGTTTCTCAAAGTAAGCCTACCTACGTTAAATTTAAAAGGGCAAAAAAATTTAATTTAAATATTGTTTTTGAAATATTGTTGATAATTACTTTTTTTCATGGCTCTTGGGGGGGGCAAATGCCCCGATGCCCCCCCCCTAGCTACGCCGGTGGATCTATATTTAGATCCCCCATTATCACGGTTCTTTGCTGGTGGAGAATAGTATCACTAAGCATTTCTTCAAGGTAGTCCAAAAATGTGTTGCAAGTAGAATTTGGAGATCTATAAAGAGCCCCCACCATAACAGATTCCCTTCCAATTGGAACCCTTACCAAAAGTACCCAGTGGCTGTAATTGACTTCTTCGTTACGAATTACTGTAAAATTTAAATGTTCTTTTAAATAAATAATGACTCCGCCAGTGTGTCTGCTGCTAGAGTAGCAGATTATCGTAACATATCCAGGTATAGATATCTCACGATCATCAATTTCAGGAGTTATGTGAGTCTCACTTACGCAGACAATTAGTGGGTTTCGATTTTGTAACAACTGATTTAGTTCTGCCATATGTGATGTAAGGCCTTGAGCATTTATATGCAAGAATACCCCCTTATAGAAAGGTGGAGAAACGGTTTTTGGACCCTTTAGTTGCTATATATATCTTGTTCTGGATTTAGCTTTTTCTTGTGCCCTCTGAAAACATATACATTGTTTATCAAACACTGTGTGCCTATAGTCTATATTTGGTATTTTTAATACTTCGTGGGCGTGTTTGCAATTAGTACATTCCTTAACAGTTGAGGTACACTCATCACTTTTATGGTTTTTGTTGCATAACGGACAAATAGCGCGAGGTTGTTGACAATGTACAGCTTTGTGTCCATATTTCCAGCAGTTGTAACACCGTAACACACCAATGTATTCATATACAGGGAAGCTGTCCCAGTCCATAAATACTTTTTTTCTAACTACAAGTGATTTAAAAGCCTCTGGTGATACTTCTAAAACGATATTATTTAATTTTTTATTCTTCGAGATATACTTTCTTACAATTTTAATATTCAATTCGTTTTGACATGCCGAAAGACAACTCTGTTGTTTAACCCTTAAAATAAGGTCTTCTTCATTGTCTGTATACTTTTCTTGTATACCAACAATAACAACCTTCGGATTGACTATTTTTGGAACTTCAATTGTGTAGTTTTCAGAGAGTTCAGCGACCGCCTTATCTTGCAGTTTTTTTAGGGAATCCCGATCATTGCATTCAATAACAATGCTACCTTGACCTACAGATTTACATTTATTTACTTCAACTGATAATTTCGATGGATTTATTTTTTGTGTGACGACGTTTTTGGTAGTAGCACTGTTCTGACTGGCATTTTTCGGTTTTATTATTAATGGCGGAAAGTTATTTTTTTTAACAATGCTTGACCATTGTTGTTCACTTTTTCCTATAGAATCTGTGTTTTCTAATCTGTTAAGTATCTCGCCGGTCATTGTTTTATTTTCTACTAATTTTTGTTCTATATTCTCAATTATTTTGGCAATATTTAGTCTCTCTTCAACAACTATGGCACATTCATCACAATACCACATCACATTTTTACAATCATTGATTAATTTATACAACTGGTCTTTTATCTGTACACACTGAGGATGATAATTTCCTTTACAGAATTTGCAAGTAACTAACTTAGAACTCACGATAAAATTATCGGAGCAACGGGCGCACACATGTGCGCTCGCCGCCATCTCTACTACTATGGCAATAAGCCATGGAAATATACTCCCGCTTCCGATCCACCTCGCAGGAAATATCTCGTCAAGAAATTGATGAACAGTTGCTGCAAAATGTGCAAATTTTGATACAAGCTATATTGGCATTTTTCTAAATTATTTGAAAGGTGATAGTTTATTACTTACCTTTCTTCTAGCAATATTCTATTTACAGTAGTGCGAGTAACTACCAATTCTTCGACAATTACCCTAATACTAATTCGTGGATTAAATGCCACATATACGTCAAAACGTTTATTATATTTTTTTCTGTTCGACCTCGATTCGTCTGCGATATACAGGGAGAAGAATACTTCCCGTAGTACGAAAACGTTGGGCTAAACGATTAAACATTTTAATCTGGTATCGGAGCCTTTGAGGGTATCGCATTGCATAAATTGCAGCAATATAACTTGCAGCAATACTTGCATTGCTCAAACATTCAAAATACACCGTGATGATGTCCACCGTTTCTTCAAGTAAAAAAAAATTGTGCTTAAGACCACACGACAGAAGTGAAAACTTCAACAAGGTGAAATTAATAATATCAAATACAATTGTAATTTTACTGCATACGAAAAAGATATTTCCTAAAATTGAACAACCCTTGAAAAAAATGCCAGAACATACCTCTGAGACGCAACAAGTGTATATCTTGTGATCTTAAACACACAAACAACGCACACTGTTTCCACGTCGATACTGAATGCGACTGATGCGGCATGCTCTTTCATATAACGTTCATTCGGGTCAGTTCGGATTGAATATAGGAGTCGAATTCGAGCGTAACACAGCCGAGCGTAACGCGTGACACATTGTAACGCGTGACGGCTCAGTTTAATTCAGTGCCCACAAAAGTGCTAAACGCGCCTAAAGAAGTTTTCACTTCAAATAGGCATTTTCAAAAATTAATACAACGGCACAACAATAAATACAATGGCCAATACTGTGGTCACGATGAAAACTTTGACGTCATAATAATATAAAAAGCATGTAATTTTAAATCGTATTTTGTTTTTCCAAGGGCTATTTGACTTTTGAAAAACCTTTTCCGTTGAAACTTAAATATAATCATATTTTTCCGTGTTTATTGTTGTTCTTGTTAATATCTCCGGTTTGAAAGAAGATATCAAGTTGGGGTTTTCGCCAGTTTTTTAGGCTTTTATTTATCTTCGTAATGAGGTAAAATTAAATATACAGTATTTAAAACTTTTGAAAAAATGCGCAATGTTTGTTAAGTTGTAAGATAGCTCCCTCTAGCGCCTACTATAAAAACCATATTGTCATGGTTTATATTGTGTAATATAGAGTATGGGAAACTCTTGTTTACTCAATTTTGTTGAGCTAACCCGGAGTTATGAGCATTTGTTTAAAATAATGTTTAACCTTCCCCCACCACTTTATTTTAAAACTGACAAAGACGTTTCATGAGTGAATTTTATTCAGATAGCCTCAAAGTATACGAAAAGGGTACTTACAACACACGTTAAATAGGCAGCTTTTGAAAATACTGAGTTTTACTGATTTACCGTTACGCTTACGCCCTCTAGCGCTCGACTGAGAAACTTGAAAATAATTTCCAGCAATTTCTCATGGCCACTTTTACTAAAAAAAAAAATTTCCGCAAGCCATACGACTAACCCTTTCTGAGATACGGCCGAGAGCCATTCTTAGTGGGACACCCGGTACATAAAAATAGCGTCAATATGTACAAGATATAAAATATTAATATTCCTAAAATTCATTTTTATTTGAAAATAAAATAGCGATACAAAAATCGTGAACAAACGCTTGGAATGAATCATGCTTTTTTTCTGTTTTTTTTTGTTTTCATTGTTATCTGTACCCAGGTAGAAGCATGAAATTAAATAATTACTTGAATACCAGTGGTTGCACGGGACGGAGCTTTTCGCGCACGCTGCCTGGAAACAACCCCGGGGTGGTTTTTCGTTCGCCAGGGTTTACTTACAGCTCATCATTGGATTTAAGTTTATTTCGGTGTCTTTTTGTGCGCGTTTTATTCTTCGGGCAACCTAATAAAAGTCAGTGCTCTATTCCTTGAAAGGTATGTGTTTTGTTAAATTCCTATTTGTACTTTAGAAGGGGGCCTTTGGTGGGTGTATATTTTTTTTTATCTTGATGCAATAGTTTAGATAGGTACCTATTTGGTAATGAGGGAAAGGGATACACGCCATTAACACACACATTAATTACGTAATTTTATAATGCTGCACATGATAGATGTGTACAGAAGGGGCCAATGGTGTGTGTGTGACTTTTTTAACTTCATGAAGAGTTTAGTCAGCTATTAATTATGTAATTGTATAATGTCCATAGTTGCTGGTAGGGTTGGATTATTGACAAAATTAATTTTTTCACATTTTAAAATTAAATACGTGAGAGTCGTTATGTAACATTGCTTATCGTCTCCCTCTGTTGGTTGGCGATATGAAACAGTTGTGTAACTGTTGGGCAGTTGACAAATATTCAGATCCGTAATAAAAAATATATTGGCATGATTGAAAAGCAAACGTCATCTTATTGATCGCAAAAACTAGTGTAGAAATTGTGCTTGTCGTTAACAAAACCACAATATAATTGGCAATATAATTGGTGGTAACATTATTGTTTCCTTTTTTTAGGCGGACTCGATACCAAACCTAAATCCACACTAACAACAGGCGCGGTCGACTCCAAGCCACCTGCGTGCAGCTCTGTAAAGTCGTTGAATGGGTGGTCGGAAGTGACTAAGAGGCCGCAGCAAACCTGTACGCCGTGCGAAATAAAGCTTTTCGTGCAGTATAGGTGCCTACATCCTGGATTCGGCATGCAGGACTGAGCGTAACGGATTTTGCGCCCCCGATGGTCGATGTGTACAGCAGCATTTTGAAAATTGAAAGACGGGGCAAAAATCCTGTGAGCTTGGAGAAGACACGGGACGAAAACGGGCTTTCAAAATTTTTAATGTGGATTGATATTATGTTTAATAAATTTCGTTATTTATGGAATGGGACAGAGCAACCTGCATCACCAATCAACGTCAACCAACATCGCTGGAGCTGAGTCATTTTAAACAATAATTTGGTAAGCTTATTGGTTTATAATTTGTACCCAAATAATTGTAAAATTAAAGATCAATTGAATCGAATTAAATTAAATTAAATTGAAATAAGATATTATGTTATTAGCTGTCTTCAGCCAATTCTGAACGTTTCTAATATAGCATATAAGACAAAAAGCGATTAATAGGTATTATACAGTGTGAGTTTGTAATTTGGAGTAAATTCAGAGAGTAAATCCTGTGTCGATTTTCTTTTGGAAAAATGCTTGGACACGTGTATTCAATGTTCAATTTTTGATGTGTTCATAGAGTATCCTCTTCTAGCGGCCGCACACAGGGTGGCCCATTTGTGTGACAAAGTAATATATCGGCTCTACTATTAGAGTAATCTAAAAAAGGTTTTTACAAAAGTTATAAGGTATACATGTTTTAAAATTATTTTTATTTATACAGGGTGGTCCAGAAAAGTAGGACAACAAAAATATGTATTTTTTTAAATGGGACACCCTATATATTTTTGCATTTTGTCTTTTTTACAAAATTATTCATATGACACCATATTTATTTTTAATTTTTTTGCAACGTTGCCAAGAAAAATGGAAAATTCCTAAAATTTTGAAAAAAACATGATATTATAAAATTACCTATATTTCTCAATTAGAAAATCTAAAATCAAAAATTTCTTATAAACTCTTAAGTATAATGATGGAAAAACTGTTTCAAATCATAAAGTAATCAAAATTTTGTTCAGAGCGTTTTCTGTTGACATCCAAATAAAAAAAATTTTAAAATACAATAACTCTGTTTAATCAAATGAAACATCCTATATTTTTTAGGCTCGTCCCATAGATATGTTAAGTCTCCTTTATTCTTGTTAAGTCATCCCTATACCTATCTTTAGTAGCTTTGCCAATATTTCTATTATTATTTAAAATTTGGTAAGAAATTTTAAATAAAAATCGATCATTTGATTAAACAGAGTTATTGAATTTTTAATTTTTTTAAATTCTCTATATTTGGATGTGAACAGAAAACGCTCTGTACAAAATTTTGATTACTTTATTATTTGAAACAGTTTTTCCATCACTTTACATAAAAGTTTATAAGAAATTTTTGATTTTAGATTTTCTAATTGAGAAATATAGAGAGACAAAATTTTACGAATTTTCCATTTTTCTTGGCCGTTGCAAAAAAATTAAAAAAGAAATATGGTGTCATATAAACAATTTTGTAGGAAAGACAAAAATGCAAAAATATATAGGGTGTCCCATTTAAAAAAATATATATCTTTGTTGTCCTACTTTTCTGGACCAGCCTGTATAAATAAAAATAATTTTATAACATGTATTTGATTTAACCTCACAACTTTTGTAAAAATATTTTTTAAATAACCCTAATAGTAGAGCCGATATATTACTTTGTCGCACAAATGGGCCACCCTGTATGTTTAAAATTATTTTTTCGCTTTTCTATAGAAATTTTATGTTATGGATATACGAGGTATTAATTTGACAAGTCGATTATTAGTTTAAAACCCCATTTTGACGATAATTGATAATTTTATTTTGTAAAATATATTTTTTTTAATTTTAGATATTGGGTACGCGGCACGACCCCTAAAACAGAAGTGCGAGTCACATGCGAGTTACACGCGAGTGACGTAAGAAGGTTTTGCTCTTCAAGGGTTTGTCTAAACATCGTCGCAGTTTAGAAGCGCGGTAAAGTTAGCCCCTTTGAAGACCATCGAATGTCTGGAAAAGGTCAATGGCAAGCCGGCTTGTCTCTAGGGTATCTCGACGCCCTTTTTGTTCGTACCTTGAAGAATAGAACAAGAAGAATGAAAATGAAGTTTCTTTTCGAGATGACAGACGAGAGCAATAAAAATTACATGATTAATTTAATTGGTTTCTGTATCTGTTTAATTGTCGCTTTGAGGACAAGTTGTTGCAAAATACAGTTGGCTTTTGGATCTGTCTGAGAAGTTTCGATTAAGTGTGACCATGAAAACTTAAACCAAAATGCTAAATGTTCGGGACATAAGCTGGATTAGAGCAAACTACGAGAATAAACTAAGGTAAGATTTTTAAAACTTTCTATACTACAATATCAAAGTGCTGCTTTAATAAGTGCTACCGATATGGCAGTATAAAAAGTGAATCATCAGTAACTGACTTCAATCAAGAAACATTAAAACGCCACTCTTGACACTGTTTGTCGTTTTTTCTAAAAGTCGTCCTTGGTGGGAGTATCAACATGCTTGCCAACCTATAACCTATTTCGCGAATATTTATTTAATTTTTCTAGCTTTTACACAAAATTTAAATAAAATCATTATGGTCTTCATATTTTATAGGTAATAATTGACATATTAAATAAGTATCAAGGAATTTCATTAAATATTTTAGGAGAATTGTATAGCGAAAAATATCGGGTAAGATTTTTTTAATAGTATATTAAAGTACACGTTTTATAAAGCATCATTTTATAGCACGCGTCCATGTTAAAAAACGAGCCGCTTGCGGCGAGTTTTATAACGGGAAAACTGCTTTATATAACACGTACTTTATACTATTTTTTCTAATTTGTAGTTTTTTCAATAAAAAATACATATTTAAAAAGAAAATAAATCCTTCAAATTTTGTAAATTTTTATGTCTAAATGTTATGTTGGTAATACTATTTTTTATCATAGTAGCCTATGGACAATAAAAATTATTTTGCGAACTGTCATTTTTCTGATTTATTCACCCATTTTCACCACGAGATTCTAAAGTTATTTTAGCGATATGAGATTTGAAATTGGACGGAATACGTTGTGTGATCCTTATACATTCGGTACATATACAGAGCGTTCGGAAATTCGGGCGATTTTGCTACTTTTTTTCGAATTTCAAAAGACGTGATTTTACGTTACGGCATTGCAATTTAGTATAGGGAAGATGGAAAATTCAAATAAAGTTGTAGTTAAAATAGACATTGGAAGGTTAGTAGATTAAATTGTGGATAGGATTTGGCAGAAAATGATAGCTTGAAGCATCTACAAAAGCAAAATAGTTCTCCGTCAATAAAGTTATTATTTAATATGTGTTTTTTAATGAACTAAAACAATACATACAGATTTGTAGATCTAGGCAACCAAACATACATACGTGGGTTCGTGTAGTATTTTGCATATTTGGACTAAAAAATATTAGTTATCTAGAATGCTATGCTAAACGGTGAAAAAAAACATGTCATGTAGGGCCAACCTTTAAATAATAAAATTCGGAGTTCGAAATAGATCTATTACGAACTCGCTAGCGCGTTCGAAATAGATCTGTTTCGAGACAAAATTAGAAAATAGTATATTAAAGTACGAGTTTCATAAGAAGCGGTTTTAGCGCCCGCGTCTATTTTAAAAAACGAGCCACGAAGTGGCGAGTTTTTTTATTGACACGGGCGCTAAAACGCCTTATGAAACATGTGCTTTATACATTTTTTTCTATTTCACCTTTTATAATCAAGAAAAATACATTTTCAAAAGAAAATAAATCCTTCAAATTTTGTAAATTTTTATGTCTAAATTTTATGTTGGTAATACTATTTTTTATCATAGGAGCCTCTGGACAACAAAAATTATTTTGCAAACTGTTAATAAAAATTTTTTGATTTATTGACCCATTTTCACCACGAGATTCTAAAGTTATTTTAGCGATATGAGATTTGAAATTGGACGGAATACGTTGTGTGATCCTTGTACATTCGGTACATATACAGAGCGTTCGGAAATTCGGGAGATTTTGCTACTTTTTTTCGAATTTCAAAAGACGTGATTTTACGTCACGGCATTGCAATTTAGTATAGGGAAGATGGAAAATTCAAATAAAGTTGAAGTTAAAATCGACATTAGAAGGTTAGTAGATTGAATTTTGGATAGGATTTGGCAGAAAATGATAGCTTGAAGCATCTACAAAAGATTGATTTATAGATTTATGCAACCAACATACATGACTCTGTTATCCACACAGAATAAAAAAGTAAGTTATCAAGCTAGTTTTCCTCTGCGAAAAATGGGTTTTCTCGTAAATCACAAGGGCCGCGCAAGTCAATGAAATAAAACATTTAAATGTTACCAACATCAAATAAAGAAAAAACGCGTATTGAAATAGCTTCATTACGATCCGCAAATGAGGGTCGTACTAAACTCATTATGAACGTGAAATAGAAAAACATTATTATGTCATTGTTCTTTCACTATACAATTATCCCAAAATTAGCAATAAAATGAATAGATATTTTTGTTACATGTCAGATATTACCTAAATATTTTACCGACGATATTGGTTTTATTTAAATGTTAGTTAATCTAATAATAAACTAAAAAAAAGCAACGCGAAATAGGTTATAGGTTGGCAATAGATGGAATGACGTTGAGAATGCCACCTTAATTAAAAATCTATTACACGGGTTTTGAGAGTGTTATAGGGATCGCTAAACTGTATGTATATAATGGTTTTCTCTATTGTTTTAGGTAAGTACACATGGGTGACGGGTAGAGTTCGTCCACAATAAGCGCGAGTGCAGAAAAGTGCCAAGTGTTTTGGGTTTAACTGATTTCAAAACTTACAACTTTTACTGTCATGCTTGAAAGGTAAGAAATGTATATAAGATAAGTAATATACATTGCATCAAGTAGGTATTTGTGTTTTTAAAGTGATTAATTAAAATATAAGTTGTGACTATTAAAACCTTCTTTAATTTTAGGGCTATTTTTTAGGTAATATTTGGAAGAAAGGATAATGATGATGATGATCATGATGATTTGGATAATATATTGGTGTTATTTTACTAAGCACATATGCAAAGTTTTTAACTATAAACTTCCTTTAATATTATTTCTTTTAGGTACCTATTCAAGGTTTTGTTCAACATTTCCTAAATGTCGATGCACAATACCACTCTTGTATATTTACTCCTTTGTTTTTAGGCCAGATTACTTTTTAGGTTTTAAAGGTTTAGTCCAACATTTTCCAAATGTTGATGCACAAAACCGTTGTTGCAAATTTACCCCTTTGTTTTTAGGTCACATTAATGATTGCTTTTTAGGTGTTAAAAGGGTTTGTCCAACATTTTCCAAATGTTGATGGACAAACCCGTTGTTGTAAATTTACCCCTTTGTTGTTAGGTCATATTAATGATTGCTTTTTAGGTGTTAAAAGGTTTTGTCCAACATTTTCCAAATGTTGATGCACAAAACCGTTGTTGCAAATTTACCCCTTTGTTTTTAGGTCACATGAATGATTGCTTTTTAGGTGTTAAAAGGTTTTGTCCAACATTTTCCAAATGTTGATGCACAATACTGTTGTTGTAAGTTTACCCCTTTGTTTTTAGGTTACATTAATTATTGCTTTTTAGGTATTAAAAGGTTTTGTCCAACATTTTCCAAATGTTGATGCACAAAACTGTTGTTGTAAATTTCCCCCTTTGTTTTTAGGTCACACTGATGATTGCTTTTTAGGTGTTAAAAGGTTTTGTCCAACATTTTCCTAATGTTGATGAACAAAACCATCGTTTTTGTAACTAAATTGTTTTCCTTTTAGCTTACTTAAGAATATACTATCAGTGGTCAAAGCCTTTGTATCCTTGTGTATTCTTGGCAACCGCTTACATTTTAGGTGATTTTGAAGTTAAACGGGTAAGCGGCTGTCTGTTGTTTGTCCAGAATAGGGACCGTACAACACTGATGATGGCCATGGAAGGCCGAAACACTCGCCGACCCAATGAAGAGTTTGAAAAAGGTAAGCCACATATTTTAAGAATAATAAGCATATTTTGTAAGCGCCTCCCCTTAAGAGAGATCCGGAGAGAGTTTTTCGCTATAACATGGTTATTATAATTTTTGTTATAAAAAATCAAGATAAAATTCCATTGAATAATTGATAGACTAATAATTAATCAATTAAGTGTCCGCAAAAAAGTCTGCGTCAAATGAGATTTTTTTATTTGATTTAAGTAAAACATCACTATTTTGGGAAAAGAAAGTTCTTGCATGCCCATCAACAATAAAACTGTTAAAATTAATGAATAGTAGAATTCCTTTCATGTTACTTTTAAATGGCAAATCAAAGCAAAGATTGTTTTCCTTCCCCCTTGCCGCGGTTAAATATACCTGTCTATATTTCTTATGCGATTATGCGAAGTTGTTCACGAAGCGTTCCTTGAACAATTTAGTTCAGCAAATATATTTACTTTGCTTAGGTGTTTTAAAAAACAAATGGAAAGTACCTAACAATGTAGTCATGGGTACATGCCTTACGGTTCCTGTGAACGTTAAATTGACACATAAAGAAAAAATTATAAAATTATAGTTATTTTGTAGGATCTGATACGGGGTCCGCCAACGAAGCGGGGACGGAAGATTAAATCCTTATCGAGGAACTTATGAAAGAAAGCGGCATATTTTAAAAATATTTTACATTATACAAGGTGGCTCAAAAATGTGTGGCGGGCTAAACTTGCATTTTTTTAAATGAAACGCCCTGTATATTATTGGCCCAAAACATGGGCATAAAGCTGCTGATCGTTTTAATATATAGTTTTGAGGGTTTATTATTAGTAGTTTTAGAAATATTAACGATTTTGTCTTAAAACCTGTCTAGGTTTAGTGACCATTTTTAAATTACTAAAATTTGAATGAAATAGTAAACTAAAAAACAATTATTTTAGAATGTTATTGTCTATTCTTTTTATACAGGGTGATCATATTATGTAAAATACAAAAATCTCTCTTTATTTTATGGAACACCCTGTATATTTTTTGATTTCTATAAAGCCCTTTTCATAGCCTTTTTACTGATACCAATTTGATATCTTTTAGAGTTTACCGTATTTAGTTAATATAGAGCCTACATTTTTGCTACTCTTTAGTTATTTTTATTCATAATCAAGTGATATCTTTTTTAATTTTATTTTCTTAATACCATATAACCTATATAGTATTAAATGACATTCCCTATTTTTTATTTTGTGATAAAGAAACTTAAATGTTACTTATTAAGACATTTATAATGAGAAAAATTTAAAAAAAATGAATTACGGTATAAATTTAAGGACTAAAGGAGCGTTGACAAAACAAAACTAAATAAACCCTTATAAGGCGATAACACAGAATTTACTGTCTGGCTCATATGATAGGTTCAAAGGTTCTTCCCTGTTTTTGAAGACATAAATGTTTTGTCAACCCATTTAGTTTTCTTACATTTGTATTGTGTAATTAATTTTTTTATAATTATTATTCTAAGGTTTCTCATTATAAATGTCTTAATAAAGAACATTTAGTTTCTTTATCGCAAAATATGAAATAAGGAATGCCATTTAAAGCTAGGTTATGAAAACTGTATTAAGGAAATGAAAAAAAAAAGAATTCATGGCAACTCAAAATGTAAAGTAAAAAGTTTAAAAAACTAAGTAATTCTTCAATATAAAGAAATATGCAAAAAATATTTTTTTTAGGTTCAGTCACTGTTACAACAACAAAAAAAACTGGAGATTTATTTGCGGTCTTCATTATTCATATATATTATCAGAGGAAACCACTGTACCTACGTGTAATTTTATGGATGCAGCTTTAGATTATAATATTATGAACTAAAATAATATTTTAGCGAGGAACCGGTGATTAAGAATGAAACATTTCGTAAGTAAATAACGGTATTAAATTTTTAATAGAATAAGTACTGTAAACAGATTCCCAAGTAGTGTATTTCCTAATCTGCAAGAAGTTAATATCCCAAAGCTGTAAATTTTTCACTACTCTAAATAAAATATTTACCATCTATTGTAACTAACCCCTTAATGTGCGGAGCGAAGTGACCCGCTTAATGCTGAGTCAGGTATCACCCATGATACAAAGAAAGAAAGATATGATCGATCGTATTCCCAATTCGGTCAGGTCCGCGCAATGACGTCATGTGGTGCTAACGAGATTTAAAATTACATAGGATTAGCCGTTAAAAATAGAAATTTTAATGCATATTTTGCAATTTTTGATTGGGAAGATTTAAATGCATATTATTTTAAGTACTTTAAGGATAGATGTTCATAAATCAGAACGTACTTCATGATGTTCTTGGGTTAAATGTTAAAAATTAGCATATATTTGGTATAAATGAAAATAATTTTCTGCTTATGCTGACATACATTTTATCTTTTAAATGATTACAATAACTTATTTATTTTTACAAAATCATAAAAAAAGAACCTATATTTTTTGGTCCTTCCACCTTAAGCAATAAATTGTTAGAAAAAAAAATAGGTACAAATGTGCAGTCTTAAACATTTTTAGAACAGTTTCGAGCCTTAAATGACCAAAATCAATTAATTTGCTTATTAAGATTTTTTATGCAATAGGTAACGATAATATTTTTGGAGTTGTCTGTTTATAAATTTATATTGTTAACATTTGACCAGGGGCGGACTGGAATCATTTGGCTCCGGTGGCTACATGGCCTCTATGGCCCCAACCCTCATTAAGAACATTTTTTGAAAAATTGTTGTTTAAATGTTTGGAACAATTGGCCACCAAAGGCCTTCTGGCCCCGGTGGCGATGGCCACCCGCTTCAGTCCGCCACTGCATTTGACTATAGTTTGACCAATGATAAGGATGTAAAAAACTCATTCAGACATTAAAAAAAATATACAAGGACTGGTAATTATCATAATAGTAATAAGAGGTACATTAACAATTATTAAAAAATAAGACACACATATATAAAAGTTTATTATTTTAAACCAATTTCGTCAAATTAAACTTTGTTTATCCCACCTACGAGGAAGAGAACAATTTTTTTAAGCTAAAATTTGAAATATTTTACATTGATTTGTATCATAAATATGTATATAAGTATCCTTTTGCAGATAATTATAACAAATAATATCCTTTTGCAGATAATTATAACAAATAAAAGCTGTCAGATTGTCACTTATGCATAACGCCACTGCACAACGCATATTAACAACTATTTGTCACTAACAAACAACAATAATAATCCAAAAAAACACTAAAAACCTCTTTCTGTATAACAAATAATAACAATAGTACATAAAACCAAACGCAGGTTATACGAAGCCCGCCAGAAAATTATCACCGCATGACGTAAGCGGCTGTCGATTTGGCTCCGCCCACATGCGCAATGTCATATCTCTTCTTTCTTTGTATCATGGGTATCACCCACTTCTCGATCGGACGATGGCTGACGCATATATTATGAAACCTAATATTGTGGTGAATAAGACTTTTTGTGGATAAGAAGGGGAGTGGATAATCTAGTTAGTCAGATTGATATTGTTATGGAGTCGGCAGCTTATTATTATTAAAAGTGGTTGTTCTTAAAATTTGTGCTTTCTTTATCGAGATAATTAATTAAAAACTATAGTGGTTTACAGTTCAGGTGTGCGGTGCAATTCACGTTTTAATTACTTAGCTAAAATAAATCGTAGTTTGATTGTGACATTGTTTAAAATTGGTGTTGTGTGTAAAGAAAAATAAAATAAGTTAGAATGGGTCGTTCAAGATCGCGTCGTAAGCGGTGCCGTTCGTCAAGCTCATCGAGTAGTGAAAATTCTGTGGAGAGATATCGGAAAAGAGATACCGGCAAAAATGTAAGTGAGAAAGGGCAGGGTGAAAGATCTTATACGCCTAGAAGAATACGTTCTACTAGTAGACCTGGCCGCTCACGTTCTCGTTCAAGATCGTTACGTAAAAGCAATGATGAGATTGATGCAAATCAACGCATTAAACATCTAGAAGCATTGGTTGAAAAGCTCGTGAGAAAAAGCGACGACTCCGATAAATTTTCCCATCCTCGAGTGAGTGTAAGAAGCGATTGTATACCCGAATTTTCACCAGACAATTTAAATTTAACGGCGTCAAAATGGCTTGAAAAAGTTGATCAACTCAGAGCAATAAATGGCTGGGATGACATAGCCACCATTTACCATATGCAGTCGAAGTTAATAGGCAATGCAAAAACTTGGTACCATAGTCTTACGGACTACAACCATACATGGGCTGAGTGGAAACGTCTTATTGTTAAATCGTTTCCGGATCACACGGATTATGCGGCTTTGTTACAGAGAATGCTTGACAGAAAAAAAGAAGTTGGTGAGACAATGACAACCTATTATTTCGAAAAAATGGAACTGTTAAGAGGTTGCCGAATAGCAGGCAAAAATGCTGTTTCTTGCTTGATAGCCGGAGTGCCTGAGAAAAATATACAGAACGCTGCTCGTGCAGGACGATACAGTGACCCCGAATCGCTATATGAAGAGTTTTTGTCAGCTATACATGATGAGTCTCCTAGTACAAGTAAACAAGAACGTGTTTATGCAAGGCCGTCTACATCATCAAAAGTTGTTGATGTGAGAGGTATCCCAAAAGAGAATCCATCGACAAGTCGATCTTCGAAGAACGTCAAATGCTTCAACTGTGGTACAAGGGGCCACGTTGCTGCTAAGTGTTTTAAGACGAAAGTGGAATGTAAGCACTGCCATATGCTGGGACATGATGCGTCAAGATGCTGGAAGAAAAACAAGGAGAATCTCACCAAAAGTACGGAAAGTAAGTGTATACTTAATTATGACTTATATAAAAACAGTAATAAAATCACTGTTAATGACGATAGTATTAATAAGTTAAATACATGCTATTTTATTGATTGCACGGTAAATGGGCATTTGTTACGTGGTTATGTAGATTCCGGTAGTAGCGCTGTGACAATACGTGACACAGAGGTTACTAGGTTAGGTTTACAAAGGAAACCAAAACAAGTAATGCTACGTGGCTATGGTGGTGGTTCTGTTTTTGCCAATTCATTTGTTGAAATAAAGTTGTTCGTTGACTTAGCTTGTGCCAATGTAACGGCATTGGTAGTACCTGATGACACGCAGCAGGTACCGGTTATAGTTGGTCAGCCATTTATAAATAACGAAAACGTCGTTATGACCGTGCATGGCAACCAAGTGCGATTATTTCCTAAAAATGAAATGGATCTTAGTGCTGTTAATAATCTTCCGCCTCGTAAAGTTACTTTATGTGCTAAAGAAACTACGATTATTCCACCACACCACATTGGGCATATATTAGTATGTAGCGACATACAGTCGGGAGATGTTTTCGTTGATCTTCAAAACAGGCCTTGGCCATCAAGATTCCACGTAATACCACGCTGTATTATACATATTAGTGAGGAAAGCGTCCTGCCTATATTTAATAATTCAGATGAGCCAGTAAAATATTTAAAAGACACTGTCATTGCTAGGGGTTACACATGTTCTTCCCAGCAGGGCATCCAATCTTATGATGTTATGTCCAGTTCCACTGAACAGATGCCACTGCTTACCTTGGAGGATATTAATATTAATAAAGACATTAGCCAGACTGAAAAAGAGAAGTTGTTAGAGATGATCAATTTACATCGAGACTGTTTTGCAACAGACATTCGCCAGCTTGGTAAAAGTACCAGCACCAAGATGTCTATAAAGTTGACAGATTATATTCCCATCACATACAGGCCATATCGATTGCCATATTCTGAACGCGAAAAAGTTCGTGGTATAGTGCAAACCTTGCTGGACAACGATGTGATTAGAGAATCAAATTCTCCATATGCAAGTCCAATTTTATTGGTTCGGAAGAAAAACGGGGAAGAAAGGCTATGTGTAGATTATCGTGCGCTTAACCGTAAAATTATCAAGGACAAATATCCATTACCGCGCATAGATGACCTTCTAGACCGACTGAAAGGATGCCAGTATTTTACAAGCTTGGATCTAGCCTCAGGCTATCACCAGATTGCATTGGAAGAAGAATCGATTGCAAAAACGGCTTTTATTACTCCGGATGGACATTATGAATACATGAGAATGCCATTTGGCCTTGTAAACGCACCTGCTGTCTTTCAACGGACAATGAATGAAATCCTGGGATCATTTCGTTTTACTACTGCGCTTGCCTATTTGGATGATGTCCTAATTCCTACCAGAGACATAGAGAACGCTCTAAGCAATTTAGATTTGGTACTGGGTCTAATTAAGCAGTCTGGTATGACCTTACGACTTAATAAATGTTTCTTTTTACAAACCACGATTTCTTATCTGGGTCATGAAATTAGCAATGATGGCATCAAACCTGGAAATGAGAAGATAATAGCAGTTTCAAACTTTCCCACTCCAACCAATGTCCACGAAGTTCGCCAATTCCTTGGATTAAGTAGCTATTTTCGAAAATTTATTTATAATTTTGCTGTTATAGCTAAACCTTTATCTAATCTGACAAAGAAGAATGTTGCTTTTGTTTGGGCTGAGGAACAGATAAGTGCATTTAATGACCTCAAACATAAGCTAACTACTCGTCCTTTACTAGCCATATATGATCACGAAGCAGTAACCGAACTCCATACTGACGCTAGTAAACTGGGGGTAGGTGGTATATTGCTTCAAGTACAGAAAAATGGAGATCTAAAGCCTGTACAATACTTTAGTAGGGCAACTACAAATGAGGAACAAAAATACCATTCTTACGAGTTGGAGACGCTTGCAGTGGTTAGCTCCTTGAAAAAGTTCAGGATCTATCTTGTAGGAATTAATTTTAAGATTGTGACATATTGTAATGCTCTGCGCTCTACCCTTACGAAGCGTGACTTAATCCCACGAATAGGTCGTTGGTGGTTAGCAACGCAGGAATATGATTTTTCGATTGAGTATAGGGCTGGATCGAAAATGAATCATGTCGATGCGCTTAGCAGAAATCCAATCATAACTAGTGGTGAATATGAGGAAATGCCCATATTACATGTTAATGTTAGTGAAGAAGATTGGGTATTGTCTGCTCAGCTTACCGACAAACGCTGCCGTGAGATACACGAAATTCTGACGAGTGGGCCAAAATCAGCCAAGGATAAGGAAATTACGAAGGAATACGTCCTAAAAGATAACCGAATTTATCGCATTACAAAAAATGGCAAACGTTGGGTGGTGCCAAAGGCGGCCAGACGTAATATTTTGATGTACTATCATGATGGAGCAGGCCATTTTGGAGTTAATAAGACACTAGAGGCTATTCAGAAACGATACTGGTTCCCGGCAATGCGTGGCTACGTTCGAAACTATAGTTCTTGCTGCTTGGGTTGCCTATATAATAAGAGACCTACAGGAAAGTCACCTGGAAGCCTTCACAGTATAGGAAAGAAAAATATTCCAATGGACACTTTACATCTCGACCATCTTGGACCATTCGTTAAAAGCCGTAAAAAGAACAGTTACCTAATTGTTGCTGTAGATGGCTTTACCAAGTTTGTTTTCATGAGAGCTGTCCCAAATACAAAAACAAATCCAGTCCTGAAATTTCTTAATGAAATAATTGAGATGTTTGGTGTTCCACGGCGCCTAATATCTGACAGAGGGACTGCTTTTACAAGTACAGCTTTTAAAAGTTACTGCGAGCCTATGAATATCAAGCATACTTTATGTGCTACGGCGACACCCCGGGCTAACGGCCAGGTGGAAAGGATGAATCGTGTTATTCTAGACGCTCTTATGGCCCTTTTGGAGGACGAAGAGCACTGGGATGACATGATTCCGAAAGTGCGGTGGGGCATAAACTCCACGATCAGTACAGTAACTGGAAAGTCACCGTACGAGGTGTTTTTAGGGTATCGTCCACGAGGAGTGTCCGATGCATATCTTAGCGCTGAGATTTGCGAAGATATTCCTGTGGAATTAGGAGGTTTAAGAGAGGAGGTTTCCGAGCGGATTGCCGAACAGCAGCTGCATCAGAAACGGGCTTACGATAAAAGACACGCTTCTCCTCCTGTGTATGAAGTCGGGCAACAAGTGCTTGTTAAAAGACCGAAGAGCTCAAACACTGGTACCAGTAGAAAGCTTGAGCCGCGTTTTAAAGGGCCTTATGTGATCACGAAGGTAGTAGATAAAGATCGGTACATAGTAGAGGATATGCCAGGAGCAAAACGTGCACTCGTGGCATATAAAGGGATATGTCCCTCTGATAAGTTAAAGGCTTATCAAACGACTGTAAGCTCAGGATCGTCAGAAGAGGACGAACAGAGCTCGCAGGAAAACTTATAGTAAGAATAATACTTATTCATTTTTTTTGTTTTTATGTTTCAGATAACCAGTCACGTTAGTGGGCTTTGCGAGGGCACAAAGCATATCAGGTTTGGCCGACTGTAACTAACCCCTTAATGTGCGGAGCGAAGTGACCCGCTTAATGCTGAGTCAGGTATCACCCGCTTCTCGATCGGACGATGGCTGACGCATATATTATGAAACCTAATATTGTGGTGAATAAGACTTTTTGTGGATAAGAAGGGGAGTGGATAATCTAGTTAGTCAGATTGATATTGTTATGGAGTCGGCAGCTTATTATTATTAAAAGTGGTTGTTCTTAAAATTTGTGCTTTCTTTATCGAGATAATTAATTAAAAACTATAGTGGTTTACACTATATTCTGCAAAATTAAATGGAAAAATAATCTAGCAAACGAGCGCTTAAAAAGGTGGATTCATAGTCGCCGTAACGTAAGCCATAAGACGTAAGCGGTAAGAGTTTAGACGTAAGAGAAAACATACCATTCATAGTCAAAAGTTAAGACGTAAGAAATTTCGAAATTGTAGGTTATGATTTTTTGACATTTGACAATGGTAAATAAATATTCCATTGTTTTGAACATTTGAACCTAAATTTATTTTGTCGCAAAGATTTAAAGAGTGTAAAATGGTTGTAATATTACAATATTATTTACTGTAATAACAAAACTGGAAAATGCAAATACGTTAGACAAAAAAGCAAAATGGCGTTAAAATGAAATCACCAAAAATAAACAAAGGAAATCTCCCTCCCGTCGACTGTCAAATTTGGTAATGACGGCCGGGTATGCACGAGTACGGCCGATCCCGACCGAAACATAAGACGTAAGAAATGGAAATAAACCATTTCGTGTTATGGCTTGCGGCTTACGTCTTACGTTACGGCGACTATGAATGCATGTATTTATAATCATATGTTTATTTTTCTTACTGCTTAACGTTACGTCTTACGGCTTATATTACGGCGACTATGAATCCACCTTAAGAGGATAAATTGTCTAGGTTCAGCATTTTTAAAAAGATAATTTAAGTTTTAAATGGCATTTGTTAAATAAATAATAACAGCGTTTTATTATAAAACGCATATACTTCCTCTGCACTCCCATACTCCCAACCTTTGCATACCATAAAATAATTTTAGCAAAGTTCCTTTTAAATAGCACAGCAAAGCCAACGGCTAAGTTAAGCATTCCTTTTAAAAATTTAACTTAGCACAGCAAAGATTTTTCCTCCCCCCGCCGCGGTTAAATGCCCGTCTCTAATTTAATTCCCATGCGGACTATATCAAGTTGTTCGCAAAGCGTTCCTTTAACAACTTAGCTTTAAATGCTCTTAACAGAGTATACTAGGGATACTTTCCTTTACACGACAAAAACATTTACTCTATAGTGACTCATTTAATGTAGGATTCATAAATTCGCGACCCGGTCTCTACCATAGGTACATTCAAAAAGTCCTGAAGAACTTTCCTTCAAAATTGTCGCTTATTTTTTCCAATTTATTAATTTATAAATGTTTAATAAAATTATTAACGAAATTATCATAATATATTCTAAAAGCTTGTCAACCCATGCATCATATTGCTTCCGTGCTTTCACATTTCAGCCTCCATTGTTATAAGGGCAATGCCGGGCATTCAAGCACACAATTTTAGTTTGTGAAACAGAATATGATCCCGACATTCCCGATTATGTGTTTAAATGCGTAGTTTAAAAAGGTAACCATGCATGCATATTAATATTTAATAGGATAGCGAACAAATATATAATCCTATTTCCTGGGTCTACACGTACCTTATATAAGTGAAACTATTATTAGATATTACTATATACATTTTAACAAACAAATTATAAACACCATTTTTGGGTCTACATACCTTACGTAAGTCAAAAACTGTTTAAGTAGAATTTTCACTGACAAAAAAATAAATCCCTGGCTAAATTTAAGCTTTTAACTTTATGCTATGCATAATACATCTAGGGCAAGTATAAGACGATTTTTTTTTAATATGGCCAAAACCATTTTTTATACTCTAATTTTTTAAAGTTTAGATATTAATATTTTTGTTATTTGCCTTACTTAACAAAGGTGTGAGGATAGATATTCGGGAATAAAATCAACAACTTTTTGTAAAATAAGTTCTCAAAACGCTATTTTGCTCAAAAAGGTCGATAATTTTGTCCATTCCGCACCTTAAAAACCAAGGCAATTTTTTATGCTAAAAAGTAAGAATAAATTATGCATTATACAGTGTGTCCGGAAAATACGTGTACAACGTTTGACGACAGACTCCTGACGTCAAAATAGGTCGATCTAAGCCGACTTAGTTATATCCAAAATTGTCTCGTTTAGCCGGTAGAGGGCGTCAAAAATTTGTAAAAATATAGGTTTTTCCTAAATTACGTGAAAACCTGCTAATCGATTTTAATGATTTTTAGTATGTAGACTAATACTATAAAATGACGTTTTCTAGTAGTATAGTCACCGGCTGTAAATAAGTTAGTGTTATAAAAGTGATATAATACGTCAACATTTCTCCTCATTTTTTATATGAACGGCGTTATATGAAAACCCAGATATTTTTGTAGAGCGACTGGATGTATTTGGAAGCTATTTTACCTCTTTAATATTTTTCGTTGAATGAGCTGTTTTGCCAGAAGAAAATATTTACAATATTTAGTATTATTAGTAATAATATTAAAATCAAATTACCTGTAACAATAATTTTTAAGGGACCTTGTTGCTATGGCATTTAATAATTTGACAATTATTGACAAATTGTCACCATCAGTCTATAAAATTTACTCAAGTATACGATCAACATTCTTGAATTACAAGTTCATTTTACCATTAAAAATGTTAAATATAAAATGTAATGTAATATGTAAATATTTTCTTCTGGCAAAACAGCTCATTTAACGAAAAATATTAAAGAGGTAAAATAGCTTCCAAATACATCTAGTAACTCTACAAAAATATCTGGGTTGTCATAATGCCGTTCATATAAAAAATGAGGAGAAATGTTGACGTATTATATCACTTTTATAACACTTCCACTTATTTACAGCCGGTGACTATACTACTAGAAAACGTAATTTTATAGTATTAGTCTACATACTAAAAATCATTAAAATGGATTAGCAGGTTTTCACGTAATTTAGGGAAAACCAATATTTTTACAAATTTTTGACGCCCTCAACCGGCTAAACGAGACAATTTTGGATAGAACTAAGTCGGCTTAGATCGACCTATTTTGACGTCGGGAGTCTGTCGTCAAACGTTGTACACGTATTTTCCGGACACCCTGTATATTAACAAAACTTTAATTACAACAGATCTTCAAAAAATATATCTTGTGTGAATGAAATACTATCTTGAAAAAAACTAAGAGGAAAATTTATTGACCCAAATATAAAAATAATATTTTGGGATACATTTTTCATCGGTAAATGCCCCTAGAATATTTTAAGGAAATTAAAATTAAAGAACGTTTCGAGTCTTTATAGAAAATAGACTAAAAATATTAATTGGGGTTTTTTAACCATTTTTACACAAGGTGCGGACTTAACACTTAAGATGCGGATTGGACATCGTATATGATTAAATTCGATTAAATCAATATAAAAAGATAAAGAACTATTTATTAAAAACCAAACCGTAAATTCCAAATAGGTACTAAGAAAAGACAACATTGAAGTTCATTAAAGTTGATTATTTGCTTTTCCTCTTCGATTAATCGAGCTCGACGTATTCGTGACTTGTATGTATTGTAATTACCTTTAGCAGAACTACTAAACTTTATTTTTAGTTTTGCTTTTCGTTGTGGAGCTGACTTATAAGAGGTTTTCAAATCCGTGCTTTGATTGTTTACTTTAAAGCTTTCGTTTTTTAAAATCTGCTCTGCATTCGACTGATTACCTAGATATTTCTCTCTTTCGGGTGTTAACGTCGGTAAGAAGGCAACACAATTTTTTTCTAAAGACACTGCATTAATCTGCTCTTCACTTGATTTATCTCCTGTTTGTATTTGCACATTATTACTGATTATGTTTATTTTTTCTTTATTTCTTTGCTCAGCTCTTTGCTTTTTTTGTTCAGCTTTTTTAATTATAAATTTCTCATAAGCATCTTCTTTTGCCCGCCGAAGCTTCTCAATAAATTTTTTTCTTTCCTCTTCATGATCTAACACAATTTAACAAAAAATTAAAGATAGAAAAACGGAAAACACATTTCTAAAAGTAATACAGAGTGTCCGAAAATATGTGGGAAGTATCTCGGATTTAAACAGGGGACATTAAAATAACATCAGCAAACATATTATAGTTAGTTTCATTATTAGTTCTTAAGAAGTACGTTTTTATGTCCATTCTGCATCTATATTTGTCCATTCTGCACCGATAAATACTTATTTATGTCAAATCCGCACCTAACTGTCCGCACCAACGTAAAACAGGCACGGAACGGACGGTGCCGAATGGACATTTTTTGACTTTTTAATTTATTCACAAAATCTGGCAACGCTGATTCGAATTATTCTTAGGTTATGTTTTGCCGACCTAAAAATGCACCATACCATAATCTATTTTTCTAAAAGAAATACGTAACGTAAACGAAAACTGCGGTGCAGAGAGGACACGCAAGAAAGTGAGCATTTTTTACTTTATTTTTTTAATTAACTGTTTTGCCAATATATATCGAAAACGGGTAAAGTGTATACGATCTTAGTTGAGACAGATAAAAAAGCTAAAAAAAAATTGATGACAGATTTGTCAAGACCACGTGGACTTCGAACATCTGTATAGGGAGCAATCAATACAAATTTTCTTATATTTGTATTGTATATAGTTTCAGTGTATGTGTGATGCAGTAAATTGATCGTACCCCCAATATTTAATTTGTCTCAACTGACTTCGTATGGAGTATACTAACCAATATCTTTAAGCGGCGCACAACACTATAACAAAACCAGAAATGATAAAAAACGCACTGATGCCAAACTGACGCTGTCTTAATGTGTGGATTTCGTAGGTGCGGAATGGACATTTTCCGGGGTGACAGTCCTAGAAAGCTAATAGTGAAAAGACTATTGCGGGTTATCTCGGTTTTATGTCATTGAATATTTTAGTAGGTAGAAAGAATAACCAAATCTATAATATATTGTTTTTATTATAATTGTATTTTGATCAAACAATTAAATTGTATCCAATTTAGCAGTTGCTACGTAGGACAGGTGCGGAAGTGGACAAGAAGAGGCTCTTTTTTTGAGAAAATTATCGGGTTATTTCTTTTATTTTGTACTCTAAGTGTACTTTTTATTGAAAACTAAATTAGTTTATTTATATAAATAATAGCTTGGGCTTTTATATGAATTCTCGACTTTTTGAACAAGGAAGGACAGTTGTATTTCCGTTTTGGTCATATTAAAAAAAAATCGTCATATTCTCACGAAACACCTATAGGACTATACTAACTATATTTTTAAAACTAAACTCGCCGCAGCGGATGATAATTTATATATTTTTCGCGGACTCTCGGACTAATGTCATAGAGTTTTCATTGCCGTTACTACAAAACGAGAATATATACAAAATAATTCGTATTTTATTCCTGTTCAGACCTAAAGTTGATAATGTGAATCACCAAAATGAGATCAGTTGTTAGTTTTGTTTACTTTATGGTTTTGGAAATTATAGTTTAGATTTTCGTTGGGTGTTTATATTAGTATTCTTTGATTAATAAAGTATGTAATTTTTCAAGAAGATTAAAAAGGTGGATTCATAGTCGCCGTAACGTAAGCCGTAAGACGTAAGCCGTAAGAGTTAAGACGTAAGAGAAAACATACCATTCATAGTCAAAAGTTAAGACGTAAGAAATTTCAAAATTGTAGGTTATGATTTTTTGTTGTTCCTCAACTACCTCACTCATTTTAACCGTTAATATATTATAATATTACTGTAATAACAAAACTGGAAAATGCAAATACGCTAGACAAAAAAACAAAATGGCGTTAAAATGAAATCACCAAAAATAAACAAAGGAAATCTCCCTCCCGTCCCATCGACTGTCATTCAAAGTTGGTAATGACGGCCGGGTATGCACGAGTAAGGCCGATCCCGACCGAAACTTAAGACGTAAGAAATGAAAATAAACCATTTCGTGTTACGGCTTACGGCTTACGTCTTACGTTACGGCGACTATGAATGCATGTATTTATAATCATATATATGTTTATTTTTCTTACTGCTTAACCTTACGTCTTACGTTACGGCGACTATGAATCCACCTTAAACTCTGTGATGTAAAAGTAGAAATGGATAAATTACGTCTTTTCGAACCCATCTAGGTAAAAAATAATATGTAAGGCTGGCCGGAATGTTTATCTGAATTCAGAAACGGAATCCAGAATCTGAATTCCGGCCCATTGAAAATTTGAAAAATTCATAATCTGAAAAATCAGAATGTGTGTGCTGTATAATAAAAATATATACAATTCAGTACGTTCTGAATGCAAATTCTTAATTCCGTTTCTGAATTCAGATAAACATTCCGGCTGTGTACGGCCGGCCTTAAAGTTGTTTTACTTTAGTCCCCGCCCCCGCTTTGTGACATGATATATACTATTAAGGCTCCTTTTATACTGGGATTTTTCAATATGAAATCGAAACCCAAACGAAGAACTCAAAGAACTGACAAAAAAAATCCGTGTGTCACCTTGGATCACTAAACCGATTTTTAAGATTAGATCGATCCAAATCTCTGTCCCAATCGAATACGGCTCAGAACAGCACATCACTACATATGGGGAAACCTATTTTGTCTCTGTGCTGCTCGTCCATCTCACCTGACTCATCACTCATCTCTCTTTTAATATAAATTTTCTTTGCTTTTAACCTAACTTTTTTTTGTTTTTAGTTAATAGTTAGTGATGAAAATAAATTAAAACGCAATTTTATTTATGAGATTTTGCTTTTAAAACATTTTTTTAGAACTACATCCATTAAAGTTTTTGAAAAAAGTCGCCGTATATTATACACCTATTTATTACTAAATCAACCGGTAAGCATTCCTTAATAAATAAATAAAAGTCGGTAAAGTTTGTATAAGATGTTAGTTTGAGACAGTATACTGAAACAAAACTATTTACTAAGGCTTCATATTTTAATAATTACAACAGAAATAATATAAGACAGTTATTGAATAACTGATCCTCCTCGATACTTGAAGTTTGATAAGGAAGATGCTGCCCAGTATTGGCCTTTTGGCTGTCTCAATTGCGATTTTATAAGCTTTACCTGTAATCTTTCTAAAATAATGGTAGGAAAATAATTACAATGTATTAATTTAAAATTATTAAATATAATATTTTTGACACACATTCACTATACCTAAGTAGGTACATACCTACTTGCTTATCCAATTAAAATATTTTTGCACGAGTTTCCAACAATATTTGTTTATAGAGTTTATAGACAACTTTAGAGATAAATTAATGAACAAAAAATCAAAATGCTCATAAAAGAAGCGACTTTCATATAGAGTGTAGGCGCTTTCTATACCTACATTTACTTAATTAACGCACATGGTGAGTCAAAAATGAAGAAAACAACATGGCTTGAGTTTTTCCACTATCATCTAGGGGGATTTGAAAAAATTTCTACCAGTTTATTTTTTTCTTAAAGGTAAAGGAATTACCTAAGTACCTACCAATAAATGGAAAGAAAATAAAAATCGGTCCATTTGTTCCGAAATGACAAAGCTACAAAGTTGCATCAAAAATTAGTTCC
Source organism: Polydrusus pterygomalis (assembly GCA_963969555.1). Lineage (NCBI taxonomy): Eukaryota > Metazoa > Arthropoda > Insecta > Coleoptera > Curculionidae > Polydrusus > Polydrusus pterygomalis. The sequence goes on along the minus strand of OZ018381.1, from coordinate 14,320,766 downwards.
GTCACTTTTTTTGGAACTGAGTGTAGTTACTACCATTGTTAGCTATTGACTGCGATTCCGTCTTTGAAATTTTACCTGTATTTCTTATCTGCGCTGTATATCAAGGGTATTTGTTTTATTTAGATTTCACTTGTTAACTTGACTTTTCTAATATTGTCTCCTCGGTGTTTTTAATCCTTTATGCTATAGTGGACCAAAATATAACTAGATTCTTGAAAATCTCCACATTTTACATACTCGAATAACTAAATACTAAATGAGAAAGGATATTGGTGTATTTGCAAATTATTCTCTAGACCCATTATATTTCTGATATTCCTATGTATGTATTAAAGTTCCTTGAAAATTATTGCATAACTTATCCAATCTAGATAGCAATTTACTTTTACCATACGAGACGTGATGCAAATGGTTTTTTAAAATTTAACCCTATAAGTCTTATAAAGTATTTATAAAAAACAGCGAACAGCTGTAATAGCCCAACATTTTAAATCTAGACGTTTCTCTATTTTGATATCTCCAAATAAGTATTTTTTTCTACGAGCGTGTAAAAAGTTAGACTTTTCACACCCATTTCAGTGTGAAAAGTTTTACTTTAACGCCCTAGTGTGAAAAGTAAATTACTTTTCACACGCCGGGTGAAAAGTTTTCTTGCGAAAATTAGTACCTGTACCTAATGAATTATTTCAAAAATGCAAATAATTGAATTAAATACATTTTATTCAAACATCACAAACATTTGAATTTAACAATTTATGGCTAAAAAAAATTAAATGCATTTGTTTTGGTCGTATGTAGTGCCGGCTCCGTTGTTTACAGTGTTTTTCCCGATAATATATATAGATTAATTTTTTGCAAGTGTTATCACTCATCAGTGAATGGAGACAAGATATGACATTGTGATTATAAGTTTCTTTTTTTTTTTTTTCTAAACCCAAGGAAGCATTTCTTAATAACACGTGTTTAACGACTCTAAGGGAGGCACAAATATTGCTGTAGATATTATTAATTTTTGCTTACTTTGAACCTTTTTTCCTACTTATTTCTTTTATTTTTTTTAATGGATAACACCAAGTTAATGTTCTGGATGAATTGAAATATGAGGAAAATAATATTTTAAAGATTGTTATGTCAACCAAAGGTAAAGGTATGATGTACAATAATACAAAAAAATATATGAGGAAACACAATAAATGGGAAGAGCTTAATATACAATAACATGGTAGTACACTTAGATATAAATAATAATATTCGGTGAACCCACAAATATTCTGAGTATAAAAAAAGTTTATTATTTTCATATTTCAAACATGTTACAATGGTAGTAATAACCAAAATGATGGAGTCCTCATTTTCATTAGAGAATATATTAATTATTTTCATGTCAACCACACCGTCTTACCATTAGGTGATAGGTTAAAAGTGAGTGGGTTACAGCTAACCCTCCACTGCGACCCTGCGATCTATTGTGGCTCACACCTTGTTTATATTTTCCCCAATAGGTCTAACTTTTTAATGAAGTTAATGATGGTACTGGAAGAGACATTTTTCATGTCATCCGACAGCAGAGTCACCTCGCTGAATAGGGCGAAACTGATTCTTCGTGCTGCGGGGCAAGCGCACATTACGTGTACTGCTGTTTCTGCATCTTCCATATAAAGCCGGCATTCATCAGTTGGGGCTATTCCAATTTTATACATATGGCGTCGCAATCTGCAGTGCCGGTGTACAATCCCACTAGTGCTTTAAGGCATGACCTGTTGAGCACTAGTAGTTTGTAAGTTAATTGTTGGTTTATATGGCTGTTTATAAATTCCTTTGAGTGTGTTAGACCTGGTAGATTTAACCAGTGTCTTTCCCATTTGCTTTTCGCTTCAGCTAGTATTGTTTTCCTGGCCGTAGCATGAGATATACTTATTATCGGCTCGGGTTCTGTAAATTTTAGTGCTGCACCTCTCTTAGCGAGCTTGTCGGCGGCCTCATTACCCTCTACTCTAGACCCATAGCGTCCCGGTATCCATATTAGGGTTATTTTGTTATTCTAACTTAGTTCGGATAGTGTTTCGTGACAGCTCCACTCCGTTTTTGAGGTACACCATCTCGATTCAAGGGCTTTTAACGCAGCTTGACTGTCAGAGAATATCTTGATTGATTGACCTATGTGCATACCGTCGATCTATCAGCAGTCTTACACACATTTCAATTGCATGAACCTCTGCTTGAAATATGGTTGTCATAGTTCCCACAGGCTGATAGTTAATTCTATTTTTGGGTCTTACCATTAAACCAATATGTCACAATTAGCAACATAACCTTTAAGCTTAATAACATAGAACTTTTAGTCACCCTCCATTAAGACGGCATCATCGCTTTTACTCGCGACATGCATTTATACTATTTACTTGAAACTCTCTAAACCTATCGAAGTGTTTTAACACATATTTGGTTATTACGAAATAATAAAGTAATATAATATACAGTGTGGTTGTTTAAGTGTATATGGGAATTTTTTTTATTAACGATTTCTCAGAAAATTTTATTCTTGATAAAAGTTGGTGCATGTTCCACAATCATATTAGGTGCACTTGGAATGGTTGCAAGTCAAATGGCGTACAGGGTAGGCCAAAAAATATAAAACTTTTACAAGAATAAAAAATTTTAATAAACATTTAAAATAAAAATTTTGCACTTTAAATGATGGTTTTTTAATTAGCATATTATCATTACTAATGCTTTATCTTGTTAAAACTAATTTTTAGGATATTTTAAAGTTGTGTTTAATATCGTTGCAACAAACATAAAGTTTGTGATTCCTTAATAAATTAAAAATTCAAGTAACTTTTACAAATTAATATGCTTGAACTTGAACAAAAATATGCGAAATTGGTTTGATTTTGATTAATTTATGATGGTCTTTATGGTGAATATTAAAAAAAAAATTTTGGGGAAATATTAATGTTTTTAAAAAAAATATATTTTTTTATCTGTGCATAACTTTTAATTCTAAAAAACTTTTTTTTAATAACATTTTGCTGAATTTTTTGAAATAGGGGTACTTTATTCTTGTACAAGTTTTATATTTTTTGGCCTACCCTGTACACCGCTTGACTTGCAACTATTTCAAGTGCACCTAATATGATTATCCAACATGCGAGCAGAGTTTCTAGCACTGTTTAGAAAATGATTGTGTATGCAAAAAAAATGTTGTTAATTACTACAAATAAACGAAAATTTTCAAAAAAACTATTAATACCTACAACTACATTTAAATGTAACGTTTTAAATGTAATATATCCTAAGATAAGAAATGTGGTAGGGGTACAGGCGTACTGTTCCCACCGAAATAATTTTTGCACATTTGACTTCTATACTAGTAACGATAGCCAAGATAAATTTTTCAAAAATAGTTTCAGGTATTCGGCTGTCACCAAATATAACCAGTAAAATGTATTTCAACAGGTATAAACTTGGTATCACTGGACAGCTAAAGGTTTAATCGTTTTCTGCATTGTAATGGCTTTTTAACTTAGGTCTTTCTTTCGAAGAAAATAATTTTTAAACTTGGTCTGGTTATACTAACACAGATTATAGTATATTTTAAAAACGAAATTATAATCCGAAAATGTGCTACATGAGAGACATAGTTTAAGGATAGGTCTTTCAATATTTTTAATTTGAAGTAAATCGTAGGTGCGATGCAGAACCTCTCGATCCGTAATAAAAAAAATAATATGATCGGTAATGTTGATGACAAAAGAACTACAAGGACAAGTTTCCAGTGCGATGGGACGAGGTCATCCTATTTACTGACCCCCAAATTGGCATGTCAAACATTTAATGATATCTATATTTTGAAAATATGTAATTAGTGAATGTATACTATCAAAACATTATCATTTAAAATACCAACGGAATAATACAATCAATAAAACACAGAGATAAACTTAAAATATCAATAATAATAATAATAAGTTTATTCAAATAGTTTTTAAATATTTTTAATATACAATACCGTGCGAGCAAAAATTATTTGCATCAAAGAGGGCCTTGCATCTGAGGACGTAATGCTTAGCCGTAGAGCTTAATACCTGTTGGGTGTCAGTAACTACCTGAATTAACTATCAATCAGTTATTCCGTCATCTTTGACAGTCGTTACAAGTAATTTGATTCATCGCTAATTTTTCCAATTTCTTGAACAATTCACACAATGGGCTTTACGGAACAGCACAAAACATTCATGGTTGAAGCGTATTTTCGAAACGGGGTTAGAGTAAATGGTGAGTGGCAATACAATCCGGGTTGGTGCATGGACGATTTTCACAAACATTTTCCTAACGTTGCTTTTATTGCTGGGGATTTTTATCATTGCCTGAAAAGAACCGTGGCTGTGTTTAGAGAAACAGGTTCTATACAACACAAAAAAGGAGCAGGAAGACCATCTGTAAGAACATAAGAACTTGTTGCAAACGTTCATGGAATAATGCAAAATACGCCAACAAATTGTATAAAACGCCTGTCCCAAGAAGTGGGAAGATCTTATGGAACATGCAGGACTGTTCTTAAGAAGCAGCTGAATTTATTTCCTTTTAAAGTGCAAGTATTCCAAGAAATACAAGCCGCAGATTTTGAAAGACGCAGGAATTACTCTCAATGGTTTACTCAAAATTTATTGGAAATAAATGATTTATTAGACCTGACATTTTTTTCGGGTGAAGCCTGGTTCCACCTCTCCGGTTATGTGAATTCTCAGAATACACGCATGTGGAGTAGTGAAAATCCCCATTTTTTTTGTACAGTCCACATTGCACCCTCAAAAAATTGCTGTCTGGTTAGCTGTTTCCCGAAAAAAAATTGTTGGTCCTATTTTTTTCCATGACACAGTTACAGCACAGCGGTATAGAGACAATATTTTGAATCCATTTGTGGAGCAATTACTTGACAACGAACTACGTTTTGGATATTTTCAACAGGACGGTGGAACCGCCCATACAGCCGCCGAAACTATTAACTACTTACGCAATTTTTTTGACGAGAGATTGATCAGTTTTCGATTAGACATTGAATTCCTACCTAGATCACCTTGTTTAACGGTTATGGATTACTTCGTTTTTGCTTATTTAAAGAACACTATTTTCAAAACAGCAGTTGCAAATTTAGAACAATTACAAGATAGGATTATTATAATGTGGTAACATTTCTCCAGAGATGCTGGTCAACATTTTCGAAAATATGAAGAGACGCGTGAATTTATGCTTGGAGCATGGCGGTGGCCAATTTCAGCAATTTATGTAATTATTTTTCTTTTTCTTTCTGTATATTCTTACTTTGTTAATTTTGGAAACAACAAAAATAAATTTGTATTTGTCTACTTATTTTATTACTCATTAGTTTAGCATATCATGTCATAATATGAATTTGACAAAATTTTAACCTAGATTTGGTTAGATATATCGTCCCCATATCATTGTGATCTAAACCAAGCCCTACGTTTTTTAATCTAAGCCCTCTTTGATGGTATAAAAACAATATTAACTTGTGTTGTAAATAAAGAACGTTGAAGTAGGTAATTCAAAATATAAAGCATAGTTATTACACAACGCTCATTGATGCTCTCAAGTATAATTGATGGGTGTGTGATGTTGCAAGTATTTTAAAATGATCTTGATGACAGGAAGCAGGTGTTAAAAATACGAAACGTTTATAATGACCCTTTAAGAGTTTACGGTTGGCATCCCACAGGAAAGAGTGCTTGGGCCTCTCCTTTTTATCAGGTGGTATTTCTATATCATATGCCTATGATACTATATTATTATATTATATTATATTATATTATTTTTTTAAATATAATACTTGGGAGAATACTAAGAGTAAGGTGATTAAGGGATTGGAAACGTTTAAATGTTAGCTAGACCAAAATAAAATAACTTTAAATGCTGATAAAACATTGTACCGGGTGGTCAAATAAGCGAGGACATCGGCTTTATCTCGGAAACCATTAATCGTACAACTTTCGGAAAGATTTTTTTATGAGTAAAGTGGTCAAGAGAAATTGCTGGAAATTACTTTTAAGTTCCTCATTTCGCCGCAAGGGGCACAATTAAAAATTGTTTTTTTAAATTCTAAATTTCTCCGAAAATTCCCATATTAAGGTATAACTCTGATTACATCATTGGAAAGCTTAGACAATTCTGCATCATTTTGGTTTAAGGCTCATTGGCGTACCGACCTTGATAAGAGTGGGAGAAGCTATTGAAAGTGTAAACATTAAAATCGCTGTAACTTCTAAACGACTTATCCGATTTTACTAATTTTAAGCTTGTTTGGAAGGGAAAAATAAGTATCTTCAATTGCCGTATCCAAAAGTACACGATACTGTTTAATAAAATTGCTAGAGGGCGCAATTTGTAATAATAACAGTTTTTTCGATTTTATCCCGAAAATTCAAACCATACGATATAACTATGACATCATAATCGAAAAGTAGATGAAATTTGCAAGAAAAGATGTGAAGACCGCAGTTCGATATATTTGTTCGTTTCAGAGTTATTGCCAAAACAAATAATTTTTAATACAAATTGCGCCCTCTAGCAATTTTATTAGAAACTATCTTGTATCATTCGATACGACAATTGAAGGTACTTACCTTTTTCTTCCAAACAAGCTTAAATTTAATAAAATCGGTTAAGTCGTTTAGAAGTTACAGCGATTTATCCGATTTTACTAAATTTACGCTTGTTTGGAATTACCTTCAATTGTCGTATCTATTGGTACACGATAGTTTCTAATAAAATTGCTAGAGGGCGCAATTTGTATTAAAAATTATTTGTTTTGGCAATAACTCTGAAACGAACAAATATATCGAACTGCGGTCTTCACATCTTTTCTTGCAAATTTCATCTACTTTTCGATTATGATGTCATAGTTATATCGTATGGTTTGAATTTTCGGGATAAAATCGAAAAAACTGTTATTATTACAAATTGCGCCCTCTAGCAATTTTATTAAACAGTATCGTGTACTTTTGGATACGGCAATTGAAGATACTTATTTTTCCCTTCCAAACAAGCTTAAAATTAGTAAAATCGGATGTCGTTTAGAAGTTACAGCGATTTTAATGTTTACACATTCAATAGCTTCTCCTACTCTTATCAAGGTCGGTACGCCAATGAGCCTTAAACCAAAATGATGCAGAATTGTCTAAACTTTCCAATCATGTAATCAGAGTTATACCTTAATATGGGAATTTTCGGAGAAATTTAGAACTTAAAAAACAATTTTTAATAGTGCCCCCTTGCGGCGAAATGAGGAACTTAAAAGTAATTTCCAGCAATTTCTCTCGACCACTTTACTTATAAAAAAATCTTTCCGAAAGTTGTACGATTAATGGTTTCCGAGATAAAGCCGACGTCCTCGCTTATTTGACCACCCGGCCGGTACGTTGCATTTTCTTTGACTTTGACTATATAATCAATTGTATTATTGCATCTGTCTTACTGTAAGGGACACTAACACAATTAAATATCTCGGAATTACAATAGTTAAAAATCTAGAATGGACAACAAACAAAATTAGACGTCCGTAAATTTTATCTAATACGCCGAATGTTAACAAAAATTTACTTATCCAAATTTATAGGTCACTAGTAGAGTCACTGCTTGGGTATGGAATCACAGTTTGTGAAGGGCTCTATGAAAATGCTTTGAGACTATTTAATATTGCACAGAAATTTCTATTGAGGGTTGTTTGGACTGACCTGCTTTACAATGAACATATCTTACATTTCCGATGTTTCTATTATCTTATTGATTGTATATTGTATATACTGTTTTAAATCTAAAAATAGGATTTTCGTAAACCACTGTTACCAAACTAGACGCAATATAAATAAAGTCAAAGGTTCACTATAATTTTGGTACCAATCTTTTGTGCATAAGCATAGAACTTTCTTACATAAAACCCAAGCTTTTGTACCGAAATATTGTTGACTACTTGTATAAATTTATGTTTGGTTTTTCTATTTTGAGTTATTTCATTCAAAATTAATATAATAATTTCACAGTTCGAGACTAGTCAAGGATAAGTATTTGTTTCTTTAGATAAGATGGGCTTGTTATCATTTTTGTCGGATTGTTAACATGATTATTGTTAATAACGGGTTTTAATTTCGCAGGAATTCCTTTATATTTATTTATGTAAGTAATAATATTGTTAGGTTCTGGTGTCAAAATTTTCCTCATCACAGTCGGGTATATGGTTTATTGTGTTGCCGTGTATGATTATTAAAAAAAACAATCGTTTCGGTTGCATCATGGTTAATATATTTTTTTTTAATTCCAGGTAAAATTATTTTAGGTTAGCAATTATCAGCATTTAAGGATTCCATCCACTGTAATTTAGGATTTATAAGTACCTAATAGTATTAGGAATAAAAACACTTTTTGGTTTTTTGTTGTCTTCTTTACAGACAGTTTTTCATTTTTATGATATTTTTGTTTTGAAAATTCCAAGATAGCAAACATCAAATTTTTAAAGTTCCATAGTATTTTTCTTCTTTACAGACAGTAGTTTTTCATTTTTATAATATTTTTGTTTTGGAATCTTTATGATACCAAAGATAAAATTTTGTAAACGCAATAGTTTTGGCCGCCTTTTTAAAAAATCAACCAAACACCCTCTAGAGAACGGGTACTCTGTCAAATTTACGCCATTGGAGACTCGGTCTTTGTCCGAGGGTGACCGCATTCGGGGCGACAGTCAATCTATGACAAATCTATGATGCTACGTTGCACATTTGCAGTTAATTATTTTTAAAAACCTTCGTGCAACCCTGCATCAAAGTGGTGAACTGAAAACGTTATAATATTAGTCCGGGAATAACCCACTTGCAACACATTTAACTAGAAACCAAGATAAAAATTTAATTGCAGCTTGTAACAAATAATAGTTCTTTATGTACTTTTTTTAATATTTTATTGTTCACATTTTTATAATTTGTTATACCTGGAGGTAATTATTAGAAATATGTGAATGTTGCTTCTTCCATGACGATGGTTTCAATAATAATATCCTTAGAAGTTATATTACAGTTAGTGTTAACCAGACATTTTGTGTAAGGCATGTAAGGTGCATTTTAATGCAAAATTCCCCCATTGTCCCAGGCAATACCATTATTTATTTATTTACGTACATGCCTTACAGGTTCTTACAAACCCAACTACAAGGTAGGACTAAAAAATATATCATATAACCCCATAAGTAAAATAATCAGAAGAACATTTTTAAATCAAAAATTAACAAAAATTGAAAGGTACTTAGATAATGTACACAATACCACTAACCCCCTAAGATATTAACAAAAAAACATAATTATTAAAAAAGTATCCCAATGAATTTCAATGTGTTTAGAATGTGTTACTTGTCGTGTCGGCAATTTCCCCCCCTTCCTGAGTATTCACACAAAAAATCAAAATTTGTCTTTTACAAATAAAAACACCTTTTAACTTAAATATACCTACTACGGTTTACCGCATCGCATATAGTTTGTACACTTTGTTGCAGAAAAAATGCGTAGGTGTTTTTTATGTTTGTTTTTGTTAATTTCAGTGGCAGCTCGCGGTCTTAAAAAATGGTGAAGAGCTAGGTATAGTGCGGGTACTTAAACAAACATTGACTAATTTATATTTTTATTACCTACTTATATAGCTAGTTTTTGTAAATCAGATCGATTCTTCGGTCCTTTCGCGAGGCAAACTTGTCAACAATATCGTCATAAAAGGGATTTTGCGCCCTAAGTTTCAACAAAAATTCTTTATGAAGCGAGATAACAGCCAAAGACGAAACTCTTCCTTGTAAAATGGAATTCCTTGTAAAAGTGTTTAACCTTTTTAAACACGAAAAACTTCTCTCTACCGATACACTCGTCGATGGAATTGTAAGAATCAGGCCAAATTATGTAAAGTCGCCACAGTGGATCTTTGCCCGTGCGTCATCAATCAACGATCAGGACTCAACGTGGTTAATAACTCTGCATCCTTATTTATTACAGTAACAAGTTTGAATAAAAGCATAAAAGAACGTCTCCAAGATTCCGCAATAATATAACGTGCTAGACAAGAATAAAACTATAAACGTCAATTAATTCCTTTTTTTATTTGTTTAGTTGACTACCGTTGTATTTCAGAACGTCATTGTCAACCTTATTTTGATCTGCCAATCTAATTCGTATTTTGTAAATTTGTGTGCCTTAAAACGGTTCCTTTTTCTAAAAATAGTTCTTTTTAGAGCTAATTATACCCACCATCTGTCTTGGCGGCAAGTATTTATGGATTTTTATAATACCTAATTTATTTATTTTAAATATTCTAACCATGAAAATTCTTTGAAATGTTTACGGCAGTGGCTAAATTCCCCTAAATGAAAGAATGTCAAAAATTTGACTTTTGCGATTTTAATAGTCAATAAAACACCAAACTTTTTTAGATTTTAAGCTTTAAAAATAGTATTAAATGTATTAACATTTGTTTGTCAATTTCTTTTAGATAATAGAGAATGCCGGGCAAAACTTCAAATAAATAATAATTTTTCGGGATATTCTGTAGGTACGTCAAATGGTAGGCAGGCACGTCCATTTTATGAACTTAACTTAGTTTTGACTTTTTTCGTCTCGTAATTTTGATTTGATTCATACGATTTTGATGACGTGACGGGAAAAGATCCACTGTGGCGACTTTATAAGCTTCAGTAAAAATGTCTTTATGTCCTTGTAACTTGATAATAAGTTCTTGCAAATTTATGTTTCTATAATTTTTGTCGGCATATAACAAAGAAAGCTCATTTTTAAGTCTTTGATGTTTTGTAAATCCTGTTCCATAAAAGATTCCAGTAGGTCTGTCCAACGACTGAATGGAGTTTCCAACAAATTACAAACTGTCATTAATTGGGTTCATTTTAAAAACACTAATATTTAATATTGTCGAAAAAATTTCCTCCTGGTTTTATATTTTTTGGTGAAGAGCCCCTTCACCTACTTCACCTGACGAGCCGCCACTGGTTAATTTGGCATCAATAAAATGTTTTTTTTTCGTCCATAAAGTTTTTTTTTGAAATGTGAAATGATCCCTGCCATCTCGCTTTAAAGCGATATGTTTAAGAAATTTCCGTTAAACCTTTTCCAAATTATCATTATAAACATTTTATCCTGGAGGCCACACCACTGCACCATACTCCAGCCTTGATCTCACATACGAATTAAATAAAGTGCTAACAGCCTAAACATTCATGATGTCTCTTGTACATCGCAGAATAAAGCCTTAAGCCCTTGAAGCCTCGGCAATTACATTGTTTACTTGATAATAAAAAGAAAGGTTCGAGTCAAAAGTTATGCAAAGGTCTCTGAACTCCTCGACGCGTGGAACTGAGCGATTATCTATTGATTAATCGTATAGAATTATTGATACAACGTTACACTTTCTTACCTTAAGCTGTAGTTTATTTTCATAACACAATCATACCAAGGTTAGATTGAGGTTCAATACAGTCGTCTATATTCTTTATTCTTTTATATAATTTAATATCGTCTGTATACTTTAAATGACTGACGGTAAGTTTATAAAGTCAAATTAATGTAAGAACTCGCCGCATCACCTGTCATTAATGGCACCCTGTTGAAGTCTGGTATATTTTACGTTAAGCGGTTGGCTACAGAACCGGACTAAGGTTTTTACCTTCGCCTTCGCCATCTGTTAAATTTTGTAAGGGAATATTGAAATTTTGAAAATATATAGCCACAGAATATATAGCTACGCAAAGCTATATATTCTGTGATATAGCGTAGATACTAATTTTATTATTTATAAAGTAAAATATTGATAGACCAAAATAAGTACGTGAAAACATTATAAAAGTAAAGCAAAAATAGGTATTTTTGTATTTACTATACACAGGGGCGGATGGGCCCACCGGGACACCGGGAGATATCCCGGTGCGCCGGTCCCTCAGGCGCCGATAGGCGCCGCCGCTGTTTGCGAACTTTTTCTTTTCTTTTTTAACAATTTAAATTAATTTTGAAAATAATCGAAAAAGCAAAAAACCAGAATTTAATTATGTTATCTTTATGTTAAATATTATTCATTTAATTTTTATATTAATAATAAATATGGTTTTCACCTAAATGTGTTTTAAATGTAATAAATATAGTTTAAAAAAACTAAAAAACACGTTTTAATAATAATTAATCAAACTAAAAAGCCGAAAATAATATAGTTTAAAATAATTCTTGAAATTCTTAATATAGGCAGGAAATAATAATGAACGATAAACATTAGTATTATTGTGAAAAAAGCATGGGGTGCTCGATATACGAAAAATATGGCACAAAGCGAAAATTATATTGTATTGTCAGCGGTTCTTGATAAGTCTACAAAATTTAAATTAAATCTGATCATTTAAAGTGGGTCAAAATCGGGTTCAAAGAAGTTGGTTACAAACAAACATACATACAAACCCGATCGTCCATGCCGAATTATAAGAAAAGAACGATATTTGCAAATTTTTTAAAAATTTTCCGACATTTTCCATACATATTCAGGAAAATTTCGTAATATTCATAAATTGCCATTTTTCTCAGACAGTATTAACTTTAGGAAAAAAGCCTATATAGCTAAAAAGTTGTATCTCGAAGGAATCTACATCCCCAGCTTGTTATTATTTTTTCGTATCTCTTACGGTTTTCTAGATATCGGCCAAAATATGATTTCTATATTTTGCCTTGTATCTCGAAACTGATATAGTACTTAGACGAAAATTTTTAAAATAAAAATGACGCGTCTTTAAACGTTCCATAAATATGGTTATATAACATTTTTCTCTCAAACTTCAATAACGGAGTTATTCGCAAGAAATAAAAAAACGACAAAAATTTTCAAAATTGAAAAAAAAAATTTGTCAAAATTTTATTTTGACGGGTAGAATTTTTTCTATACGTCCCCACGTTTGTTTCATTATTATCGGTTATTGTAATAATTGTGACATATCAGGTGTCAAATTTTGACAAAATAATTTTTTGCGTATTTTTTCAACTTTCCACCGTTAATATACATACGACCTTATAGTTTTTTCATTAATATCATTTTTTTGAAACGATTTGTCATATTGACAGCTGTCAAATTTTGACAGGATAATTTTTTGCGTATAGATTATTGTATTGTCAGTGGTTCTTGATAAGTCTACAAGCACTACATACAAACATACAGATGAAGCTAATAAAAGCGTGTTAAAAAATAAAGTTTGTTTTTTTATTTATGAGTTATTATAAAAAATATGTCGTAAGTGGATGAAAAAAAACATATTTATGTCTTTTCATTTTTTTATTGGATCGGCACGACGCGGCGCCGTTTCAATTGACTTCCCGCGCCGGTACGAGGTGTCCCATCCGCCCCTGACTATACAAGGAAAAAAATAATACATCTTTAAGGTGTAAGCTTTGTGGTGCACGTCTAATTAAAACACCATATTGGGAACCCTTTTTGTATTGTTTCTTTGTGGGAATTTTATATATGGATATATATACAGGGTGTCCCGTTACTAATGGGGTATACAGCAACAAAAGATAGTGGAGTTGAAAATATGTCATTTAATTTCATTTCTTATACGGTTAAAGAGGTACAGGGTGATCCAAGTAAATATTTACTTTATATAATTGGCGATGATTTGATGTTAAGCGGATATGAATCAAATTGGGTGTAGTTATATTTTTGAGGTCAAGAAGGAGGATTCCATAATGAGTTTAAGATACCTCCTAAAAAACGCTAGCTACACAATATGAGTTAAGATAAATAATAAGATAAATTCTCGAATATATTTTTTGTCTCACATTTCTGACCGCTTTACCTCAAATTATATTTATACAGGGTGTCCCATAACTTATGGGCCGTAGAGTAACTGGAGAAACTAGACATCAAACTAAGCCGATTAAGTCAGATAAGTTTTTTCGGATTGTTACTCGTTCTAGAGATACAGGGTGTTGAAAGTAAAAGTTTTTTCTCGAAAATAAGCCATAATTTTAAAACCGTTTAATGAATCGAATTGAAATTTGGCAGTATTATGTTTTTATGAGCAAGAAATAAGAATTTGTAGAAATTTTTAAGTTTCACACTAGAGGGCGCTAGTTGCATACACTGGGCTTCATAAATCTATGATTTTTTTTCTTACCTGTGATATTAGGTGTTTTTCAATTAAAGTTTCTTAAAGAAGGGCATTTTCTGAGTCAAAAAGGTGTACTTAATTGATCTTAATATCTTTAACGGTTTTCGAGATATTTCCCTTTAAACATCCCAAAGCATAAAAAAACATGGTACATAATTAAATTAATATTTTAATTATCACAACGCAATAAATTCGAAACAGTGGAACAAAAACAAGAAGCTCGCTTTAGTAAATGTTGAAAGTGACCACCGTTGACCCCAATACACTTTATTAAACTTTTAACTAAATAAATAATAATATTAATAATAATAATAATAATAAACTTTTACTTTCAACACCCTGTATCTCTAGAACGAGTAACAATCCGAAAAAACTTATATGACTTAATCGGCTTAGTTTGATGTCTAGTATCTCCAGTTACTCTACGGCCCATAAGTTATGGGACACCCTGTATATAATCTCGATATTTCAATTAGTTTTTCAGATAATTGCGATTAAATGCTAGATGGCAAGAAACATTTAAAGAAACATTTCTTAACGAAACATATTTATTGAAAATTGACCGTGCATTCTTAAGCATAAATTACATATTTTCAAGTATAGTATCTCTTGTTGCTGTATTTGCCCCTTAGTTATGAGACATCCTGTATATAACGATGAGTAAATGGATTAACTAGGCACTTTATTGATTTCATAATCTCTGGTTTTGAAATATAAAAAATTCAAAAGTAAAATGTTTAAAACACAAAAAACAGCTAAAAAAATACAAAAATCGGAAGAAAATAATATGACGCAACCTGACGCGTGAGCTTGCTACGGCCCACTGCTGATCTGGGAACTTTAACGACGAAACCAGATGAGCTGTTAATGTCAAATGTCGTTGTCTTCTGTCGAAACGCTTTGTTTTAAGATAAAGTTAACTATAACCTATACCGCTAATAAAAATACGGTAGTAACGGTCCTAATACAGACCCTTGGGGGACACCAGAAGTAGCAGAGTATTGGGGTGATTTACCATTAGTTAAACTAAATTTATCTAAAGTCATTAATAGAGTAAAGTCGGCATATATGGAATAGTCGGGTTATATGGAATTCTCCGTAATTTTAAAACAGGTGGCGACACCTCTTAAAGAGAAGTGGTATTAGAACATTCGTTGAAATTGTAGACCCCCGCTATAAATAAAATCCGCCACTATATTCTTGTCACGCCGCAAAATCTAAGGTTATGATTTTCTTGTGTTCAAAGTTTCTGCACGGCGTCAGTTAAAATCGGTTTGTGACTACATTTTTTGAAAATAAATTTATTTGAAAGCAAGGTGAGTTAGTTTAGACATAAGATAGTGTAAATTTTTACGATTAGGATTGATATTTTTGATAACAATAAACAGAGCACTAGTTATGTTTACGTTTCGTGGGGCGGGTAATATGGAATATTCCATATTTACAGCCCAATTGCTATTCCATATTACCAACTGAATAGAAAGTAACGAAAAATATTTTTTTACAAAAATTATGGCTACTTGTTTGCCGAAAAAACGAAAGCAATGGAATGAGGATGATATGACAAAAGCTATCGAATCAGTAAGGAATAAGACTATGGGATATTTGACCGCAGCAAGAGTATTTAAAGTTCCACGTTCTACACTTTTTCGCCTCTGCACCATCGAAGGGCCTGCAGAAACTGTTAGTAAAACGAAATTGGGTAAAAACCCAGTTTTATCACCAGAGTTAGAAGAAGAACTAGTTCGTTATCTACTAATAATGGATCAAAAGTTTTTTGGCATGACAAGAAGGGATGTCAGATCCATGGCATTCCAACTTGCTAAGCGGAATGGCATACTACATCCCTTCTCACTTTTGCGCGAGTCTGCGGGGAAAGATTGGTTTTCTTCCTTTATGAAGAGGCATAAGGCTACATTAAGTCTACGAAAGCCCACTGGAACTTCCCTAGCAAGAGCCGTTGGTTTTAACAGAGAAAATGTCGCTGAGTTTTTTGACTTATTAGAGGAGACCATGACGCAGCAAAATTATGGCCCTCATCAAATATATAACGTAGATGAGTTGGGATTGTCTATTGTGCAATCAAGATGTCCAGAAGTGGTATCGCTGAGAGGGAAGCGGTGAAGAAAATGTGGACGTTCTAAAATAATTACGTCGACACCGAATAAGAAAGAACTAGAGGAATCAATTAATCTTTCACGACAAAAGGCTACCCGAGAAATATTCGATGAACCTGGACCTAGTGGATTAAAAACCAAGAAAAGTAAAGTCACCAAAAAATATGTCCCCTCTAGTTCCTCTGATTCACAATCTGAACCAGTAATTAATGATTCACCTGATGAAGATCTGCCTTTGAGCTGCTATGCTAAAAAACCAAGCACAGAAGATGTGCAGTGTATTTTTTGCCAAGAAAGATTTTCCATGAGCCGAAGTAAAGAACCATGGGTGATGTGCGCAGTCTGCAATGAATGGGCACACGAAGCTTGTACCAATGCAGAAAGAGATGTTTTTGTTTGTGATTATTGTTATTCCTAAATATCTTCCTTAGTTTGCTTGTTAGAAAATAAAATTATTTTAGTAAAGTATTTTACGAATATAAGCCCTATTCCATATTACCTTATATGACCATTCCATATTAACCTCCTTTTTTTAATTTAGAACAAAAATGCATTAAAAATAAAAAAAAATCTAAGATTGCCAAATATGATTTTACTGTTAATTTAGAACATGTCACTCTTGGGAGATACTTGGAACTATTTAACTGTAAAAAATTGCAGCTCTATACACTTTAGTTTCCACGTTATAACCCTAAAAGTAATCGATATTCCATATATGCCGACTTTACTCTACTAATAATTTATTTTTTCTCATTTCACAGTGCAATGGTTAAATTCCATTGCTTTATTATTGCGACTCATGATTCCTGGTAATATTCAATAACAAGATATCACAGCACCATGGCGAATGAAACAACTTCAAGAAGTTCTACAACTAATGAAAAAATAGAAAAAGTCCTGCGGAAGTTTCTAGAGCCGACTTTTAAAATTAGAAATGATGTTTACTTAAACCAGTTTTTAACGCATTTGGTTGGAAAAAATGGTAAGTGTATACTGCTCCCCAGCTAGAGTATTTGGCGATCAACAGCTGGAAAATAACAACTGTGCGGGTAATGAGATGACGTAGTTACGTTCAAACTTTATGCTTTCACGGCGAAACAAAAATATTTTCGTACAATAACCTACCGGGTGTGTCTCAAAAGACGTTTACCCCTATAACTTTTCTGTATTTATAGATATTAAAATGAAATGTTAAGATTATGCATAAGAGATGAGTCTGCATTTATTGGCATAACTTTCAATTTGTTAGCCCTTCTGGTTTGACCGGAAGTGACCTTGACTTTGGTATGTTAAATGGGACATCTTGTATATTTTTACTTATTGGGATTCAGCTTAACATTCTGAGTAAAATGACACCTCACTTGTCATTTTTTGACGTGTTATAACATTTTTATGCTTATTTTTTATTTTCAATCTAGAGTGCTACAAATTAATTAAATCTGTTAATTTATAGTCAAGTAGTAAATTAAAATTATGTCATAATAATTGACATTCTAAGTTTGACAAGCGTTTAAAAAGTTAAATTTTGTTTTCTTGACGTTTACTCCATTTTTCGAAACGGAACGATGGTAGTTCACTAGAATATATTTAAAACGAGCATTTTTTTTTTCAACAATTTCATACCATACACTCCTATGCTATTTTAAAATTGACACGAAAAAATTTGCTTTATGTCCCAATCGCAAATTTAAAAGCGTTATGCATTATTGCCGCCCTGTCTTTCCTAAAGAATTATAAAGGCGACATTGAAAAACAATGGAATGGTTTTGAAAACCAATATGGTTTTAAATTAAAATTGTAATGTCATTAGTTTATTAAACTTACATTGTAAATCAGATAAAATGGTCCGGTCAAACCGGAAGTGCTAACAAATTAAAAATTATGCCAATAAATGCAGACTCATCTCTTATGCATAATCTCAAAATTTCATTTTAATATCTATAAATATAAAAGGTTATAGGGGTGAACGTCTTTTGAGAAACACCCGGTATATTAATTCAATATGCATGTAAATATCATCTTTAATATTATGGAAATTTTGAAAAACGAACTTAGTTTATAAGGAGACGAAATCCTAATGTTTTGACCAGTTTTTTTTTTCAATTTCTAGAAGACGATAAAATTTGGAAAAAAGACCTAAATCTGCAAGACAAGTTTTGTCAATGGATTATCGAGGCGTCCGTTTTGTGGGATGTGCAGCAAGTTAAGCCACAACCCGCAGTATTGTCTTTTACCCTAAATTTGGCCAGTAAGCTCAGTACCGATGAACAGATTTTTGTCAAGTTAAATTGTCAGAATGTTTATGAAAGTTTAGTAGGTAAGTTGTTGGGGTAATTTTAACTTTTGATCTTTCACATTACATATTATCATCTTTAGTAATTTCGAATGACTTAAAACGTATTTGTTACAAACAAGGAAGATATTTTTTTATATGAAAATATCCTACTTAGCCCTGGTCTATTTACATTTTTTCACAAACTACGAGTCGAAGTTGTTTTAGTTTCAAATTAAATTTATTCTACTAAGGATCATACATTATGATTTGAGGTTCGTCATATAAAACTATAAAACTAACTACTTAACTTAGGAGGCAGTTTAAATTTAAATTTTAGACTACTAACATTAGATGTACGAGAAAAATCTAGAAATATGACATCGTTTATGCATTCAAAAAGTCTTTTAGTGTGTAAAATGCATTGTTTATAAGAGAGTCCTTTAGTTTTCTTCCAAATATACCTCTTGTTTTGGATTGTTTGATTTCTTCTGGCCGTTTATTAAAAATTTTGATTCAGACATAGTGGGGAAATTTTTCATATCTTGTTGAAGTGTGTCTAGGGACTATAAGGCCATTTGCGTTTCTTGTATGTTTCTGTTTTCTTGGAATTCGTTCTTGTTCTTGTATACATATGTGGAGCACTTAAGGATGTATATGGAAGTAACTGTGAGGATTTTCTGTTTTTTGTATATTTCTCTGCACGTTTGTGTTGGTTTCAATCCAAAGATGAGCCTTATTAGACGTTTCTGTGCTTGAAATACTCGGTTTATGTTTACTGCTTGTCCCCACAGTAAAATATTATACCTGAGATGAGGATAAGCTAATGCGTGATAAATCAAGGAACATTCCGACAACCACCTTGTTTGTTTCTAGTTCTTGATGTATAAATTGGATAAGTTGGAATGTAGCTGTCTCGGTGGATTTACCCCGTTGAAAACCATGTTGATCGTTCCTTATCACTTTAAATCGGCCAAGAAAATGCATTAGTCTATCGTACAGTAGGTATACGTTCGAAGATTTTTGAAAATACACTGAGCAGGGAGTGTTGTTGTCAATGTTACATTCATTGCCCTTTTTAAATATTGGTATTACCGTGGCTAGTTTTAATGTGGATGGAAATGTTCCAGTGATAAAGGTACTATTTATTGGATGTTGAAGGGGCTGTTCTATCTCCTCGCGAAATTTTGAGTTTAGAGTGGTTTTGGATTTTCTCTTTTGCTATATTTGCAAAGTACTTCCCAAATGTTTCTGCAACAGCTTGTTTGTTGTATATTTTATGGTTCATTAAATTTCTTTTAAATAATACGTTTTTTACCAGCATAAAGCTGGAATTATAAGCTCTGCGTTTGCTTCAGCGCCAGCGCTGGCGTTAACGCAAGAAGTTAAATCATTGAATTGTAATAGAATGGTCTATAAACTTCGCTGGTGCCGGTAGCCGTCCGATTTTAACCAACCTTAACTTTTGGCGCTGGTGTTGGTAGCAAATCCGTAGCGGTGACCTAAAGCCCATAATATTCTATCATTTGTATCAGACAAAATTATTGCCAAAACTGCGAACCGAACGAACGCCAACCTGAAGTTTATAAATGCCGACTACGAACGTCAACAACGAACTCTAACGAAAACGACGAACGCCAACGTCAGCGCCGGAGCCAATAAGAGTTTATAATTCCAGCTTTATGGAACGATCAATTTTCACTTGTCTTGTTTTAAACGTTTTTTGCTTTCTAAGAAATGCCCGTAATACTAAATTTGTGAGAACTCCTAAAATGTAAATTGCCACAAATCTTACATTGTGAAATGTTATAAAAATAGCCTTGATATAGAATAAGTATAGAGAAATTTGATATACACGGTTAAATTATTTAAACTATCACCACTACTTGTGGTTTGAGTAGTTATAACAAGAAAACCGACAGAGCTGGGTTCTTGGGTCCTCCTCGTTTTTAGCTGCCTAACAATTTCGGCAAAAAGCGTAATGTTTTATAATCTGCAGTAAAAATCTTGTATTATTAACCGAATCGAAGATTATCTTGTCTCAGGTAGTGGATGCTCCTACTTTTGAGAACATGTTGACGCTGAAAGAAAGTATTAATGGAAGAGTGGAAAACGTAACGTATTTGAAAGCATAGATGCTACGCAGTATCACCGCCAAATCAAGCTTGTTTTCGTCCGTTTTTCAACAAACATTAAACAAAACTTTAAAAATTTAGCTGAAATTATGGAAACTATTCAAAGATCAAGGCTAAAGTATAAACAAATACCCTCACAGCAGTAAAGGGATTACCGCGAACTTACTGGGTAAAAATAAATATTAAGTCGAAAGTAAATATACCAAGCGCCAGCAACAGCTCGGCTAGCCTGGAGCATATCCTAGGGAGACACAAATGTCATAGAAGAACTGTGAATAAATATATATTGCTTGACGTGTAAATAATTACAAAAAATATTAGCTGCTTGTTAGGCCTGCTAGTCAGCTATTCAAGCCTGTTCAAATACAGCTCTCTGCCTCCCGTACTATAATATTATTAGTAGGTTTTAAAGACGCCCCCAAACAGTCAAGTATATATAACACAAATTGCCTAGAACAGAACTATGCAATCTTCACGACGACTACTACGAAACCGATGCGATAGTACAAAACGACGAAGGATAGGGAGTTCAGTATGGTAACTACCTGTTAGACCTGCAAGTCAGCTATTCAAACCTGTTCAAATACAGCTCTACCTCCCGTACTATAAATTTATAAGTAGATTTTAAAGACGCCCCCAAACAGTCAAGTATCTATAACACAAATTGCCCAGAACAGAACTATGCAATCTGCACGACGACTACTATGAAACCGATGCGATAGTACAAAACGACGAAGGATAGGGAGTTTAGTATGATAGCTACCTGTTAGACTTGCTAGTCAGCTATTCAAACCTGTTCAAATACAGCTCTACCTCCCGTACTATAAATTTATTAGTAGATTTTAAAGATTTTAAAGACGCCCCCAAACAGTCAAGTATTTATAACACAAATTGCCTAGAACAGAACTATGCAATCTGCACGACGACTACTATGAAACCGATGCGATAGTACAAAACGACGAAGGATAGGGAGTTCAGTATGATAGCTGCTTGTTAGGCCTGCTAGTAAGCTATTCAAGCCTGTTCAAATACAGCTCTACCTCCCGTACTATAAATTTATTAGTAGATTTTAAAGACGCCCCCAAACAGTCAAGTATTTATAACACAAATTGCCTAGAACAGAACCATGCAATCTGCACTACGACTACTATGAAACCGATGCGATAGTACAAAACGACGAAGGATAGGGAGTTCAGTATGATAGCTGCTTGTTAGACCTGCTAGTCAGCTATTCAAGCCTGTTCAAATACAGCTCTACCTCCCGTACTATAAATTTATTAGTAGATTTTAAAGACGCCCCCAAACAGTCAAGTATTTATAACACAAATTGCCTAGAACAGAATCATGCAATCTGCACTACGACTACTATGAAACCGATGCGATAGTACAAAACGACGAAGGATAGGGAGTTCAGTATGATAGCTACCTGTTAGACCTGCTAGTCAGCTATTCAAACCTGTTCAAATACAGCTCTATCTCCCGTACTATAAATTGATTAGTAGATTTTAAAGACGCCCCCCAAACAGTCAAGTATTTATAACACAAATTGCCTAGAACAGAACTATGCAATCTTCACGACGACTACTACAAAACCGATGCGATAGTACAAAACGACGAAGGATAGGGAGTTCAGTATGATAGCTACCTGTTAGACCTGCTAGTCAGCTATTCAAACCTGTTCAAATACAGCTCTACCTCCCGTACTATAAATTTATTAGTAGATTTTAAAGACGCCCCCAAACAGTCAAGTATTTATAACACAAATTGCCCAGAACAGAACTATGCAATCTGCACGACGACTACTATGAAATCGATGCGATAGTACAAAACGACGAAGGATAGGGAGTTTAGTATGATAGCTACCTGTTAGACTTGCTAGTCAGCTATTTAAACCTGTTCAAATACAGCTCTACCTCCCGTACTATAAATTTATTAGTAGATTTTAAAGACGCCCCCAAACAGTCAAGTATTTATAACAGAAATTGCCTAGAACAGAACTATGCAATCTGCACGACGACTACTATGAAACCGATGCGATAGTACAAAACGACGAAGGATAGGGAGTTCAGTATGATAGCTGCTTGTTAGGCCTGCTAGTCAGCTATTCAAGCCTGTTCAAATACAGCTCTCTACCTCCCGTACTATAAATTTATTAGTAGGTTTTAAAGACGCCCCCAAACAGTCAAGTATATATAACACAAATTGCCTAGAACAGAACTATGCAATCTGCACGACGACTACTACGAAACCGATGCGATAGTACAAAACGACGAAGGATAGGGAGTTCAGTATGGTAACTACCTGTTAGACCTGCTAGTCAGCTATTCAAACCTGTTAAATACAGCTCTACCTCCCGTACTATAAATTTATTAGTAGATTTTAAAGACGCCCCCAAACAGTCAAGTATCTATAACACAAATTGCCTAGAACAGAACTATGCAATCTTGACGACGACTACTACGAAACCGATGCGATAGTACAAAACGACGAAGGATAGGGAGTTCAGTATGGTAACTACCTGTTAGACCTGCTAGTCAGCTATTCAAACCTGTTCAAATACAGCTCTACCTCCCGTACTATAAATTTATTAGTAGATTTTAAAGACGCCCCGCCCCCAAACAGTCAAATATTTATAACACAAATTGCCTAGAACAGAACTATGCAATCTGCACGACGACTACTACGAAACCGATGCGATAGTACAAAACGACGAAGGATAGGGAGTTCAGTATGGTAACTACCTGTTAGACCTGCTAGTCAGCTATTCAAACCTGTTCAAATACAGCTCTACCTCCCGTACTATAAATTTATTAGTAGATTTTAAAGACGCCCCGCCCCCAAACAGTCAAATATTTATAAAACAAATTGCCTAGAACAGAACTATGCAATCTGCACGACGACTACTACGAAACCGATGCGATAGTACAAAACGACGAAGGATAGGGAGTTCAGTATGGTAACTACCTGTTAGACCTGCTAATCAGCTATTCAAAACCACTTTACAATAGTGGCTACGACAGATTTTATTAATTATACTTTGGTTCGGATTTCTTCCAGAAAAATTTTTATGCGTGTCGGTGCTTTCTGAAAAGTTATATAGGGGGAATTGGGAGAGGCTTCTATGATGAAAAGATCTCTTCTTTGATGCTACTTTCTTAAAGGCATTTGATATCATTAATCGTAACCTAATTCACTCTAGACTCCCAATGACTAACAATATCCGCAGCTTTACGGCCGGTTTTTTGCTTGTGTGTAACTTGTTATATAAGTGCAAATATCAGTTTGAGCATTGTTAGATGTAGTAATTGTTTAAATTTCAGGAGTTTCCCTAACTAACTCAACGGATCCTTCCGTGACCCTGGGTTTGCTCACTTTGCTGTGTTCCTTTCTAGAACATAAAAGTGGATTGCAATGGGCGATGGCCACAAATCATTGGACCGGTGTGGTCAATTTGGGCTTGAAAGCGCATACAATGTACATCAGGAAAAAGGCGTAGGTATTGCGAGGCATACAGGGTGTAAAAATGACTTATCAACATATTGCATGAAAATATTTGTTGTTTAATTATTTGCCTTATGCTGTTTTATGCTAGATAGAATGTTCCAATGTCTCCAAACGTTGAAATAAGTAAAGTTATCATTGTTTCGTTTTCAGTGCTTGCGTTTATGAAATTAGTACAATCATTATTTTTCTTGGGTACTAAGTAATTTTTAATTGGATTATTAAAAAATATTAAAATTTGGTGTGCGAGTCTATCATACAAGGGCCTTTCAAAAGTCTAATACCGTGCGAGCAAAAATTATTGGCATCAAAGAGGGCGTGGATTAAAAAACGTATGGCTTGGTTTAGATCACAATGATATGGGGACGATATATCTAACCAAATCTAGGTTAAAATTTTGTCAAATTCATATTATGACAAGATATGCCAAACTAATGAGTTATAAAATAAGTAGACAAATACAAATTTATTATTGTTGTTTACAAAATTAACAAAGTAAGAATATACAGAAAGAACAAGAAAAATAATTACATGTATTCTGAGAATTCACATAACCGGAGAGGTGGAACCAGGCTTCATCCGAAAAAAAGTCAGGTCTAATAAATCATTTCTTTCCAATAAATTTTGGATAAACCATTGAGAGTAATTCCTGCGTCTTTCAAAATCTTCGGCTTGTATTTCTTGGAATACTTGCCCTTTATAAGGAAATAAATTTAGCTGCTTCTTAAGAATAGTCCTGCATGTTCCATAATATCTTCCCACTTCTTGGTACAGGCGTCTTATACAATTTGTTGGCGTATTTTGCATTATTTCACGAACGTTTGCAACAACAACAAGTTCTTCTGTTCTTACAGATGGCCTTCCTGCTCCTCTTTTGCGTTGTATAGAACCTTTTTCCCTAAACACAGCCACGGTTCTTTTCAAGCAATGATATAAATCCCCAGCAATTAAAGCAACGTTAGGGAAATGTTCGTGAAAATCGTCCATGCACAAACCCGGATTGTATTGCCACTCACCATTTACTCTAACCCCGCTTCGAAAATACGCTTCAACCATGAATGTTTTTGCTGTTCCGTAAAGCCCATTGTGTGAATTGTTCAAGAAATTGGAAAAAATTAGCGATGAATCAAATTACTTGTAACGACTGTCAAAAATTACGGAATAACTGATTGATTGTTAATTCAGGTAGTTACTGACACCCAACAGGTATTAAGCTCTACGGCTAAGCATTACGTCCTTAGATGCAATGTCCTCTTTGATGCAAAATAATTTCTGCTCGCACGGTACAATTTTGATGTAAAATTAATGAGGAAGCCAATATTGAAGGGTAGCAAAATTTACATGGGAGTCCCCATGGCCAGTTTGCCGGTGCACCACCCAGTATAAATCTCGTCACATGTAAACACTTTCTGATTTTTACGTCATTAAGGTTATCAGAACCCAGATATTGAAATCTTGTGTTACCACACCTTTAGTGTGGTGTGCCACAGACAGTTGACAGTTTTATACTCCTGCAACATGCCAGCGTGAGACAAGTATACTTATTCTAACAACGTATATGTATTTACGTATGTTGTAGCACGAAAAATAAGAAAGTTAACAGCGGACACATATACTAACTTTTCAAAACATAACATTCAGGAAAGATATCAAAAAACTCCGGAAAAATATAGTAACTTCGTTACAGTGTTTAGTATGACTATATATTTATGATTTTATAGATAAATGCTAGGGACTGGGCCATTTTAACTACACTGGTTTTAGCTAGTGATCATGTATTTTATGTGAAAATTTTTGTATTCATAATATTATACATTAAAAATCCCATTGTAGATAATCAAGATAATGAGCCTTATGAATAAAAATTAAGCATCTACTTGAAGCAATTACTGTTTAGTAAAAGCAATTGCTTGATATGAATAAAATTTTCAAGCAATTGCTGCTTTTCTTACACCTCTGTAGCAAATGCATATTCAACACAAGTTCAGACGTGGCTTATCCACTTGTTCAGATTATAGATTTCATGTTCAGTTTGGTGCCTAATTTGCAAAAGAGTTGACGTAAATACAACAACGTTGGTCTATTTATTTAGTCTGTTATGTTTTTGTGGAAAAAACTTATATTATAATTAAACTTATATTTGTGATATGGCAGATTTCAGTGAAAATGAGGAAAGTGATAGTAGTGATGAAGAAATTAAAGACAAGCAATTGATATTCGTTCACTAAATTGAAGGAACATAAATAAATCTCTCTGACCACAACTGTTTAGCTTCTACAACAGCTTCAGCACTTGTAGGAAATTTAATAAAAATATTGGCCTTCTCCAAAACTGCATCTATTACAGAAGTATATGTCTCACAGACAGTAGTTTGGTGAACACCGAGTTCTTCACCTACAGAATTTTGAAAGCCCGGATCCGAGAATTTCCGCAGAAAAACTTTAATCTTATTTAAAGGCGACAGTGCACCCCCTTGCCTTTTACCAGTATCAGTCAAAAAATAATTTGCCAACCACTCACCATTTTCGCAGTCAAATCGATATAACTTTCGGAAATCATCATATCTGCAATTTTTCGTACACTGTAGATTTTTCTTTTACGGGCGTTCATATATTCAGCCATAATTGAAGACACAAATTAAGAGCAACGCACGTGTATGCCGCGGAGAACTAAAGTTGACTGCTACCAAGCAAATGATGCAGGGGTCGACCTACCTTAAAAAGTTGAAAGCAATTGCTACACTAGAAAAAGCGATTCCTTAATTTATTCATCACATTTTAAGCAAACGATAGCGATTGCTCCTATTTTTTAAGAAAAAGCATTAACTAGAAGCAATTCCTGAACTTTTAAGCAATTGCTGGACGCAAAAGCAATTACTTTAGTTTTTATTCATTGGTTTCTAGAAACTACTTCGATTTTATAAGAAAAAGCAATTGCTACATTTTTATTCATTAGGCTCAATATAATGGTCATTTATTGCATAAACGTTTTAGAAGCATTTTATATACATAAGAAAGATTGATTTTAAAATTTTTGTGTTTGTGTTGATAGAACACGATGTCTATATCAGTTTTTATTGAAATTTCAGATACCAATTTGTGATAACATTACTGGAAAAAACCATAACTTTCAACAGAAATTTCGCTTTTAATCTAGTGGAAATATTAATTAAACCCTTTAAAGATGTTCTTGGAAATTTACCAAGCAACGGAGACGCTCAACACAACACGCATATAGAAAGTAGGGAGCTTTATGAATCTCTCAAGCCCAGTATGGATATGATATTGGAAGTAAGTCCCATACAACTAAATAAATACTAAAAATATCATTTATCCTCCAACAAAAGAACCTAGAACCTATCAAGATTTAAATGACAGTTCTGAGCCACTTTATTTTTACACTGAGTGCTTTATCTGAGGGGTAAACTTGAGTTAAGTATTTTTGCACCAAAGATTTAGACGGGAACATTTTTTAATTTTTGTCGATGACAATGCCGGTTAGTTAACTTTCAAAATGCCTTTATTCCAAACTAACTTTTACAGTTCATTACATGGAAATTGACAAGATAATATAATATAATAATAATAATAATAATAATAATAATAATAATAATAATAATAATAATAATAATAATAATAATAATAAAAATAGAAAATAATAACCATTAAAAAAAATAACAATAAAGAAAAATGGAAGTTACTTCAATTTAATTCATTGATAAAATCAATTAAAAAAAATAGTATAAATAATTAAATTTAGTAAATTGCTCTTTAATTGTTTTTTAAAAGTTGCCAATTTTTTAATTTTTCTGATATTTTTTGGAGGATTTTTATATTTTATTATTTCATCATATAAAAGCGATTTTTTTCCGAAATTACTTTTTACTGGTATAGTTTAATAATTTATACAACGTCTGGTATTATGATCATGTAATGTCTTATTATTCTCCTAAAGTGTTATGTTTGCTTTTTTTTCTTTTAAAATAATAGAGTGAATTAGAATACAAATTTTTAATTTATAAATGTTTTGAACGTTTAAATACCCCTTCGGTCTATATAGATTAACAGTTGGTTCTAAATGTGTTAATTTGTGTTTATTATTTAATAACTTTATTTTGCAATTTTTGTAGTGGTTTGAAATTTGATAAACAAACAGATTCCCCATTTTTTAAAAAATAAAGCTAATAATTTTGTAAATACAGCGTTTTAAAATCAGTGGCATCACTAGGATGGGTTTGTTCTAGAAAATTAAGTAATGCTTTCCAAGTTCTTATGTTAATAAAGAAATTAAATCGTGGTTATTAAATTTTTTCGCCTGAATTTTTTAAAATCATATAAATTGCGCCTTAGGCGAAATTTTTTACTGAAAACTGAAAATAGTAATGTTTTGGGCATCGTAATGCTATTCGGTATGTGGTTTGGGACGTCCTCTTCAAGGGTTACCGCCAGTTTAATTTTCTGCGTTACTCATAAAACAAGCTTAGTTTTGTTCGTGTTTGTTAAAAACATTTTGTACAGTTAGTTATTAATATGATACCAACCCTTGGATAATGATGCCGTATTAAATAAAGTTGTCTTAATTTAAAAGCGTCCTAAATTGATTCTAGGTTCAAAATGAGTCAACGAAGTCTTATTAATTTTTTATTTTTCTTTAAATTCATTCAAGGACATTTTTTTTGAAAATTAAATCAAATCATTACAAGAGGTAAATGAGATTAAACATTTCACTTCCTATTTTGCAAACCCGATATAAATTAACCCAGTTACCACTGGTTATCATACCATATGATTTCAACTCTTCTTGGGACTTTATAGGGGATGAGAATATTAATGTAGAAACCAAATTTGATATGTTCATGGAAGTGTTACAAAAGGCATACCTTGTTGCATTTCCAGAAAGATCTTATAATGTTAGGACGGACCAGCTACGGGGTGCAAACTGGTTTGATGAACGCCTTAGGGCAATGAGGGATCACTTGCATTACCTGGGCGAACTGAAGAGGGCATACAACGACATAAATATTAGAGAGGAATATAAAAGTTTTCAAAGATTCTATAGAAACGAAATAAGATCTGCTAAAATAAGGGCAAACGATAATTTAATATCTACTTCCAGCAATCCTGTAAGGAGTGCCTGGAACATAGTAAATACACAGCGTGGTAAGAATAAAACCGTGGTTCAGAGTAATATATCCTCGGAAGATTTTAACAACTTCTTCTCTAATATAGCCAGAAACTTAATAAGTGGCATTCCTCTGCCAAATAGGGACCCCATAGAAAATGTCAGAATCGCTCCCACAAATATAAATTTTGCTTTCCCTGAGACTACTTTCAATGAAGTGCGAGATATAATAAATAACCTAAAGGATAAAAAAAGCAGGGATTTCTATGGTTTTAATGTGGAAATTATTAAATCTATCAAAAATCTTATTATTATGCCACTGACAAAATTAATTAATTTGTGTTTCAAAGAGGGTATTTTTCCAAAACCCCTTAAAAAAGCTGTTGTGATTCCTATTTTTAAGAAAGGTGACCCTGAGTCTCCCTCAAACTATAGACCCATTTCTCTGCTGCCCATACTGTCCAAAATAATAGAAAAAAGCATGGCTAATAAGATAACTGAATACTTTGAGAGTAACAATTTATTTTCTCCCAGTCAATTTGGTTTCCGTAGTGGTAAAAACACAGTTCAGGCAATCTTGGGACTTATCTCGGAAATAATGGAGGCATATGAAGAGAAACAGTTCGACGCGGTCTTGCTCTGTGACCTAAGCAAGGCCTTTGACTGTGTCGACCACTGCATCCTTCTTCGGAAACTTGAGAAATATGGTTTTTCACGGGGTAGTATTCAACTGTTAAAATCATACCTGCAGGATAGGTGCCAAGTGGTGAGGACGTCAGGGGTTGAATCCGCGGAGACCGTGCTAGACATTGGGGTGCCGCAGGGCTCAATTCTAGGCCCCATTTTGTTTCTTATCTATATTAATGATTTACCAGCGATCAAAATGTCTGAACAACACACGCTCTTTGCGGATGACACCACTATATCCTGTGTATCGGATAGTCTCGAGGGTGCTTTGGAGGATTGTGAGGCGGCTCGGCTCAGGGCAGATGAGTGGTTTTGCATGAATAGACTGATTTTAAACAATAATAAAACAAAACAGGTTGTATTTTCCTTAAGAGATACAGGTTTATTGCCCGGGAAAGAGGACGGAGCGGGGTTTCTTGGTGTCACTTTGGACCCAAAGCTACAATGGGGGAAACATATTAACGGTGTCACTAGGAAGCTGAGCAGCGGTCTCTTTGTGCTTCGAAATTTAGCGGACGCAGTATCCACGCAGGTACTAAAGATGGCATACTATGCTTTGTTCCAGTCCCACATTACGTATGCCATTATGGCATGGGGACATTCGGCAGAATCATACAGAGTGTTTGGCTTGCAGAGAAAAGCAGTGAGATTGCTGGCTGGACTGGGCTGCAGGGAGGACTGTCGGGCTGCTTTTCGACAGCTGGAAATCTTGACTTTTCCATCTCTGTACATACTGGAGAACCTCTTATATGTTAAGAGAGATGAGGACTCATATGTAACTCATGAGGATGTTCACCAGCATAACACCAGAAACAAAGATAGACTGGTTCCAATGTATCGAAGGTTGAGAAGGTGTCAGGATGGCCCTGGCTACTGGTCTATAAAGTTCTATAACAAACTGCCTAGGGATGTTAGGGATTTACCTTTTAAAATTTTTAAAAAGGAAGTTAGGTCAATTCTGATAAAAAACTCATTTTATTCTTTTAAGGAATTCTTGGACTTAACTTTCTAAACATATAGAATATGTAATATTACTTATAGTGCTGCAATATTCCTGATCCCTGGATTTTTAATATACACCTTAAATTTTAATTTTACTGTGTGACTGTGTGTAAATGTGTTTTATACTTTTGAATCTTAATTGTTAATTCTAGATAGAAAGATTTTTATTTCTTTTTTATAATTGACGACTGTAAACAAATCTTGTACTAGCATGAATAAATATATGAATATGAATATGAAATATGTACTTTTATAAAGGTAGAAGGATGCCTTTTACACAAATAATACTTGGTCTTTATAACTATATAACTTTAAGAAAATACTATTTATTTCTGTTTTGTAAATTTTTCTAAACTCTGTACATTGCCTGGGCGAAACGCAAAAGTCATGGCAATTGATGTGCCCATATATATAATTTTTTAAATTTTAGGTAACCGAAACAATGCTTAGAAGAGGGCGTAAATCAGTCTTAGAATTGTTCTTGGAACAAGAACTGACGGAAAAGATAGATAAATTCCTTCTATTGTCTCGGAATCAAGATTTTTCCTTTGAACTGCTGCGAATCCAATTCGTCTTTTTGTTTTACCACTTGGCTTCGAGAGTAGAAGGAAAAAAAGTAGTTTCTCATGATGCGATTTCGCTTTT
The DNA here is from genome assembly GCA_963969555.1 of Polydrusus pterygomalis. Classification (NCBI taxonomy): domain Eukaryota; kingdom Metazoa; phylum Arthropoda; class Insecta; order Coleoptera; family Curculionidae; genus Polydrusus; species Polydrusus pterygomalis. The sequence continues at coordinate 14,289,083 of OZ018381.1, read as the reverse complement.
TGATTGCAAACTTATGTTTAAGCTAATTAGGAATGAAATGGATAAAAGTAAGTAGATATGTTAATTTTTTTGTCCAGTGTTTCCCTCAAATATATACCTTGGTATCAGTAGATTATAATCTTTGGTCAATTTTCCTTTTCATGTAGGTATTTTCTTTGAAACATGCTAACTCCACCCTTAATACTAATCTCGCAGATACTGGGGGGATATTCCCAATTTTTTTTTGAAATTGACCAGGGCCTTGAAACCTAAACCAAAAAGTGCACAAATAAATAAGGCGACTTTTTTAAATGCTATTCTTAAAAAAATATTATCTCTTTTTAAAAACGTTCGATTTCATTCTTGCAATGTATTTTAGTTCTAGGCATCTATCGCGTTAAGGGAATCCAATCCCGCACCCAAACTTTAATCCCGCAAACCTGCGGGATTGAGCCCATCGACCCCGCGAATCCGCGGGATAGCAACCAATCAACTGCAGTATTTTTGGTCGACGCGTCGGGGATTCCCCGCCCTACTGGGCTATTGAAAATACGTTAAACAGAACCGTTTTCTTGCGTACGTGCGAAAGTAAGAGCGTTATTCAACTAGTATCTAGTGATATTTATCAAGTGGTTTAATATAATACATGGAATTTAAACAGCAATCACAAAAATGAGTGTCAGTGTAGTTTACAAAGAGAATAAAGGTTCAAGTTTAGTTTGGAAATATTTTTTAAAGTCTGAAGATGGTCTTACAGCTAAATATAAGTTATGCCCTAGCATTATCAAAATCTCTGCTCGTTCCACCAAAGGTCTTCACACCCACTTATAAACAAAGCATAATAATATTAACTTAAAAGTCCAGAGAAGCAGCGGTAATGTTGATATTGATAAAATAACACAGGAAATGAAATCTAGTACCAGCAGCTCGAGTAGTTCGTTTAGTTCTATTGCTAAGCGCTCAGATGTTAGTGGTTCTTCTGTGCGCTCAGATGTTAGTGGTTCTTCTGTGCTACCTAAGAAAATGAAAATTACAGATTTTTTTTCATCTGAGAAAAAAGTTTCGACGGAGGAAAGAGTGTCTCGAATGGTAGCTAAAGATGGTATACCCTTTGGAAAGTTTATCACATCGATCGATATGCGCCAACTATTCGAATCAGAGGGCCACAAATGTATATGTGCCCGCCCGAGCATCACTTGACCAGTTACTTAAACATGAGATGACACTTTTTGAATGCGGAGGGAATAGAGGAATGTACATACTTGCAAGCTGCATATAACTGTTTAAAATTTATTCCGCCGACAAGTGTCGAAGGATACAAGTGCAATAAAATAAGATCAAATCTAAAAGATGAAACATTAAACATGTTATCTTTTCTTCGAAAATACTTCCAAAATCAATGTAACCGTTTAACTACTCGTACTATTGTATTGTAATATTAAGTATTGCAATAAATATTTTCCTGCTACTCTACTCTGTTTTTAATTGCATAAAATAACTTATTATTAACAATATTGTTTTATTACTGTAAGTAAAGCCACTTTTTTACTTAAATTCCACTTTTTATGGACAATACGACGTTTCACTGCACTGCAGCTTCGTCAGGTAATGTACATTTAATTTTAAAGATACGCTATATATAGATGCCTGTATAATAACAAAAGAAATTTTATTGTAAAGGGTGGTATAAACGATGGGTTTCCCTAATATTTTGAATAATTTATTCTAGGTTGAAAAACAATTTAGTCCTAAGAACAGATCAAAAGTTTGGGGTTTTCCTATCTTAATTTTATTTACAAAATTTATGAAATTGGGAGTTATATTACTCGACAAGAATATTAAAATAAGTTCAATGAAGGTGAATTGATTATTTAACAACACATTTGCATTTTTAAGCTTGTTTATTTCCAGTGATTCGAGATGGTTTAATTTTAATCCTTTATTTTCTATATGAAGTATTTTAAATTCTTCTTTAAAAGAGTGGTTGGATTCAATAAGATAATTCGCGTAATTGGAATCATTTTTGCGATTTACAAAACTATTAAAATGTTCTTTGAATCTTTTTGAAAAACTTCTACCTGTTTGGCCTATATAGGTTTTTGGACAATCACCGCAAGTTAATTTATATACTCCTGATTTTTCTTTTTTATGGGTTTTAGTTTTACTATTTTTTATAAGTTTTCCTATGGTATTTTGAGTTTTGAAAGCTGTGTTTATATTAAGATTTTTCATGAATTTACTAATTTTTGTGCTGATGTTTCCTATATATGTAATTGTCTGGTAGTAACTTGGTTTTTCTTTTTCTGTCGGATATATCATTGATAGGGATTTTTTGTACATTTTTTGTTTTAGTATTTTATCTATAATTTCGGGTTGGTATCCATTGTTTACTGCGATTTATTTAATAAGGTCTAGTTCTTTTTGAAAATCTGTTGGTTGGAGGGGAATTGAAATTAATCTATGGACCATGCTGTAAAACGCTGCTCTCTTGTGTTGGATAGGATGGCATGAGGTGTTGTGTATTGTTGTGTCGGTATGTGTAGGTTTATGAAAAATTGAAAAAATATGTTTGTTGCTTTCTTTCTTTATAGTAAGATCTAAAAAATTGATGGAGTTGTCTACTTTTTTTTCTATGGTAAATTTAATGTTTGGGTGAAGATTATTGATATGTTCTATAAATTGATTTAGATGTCTTTCAGTACCGACAAAACATGTTAAAACATCAACCACATACCTGTACCAATTTCTTACTACTGATTGTTGACTCTAAGGAATTCATAAATATTTCTGCTAAGATGGTGCTAAGCAGGTTTCCCATAATTAATCCTTCTTTGCTGCTGTAAAATTTATTGTCAAATTCAAAATAATTTTGATTTAAACATAAGGTAAGGGTATATTTTTATTAACATATAGCATCTACATCGAGTCCCGCAAATCCCGCACGTTTAATCCCGCACGTTTAATCCCGCAATGTCACCGCGGGATCCAGCATTTGCGAGATTGGATTCCCTAATCGCGTTAGTAAATTCGATATAAGGTTATAACCTCAGACCAATTATATTATATATTGGTATATGGTCTGCTGTTATAACCGACTAGACGATATGTCTTAGAAGATTATATTTTTTTGGATAGTACTTTTTATCATCGATATTGTCAGTTTTGGCTTATATTAACTAATTAACACGTTCACGACCGCTATTCAAAAATTTGACATTGCCAGAAACCGCCTTAGGAGAGAATATCAACACCTGTTTTTATATAAATTTTAAGGTTATGTCTATAAGAACGATCAAATCCTGAAACCGCGCGGCACAGAGATGTGCTAGACATAACCGGAAACTATAGTCGAGGCGCGTCCGTCGCCACTAAACCGTGGTGGAATTATTTGCATTTAAACGAAATAGGTCGATGGCACATATATGTGACAGCAGTCTCTAGGAAAAACTATTCGTCACATATATGTGTCGTATATGGTCGTGAACGTGTTAAATAAAATCATGTACTGGGGCGGTTGTTATTGTCATCCAAAAGGTCTCCGTTTTGCAATCGCCCTTTTTGAATTAGGATTTTTCAAGTATCCCCTTTGATACCTCAAAATTTCGAACCAATAAAAACCTTGAATTGGCTTAAATTAAGCCCCCCCCCCCCGTTTGGGGGGGGGAGTTGGTTAAACCGGGTAATTACCCCCTTACCTAAAATCCCCAAATTTAAAAACAATATTTTAATTTTGCAAATAAAATATCATAGAAAAAGCTACAAAAACACAATATTTTTCGGAAAAAAGCGATGCATTTAACTTTCAAAATGCCTGTATTTCAAACTTACTTTTACAGTTCATTACATGGAAAATGACAACATTATATAGAAAACTATAACCATTTAAAAATAACAATTAAAAGTTAATCCAATTTAATTCATTAATAAAATCAATTAAAAAATAGTATAAATAATTTAATCTAGTAAATATATCTTTAATTGTTTTTGAAAGTTGCCAATTTTTTAAATTTCTCTGATATTTTTTGGAAGATTGTTATATTTTATTATTCCGTCATATAAAAGCGATTTTTTTCCAAACTTACTTTTTACTAGTATAATTTGATAATTTATACAATGTCTGGTGTTATGATCATGTAATGTCTTATTCTCCTGAAGTGTTATGTTTGATTTTTTTTTCTTTTAAAATATTAGAGTGAATTAGAATACACATTTTTAATTTATAAATGTTTTGATCGTATAAATACCCCTTCGGTCTATATAGATTAACAGTTGGTTCTAAATGTGGTAATTTGTGAATGCATTTAATAATTTTATTTTGCAATTTTTGTCAAGGTTTTAAGTTTGATAAACAAGCAGATCCTCATTCAGAAGCTAAGTATTGTAATTTTGAATATATTATTATATTAATGAAAAGTATATATATTTTTAAGTATTTCAAAGGAATGTAATATCTAGCTCTGTACAAAACAGATACCAAAGGAGATATCGAGTTTATAATGTACTGGACGTGGCCTTTCCAATTTAAATTTTCATCTAAAACTAATTCTAAAAATTTCGTCGAATTTATTTTATTTCCTTTTATTTAGTCACTGTTAGTAATTGTTCAAGGAAAGAACTGAAAGAAATATTTGCTACAACTTATTGATCACAGCGTGTAGTAAATTTAAAGTTAGTTTATAATTTTCTTTTTTCAGATTATGTCAGATGTGTTGTAAAGATCTGTGACTACGCACATGAAGTGTTTTGCTCCTTGGAGCCCCGGATGCCGACGGTTATCAAAAAAGGAGAGGCTATCGAGTTTCAAATTCAATTGATGTTCCTCCAAATCACGCCGATTTTTGTAAGTTTCAGAACTATAAGTATAAGTTGCTGACTTTTATGTAATAAAAAGTTATTAGGTACAATTTTGAATTCGCAAGTTCTACAAATTTCTTTATTGAAATTATATTTTTATGTATCAGTATATTTTTATTTGTAGGGTTACAGTTTTCAAATGATTTCCGTGGAGAAAATGCAATCCCTATTGATCACCGACGTTTTTAGGAATAATTTTTTACAGCGATTTTTAAAACTGAGTGCGGTTCACAGCATTGAAATATGTAAGTTTATTTTTTGTTTTGGTGATCAAGAAAAAAATTAATAAGCTTTAATTATTTTGCAATTTTTAAATAATTAATAATAAGGTATATATTTATCAAAATATTAAGCAATTTATCAACAAATTAAAATTATATAATAATAATAAAGGTATTTATTTGTGCCAAAATCTAAAAATTATAAAATGTAACAACTGAAAATAACTACTGTTGGTGACAGTAACATACTAGTTTGCACAAAAAGGTAGAATTGATTAACAATTAATCAGTCTTTCAATCCGACCCTAAGAAAATGTTTTTTAAAATTACTTTTAAAAGCCGAATAGTTTAGTTTTTTGTTATCAGATTCCATATTGTTATACAGTGACCGGCAGAAACTGTGCAGCATGGGAAAGTTTTTTATCTTTAAGTTTAGAAAATTAATTTTATTTTAGATATAGGTTCTGCATGTTCTCAATCCAAAATAACACCCATTAAATCCGGTAAAAGTCTTATGGTATACGAGGTAGGATCAAAAATTTGAAATTCTGCTAAGAGTAAAGTACCTCCATATTTCATTTTAGAATATTTTTTTACTAAAATTATTGTTTTAATTTCAAAGTTATACCCAAATTCCAAATTTCGCTTATTTTGACAAAAAATGGTTTTAATCGCGTTTTCTGAATAACACTGTATAAAAAATAAATGGCAACCGAACAGTACGAAAATAAGATTTTCTGCAGACTTTGTTAGACATAACCGTCGATCATAAGTCCGATTAGTTTGTTTTCATAATATTATGGCTTTTTAAAATAAAAACAAAAATATTAAATATTTTTGCTGCACACCGTATTTTATTTTCTGAGGGAACAAGTTAATTTCATCTAACTGATATTTTTTGATTTACATTGACTTAAAGCATCTCCTAAATAGTTTTTTATACTTTGAAGTATGCATAGAAAGTTTCCTTTTGATTTATAAAGAAAAAAATTTAAAGTAAAAATATATTTTGAACGGATTTTATTCGTCACGCAAAATAAGGATCAATATAGGTTATTTTCGTTTATCAAATACACTTTTATGATAATCCAACTAATAGGTTATACATTTTTAACTCAAGAATAGGAAACAAAAAATGCTAATCAAGACTACATTAACAATAAATCAGTTCAAAATATATTTTTAATTTAAATTTTTTTCTTTATAAATCAAAAGGAAACTTTCTATGAATACTTCAATGTATAAAAAACTATTTAGGAGATGCTTTAAGTCAATGTAAATCAAAAAATATTATTTAGATGAAATTAACTTGTTCCCTCAAAAAATAAAATACGGTGTGCAGCAAAAATATTTTATATTTTTATGTTTTTATTTTAAAAAGCGATAATATTATGAAAACAAACTAATCGGACTTATGATCGACGGTTATCTCTAACAAACTCTGCAGAAAATCTTATTTTCGTACTGTTCGGTTGCCATTTATTTTTTATACAGGGTTATTCAGAAAACACGATTAAGTCCATTTTTTTGTCCAAAATAAGCAAAATTTGGAATTTGGGTATAACTTTGAAATTAAAACAATAATTCTTAGTAAAAAATATTCTAAAATAAAAGATGGAGGTACTTTACTCTTAGCGGAATTTCAAATTTTTGATCCTACCTCGTATACCATAAGACTTTTACCGGATTTAATGAGTGTTATTTTGGTTTGAGAACATGCAGAACCTATCTAAAACAAAATTAATTTTCTAAACTTAAAGATAAAAAACTTTCCCAGATGCTGCGCACTTTCTGCCGGTCACTGTATATTATTGAACTATTATATTATTATTTAAAAGAAGTTTCTATCTAAAATAAAATTAATTTTCTAAACTTAAAGATAAAAAACTTTCCCAGATGCTGCGCACTTTCTGCCGGTCACTGTATATTATTGAACTATTATATTATTATTTAAAAGAAGTTTCTTTATGATGTGTTGATATTTCCACATTATTTTCATTTCTAGTGTTCATGTTGTGGTTAACTCTAAATTGAATGTTTTTCTTATAAATAATTATTATATAGGGAAAAAACCCACAGTCGTCTCCACAAATATATTTTAAAAAAAACGGTCAAATCAACATGTTTCGGTACTAGAAAGTACCATCATCAGCACCGAAGGGCCCAAGTGTCACTTTCACGAAGGAATGTAAACAAATATTAAAAACATGAAAATGACAAGAACATATTGTATACTTGGACGAAAACAAAGGTAAAAACTTTAAAAAAGTGTTAAAAAATTAAAAATCGGTATTAAAATTCGAAAGGAGTTTCCTCCTATTTTCTTTCCCGTACATAGTAAACATTGTAAACAAACCTTGATTAGTCGACGATGATCTTCATGTTTTTAATATTTGTTTACATTCCTTCGTGAAAGTGGTACTTGGGCCCTTCGGTGCTGATGATGGTACTTTCTAGTACCGAAACATGTACACCACATTGATTTGACCGTTTTTTTTTAAATATATTTGTGGATACGACTGTGGGTTTTTTTCCTATATCTCTACAGCTCCACTTTGAGATAATGGAATACTTCCGTAAAATAAAAATAATTGTTTTTTTAGTAGAAATGATTTCATTACAAAGGTATTTATATCATACTAGCCGCATCCGAAACCGAACCTTCGGTCGGTCACTAGTAATCAGTTTGTAAATGTTTAAGTTTCGACCTACTTTTATTTACTGCAGGCTAACCCTGATGATCGTTTTTAATCGAAAGGCGTAGGCAGTAGAATTTTTATTTTATATAATAACTAGCGTGTATCCGGCATGCGTTGCAACCCGCTGGTATAAATACAAACCCGAACAATGATATTAGTACCCGGCATGCCACTTTCTGAAATTGCACCCGTGCGAAGCCGGGGCGGGTCGCTAGTTATACATAAAAACCTTCCCCTTGAATCACTCTATCTATTAAAAAAACCGCTTCAAAATCCGTTGCGTAGTTTTAAAGATTTAAGCATATATAGGTAGGGACGGACGGACAGACAGCGACAGCGACTTTGTTTTATACTATGTTAAGATTATGGTAATTATAAACATATCATAAAACTAAAAATTAGAATTAGAAGATTGAATGGTCAACTGTGGGTTTTCCTACCTTTAAAAGGTACAGATACTTAGTCCTAAATAAGTGTGCTATTAAGAATTAGGGAAGCGCCTGAAGGATTTCGGTTTGATTATTAACAACATTACATTTGTTTTTTTATGGCTTTTTTGATTGCTATTGTTTCTGAATGATGTACTGATGAAATGAATGTATCTTTAAAAGTTAGGAAAACCCACAGTTGACCATTCAATATTCTAATTTTAAATTTTATGACATGTTTATAATTACTATAATATGATATAAATACCTTTGTAATGTTACGTAGAATTTAGTTTCTTCTTGTACTCCTTTGACAATGGCCCGCAAGGGCCGAAACACGTGTCAGGAAACTGATTAAATTTGTGAATCATAACAAGTAGTTATTATTTTTTCTTCCTGTGCAATATTTTTTTTAAATAAATATTTTATTTTAAGGTTATAGATGGGCAGAAGAGCTGAGAGCAAAACCCGATCTAGTCGAAGACGTTATTTTTTGCATGCAGTACATTGTAAAAGTTAAGAAATTGTTGAATAAGGACCGGGCGTCCATTATTTTTCCAACATTCGTGTTTTCCCTTACCGATGCCATGTCTAAAGTGAAAGAAAACCCCCATTATGAGATGAATCCCCGGTAATTATTTGTGAATTAGTTGAAGAATTTTACGGCAACGGGTCGATCGTTGAATTCAGTATACTAACCTGTGTGTGAATTGATTAGCGGAACATTACAAAACCCATGTAAATTTCAAATTGGTCCACTCGGGTGACTCCTATTCATTTTAAACCAAAACATATTGTCATTTGCCTTTTAAAATTTATGACTCCCCGCTACTGGTGGATTATTAAGATAGCCGCATGGGATACAATTCAGTTTTGTTGGTTGTGTAGAGGTAAATATTGGCATGCGGCGTATTCAGTCTAATTTCAGGGATCCTTGTCTTATATAATATTTTTAAAGAAAAAACAGACTGGACCAATTTTCTCACAAACTTTATTTAAAACTGTGGCCATTTTCATCTATTCTAAATTTGAATGTGGAAACCAATGTACATTCGTACATCGACAAACACGATTAACTGTAGCACAATATAACACTTTATTATTTAAAAAAAAAACATAAAATAGTGCAGATTTGCATTCTGTAATTATTTTAAGTTTTTTTTTATTATCGATCAAAGTAATATATTAAGTTATTGCGCTACAGGTTGTAACTGTAATGTTTGTGGATGTACGAATCTCCTTTGAACTACAGGTTCCTATATTGGAATTTAATAGCTGAATATGCGTTCTCTATAGTGTGACTAGTAAAGTCCGCATCATACGGGATTTTTTTTTTATTAATAACTTTATTCGAAATTTGACTTTGGCATCAAGTTCTGCTTCGATCGAGATGAAAATTAAGCAAAAAAATAGTAGTCACGTGATTCGCATTACATACCTGTCAAATTTGAATTATTTCCAAAAAATAATTCAAAAGTGGGGTTATTTCTGAAAGTACCGAAAAAAGTTATTAAAAAAAGTTTTTTTAAATGCAGTTTCTAGCCCACATGCAAAATTTTAGCTGCATAAGATAATTTTGATTTTTTACCCATATTTTGTAAATTGCACCACTTTTGCAAAATAAGACTCAACGCAACCTACATAAAATTTCTTAGTTTTGACAATGCTTTATTTCGGATACTTTAAAGTAGCGCCATTTTAAATGTGTGTTTTTCTACAAAAGCAAAATTGGGCTATTAAAATTTGGTCGCAAATTTTATTTGTTTTTGACCCTGTATAAGGTAACTTCATAAAAAAAAGTACTTTTGTAAACGTAGTTTGTGTCTGAAGGTAATACACCTTAATATTAAGACTAAAAAGAACACATGCAGTGGCATCAGTAAAGTGTTCATTAAGTGGAAAATAAATGTTAAAATTATTTTATGCAGCTGAAATTTTGCATGTGGGCTAGACTCTGCATTTAAAAAAACTTTTTTCGATATTTTTAGAAATATTATTTTGAATTATGTTTCGGAAAAAATTTATTTTGACACATAATGCGAATCACGTGACTACTATTTTTTTGCTTAATTTTCATCTCGATCGAAGCAGAGCTTGATGCCAAAGTCAAATTTCGAATAAAGCTATTAATAAAAAAATCCCATATGATGCGGACTTTACTGGTCACACTGTATATGGGCGAAACTGGTAACTCAGTTTTTAAAATTAATTTCGTCCGACACAGGTTGTTCAATCCAATTAAATTACTAACCTTGTCTTTTGTTATTTAACAAATAAAAATAGTTTTTGTAATTTATTTTAGTTGCTCGCTGTATTTAAGGACAGTCGTGGACACTATAGTAGATTTAGTGGAAGGTTTTGATATCACCTGGAAAGACAGTGTAGAAACAATATGTGTAATGGATTTAGCTTATGAGCTTTTGCAGTACCCGCATTGGAACGACAATGTAAGTAATTGAGGCCTGAGTACCTGGGGCTCTAATAATCTAACCTCATGCCTTATTCGAGCTTTAAGTTCATCAATATTGTTCGGTCTGTTAAAGTATACTGTAACGTAAATAGCCCCACAGAAAAAAATCTAGCGGGGTCAAATCTGGTGACCTTGCCGGCCATTCTATTGGACCCCGTCGACCAATCACTTGCCAGGAAAGACTTATCCAAGTGCTCACGCACCGAGCGTGTTTAATGGGTAGGTGCTCCGCTCCGTCTTGCTAGTACCATAAGTTATTTTTGGGAATGTCTGGCTCATCTGGATTTGGATAGAGTACAGCAAGTACCGGTATTAACTCTAAAAATTCTAGATACAGGTCGCCATTTAACGTACCTTTCTAAAAAGAAGGGACCTAAAATCCTGTTATCAACAATTCTAGCCCAAACATTCACTTTTTGCGGGTGCGGATTTTCCTTATCCCAATATCGGCAGTTTTGGCGATTCACATGCCCATTTAGAGTAAACGTTGCTTCATCAGAGAACACAATTCTTTTTAAAATTTGAGGATCTTCAATGTATCTGTTCATCATTATTTCGCAAAATTCTGTTCTTCTATCCGGGTCATCTTCATTAAGTTCATGAACCAACTGTACCCTATAGGGATGCCAGTAAATGTCTGTGTCAAAATAAATTAATTCAGGTAACAGGTTACCATAATTATAAAGAAATGCGCAATAGGGAACTTGACAAACATTTTAAGTGGGGAAAAAATTCTATAAATCATAAGTATATATTGTCATAAAACATATGGCAGCAAAAAAAACTACATATTTCGTCCCAAAATACCGCTAGCAAGATTTAAAAATGCCCCAAAATTCAAATTATCTCAAGCGGGTAAAAACGGGTCGTGACGTCAAGAAGTATAATTCGTGTGTGACATCCACGAAATAGGTTATAGGTTGGCAATAAATTGAACGACGTTGAGAATACTTAGAACCTTAAAACAACAATACAATAACAATAACACACGGCAATCCAAATGCAAACTCGGTAGCTCGGCCACCGGTCAGGATGACGGAAAAGTCATACCTCCTGACGTCATCGGGCTTGGCGCGCTTAAGAGGTCGTTTGAAATGCTTTTGACACGCGCGAAACTTTAAAGAATTTTTACCAAGTTATTACTGATTTTTAAGGAGTGATAATTGGGGAATATTTTTTTAGGCCTAACTAAATCATGTTATTGAAAAAAAAAAAAATTGGAAAGTTCCCTATTAAAACTAAAAATCCACGAATCTCGGCATTTTTTCAGAAAAATATTAAAATGTCAATATATCAAAAACCGTTGATTTTGGAGATATGGTATGTTTTACAAAACTTGTTCAGAATGTATCGTAGAATTTAAAAATAATATAATATACAGTGTTCCATTTAAAAAAATTAATGTTGACGGTATATGTTCTTCTTGAGACAACCTGTATACACATTTATTAGGTACGTCAAAAAATTCGCAATTAAAAATAATAATCGACGTGTCCAATCGTTTTACCAGAAAATAATCACCTGAATTTTAAACGAATTTATTCCAACCTTTTTGAGCTCACTGTATATAAATATATTTTTTAGAGGATAGCGATAAAAGGTTTAAAGCTGCTAAATTTGGCAATAACCAAATACATGTCACCCGACATGGTCTTACTAATTTATAACACGGACGATTCCAAAGTTGCCCAAACAGGAAGTTTGCTGTACGCCAAGTGTCATGACAGCGCCTGGGAAATCAGAGATAGTGCACTTGAGGTTGTCTACACATTGTCGCTGAATGCTAATACGAGTAAGTAGCGTTATTGGCAATTTCTAGTATGTGATGTGCATTGATCACCAGACAGTAAGCACATGGGAAAAAGTTTTTTTTGAATTTAATAAATTTATTTTAAAAAGTTCCGCACATCTTCAAACCAAAATAATATTTAACTATGTAAAATGAAACGAAAAGTATACTTTGTTATTTGTAACCAATTTTTATTTAAAAATGTTGGCGTTACGGCAACTACATCTTCAAGACGCTAATCTAAACTTCACAAACTAAGGGTATATATTTATGGGTTAACAAAGTCATAAAATTATTGGATCTACCTTATAATATTGTTTGGACACAATGGTATTTTACAACATTCCTAATTATAAGGGCCAGGCTGGCAAATGTTTATAAAATCTAAATGGTAAACATGCCAGATGAAAATTACAATAATTTTAAAAGTGGGGAATTTCCGAAATCTAATTGTGTACCGTCAACTGGGGCTTCTTTTATCAATAAAATTTTAATTTTTGATTGTAGTTAACTAACCAGTTGTGATATTTGGAAACAGAAAAAACCTAAATATTTGCGGTTATACGTTTAATCTAAAAACTCTGTAGGCATTCAGTAAACTTTAACAGAAAGCCAAAAAAAAAGATCTGATCAAAGTTTTACTTCATTTGCGGCAACTTTGATCGTGCCTTATTTTTGCTCTTAAAATCAATGAAGCCCCGTTCAATATTAATTTCAAAAAAAAAATTTAATTCTGTAATAGTTAGTTTCAAAAATAACAGGTCTGTGTAAAAAAAACAACTAGAAATTATTTAATTGATCATGATCAAAGTTGCCCCCATAAGAGGCAATCAAAGTTGCCCCCATAAGAGGCGATCAAAGTTACCCCACGAAGGTTTTGGAAAGCTGGACGGTCTGATTATTATTTTGAAACAAATCTAAAAAAGTTATTTACATCTTAGATACATGAGATTTTATATAAAATAATAAAAATTGACCCAAGATAAAACACTGAGGCTATGTAAGTACTAGAAATTTCTGAAGCTTCATAAAATCTATAAACGTAAAAAGTAAGCATTCTTACCTTGTAGTACGAGAACCGCGGCAAAACGCACCAACAAGTGTCCACTATCATGAACGTGTGATAATTAAAAAATATATGATGTGTTCAAACGCGCCAAGAAATTTGCGCTTGCGCAGTAATTCAAGAAAGTAAAAGTTCAGACATACGTTATCAAAGTTAACCCGCAATTATCAAAGAAGCCCCAGTTGACGGTATTTAAAAGCTTGACATTATGGTATTTTTTATGTTTGTAAATTTCAATGTTTTCTAATATATCTAATTTATAACCTTTTTGTTCTGTATGTAATATTTGTAAGTTGTTAATATCGGGAAACACGTAGTTTGTGTCTAAAAAATGATTCGCAAAATTACGTGTTCTTTTTAGTCTAAGACATGCATTATGCTCTTTAAATCTCGTTTCAAAGTTTCGTCCCGTTTGTCCTATATAACAGCTATTGCATTCATTGCAGTTTAGTTTATAAACTCCTGATTTCTTTTTCCACATTTATCTTTAACGTTAAATATTAGTTTTGATGATAAAATGTTTGCTATTTTTTCGGAGGTTGGGCCTTACATACAGGGTGTTTCATTAAGGTCGAAGAGCGGCCATATTTCGGAAACTACTGGGCATAGAAACTCAGGAAAAGAAAAATGATAATAAAAGTGGCCATTAGAAAATTCTGGAAATAATTTTCAAGTTCCGCATTTTGCCGCAAGAGGGCGTAATTGAAAAGTAAATTTTTAAATTTTACATAACTCCGAAAATTCCATATTAAGGTATATGTTTGATAACGCCATTTTAAAGCTTGGACAATTATGCATCATTTTGGTCTTATGCTCATTGGCGTACCGACTTTAATAAGAGTGGGGGAAGCTGTTGAAAGTGTAATCATTTAAATCGCTGTAACTTATAAACGACTTATCCGATTTTAGCAAACTAAAGACTGTTTGGAAGAGAAATGTATGCACTTTGACCAATCGTATTTAGTTGTCCATAATAGTTCTAAAAAAAATGCTAGAGGGCGCAATTTGCAATAACAATACATTTTTTGATTTTCCTCCGAAAAAATAAATCATACGGTATAATTATGATACCATAATTGAGAAGGAGATAAAATTTGCTAGAAAAAATATTAAAACCGCAGCTCGATATCTCCGTTCGTTTCAGAGTTATTGCCAAAACAATAATTTTTAAGACGAATTGCGCCCTCTAGCAATTTTATTAGAAACTATCTTGTACATTGGATACGACAATTAAAGGTACTTACCTTTCTCTTCCAAACAAGCTTAAATTTAGTAAAATTGGTTAAGTCGTTTAGAAGTTACAGCGATTTTAATGTTTACAGTTTCACTTGATAAGAGTGGGAGAAGCTATTGAAAGTTAAAACATTAAAATCGCTGTAACTTCTAAACGACTTATCCGATTTTACTAAATTTAAGCTTGTTTGGAAGAACCTTCAATTGTCGTATCTAATGGTACAAGATAGTTTCTAATAAAATTGCTAGAGGGCGCAATTTGTGTAAAAACTATTGTTTTGGCAATAACTCAGAAACGAACGGAGATATCGAGCTGCGGTTTTAATATTTTTTCTAGCAAATTTCATCTACTTTTCGATTATGGTATCATAATTATACCGTATGATTTATTTTTTCGGAGGAAAATCAAAAAATTTATTGTAATTGCAAATTGCGCCCTCTAGCATTTTTTTAAGAACTATTATGGACAACTAAATACGATTGGTCAAAGTGCATACATTTCTCTTCCAAACAGTCTTTAGTTTGCTAAAATCGGATAAGTCGTTTATAAGTTACAGCGATTTAAATGATTACACTTTCAACAGCTTCCCCACTCTTATTAAAGTCGGTACGCCAATGAGCATAAGACCAAAATGATGCATAATTGTCCAAGCTTTAAAATGGTGTTATCAAACATATACCTTAATGTGGAATTTTCGGAGTTATGTAAAATTTAAAAATTTACTTTTCAATTACGCCCGTATTGTAAGAGTATGAAATTTTTTACTATTCCGTGTTTTTACGTTGAGGTATATTTATGTCATAGCTAGTGCCTTTTGCTTTTTTGAGATAAGAGAGTTTATTTTTTTTATTGGAGAGAGTCTCTCCAAAAAAGTCTAAGGATAGAGCTTGATACCATTAGGACTGTTGCTGTCGACAATGATTACACAATAAAAGAAATAAACTTCCTTATCTCAAAAAAGCAAAAGGCCCTAGCTGACACAAATATACCCCGACGTAAAATCACGGAATACTAAAAAATTTCATACTCTTACATATGTAGGCCCAACCTCCGAAAAAATAGCAAGCATTTTATCCTCGACGAAGTGACAATAGCTTTCAAATCCTCAAATAACCTATCAAAAATAATATTTAACGTTAAAGATAAATGTGGAAAATATAAGAAATCAGGAGATTATAAACTAGAATGCAATAGCTGTTATATAGGACAAAAGGGACGAAACTTTGAAACTAGATTTAAAGAACATAATGCATGTTTTAGACTAAAGAAAAGAACATCTAATTTTGGGAATCATTTTTTAGACACAAACCACGTTTTTCCCGATATTAACAACTTACAAATATTACATACAGAACAAAAAGGTCATACATTAGATATATTAAAAAACATCGAAATTTACAAACATAAAAAATACCATAATGTCAAGCTTTTAAATACACAATTAGATTTCGGAAATTCCCCACTTTTAAAATTATTGTATTATTTTAGTTTTAAATATTTTATTTTCATTGACTTGCCTTATTTTTTTAATTAATAATATTTTACTACGGTATTTAAGATATTATTATGTGGTAATAAGTAGAGCATCCCATATAAACCAATGGTTTTGGGACTTTTTGGAGTAAATAAAAATGTCATTAAAAGTTTGTCACGGGACGTAATTAACTTTTTGAAAAATATATTTTAAAAGGAAACAGAAAACACCGAGAAATCGAATTATGGCTGAAGACCAATTGGGTAACCAACTTGTTAATAATAAATCAAATTATTTGAAGCACTGCTAAGGATAGGCATAGGACATTATTTACAAAAAGTTGAAGAGTTTTTGGGTGTTCCATTTGACAAAAGTGCCATTTTTCTCTTGGAAGTTTTCTGACTTTGGACCTAGAAAGGCAATACTACACTCACCGACTTTAAATTCGATCCATCCAAAATTTTGTTCAAGTTTAATGTATGGTAACTTTTTTTTCCGTTGTCCGATTTAAATGATTTTTTTTTCAATTGTAGATACACGCTTCAGCTTTAATTTGGTTTTTTTCGTTTTTTCAAAAGCTGTATACTTGGTGAAATATAGAGGGGAATAAAAAGTATGCTTTTTCCCTTTAAGTTTGTAACACCCTGTAGAGTGATTTTGCAATATTAACTTTAATAAAGAAGCAAATTTGCGAAGTTTCATCTATTCCTAACAGATTGCTTTTTTATTTGGATCGATATATTTCTCGGTTCAAGAGATACGAATTTTTTAAGAAAACACTACACATTTTATTAAAAGATTTTAATTTTAAATTGTCACATAAAACAAAGGGTGCTATGGCTTTGTAAAACAAGACATATCTTGACAGTTTTTATGTAATTATTATTCTGTTGTGTCTAAATTTTTGTCTGTTGAAAATTATGGTCCTTCCACCTACTGATGCGGCAAGAGCAGTAGCTTTAGTAAATTATGGAAGGTCGCAGTATTATACTGCTAGAGTTTTAGGATATACAAGATCCAGTGTTCAGAGAGCCGTGGAACGTTTTAACGAAACTGGTAATTTTTCGAGGGGAATAGGATCTGTAACATTTTATTTTCTGACGAGTCAAGATTTTGCCTACAATTTCCAGATATATCCAGAGAATATATCGTAGATCAGGTTAGCGCTTTTTACAAAACCATTTCTCTACAACACAAAGTTTTGGTGGCGGTTCTGTAATGGTGTGGGGCGGCATAAATATGGAAGCTCGAACTGAGTTAGTAATGGTTAATGAAGAAATTATGACAGCTGATCGATATATCGGTATATTATTTTTTTAAATTAAAAATATTTTGCAAAAAATGTTAAAATTAAATTTTTTTAATAAAATGTGTATTGTTTTCTTAAAAAATTCGTATCTCTTGAACCGAGAAAGATATCGAGCGAAATAAAAAAGCAATCTGTTAGGAATAGATAAAACTTCGCAAATTTGCTTCTTTCTTAGAGTTAATATTGCAAAATCACTCTACAGGGTGTTACAAACTTAAAGGGAAAAAGCATACTTTTTATTCCCCTCTATATTTCACCAAGTATACAGCTTTTGAAAAAACGAAAAAAACCAAATTAAAGCTGAATCATGTATCTACAACTGAAAAAAAAAAAATTTAAATCGGACTTCGGAAAAAAAGTTACCATCATTAAACTTGAACAAAATTTTGGATGGATCGAATTTAAAGTCGGTGAGTGTATATAAATAAGATGCCAAATATTATATACAATATGTTCTTTTGACTTAGTGAATTTAGGATAAAAATTATAAATTGCTTCGAGTCAAAATTTAAGCAGTGTTTTAACAACAAACAATAGTGAAAAGTTATGAAATGACACTAGTATTTAAAAATCTACTCAAATACAGGGTGCCCTATTTTAAAAAATCAAACTTTGTGACACCCTCCTTTTTGAGCGCACCGTATACAGGGTCCTGCACCTCACCTCCCGTTTTCTATAGCTCACTTATAAATTGTTTTAATTTTTGCAGACTATACCTGTATCCTAGGGCGCATTTCAGGAAAATATTTTTCTTTTTACAGGGTATTCCAAAAAAGTGTGATTAGATGCGATATATGTTCCAACTTATTTGGATGCCTCTTATATACCTACGTAGGTACCCCTAAAATTTGATTCAAATCGGTTCAGAAATATAGGCGAAAAATAAAATTTTAAAAAATCAGGTTTTTTAAAAATAAATTAATAAAAAAGAATGCCTCGTTAATAAGATTATAGAAGAAAGAATTATTAAATAAGGTCTCACAGTCTCATTAACCAAGTTTAATTGATACGAATTGTACAGGGTGTCCAAAGTTTAGTGTCAAACTTTAAATTTATTTGTTTTTCTTAATTTAAGTTGTATATTTTAATGTCATTCGATGCAGAATTAAAGAATCAAACATTTTTCTTATTACAACCCTATCGCAATTTCGAACGCATCAGGACTTATTTGCAAAAAACTAATTTTTGCAACTATTACAACAGTCATTATTATGAATAAATATCGAAGGTGGCTATGAAAAACAATTTATTGACATTAAGGTTTAATACACATACAAAATTTCGTCATTATCCGTCAAGTAGTTTTTAAGCTTTTGAGCCAACATAAAGTAATACACCGACGGAAACGGAAGACATTCTTTTTGAGATCTGGAATCTGTAATTTTTTAAATATCATATCTTTAAAAGTCTACAAGATATTAATATGTTGTACAAAATAGGGTTATGAAAGAAAGAAAAAACTAAAAGTCTTCCTCCACAAAATTTAATAGAATATAAAAACTATTTAGGAATCTCCACATGTTTCGAACGTAGAAACGTCCATCATCAGGAGACAGAAAATTTATATAATGCTGATGGTATTAGCAGGAGAGAAAATGGTATAAAACCTTAATGGAGCTTTTATGGCATTGAAAAATTGAAATGTAGAAGTGACATAATATATAAAAAAAGGTTAAGGAGAGTTAGAACATGCTGAGCATGTGAAGAAAGTTAGTAAAGGAAGTCTAAACAACCAAATAAAACGAGGAAGAAGAAAAAGGCATTCTAAATAGAAGGTGTCGAGGATTTTATGACTTCTACAAATGACAATTCTTATCTTTATACTGTCTTACAGACATATCAATAATTTTACAAAAAAATTTTAAAAATCCTCGACACCCTCTCTCTTTAGAAGGCCTTTTTTTCTTCCTCATTTTATTTGGTTGTTTAGAATTCCTTTACTAACTTTCTTGACATGCTCAGCATGTTTTAACTCTCCTTAACCTTTTTTATATACAGGGTGATTCATTAAGGGTGGCGACCGGCCATATCTCGGAAACTACTAGGCATAGAAACTCGGAGAAAAAAAAATTATGATTAAAGCGGTCATGAGAAAATTCTGGAAATTACTTTTAAGTTCCTCATTTCGCCGCAAGGGGGCACAATTAAATATTTTTTTTTAATTCTAAATTTCTCCGAAATTTCCCATATTAAGGTTATACTGATTACATCATCGAAAAGCTTAGACAATTCTGCATCATTTTGGTTTAAGGCTCATTGGCGTACCGGCCTTGACAAGAGTGGGGGAAGCTATTGAATGTGCAAACATTAAAATCGCTGTAACTTGTAAACGACTTATCCGATTTTACTAAATTTAAGCTTGTTTGGAAGGGAAAGGTAAGTATCTTCAATCGCCGTATTCAATAGTACACGATAGTGTTTAATAAAATTGCTAGAGGGCGCAATTTGTAATAATAACAGTTTTTTCGATTTTATCCCGGAAATTCAAATCATACGGTATAAGTATGACATCATAATCGAAAAGTAGATAAAATTTGCAAGAAAAGATGTGAAACCCGCAGTTCGATATCTTTGTTCGTTTCAGAGTTATTGCCAAAACAATAATTTTTAATACAAATTGCGCCCTCTAGCAATTTTATTAGAAATTATCTTGTACCATTGGATACGACAATTGAAGGTACTTACCTTTCTCTTCCAAACAAGCTTAAATTTAGTAAAATCGGTTAAGTCGTTTAGAAGTTACAGCGATTTTAATGTTTACAGTTTCACTTGATAAGAGTGGGAGAAGCTATTGAAAGTGTAAACATTAAAATCGCTGTAACTTCTAAACGACTTATCCGATTTTACTAAATTTAAGCTTGTTTGGAAGAACCTTCAATGGTCGTATCTAATGGTACAAGATAGTTTCTAATAAAATTGCTAGAGGGCGCAATTTGTATTAAAAATTATTGTTTTGGCAATAACTCTGAAACGAACAAAGATATCGAACTGCGGTCTTCACATCTTTTCTTGCAAATGTTATCTACTTTTCGATTATGATGTCATAGTTATACCGTATGATTTGAATTTTCGGGATAAAATCGAAAAAACCGTTATTATTACAAATTGCGCCATCTAGCAATTTTATTAAACACTATCGTGTACCTACCTACCTACCTTTCCCTTCCAAACAAGCTTAAATTTAGTAAAATCGGATAAGTCGTTTAGAAGTTACAGCGATTTTAATGTTTACACATTTAATAGCTTCCCCCACTCTTATCAAGGTCGGTACGCCAATGAGTCTTAAACCAAAATGATGCAGAATTGTCTAAGCTTTTCGATGATGTAATGAGAGTTATACCTTAATATGGGAAATTTCGGAGAAATTTAGAATTAAAAAAAAAATTTAATTGTGCCCCCTTGCGGCGAAATGAGGAACTTAAAAGTAATTTCCAGAATTTTCTCATGACCGCTTTAATCATAATTTTTTTTCTCCAAGTTTCTATGCCTAGTAGTTTCCGAGATATGGCCGGTCGCCACCCTTAATGAATCACCCTGTATGTCACTTCTACATTTCAATTTTTCAATGCCATAAAACCTCCATTAAGGTTTTATACCTTTTTCTCTCCTGCTAATACCATCAGCATTATATAAATCTTCTGTCTCCTGATGATGAACGTTTCTACGTTCGAAACATGTGGAGATTCCTAAAGAATTTTTATATTCTATTAAATTTTGTGGAGGAAGACTTTTAGTTGTTTCTTTCTTTCCTATGCTTTCAACTCTACTTTAAGCATGGACTACTTCTTCAAATTAAAATAGGGTTAGATAAACTCTAAAAATGTAATGGAAGAAACGGTCGTATTCATTTTTTTAAAACCAAAGTTTGTATAACCGGTAGTGAGGGAAAACTTTAAATAGGTTTTAAAAGAATTACTAGTTTTATACCTTATGCCCAAAAGCTAAGTCTACTGGGTATCGATATTTTCTTAACATACTATATTTTTAGAATTCCCCGCATACACCACCATATTGTTGAATGTAGAATTGCCACAGTTGGTAATGCATATGGCCCTAAAAGATGGGGAGTCCTACGTTAGAGCGACGGCTTTTAAGTGTTTGCAGGAGTTGATACAAATATCTGAAATTTGGAAAACATTGTTAAATATGGACAAATTTTTGGTAAGTCATAAGTTAGTTAAAGGGATCGTTGGTAAATATGAATATCTTTAAAAACTATTTGAAAGAAAAAATCTCGAATATAACTCAAAATTTTTATGATTTACATACCGACGACACCAGACAAACTACATTTTTACAATCCATAAAGATAAATGGTTACTTTGGAAAAGGGAAGATTTTTTTGGAATGCTGTAATTTGAGGCGTATAAATATGTTTTGGCAACTGTTCGGGAAGTACCCATTTCCGGAACGCTTTTTTATTTCCCGGACTAGGCCAGAAAAGTAATAATCTCGAAGAAAATCGTCCGAGAAATGGATACTTTCCGGACGGTTTTCGAAAAAAGCAATTTTTTTTTAATTAGCTTTTATACCGTGCGAGCAAAAATTATTTGCATCAAAGAGGACCTTGCATCTAAGGACGTAATGCTTAGCTTAATACCTGTTGGGTGTCAGTAACTACCTGGATTAACAATCAATCAGTTATTCCGTCATCTTTGACAGTCGTTACAAGTAATTTGATTCATCGCTAATTTTTCCAATTTCTTGAACAATTCACACAGTGGGCTTTACGGAACAGCACAAAATATTCATGGTTGAAGCGTATTTTCGAAACGGGGTTAGAGTAAATGGTGAGTGGCAATACAATGCGGGTTTGTGGCATGGGCGATTTTCACGAACATTTTCCTAACGTTGCTTTTATTGCTGGGGATTTTTATCATTGCCTGAAATGAACCGTGGCTGCGTTTAGAGAAACAGGTTCTATACAACACAAAAAAGGAGCAGGAAGACCATCGGTAAGAACAGAAGAACTTGTTGCAAACGTTCGTGAAATAATGTAAAATACGCCAACAAATTGTATAAGACGCCTGTCCCAAGAAGTGGAGAGATCTTATGGAACATGCAGTACTATTCTTAAGAAGCAGCTAAATTTATTTGCTTATAAAGTGCAAGTATTCCAAGAAATACAAGCCGCAGATTTTGAAAGACGCAGGAATTACTCTCAATGGTTTACTCAAAATTTATTGGAAATAAATGATTTATAAGACCTGACATTTTTTTCGGATAAAGCCTGGTTCCACCTCTTCGGTTATGTGAATTCTCAGAATAAACGCACGCGTGGAGTAGTGAAAATCCCCATTTTTTTGTAGAGTCCACATTGCACCCTCAAAAAATTGGTGTCTGGTTAGCTGTTTCCCGAAGAAGAATTGTTGGTCCTATTTTTTTCCATGACACAGTTACAGCACAGCGGTATATAGAGACAATATTTTGAATCCATTTGTGGAGCAATTACTTGACGACGAACTACGTTTTGGATATTTTCAACAGGACGGTGCAACCGCCCATACAGCCGCCGAAACTATTAACTACTTACGCATTTTTTCGACGACAGATTGATCAGTTTTCGATCAGACATTGAATTCCCACCTAGATCACCTTGTTTAACGGTTATGGATTACTTCGTTTTTCCTCATTTAAAGAACACTATTTTTAAAACACAGCAAATTTAGAACAGTTACAAGAAAGGATTATCCAAAAATGTGGTAACATTTCTCCAGAGATGCTGGTCAACACTTTCGAAAATATGAAAAGACGTGTGAATTTATGCTGGGAGCATGGCGGTGGCCAATTTCAGCAATTTATGTAATTTTTTTTTTCTTTCTGTATATTCTTACTTTGTTAATTTTGTAAGCAACAAAAATTAATTTGTATTTGTCTACTTATTTTATTACTCATTAGTTTGGCATATCATAATATGAATTAGACAAAATTTTAACCTAGATTTGGTTAGATATATCGTCCCCATATCATTGTGATCTAAACCAAGCCCTACGTTTTTTAATCCAAGCCCTCTTTGATGCAAATAATTTTTGCTCGCACGGTATTTATATGAAACGTATTTTGCAGGAGAACATTTTAGATGTGTTTGAAAAGGAGACCGAGGGAATAGTACGGAAGGAAGCCGCCTTGTTAATATATAAGATCGTCAAATTTCAAAGTTTTCCCGAGGAAATGTTACCAAGGTATAAAATTGTTATATTAGTAAAGTCGAATTAATCTAAGAACTCGCCGCATCATCTGTCATTATTGGCACACTGTTGAAGTCTTGTATATTTTACGTTAAGCGGTTGACTACAGAAACAGAACCGGACTAAGTTATTTTACCTTCACCTTCGCCATTTTTTAAATTTTGTAAGGGAGTCTTAATATTTTGTAAAGATATAGCGTACATACTAATTTTATTATTTATCAAATAAAATATTGACGTACCTACCAAAATAAGAATGTGCAAACATTATAAAACTAATGGAAAAGAAGAAAACAACATTTACTTCTTTTGGTATTTATTTATAAAAAGCAAAATAGGTATGTATGTATTTATTATACAATAAAGAAAGTAATACATTTTTGCGAGATGTACCTAAGCTTTGTGGTGCACATCTAATTAAAACATCATATTGGAAACCCTTTTGGTATTGTTACTTTTGTGGGAATTTTATATACAGGGTGTCCCAAAAGTAATGGGACACAGAACAACGGAAGACTCCTTTAGGCGAAATAATGCGATTTATCTAAACTTGCCTTATCCCAAAACTGATAACAACCTAGATACAGGGTGTCAAAAGTTTTAATTTTGTTTTCGTTTTATTGCGATTTCTTCTTAACGAAACGACATAGCAGCACAAGATTAAGGGTTTTGGGGTTTTTTGAGGTGAGGAATTCAAAATTATCTATAGTTTTTGTGTAACCAGTAGAGGGCGCTGCCTACGGCATGGCCCACTCCTTTTAGCTGGCATAACTTTGTTTAGGCTTTTCATATCGACCCGACTATTAAAAAAATAAGTTACTTTTGTTTTTTTACATCAAAAACGTATAACTCATTGAAGTCGCTAGGAGCAACCATTTTGGAGCTAATCGCATTTCATATGTCCAATGCAACTAAGTACGTGGTCCAAAAGCAACGGAAAATCGAGCAACGGTAAATTTATGACTTAAAATTATTGTAAATCAGCTACATTTGCTAAGTGTCAGTTAATGTAGATACTTAAGGTTGACTATTTTTTTCTAATAAAAACGCTTTTTCGTATACGGAATTACTAATTTTATTCTAAACAAAAATTTTATTTAATACTTAGTTCAATAACATTTAAAAGTATCAAAATGGTTAGAAATAAAAATGGTAACGCCGTGATAGCAATTGTTCAAAATGGCCACCATTGACCTCAGTGGTGGCCATTGTTGCATTAAAAATATCGAATGCGATTATCTCGAAAATGGTTGCTCCTAGCGACTTCAATAAGTTATACATTTTTGATGTAAAAGAAGTAAATTAACTTATTTTTTTAATAGTCGGATAGATATAAGAAGCCTAAACAAAGTTATGCCAGCTAATAGAAGTTGGGCCATGCTGTAGGCAGCGCCCTCTACTGGGTACACAAAAACTATGGATAATTTTGAATTCCTCACCTCAAAAAAACCCAAAACCCTTAATTTTGTGCTGCTATGTCGTTTAGTTAAGAAGTAATCGCAAAAAAACGAAAACAAAATTAAAACTTTGACACCCTGTATCTCGGTTGTTATCAATTTTGGCATAAGGCAAGTTTAAATAAATCGCATTATTTCGCCTTAAGGAGTCTGCCGTTGCTCTGTGTCCCATTACTTTTGGGACACCCTGTATACAGGGTGTTAGTGAATAAGTGCGACAAACTTCAGGGGGTGCTTCTTTAAGTGATTTTAAGAAGAAAAGTTCATATAAACATGGGTCCGAAAATGCATAGTTTTTACGATACAGGGTGTCAAACTTTAAAAAAAAATCGGATGTTCGTAAATATCTCGATACTCTTGTACTCAATTCTGTTGAAATTTGGTAATTCTATTTGTAATAACAAGACGATAATTTAGCCTCAATTAGATTAAAATTTTTAAGTCCAGTGGCGTCCCGGAAGACAGTCCAACTAATATTTTTGACAAAAAAAATGCACGCCACTGGCTTTTTTAAAAATTATGTATTTTTTTCGAATTAAGCAACTACAAATACAAATATTTTATTTTTTGAGTTTTTTTCATATCTTGCTTTGTATTTGAGAAAAAAAATAAAAACCACTTTATTGTATGTCCCCGGGACAATAACAGTAAAAATTTAAACCACTTACTATGCTATTAACCAATTAAAATTACACAAAAGTTCTCTTTCGAATTTTTCGCATAGATTTTAAAATATTAAAATTCAAAAGAGGACTTTCGTGTAATTAATTGCTTAATAGCATAGTAAGTAGTTTAAATTTTTTACTCTTATTGTCCCGGGGACATGCAATAAAGTGGTTTCTATTTTTTTTCTCAAAAACAAAGCAAGATATGAAAAAACTCAAAAAATAACATATTTGTATTTGTAGTTGCTTAATTCGAAAAAAATACATAATTTTTAAAAAAGCCAGTGGCGCGCAGTTTTGTTGTCAAAAATATTAGTTGGACTGTCTTCCGGAACGCCACTGGACTTAAAAATTTTAATCTAATTGAGGCTAAATTATCCTCTTGTTATTATAAATAAAATTACCAAATTTCAACAAAATCGAATAAAAGAATATCGAGATATTTACGAACATCCGATTTTTTTTAAAAGTTTGACACCCTGTATCGTAAAAACTATGCATTTTCGGACCCATGTTTATATGAACTATTTTTCTTAAAATCACTTAAAGAAGCACCCCCTGAAGTTTGTCGCACTTATTTACTAACACCCTGTATAGCAACAGGTTAGAGGTTGATCCAAATAAATATTTACTTTATAAAATTGGCGATGATTTGATGTTAAGCGAATATGAATCAAATTGGGTGTAGTTATATCTCCTAATAAACTAGACAATATAAGTTTGATAAATTCTCGTATATATTTTTTGTCTCTCACATTTCTGACCGCTTTACCTCAAATTATGGAACAGGGATCTTATACGTAAAAAAGTTATTCATTAATCTCGATATTTTAATTTGTTTTTAAGATTATTGCATTTAAACGCTAGATGGCAAGAAACATTTAAATAAACACCTTTCATAACGAAACATATTTATTGAAAATGAACCGTGCGTTCTTAAGGATAAATGACATATTTTCAAGTGTACTGTTGCTGTATTTGCCCATTAGTTATGAGACATCCTGTATATAAGTAAATTGTTTAATTAGGCACCTTATTGATTTCATAATAGATAAGTGAACCAAAATGGTGTTTGTACTCGCTATTAAACTTAAATAATAAACACCAAGAAAATCTGTCTCTGAAATATATAAAATCCAAAAGTAAAAGGTTTAAACACACACCACACAAAAAACAGCCACAGAAACACTTAAAAACACCAAAATCGGAAGAAAATAACCTGACGCGCCCACTCCTGATCTGGGAACTTTAACGACGATATCAGATCAGCTGGTAATGTCAAATATCGGTGTCTTCTGTCGAAACGCTTTGTTTTAAGAACAAGTTAACTCTATAGGAGACCTCTGGGACCGACGTAACAATTTTCACATAATGAAAACATTTTACGAGATCTAACAAAATAATTTATACCCTGATTGACAACCCTATTTGATTGGCATATTTTATTAGTTATACGCGATACATGCATATTAAGAATGTTATTGAGATTTTTTAAGTAGTAAGAAGGCTGTTACTTTTATCATGGGGGGCCCATAAGGATACAAAAAAAGGACCTGCACTTTAAATTTAGATTGAGGAAGTCATGTTCTTTTTAATTAAAGACTTTTCCTATGTACTTAATTTCGTTGTTGTTTATATCTGTTTATACTTCATTGTTGACACCTGATGTACAGGGTTATCCAACCAAGACTAGACAAGGCGATTTTTTGACTTTTCCTGTACTTTTATAAAAAAAAACTGAAATAGCCATCTTAAGTCATTTTCTCCCGCGAATTCGAATATCTTCAGCAAAAAACAATTGAACATCAAACAAAAGTACTAGGGGTCACTTTGATATTTTTTTAAATGGGATGCCGTATTTTTAATGAGCTTATCCGATTTCTCATATAAATTTTGATCTAAAATGTTGGATTTTTAATTCAAAAACGCCTTTTTTCTTCAGTTTTAAATTCGGAAAATGTTCGTCTACCGTACGATTAATACCTGATAGATGGATACCCGTTTCACCTGTTCACCCTTTAACCTGCTTTAAAGCGTCCGTCAGTTAGACAAAATAATCAAGTGTCAAATTTCTATATATTTTTCACGAATTAATTACAAGTAATGAAATATTCTTTAGAAGAACGGCTAAGTGTAATAAAATTATATTACAAAAGTGGAGAGAATGCTCGACAAACACAAAGAACGTGAAAAATATATAGAAATTTGACACTTGATTATTTTGTCTAACTGACGGACGCTTTAAAGCAGGTTAAAGGGTGAACAGGTGAAACGGGTATCCATCTATCAGGTATTAATCGTACGGTAGACGAACATTTTCCGAATTTAAAACTGAAGAAAAAAGGCGTTTTTGAATTAAAAATCCAACATTTTAGATCAAAATTTATATGAGAAATCGGATAAGCTCATTAAAAATACGGCATCCCATTTAAAAAAATATCAAAGTGACCCCTAGTACTTTTGTTGGATGTTCAATTGTTTTTTGCTGAAGATATTCGAATTCGCGGGAGAAAATGACTTAAGATGGCTATTTCAGTTTTTTTATAAAAGTACAGGAAAAGTCAAAAAATCGCCTTGTCTAGTCTTGGTTGGATAACCCTGTACATTAGTTTTTAAACTAGATAAACGATTTATATAAAACTTTTCTTTTTGGAGGAATTATAGTCCAAAATTTCTGTCAGTCATCCATTACCGGAAACAGTAACGAGTAGGCGACACATTACATCAATTATTATTATTAATAAACTGCCGCCCTATTGTAGCGTGGACAGACTGAAAGCGCCGCGTTGTTTTACATGAAGAACGCAAAACATCAATCAGCTGATTATATTCAAAAGCAAGGTAATTCTAATGAAAATTTCATAAATTTATTTTCAACCAATTAGAAGGCTCCTTTTTGTTTGCGTTGCTTATAGCGACGGGATACTATCGCGACAGTCAATAGCCTATTCGCCTAATAAAATTAATAAGTGATAATTTTTCTGTCAAAAATGAAGTGCTTTGTTTTTTATGGCAAACGTCACTCAGAATAAAATCAAAATACATTTTGTTGCTAACTTATAATTTTTATTGAGAATAGGTCGTAGGTCTCATCATCTCATCATATTAAAAGAAACTCCAATTTATGAAATTTTCTTACCGAATCTCCCACGCAGCAGTATTAATTCCCGATAATTTTTTTCTCGGTTTCACTCATGTTTTTGTTGATAGAAAATTTTCCTCGTCTTCGACTCGGAATAATTTTCTATCAACAAAACCATTCGTGACCTTAAAAAAAATTATGGGTAATAATTCTGCTGCTAGGGAGATTATAAGTGAAAATTTACTACATATGTAGCAACATAGCGTTAAGCACAATATTGTTGTATTATAGATTTTTTACTTTCAACGCGTATAAATGTGCTTTTAGAATTTCAAAAATAGGTACACCTCACTGGAACTGTTTCCCTTGACGTCGCACAACCCGCTGCGCTGCGCTGTGACAGCGACGTCACTGACAGAAATATTGGACTTTTGTATAAGAACAAAAGTTACTCAGAACAAAAATAAATATACTACTTTTTTTCAGCAAAAAATACTTTTACGAACACTATCTAATACCATTGTCAAAAGTAACATTTTATTGGAAACAACGAAAATCATTAAATTTATTAAAAATAATAAATTATTTTTGGGAAAATTGTTCTTTTTGATAAAATTTACGAAAATGAATTAAAAAAGTCTTATTTGAATTACAAAAAAGCTCTTAATATTTTTTATGTATTATCATTTTTCCTAAAATAAACTGTATAGTACCATTATCAACTCTTTTTAGGTTGTATGATGTGATGACTCACGCGGCCATTGGAGATCTCCATTGGGAAGTTAAATATAATTCACTAGATTTCTGGTTTAATCTATGGGAGCAACACTTAATCCACCAAGGTATTTTTAAAATTTAATATTTATGTTACATCTTATTGAATCAAGAATTTTGGAGATATCTGTGAAATTAGTTTTGGACGATTTTATTGTGGGGGGATACACTGAGTAACACTGGAGTCCGGTATGCCTCTGGTTCGATTTCCAGGGTGGGTGTACGCTAAGCTTATCTTGGAAGGACGATTCAAGTATGTCACTAGTTAAGCCCCGAATACGACCCACTGTCTGGGCGGATAATCCTGCTCCTTAAGGGACTAATGGATAAACTAGTGCATACGCGTGGTTCGGATCCCACGTCAATAACTGTAGGTCCTGTCTGGCTGACATTTCCAGACGTTAAACAAAGGGATATAATAAGCCATTCGGCTGCAGTATAATGATAACATGTCAACCCATTCTTCAACCAACCATGCAACCAAGTCCGAAGCAAAACGTTTACTTCTCCCTGCACCAATCTCCCATAATGTTCCAAGCAAAAACTTAAGCCATCTTACAGTGTTTTTCTACGGAAGCAACAAGACGGCTTGGTTGGTTGGTTAAAGGCGGTGGTCGGGTTCGACGTGTGGCCCAAGCTTCTTACACTGCAGCCTTAAGGCTTATTCGCCCCGGTCTTGTTAGAAAAGGTTTGTTCCTTCTACAAGGTCCAATAGTTTTCTTCCAAGTTTGTCATGCGAGAGGTTATCGCCGCGTCGAATGTTTCCGAAGATTTTGAATCTTTTACGGTTTAGCGCTTCGCAGCATGATATGAGAGGCGGTTTGGTCCTCTTCACCGCAAAGTCTACATTCAATGGGTCCATTATAGACTCCCATTCGTTGAAGGTGTTTTCCTAAGTGACAATGGCCTGTTAGTAGGCCGGTCACTTGTTTTAACTGGGTGCGTGTCGAGCAGCATTCCAGCTGATAGCTTCTTCGAGGGCCTATCGATAGCGGCCCGTGCGTGTGCCTGGCCAGGTGTACCTTTCCATCGAGATAGATGTTGTTTTTGCGCCCATCTGTCTAATGTTGTTTTGTTGCCTTTTTTTGATATTCCAAAGGCGGGTTCTGGGCCCCTGAAATTTTGAGCAGATCCGGTTCTTGCCAGTTCATCTGCTTTTTCGTTGCCTTTTATCCCTGAATGACCAGGAACCCATAGGAGTTCAACCTTGTTGTTTCTGGCTGCAAGGTCTTTTAGGTCGTTAAGGCACTCCATTGTGATTTTTGAGGTAAATCGGAAGGAGTTCAGAGCCTTAAGGCAGCTTGGCTGTCTGATAGGATATGTATCTTTTGGTCGTGGTAACCCTTTTGTACGCATGCCTGTATCGCATGAACTTCTGCTTGGTATACTGTGGCGTAGTTTCCCAGGGGGATGCTGATTTCCATTCTGGGTCTTTCCCCAAATATACCTGCGCCTACTCCGTTGGCCGTTTTCGATCCATCAGTGTACCAAACTAGGCCATTGTCTAGTGACGGAGATTTTCCTTTGGACCACATATCAGGGTCGCACCTGATATTATATGGTTTTGTAAAGTTATATATCGCTTTCATGCGATCGGTTTGCATCTCCAGGAGCTCGTCGTTGATAAGGTCCGTGGCTCTTGTGTGCCCTATTTTCTCGGGGCGTTGTTTCCATTCCCCGGTAGCTTTCATCCTAGAGGCGCTGCAGTTGGCCTCCATTTTGATGTGTATATCTAGTGGTGTTAGTCCTAGTATGACTTCCATTGCTGCCGTGGGGGTGCTTCTCATTGCACCGCTGATGCACAAGCAGGCCAGCCTCTGACGGCTTACTCCAAAGGATTAATATATCGCGAGTGTTCCTAAATATCATCTACATGCGGAAGGGGGTAATTCTTTGGCTTATTTCATGACTAAAAATTCATATAAACATAGGTCCGCAAACTTTTTGTTACCGATCTACAGGGTGTTTAAATTTCAAGATTTTTCTGCAGTTTTTAAGATATTTAGTTTTCATTTGGAATATAGGTTACGCCGTAGGACTTGCATCATTGGGCATGCCAAATGGTTGTGATAATGTACAGGGAGATATATATACACAGGGGTCATGTCCCCTAGAATCTTTGTTCACAATAAAAAACGGTCCTATCCATTCTTGGATATCGAAAATTTAGCATTTTTCAATTGGCATACCATACAACACATGCACAGTGCACACTGCCATTAATTTGCCACTTTTGTCTCTTACTATTATTGCTTGGGTATATAATCAGATAAGCGGACGCAATGTCATGCTTTGTGTATCGTGCATAAGCTCAATTTTTTTAGGCATGATAGACCACACTTTTCCCACTCACACCTTCTCAAAGGAACATAAAAAAATAGTGGCCCTGAACGAAGTTGAAGTAAGAAAGCGAATCGTCAAAGTGCTGAATCAGTTGAGCCACATCGGCTGCCTTCACGTGATGAAATGCGCTGTTATGGACGACTGTGATATTGAAGTATCTAAGAAAGCTACTTCTTTCACATTCAGTATGCTTAAGATATTTAAAATCTACAAGGTAAGGATTTATTTATTTATTTATTTATTTATTTAGGATACAAACAGGAAATCCCATAGACAGTATCCACTAATTTTATAATAAGTAAATTATATCTATCCTACAACAATATCAGCACCTATAAGCTAATAATATCAATGATTGGATAACAATACAAAAAGAAGCATTTGCCATTATGGCAAATGCCTATGATAGGTAATAATAACAACATGAAAAAAACGAAGCATTATGATACTTATTTAATTATTCTAAAAGCCTTCGCTTTAGAGCATTTTTAATTCTATTCAAAGATGTTGAAAAGAAATCTAGATCTAGGTCCGAAAAATAGCGATTCGAGTTTCTCATCATTCGACTGATTGGTGAGTTTTGAGAACTATTTGTATGATGAAATGGAGTATAAAAAATGTAATTATTTCTTAATTGTCGCGGTGCAACATTGAACGCCATCCTTGAGACCAGATATGGAGAGTCAACCCTATTCGAGGATATTTTAAACATATAAACCAAGTCCGATAAAATTCTTCGATTCCGCAGAGACAATATACAAAAATGCAATCTTACAGTATTTATGTCGTGAAGTATATAATTTTGCTTAAATAGTAGACATCTCAAAAATCTGTTTTGCACCCTTTCCAATCTATCTATATATACAGCATACATTGGATTCCATACAACAGATGCAAAATTTAACTTGCTATACACATACGCATAATACAAGCACATCAAAGATTTAGTGTTCTTAAAGTATTTAGCCTGCCTAGTAATAAAGCCCAAAATCTGACAACAACTGGACGCCAAGGAGTTTATATGTTTATCAAACAAAAGCTTCTCATCAAGAACTACGCCAAGGTCCCTTATTTGATTCACTTTTTTAAGAACGCTTCCATTAATTAGATAGTCTTGGTTAATTAAATTTTTATTTCTAGAAAATGAGATCACGCAGCATTTATCTATATTGATAAACAAATAATTTTTTTTGCAATATGTGATAAAACGCAGGAGATCTTCTTGTACGAGGTCACAATCGACCAGTGAACGAATCTGCTTATACATTTTCAAATCGTCCGCATAAATTACAAAGTCACAATTCAAGAAGCAGCTTTTAATGTCATTTATGTAAATAATAAATAATAACGGCCCTAAATGCGATCCTTGTGGCACCCCGGAGGAAACTGGAAGAGTATCAGAATTGACTCCATTTATACATACTCTGAACTGTCGATCTGACATATACGATCTAAACCATTCCAATAGGCTACCACTCACACCGATCAATTTTAGTTTATTTAGCATGAGAACCTGATCAACTTTATCGAATGCCTTACTAAAGTCGGTGTAAATGGCATCAACCTGAACACGTTTATCCATACTTTCTTTTATGAAGTCCGTATAGATTAAAAGATTGCTTTCAATGGACCTATTAGCCATAAATCCGTGTTGCTCCAAGATGATTTGTCCTTTCACAAGATTAAAAAGATATTTATAAAGTAATTTTTCGAGTAGTTTGGCAAATATGCACAATTTACTTATCGGACGATAATTATTGGCGAGATTCCTTTGACCACCCTTAAAAATTGGTACCACATTTGACAGTTTCCATTTCTGGGGAAACAAACCGGCTTTAAGAGATTGGTTGAACAGTAAAAATAAGGGCAAAGAGAGGCCAGAAGCACAGTTCTTGGCAAAAACAGATGGAATGCCATCCGGACCAGCTCCCTTTTTGGGGTCCAGTTGTCTCAGGCCATCAAACACTTCCTGTTCAGAGAACTGAAGATGAGATAGATGATCATGCGATGGAGCAACATATCGGCCATCATTGTTATTATTCGAACTGTTGTTTTGATTGACATATGTTGACTTAATAAACACACTTTCAAAATAATTAGCGAACATGTTGCTGATCTCAAGATGATCGTTAGCCTCTAGATTGTTATAATTCATTGATGATGGAATACCTGTATTTTTTTTGTTTAATGATACAAATTGCCAAAATTTTTTATGATTAGCCGGTATTTCATTCTCAATATAATCAACATAACTTTCGAAATCTTCACGAATTAATTGTTTAGTCCTACTCCTCAAAAGCTTAAAAGTGTTATAGTCTGTTTGATTTTTAAAAATTTTCCACTTTTTGTGAAACTTATTTTTTTCCTTTACTGCTTTTATTGTAGCCTGTGAGAAATAAGGCGGATATCTTCTATTTTTACGAATTACGGCAACCCTTTCGTGAATAATGTTATTCAGGATATTATAAAATTGAGTTATATTTTCATCCAGCGACTTGTTACTAAATAAGTTTGTCCACATTATTTTCATTAAATCACTATTGATTAGGGGATAATTTGCCCTTTTAAAGTTTAAAAAATGTTCATTAATATTATGTAAGGTTTTGGGAGAGGATAACATTAGATTAAATTCGAGTGCTGGATGGTAGAGATCTTCATTCACTGCGGGAGTGCTGCAACGCGTGATTTCCTTGACTATATTACTGTTACATAAAACAAGATCTAAAATTTTATTACTATTATTTTTTATATTATTGAATTGCATAAGACCCGCAAAAGAAAATGAATCTACAAGATCTGAGTGATCTTGACCAACATTAGTTGGTATAAGAAATATATTAGTGTCATTCATAACCCAGTTTATTGTAGGACAATTCATATCCCCACATACCAAAATTATACCATCATTCACATGTTGACTCACCCAAGTCATTCTGGAAACAAAACAGGAAAAAGCGTATTTGTCATTAGGAGGCAAATACACAGAGCACACATACAGTTTTAACTTGCCAAGTTTTAAAAGCACCCACACATCCTCAGCATCGCTAAGAAACTCTGTAACAGGGACGGCTGCTAACCGGGTACGAGTTGCTATTAAAACACCACCTCCATCTTGCTTAATTGATGCTGTCATTTCTCGATCGCGGCGAAAGACATCATAGGTACTTAAATCAAATAGTTCCGCATCCGAAATGCCCCTGTGCATATTTGAAATTATAGTGTTTCATCACAAATTCTTTTGTCTTCCAAAGCCTTTTACTGCCTCCAAATAATGAGTGAATTAAGTATTGAAAATAGCTTGATAGTGATGTTACCAGTTATATGGTACTGACAAGTGCTGTTATTATTACTAAAAAAAATTTTATTTTTATTATTTCAATTTTGGTACTTATGTACCGTGCGAGCAAAAATTATTTGCATCAAAGAGGGCTTGGATTAAAAAACAAGGGGCTTGGTTTAGATCACAATGATATGGAGACGATATATCTAAGCAAATCTAGGTTAAAGTTTTGTCAAATTCATATTATGACATGATATGCCAAACTAATAAGTAAGAAAATAAGTAGACAAATACAAATTTATTTTTGTTGTTTACAAAATTAACAAAGTAAGAATATACAGAAAGAAAAAGAAAAATAATTACATAAATTGCTGAAATTGACCACCGCCATCTCAAGCATAAATTCACGCGTCTCTTTCTCATATTTTCGAAAGTGTTGACCAGCATCTCTGGAGAAATGTTACCACATTCTTGGATAATCCTTTCTTGTAATTGTTCTAAATTTGCAACTGGTGTTTTAAAAATAGTGTTTCTTAAATGAGGAAAAACGAAGTAATCCATAACCGTTAAACATGGTGATCTAGGTGGGAATTCAATGTCTGATCGAAAACTGATCAATCTGTGGTCGAAAAAATTGCGTAAGTAGTTAATAGTTTCGGCGGCTGTATGGGCGGTTGCACCGTCCTGTTGAAAATATCCAAAACATAGTTCGTCGTCAAGTAATTGCTCCACAAATGGATTCAAAATATTGTCTCTATACCGCTGTGCTGTAACTGTGTCATGGAAAAAATAGGACCAACAATTCTTCTTCGGGAAACAGCTAAACAGACACCAATTTTTTGAGGGCGCAATGTGGACTCTACAAAAAAATGTAGATTTTCACTACTCCACATGCGTGTATTCTGAGAATTCACATAACCGGAGAGGTGGAACCAGGCTTCATCCGAAAAAAATGTCAGGTCTAATAAATCATTTCTTTCCAATAAATTTTGGGTAAACCATTGACAGTAATTCCTGCGTCGTTCAAAATCTGCGGCTTGTATTTCTTGGAATACTTGCACTTCATAAGGAAATAAATTTAGCTTCTTCCTACTAAGAATAGTCCTGCATGTTCCATAAGATCTTCCCACTTCTTGGGACAGCTGTCTTATACAATTTGTTGGCGTATTTTGCATTATTTCACGAACGTTTCCAACACGTTCTTCTGTTCTTACAGATGGTCTTCCTGCTCCTTTTTTGGTGTTGTATAGAACCTGTTTCCCTAAACAGAGCCACGGTTCTTTTCAAGCAATGATAAAAATCCCCAACAATAAAAGCAACGTTAGGAAAATGTTCGTGAAAATCGTCCATTCACAAACCCGGATTGTATTGCCACTCACCATTTACTCTAACCCCGTTTCAAAAATACGCTTCAACCATGAATGTTTTGTGCTGATCCGTAAAGCCCATTGTGTGAATTGTTCAAGAAATTGGAAAAATTAGCGATGAATCAAATTACTTGTAACGACTGTCAAAGATGACGGAATAACTGATTGATTGTTAATTCAGGTAGTTACTGACACCCAACAGGTATTAAGCTCTACGGCTAAGCATTACGTCCCTAGATGCAAGGCCCTCTTTGAAGCAAATAATTTTTGCTCGCACGGTATAACTTAATATGCACTTAAAAAATAGTCGATAAAATCTAGAGTTGCTATTTAAAAAAATTTATCGATATCGTCATGTCTCTAATTTGGGACACACTGTATCAATATGTACACCAAAACTTAAAATGTTAATACCCGTGCCCAAACATTTTCAACAAAAAAACTGCTGGATTTACTGAATTTATTCTAAGTTACAAACTCACGCTGTATGTGGTCTTACCAGATGCAAAGTGTATGTAACCACAACAATTTGTTTTCTTCTAATTCGGTGTTTTCCAATTTGGGCGTAGATATCACAAAAAGTCAATATATTGTATAAGACAATTAAAACCGGGCTAAGTGCCAAAATTGTAGTTGTGAGATAATCGATTCGGTTTAAATAACTCGGCGTGCTGGACTTACACCGCGCGCCATCTTTCAACGAATAGAAAAAGCATTTACGATAATCCTGGCACATAGCACGTTTTATAGGTTGTTGGCGATGGCATTTAGCACTGTTTTCAACTTCTAACACAATTTTTAAATTGTTGGCACTTAGCCCGGTTTTTATTTCAGGTCTGTATATAAAAAAAAAAACTTTCAAGAAAACTACGTATTATTTTAATTCATAATTGTAGGAAACTCATTTTTTGTTTTGTGTATTTGTAGGTTAATCCTGAAAACTCGGATCTGAGTCAACCTCCAAGTCCCGTGATACTTCAAAAGAGCCTTCAAGAGGCGGAAAGCCCAGCCAGTATAGCGTCCGATGCTAGTCCAGCCAGTATTAATAATTTGGATAGTCCGCAGGTAAACTTTATTTAAAATAAATAAATATTATAATAATTTTTGATGTTTGTACCGTTGACAGATTCAAATTCAAACGTTTATTTTCCCATAAGACAATATAAAATTATTGTAGGGGAATAGTCAAAGTAGTTATAAAGCCAACAATTAAGTACAAGAAAATAAGTAAATAAACAACAAAAAGAACATGATAACAGATAGGATACATACTTTTTTTACACAGTTAAAAAACTCATCCAAGCTGTAGCAACACTTTAAGATTAAAAATGTTTTTAACTTATTTTTTTAATTTGTTATTTTATCCCCCTTTTTATTTCATCTGGCAGTACGTTAAAAATTTTAGCACCAAGAATTTTAGGAGAATTATGCGCTATGTTACCGCGAGAATGCTGAATACTGAATTGGTTCCTAGTTTTAAAGCTTTACTCCGTTTTTAACAAAATTACTTTTATTACAAAAAACAAATAAAGCCAATTCCATTATATATAAACAAGGTAGGGGTACGATATTATACCTTTTAAATAGACCCTTACAGCTACAATATCTAGGCACACCAGCAATACACCTTAAAATTTTCTTTTGTTTAATAAATATATTGTTACCTAAGGTAGAGTCTCCCCTGTTTTGGTTGTTATAGACCCTTCCAACATGTTTTAACTATCTTCATTTCTAATGTCTTCACATAATGTAATTTTAATAATCCAATTTTAATGCCATAAAAGCTCCATTAAGGTTTTATGCCTACCACTTATCATTTTCTCTTTTGCTAAAAACATCAGCATTATATTTTTCCTGATAATGAACGTTTTTGCGTTCGAAACACCTTTAACTAAGATTTTTTTATTCTATTAAACTTTGTGGAGGAAGACTTTGTGTTTTTCTTTCCTATTCATGCTTCCGCTTTAAGTATGGACTATTTCTTCAAATTAAGTTCTTTTACCTTCGCCATCTTTTAAATTTTGTAAGGGAATCTTAATATTTTGAAGATATTGCGTACTAATTTTAATATTTATAAAATAAAATATTGACATTATGTGAAAACATAAAATTAAAGGAAAAGTAGAAACAACATAAATTAATAGTGTTAATTAATAAAAAGCCAAAATAGTTAGGTATTTATGTTGATCCCGATTCTTGACACAAGGCACTTTTTAGTAAATATTACAGCAATAAATTAAAATAATTGGTGTACGTTACATTATTTCCTTCAATAATATCATGGGACCATTGAGCACACAATCATCATGATCAATAATCATCAAAACTCAATAATATTATTGATAATAGATTAGTTAACCAAAAAGGTGTTTGTACTCACTATTTAACCTAAATAATAAACACCAAGAAAATCTAGTCCCTGAAATATATAAAAATCCAGAAGTAAAATGTTTAAAACACACACTATACAAAAAACGGACACAGAAACACTTTAAAAAACACCAAAATCGGGGGGAAATAATATGACGCAACCTGACGCGTGAGCTTGCTACGGCCCACTGCTGATCTGGGAACTTTTACGACGCAACCAGATCAGCTGTTAATGTGATAATATGTCGTCTTCTGTCAAAACGCTTTGTTTTAAGAAAAAGTCAACTCTACCTAACAATTTTTTTTTTAGTTTACAAACGATCCATTTTTTGACGCGCTTACTCCCTTTCCCGCTCCATTCAGCCCCTCCCTCGAACTTGGCCTACTGACACCCGCTTCATCAACGTCGCAATCCACAAACTCCGCCGATCAGAACTCGCCCCACCAAAATCAGACACCCTTTCCAAATTCAGTTCCTCAACTCGTACAAGAGATGGATTCCGTTAACTTGGAAATGCCAAGCGACGAGACTCTGAGTACACTGATGCAACCCGAAACGCCCTTCAGCAGTATCCTGGCCAATGATATTGCGGCCAGCATGAATTTGCCCAATGGGACGCAAGCACTACGTTATGGGGATATTGATACTCATGTTGAGAATGTTGTAAGTATACATATTGTCACGAGGGCACCGGGTCTTTGATTAAAAGGCAGTACATCATGCTTAATTAATTATTTATTACAAAATTTAACTATAGAAACAATCAAATAATACATAAAATACCCAGTCTTACCTTTTAATTTAATACCTTCTACTTCAATGTTGGGGGAAAGTGTCGCCGCGTAAATTTGGCGGCTCAGCAAATTGATGGGCGACGTGCCCGCTTGGCTGCGAGATCGTTGATGCCCCGCGCCGCCAGCGCTCGCGACCAAGAGCATACATTAATTTTAACCCTGTGCCGACCAATGAGAATTATGTAGGCGTGGCTTCCAAGGCGCTAAATTTAAATTTCTATTGCAGTATGATCGAGGTAGAAGTGTTTTGTATAATTCCAGCGCATTCACCATATATTTGATTCTGTACAAAAAGTTAAATTTCCAGTAATTTGTTTATCTCGGTTAATCATATTATTTCTGATTGTTATTAAATTATCGGTTTTAATTTATTTATATTAAAACAAGATAAATACTTTTTTTTAAACTTTATAATAACTAGGTACCCCTATTACCTTCAAATAGGAACATAATTCAATAAAACAAAAAAAAATAGTATAAAAACTTAAAATTTAATTATGAAAATACTGTAAACAGTCGAGAACAAATAAAACAATATATTATTTAAAAGTAACTATATTAACCATATGAACCTAAGTATAAATAAGTATGGTAAAAATGAAATGAACTAAACCAAACTAAAATATTTAAAAATGATGTAATTAAATAAAAGCCTTTTGCACTGAACCTTCAGTTTTGGATTTCATCATCAGATCAGTGTACTATAAAAAGGTCTGGGCTTAATCTTTATATAATGTAAAATTAGGAGAATAGGTATTGATTTTAATTGAAGTCCGTGCATCTTGAATTATTCTGTCATTACTAACTCCCCCACTCAATTGTTCGACGATGATATTTTGTTAAGTTCTCGTTAGCCTTTTAGTTCTCAATTCATGAGCATGCCCTATGTGTGTTTTAGTAAATGTTGCCATAACTGATCCTAGAAATATACAAATATATTGTGAAAAAATCTGTACAGCCAATCGTCATTCTACCTTGTTTCATCACTTTGTCCAGAATAATTAGGATGACATGTATATTATGTTATAAAATATTGATGCAATAATTTGACAAACACCACCATAACATAAAAATGTCTTTAACCCGAAAATATTATTAGGTAACCATATTTGTGTAACAAGTGGCAGGAAAAGAAAAATAGGTAGGTACCATGAGAATCTGACTTCATATTTGGAGGACCCGGGTATAGTTTTTAGACACATATATTTACTTCACTAAAAAATATGGAATTAAAAATATTTGTACCAACATCATTTTATAATTTGTAATAAATTACCTTGATTGGAAATTTTCACGACTATTCTTGAAGGGCAAACTCCTCGAATTCTTATGCTTCCTCCAGCTTTCATATTACGTTTTTGGCAGGTACTAACACGCCCTTAAACAAAAAATATAATAAGACAAAATTTTATATAGATACTTCTTGTAAAAAACAATACCTGTCATATCGCTCTTCGGTTACAACTGTAGATATATAAGTACATCACTATTATTTGGATTTTTATTTTTCCTATGACACGCATAGTCAACTTCCTTATTCTCCAATTTTTTCCACGCTTCAAATTCTTCAATGTTCGGAAAAGTTAAAGAAGACTCTTTACAATTTACTTCATGAACTTGGTTTAAATGCCTTGTAAGGTTGCTGTGGGACGATAACTTCTCTTCTTCGGGACACATTGGGCACAAAATATGTTCAGTTTCATCATTTTTAATTATCATCTGATGGAAGTTCTTCAGATGCCTATATCTTGCAGACTTACTGGCAATTTTTTTCTGGCAAACTTCACAAGTTGGTTTTACCCTACAAAATATAAAATGTAGACCTACTAAATTTAAATTTTGGGCATTAAAAACATACCTATCTGAATCCATTGCTGTTATCTGTTAACAAAAAATAGGTTATAGCAATAAATATTGCTTTTTTAGAATTTTGTGGGCAATTTGCACTTTGAATACTAATCTAAAATAATCACAAAAAGCTCTAGAAAATCTAAACAAAACCAAACAGTAAACTGAGTAAACAAGCTTGTTGCGCCAAAAGCAAGCCGAGTGGCGAGACACCGAGTCTCCACGATGTTATCTCGATGAGTCCCGAAGCCCGCTGTTTGTGATTGATCGGCACAGGGTTAAAATTAATGTATGCTGCGACCAAGCCGGTCGACGCTGGGTTCCCCCACTCTGTCCCAGCCATTGGGTTAACCATAGGTGAGGGAACTCAGGCGTCGATGGCTTGGACGCGCGAAAAAACTACCCCCGTGACAATAACAGGTTTTCTAGAGGAGTTGCAGGTTTTTAAGATCGAAATAAAATGTTCTTCGATGTAGTAAGAGCCGAGGACAATATACAGGGTGTCCGGAAAAAGAAGGTCG
Organism: Polydrusus pterygomalis; assembly: GCA_963969555.1. Lineage (NCBI taxonomy): Eukaryota > Metazoa > Arthropoda > Insecta > Coleoptera > Curculionidae > Polydrusus > Polydrusus pterygomalis. The sequence goes on along the minus strand of OZ018381.1, from coordinate 14,246,871 downwards.
ATCCGTTAACCATACATTCCTTAAGCAAAAATAATATGACTTATAATGCCGTTTTTTATTTTCGACCCTCACGTTCGATATACAAGGTGTCAAAGTTTGAAATTAAAAACTATTTAATAAGAGACACATTTCAAATTTGGTTTATTGCTTTAAAATAAAGAGTAACATTTTTTGAGAAAAAAAAACAATTGTGAAATATTCCAAATAGGGGCGGGGCGGTCCAATACCCGCTGATTCCCCCTATTTTTTAGTAGGTGCGCCAGTGACGAACAAACCCGAACTATATTTTTTTAGGTAATCATTTGATTTTGATTATTTTTTGCCTCTTGTAAAATTTCGATAAAAGGATGCGTTTTGGAGAAAATTCGGAAACAAGATATAATCAAGTAAAACTTTGCAATAGGTGACAATGCCGAAAGTAAAGGATTAGCCAAAAATAATGTAAGAACAGTGGCGTACAGATAAAAACCGATAGTACTAAACCAGTTAAATGAAATTATTTAAACTATTGCTAATCTTCTTCACATAATAGTAATTTTATCAGGAAATTTGACTGGTCATTCATTTTCACTATTTCTTCAAAACAACACTGCCTGATTTATTTGATGATTTGCTTCTAGTGGTATAAGACAAAATATTTGGTTTCAACCAGGCGGTGCTCCGACGCGTTTTGCTAAAATGTTAGGAACTATTTACCCCAAATCATTGCTAATTGCTGGATTGGTCGAGGCCAAGAAGCTCCTGTTAAATGGCCACCCCATTCGCATTTTTGTATCGAGCGTCCAGTACACCGCATTCGGGTAATTTCGCATTAACCGAGGTCTGTCTATCGTCGATTGTCAAGCTACCATACGACAGCTGTCAACTTTTCACTGATAAGCGTTAATTTTTTTTAGCTCTTTTCTTATAAGTAGAGGATTATAAGGAGGCGATAACTAGAGGAACAAATTCCGGTTTGTTCGTTTTTACCCAGAGCATTTTTTAAAAATTCAAAACCCAAAAAAAAACCAAGATTTCCGCCTAATCGAGCGTATGGTAGCCCGACTGTTGTCGTAGTACCGAACGCTCGATACGTGCCGAGGTCGAACATCACGAATGCGGCTTACTGGACGCTCGATACAAAAATGCACCCCGTTCCCCAGACCTTACTGTCTTGGACTATTTGGTCTGGGGGTGTATGAAAGATTTTGTGTATATTGGTCGGATTTTGAGCGAGAATTTAGGCAATTTAATAGAAAGAATCCTTAAAGCTGGAGGGAGACAAGTTCAGGTTGAAACCACATATTTTTCAAAGGTTAAGATTTTTTTTAATAAAGAGAGCTTGAGTGTGTACAAAAAAATAGAGGGGATATCGAGCAATTTCTTCTTTATTGTTATATGAAGAAGATTAGCAATAACAAGTTCTTAGTAGGACAATAAAAGAATTTTAATTAACTGGTTTAGTACTACAGGTTTTTATCTGTACGCCACAGTCCTTACGTTATTTTTGGCTAATCCTTTGCTTTCGGTCACCTATTGCAAAGTTTTACTTAATTATATCTTGTATCCATGATAATGCCACAGCGGCTGACTTGATTTGCCATTTGAAAATTATGAGATAATCGTGACTTCTTTGCCTAGTAGCCTTCGGATGCCCGTTTTAAATATGCCCGCAACTTCAAATATCTTCCTATATCTACGCCATTTTTAACATTCATAGTTGCCTTCAACATGGAATATACAGACCAAAGTGTAGAACTCTTCATTGTTTTAGATAATTCAGCAAAATAAGCAAGTAATACATTCTCCGAAAAAGTCTTCTTCGCATTTTTCTCCATAATCCATAAATCGTTTATAATTTCCTTCATATTTCATCCGAGCCTTCTCCGGAAACAAATTTGACTCAATATTTTTTGCCACCTCCCTTATTTCTGGAAGAGTAAGTACTTCTAAGTCGCTATCACTGTCCATAATATAAATATACCCATATTTTTCCACGAAACTGGCAGAAATAAGTTGTCCAACTATAATTATTATGGACATACACATTTCCATAGCAACCAACTGTTCCAACAATTGCAATTTCTATCAAATTTTGTTTTAATTTTTCAGTACAGGAAAAATAAAAAGATTGTGGGAATTGTAATAATTTGCAAATACAAAACGCATTATATCATTTTTAACAATCGGAGAAAAAAATTATGTGTTCAACTCGGCAGCAAAGTAGATTGACTGCCTTAGCTGAATTCATCGCTCGCTACGCTCGGCTATGAACTATCAGCCACGGCGATTAATCTACTACTTTGCTGCCTAGTAAAACAAATAACTATTTTATTTTATCATAGCAGACACTGTCGTTACTAGCTGTTGGGATAATCAAATTTTGTTAGCTGTCGAACTTAAAAAGTTAAAATGCAGGAAAGTTTCCGACGAAATAGTAATTAATCAGTGAATAGTAGTGGAGGCACCGCCTTTTTTTGATTAATTTTATACCGAATAAATTTCGTTTTTAGCAGTTGATTAATATTCAATAATCGGGTAAATGAGCGTCATGTTGCCGCACCCGCGGTGGAACTAAAGGTGACAGCAATAAAAATATAATAGTAAAGATGTGTTGAAGAGAGGGGATTATACGTCAGTCACGTATATAAACCATAATGAAAATGTTCAAGTATTACACTTACTATTACATTAACCTTAGGACCTACTTATTTTTAAATCTAGATTAATTCTATAGCAAAATTAAATTTAAAAGGTAAAATAAAATTCTTTGCTGATAATACTACTGTTGTAGATTTTCATGAAGACTATGCTCAAATTCATAATAACATTAACCACGACCTAAATATGTGTAAATGGCTTCAAATTAATAAATTATTATTAAATTTTAATAAATCATCTTTAATGTTTATAAGTGTGTAAATCAAAATTAAAAAATAATAATATTTCTTCACTATCTTTCAATAATCATATAATTAAATATGCTGAAATAATTAAATTTTTAGGTTTATTTATTGCCGAAAATTTAAATTGGAAAAAACTTATTGAATATTTAAGAAGTTGAGCAATAATTAGCATTTTGTTTAAAGCTAAAAATTATATATCAATAAAATATTTAGAAGATGTATATTATTCTTTGGTTTATTCAAAATTACAGTACATGATTTCAATTTGGGAATCGAATTTAACTACAATTCAGCCATTATAAAACTACAAAACAAAATGATTAAATGCATACATAAACTTATTTTTTTAGAACCAACTATAAATTTGTATATACCAAACGGATATTTAAATTTAGAAAAGCTTTATAAATTAAAACTATGCATTCTAATACACTCTATTATTATTAAAGAAACACTATCGATTATAATATTTCATACGACCAACATTTTTCACAACACGAGACAAAACCATCATATTCAAACACCAATGGTAAAAAGTACTTTTGGCCAAAGATCAATATTATATAAAGGAATAACAATTTACAATAGTTTGCCGAAAAAAATTAAAGAAATATCGAAAATATGGATTTAAAAAAAAAACTAAAAAAATATTTTTTAAAACTAAACTAACTTTAACCTATTATATATTATTGTTATTTTTTTGTAAATGGTTATATATATTTTTTTTAATAATTTCGATGTACCTAGTTATTAATAGTTAATAAACATGATTTTTATTATTTGTGATTTTATATATTGTATATTTGGTGTTATATTCTCTGTAATGAACTTTTTAAATTGGTTGAGAATAAAGATAGATTAATAATAATATGCGACTGACTCTCTTCAATACAATAATCTAAAAAAACATCACCTAAACTATGGCACGGTATGAAAATACTGGAAGCTTATTATTTAAACAACTTTAACAGGCTGTCACCTTTAGATCCACCACTACTAGAGTAGCTGACGTTCAGATCGCTTATGTAAAAGCTATCTTTGGCTCTAAAGCGGAAAAAGACAATGTTGGCTATTCTCCGGTTAAAAATCTTATCATTATCTTTAATAAATATTTTGCTTATAATTCATTCCGTTTTATTCGCCCTTGTAGGACAAATCCAGCAATTTCGATCCGGCTCAAACAGAGCAAATGCTGGAAGAGTTCCTGAACTCAAATGATTTGACGCTTCTTCAAGGAATCTACCATCCTACTGATCAGGTATTTAAATAGAAATTGTCTGCAAAAAAATAACATGCTGAACACTAAAATATTTAACAATAATTTTTAAACCATCTTGTGTGACAGGATTTTAGAAATCCCCAAAACATAAATCCCTGGGACTGTGACGTGTGACGATCCTATTATCCTTTCCATAGAAATTTGAACATATAGAATAAATAAACAAGTTTATAATTTCCTATGATATTTTTGTACCGTGCGACCCAAAATTATTTGCATCAAATAGGGCCTTGCATCTAACGACGTAATGCTTAGCCGTAGAGCTTAATACCTGTTGGGTGTCAGTAACTACCTGTATTAACAATCAATCAGTTATTCCGTCATCTTTGACAGTCGTTACAAGTAATTTGATTCATCGCTAATTTTTCCAATTTCTTGAACAACTCACACAATGGGCTTTACGGAACAGCACAAAACATTTATGGTTGAAGCGTATTTTCGAAACGGGGGTTAGAGTAAATGGTGAGTGGCAATACAATCCGGGTTTGTGCATGGACGATTTTCACGAACATTTTCCTAACGTTGCTTTTATTGCTGGGGATTTTTATCATTGCCTGAAAAGAACCGTGGCTATGTTTAGGGAAACAGGTTCTATACAACAAAAAAAGGAGCAGGAAGACCATCTGTAAGAACAGAAGAACTTGTTGCAAATGTTCGTGCTTAATGTAAAATACGCCAACAAATTGTATAAGACGCCTGTCCAGTGGCGGCTCGTTAATGGAGGGCTCTGGGGCGCCGCCCTCCCTGCAATTATTTCAAACAGAATCCAAGAATACTTTACTTAAAAAACCAAGAACAGTATGTAAGCAATCAATTAAAATAATTCAAACCAAACGTAGCCCTATTCCATATACTATACTCATAGACAAGCGAGTTGCGCGCTCTCAAGGTTGTACTAAGCGCGGGCGACCGATTATTCGTCCCGATTCAACGCGAGTTGCCATGACTACAGAGGCGTGACGTCACCTACACATCGCACAACGAGCTGCCACGGATGGGCTTCAATTTTCGACGCTCAACAGCTGTTCGCGTTTCGCGATGCCACGGTTGAATAATGATACATTATGTACTCTGACGATGCGACTTGTCGATGCCGCTAATGATTTGTTTATTTGTTTTGATTTGATTTATTAGTTACGTTATAAAGTTGGAAATTTCCTTCTAATATGAAGGTCAGTGATTTACAGAAGCTTGTGTTTAGTTCTCTGAGTTTAAGTGAAAAACCTGATTTAAAAAATGCAGAGCGGCCACTACCAATATTGAACATAGTACAAGTGCAATCAATATGTAAAAGTAAGGCACAGTTTACGCGTAAGTTTGACAAAGAAATATATAATAAAAAATTCTGGATATGCGGTTGTGAGGACAAAAATTCTTTTTTTTTTTGTTTCGTGTGATCGTGTGTTTTCTTTTTGACGGGGATGATAATTGGACTATAAACGGGGTGCAGGACTTCAAAAATCTTTCAGAGAAAATAAAAAAGAAACATGAAAATAGTGCAAAACATCGTCATAATGCGGTAAGTTTTCAGATGTTAGGACAAACTTTAACTTCTTTAAGTAGTGCTGCTTATGCTGATGAAATTAAAATTCACAACGAGAAAGTTAAAAAAAACAGACACGTACTTTCGAAAACAATAGACATTTTAAATTTTTTTTATTTAAAGCCAGCGCCCCCCTGACTCGCTAGTCACGAGCCGCCACTGCGCCTGTCCCAAGAAGTGGGAAGATCTTATGGAACATGCAGGACTATTCTTAAGAAGCAGCTAAATTTACTTCCTTATAACGTGCAAGGAATTACTCTCAATGGTTTACCCAAAATTTATTGGAAAGAAATGATTTATTAGACCTGACATTTTTTCGGATGAAGCCTGGTTCCACCTCTCCGGTTATGTGAATTCTCAGAATACACGCATGTGGAGTAGTGAAAATCCCCATTTTTTTGTAGAGTCCACATTGCACCCTCAAAAAATTGGTAAAATTTACGTAATTATTTTGCTTTTTCTTTCTGTATATTCTTACTTTGTTAATTTTGTAAACAACAAAAATAAATTTGTATTTGTCTACTTATTTTATTACTCATTGGTTTGGCATATCATGTCATAATATGAATTTTACAAAATTTTAACCTAGATTTGGTTAGATATATCGTCCCCATATCATTATGATCTAAACCAAGCCCTACGTTTTTTAATCCAAGCCCTCTTTGATGCAAATAATTTTTGCTCGCACGGTATATCAACAATTTTTTTTTTATAAGGAACCAAGTTTATTTAGTTTACGGTTGACCTGGGTTAAGTTGTTTTATTATATTTATAATAATAACTATTTTTTTCTACCAATATTATTTTTTCTCAATAGACACTAAATGTACGCAATATAGGATACTAGCGTGTACCCGGCCTGCGTTGCAGCCCGGCATTATACGACGTGAGATAATAAGGCGAACAAACCTCAAACTTAACCGTTTGCCGGCCCGTCCACAATTCACATCCATGCTTAAAACATAGTCTGTCTTCGTCTATTCCGGCTTCGGTGCTTCGGATCGATCGTTGAACGGGCCGGGGACCGGTTAGGTTGGGTCGTTCGTTCTCCCTACTCTAATTTATCAGTGTTTATGCATGTATTATACATAAAAACCTTCCTCTTGAATCACTCTATCTATTTTAAAAAACCGCTTCAAAATCCGTTGCTTAGTTTTAAAGATTTAAGCACATATAGGGACAGGACGGGCGATAGCGACTTTGTTTTATACTATGTTAAGATAATATGCCATTTTAAAAAACAATCCCAAATGGGTTGGTTTGGACCAACAAATGCATCTCAAGACCATCCTAATGAATGTTTATAAGGACATCTACTTTCATTTAGTAATATGAAATTTACTGTTCTAAAAAGAGTTATGTAATGGCCTCTATTACAACACCTGTGCTGTAATGAGATGCATTACAGCACTAGAGCTGCAATCCTGCCTCCCCAAGTAAAAAAAATGGAAAAAACAATCGCTTGCAGGAAAAACCATATGATGTATCGGAAATGGTGTTTTTTGTATAAGAATTAAGGCGTTAAAATAAAAAATAATAACTAAACAAAATAAAATATCACTTATTTTGAATAAACGTTTTGCCAGCGGCGCCATATTTTAATAGTAAATTTATTTTGAAATAAAAACACGGCATTTTAATAATAATCTTTAAACAACCCACCCCCCCACCAGCGGTCCCAGTTGCTGATTTGTGATCGTTTTCCCAGAGCTAAGATTAAATTTAACATCCTTATGATCGAATTAATCCGATTAGTTTTCGTAAAGGCATAGTAGTTTCGAACGTAGTTACTTTAACTTACATCTACTTACAGGTCACCAACAACACTACCCAAATGAAAACGAAAACATACCTGGCGCCGTCGTTATACCTCAGGTTTGTCTACCTCGAAGTAGAAACGCTGGCGATGGAAAAGACACAATGGCTTAGCCGGTTGGACGAATTTGATTCGCTACTGGACGATATTTTGAAAGAATATAATATTGTTGGTGATGTCAATAGTATGGACTGCTATTAAAGTATGCAGGGCACGCCAATTCCCGTGTCCTTTCGACGAATCGTACTTAGGTGTTCGTTAAGGCATACACTGTAGATATACTGTTACCTCAAGATCAAGGACCTGATTGATCGAGAACCATATAAATGACTTACCATTAATTTTGAAAAGAACAAAAAAACTTTTAACATGTATCTTAAGTTCAATTAACAGTACGGTTTTCGGGACACATTACACATGGTGCATGTCTGACTCCATGTCGCCAACAAGAAAAGAGAAGAAGAAAGATGCAGTGCAGTTATGGAATGTCACGTCTTTCACACATCTTTGATAAATATAGTAATTTTTTTATTAACTTTTCTTTATCTTTAAATTTCTGTTCACATTTTCGTAGAACATCAGACAAAAATCGTATTTATCATTTTCATGTAAAGTATTTTCACCCTAAATGGTATCGACTTATTGACTGCAATAAAACTCGGTTTAATCCCATTGTTTTACACAATTAACAAGCAAATACACTGCAGGGTAAGACTTTAGATATTTAATTCGTTATTAATAATATATTATTTAATGACATAAAATATCCCAAATTATGATGTTATCGCAAGCACAAGATAGTTAAATATTACCTGCTATAATTACAAATTATAATCCGACCCTGACCGACAGTTTATTTGCATTTTTATGACCGAGCTCTTGCAAAACGTCCCAGGTAGTTAAACGGAGTCAACCATTTATTGTGAAAAATACTTTATCCTGTGAAGAGCACAACCTTTCGATTATCCAAGATTCATGAAAACCAAATAACTACTCTTCTAGCAACGCGCCTAGCCAAACTTTAAAGTACATGGAAATCCGATTTATTTTTAAAGACTTTTACGTAAATCGTTTATACTTTATTGATAGTTCACACACACCCAATATATTAATAACCAGTGCTGGCAGCGGAACCACCAACAATTGTCAGTTTATCGGTCAAAATATAAAAGTCAAATTGAGAAATCTCGAGTCACTCATTATTTGGTATTATAATTAAGGCGGCCATCACACCAGCGATACGCGACGACGACGATACCGCTACGCGACGTAGCTTTGCAGTCGCGGCACATAGTTTCAAATGGAGACCTGCTCACCAAGGCAACGGCGACGCGATCACGACGCTACCTAAAAGATACCGGTCGCCCGCGACCTAGTGGCTCAGTCTCCTTGCGACCGCGAAGATACAATTATCATGAGTGAGGAACAAAATAACATTACATTTGTTGAAATAATCGAAAAATATCCCTGTTTATATAATAATTATCTGATTATTCCAGAAGAGATGTAACAGAAAAGGCGTGGAGTGAAAGTGGCAGATACAAAAAGCACGGGTAAATAAAGATATATAATATATATAATATAATCTGCGCCTTCGTTTTTTTCTTAAATAATACAATGCCACTACGACTGCATCGTCTTCACTTGACGAAGACATCTTGTAGGTACACTGAAGTTGGTTATTTTTGCAAACTAGTAAAATTGCGTAGCGGTAGCGTAGCCTTGGTGTAAAGTCTTCGTAGCAACTGGTCGCGGACAAGTCGCTAGCATTTGAATATCGTCGCGGTATCGTCGTCGTTGCGTATTGCTGGTGTGATGGCCGCCTAAGAGTTACAGTTTAGAGCCTTGAATGATCAATTTAGCATAAATAGTCCTAATTTATAGCAAATAAACACACTCCTCTTAAATTTGCACTGAAAAAAGGTTTAAAGATACTATGAATGGAATAGTATTTATCTATTTTATACAGGGTGTTCATAATAAGGTTTCAAAAATCACACATTTCAAACCTATTTTTCTCAATTTTTTCAAATGGAACACCCTGTATATTATTTCGGTATTTTATATAAAATACACAAGCAATTTTTTTTGTAGTTGAAGCATATAAGTTATTTCCAGCCGTTTTCGAAATAAATGCAAATTTCATAAATTATGTTGATTAAACAGAGTTTATTTTTAAAGTTAAGCGTAGGCGACTAGACTAATAATTAAAAACTACAGAAATTGTTCAAAATGTCTTCCATTTTATTCTGTGCACAAGCCAACATGCTTTCCAAAAGATCTGTTTACTTCCCTTAACATTTCAGGGGAAATGCTAGCAAACACATCTCTTATCCGCTGCATATTATTAGCAGTTGTAGGTGGATCATTGTAAACAATTTGTTTTACGTGTCCCCATAAAAAAGTCTAGTTTTGTAAGATCCGGCGATCTAGCTGGCCAGACCGTGGGTCCGTTTCTACCGATCCATTGATTCGGAAAGGTACCTATCATCAAGATAATTTCTTACCTCCCATGAAAAATGCGCCGGAGCACCATCTTGCTGAAACCACATCATATTTCTTGTAATATATTATAAAAAAAAAGAATTAAAGAACTTGTCAAACTAAGTATAAGAATCCCAGTGGCGGCTCGTGGGGTAGAGCCACAGTGCCATGGCACTACCTGCCCTCCTGTCTAGCGTCCTGCCCTTTACAAATTACCAAAACCTATTAAAATTAATATTCTCGTTTTTAAAGCAATTAGCAAAATAATTTAAAAATGGAACACAGTCGGGTGCAAATTTCCATCTAAAAGGAAGCAATTATGCGTAAAACGGTAACGTAGCTTCCGCGCCAAGCGCGACGAGGCACACGGGAGGTGATGAAACGCCATCACCTCAATAAAAAAACGTTGAAAAATGACCTTGAATGCAAGCAGGCAAAAATCTCGACGGGTAGCCAGGCTCTCTTCGTTTGACCGTTTGATATTAGACGTTTCAAACAGCTGATGTTCGCGTCGCGTCCCGATTTGTTTTCGTTTGGCCGGCGGCTGATTTAATGTAGGGTTAACGAACTTTTTATTTTAGAAATACATAAGTAATAAATACTATTAGATTTTTAAAGGAAACTTTATGGAAAAAATACTTGGGTGTGCGGTTGTGATGAATCTAATAGACTATTTTGTTTTATGTGTGTTTTATTTGGTGGGAAGCAAACTTGGTCCCAAAAAGGTACAGATGATTTGGTCCATTTCTGGGACAAAATGAAGACACATGAAAAATCGTTGGTACATTTAAACAATATATTATTATTTAATTTCAGTATGCTTGGTAAAATTAACATTAAAACTCAATTAAATTCTGCATATCACAATGAAATAATGAAGAAAAACGAACAAATTGATAAAAACAGATACATATTAAACCAAATTATAAACTGCGTTCGGTTTTGTGGTGCATTTGAGTTGGCTTTGAGAGGTCATGACGAAAAAGAGACGTCGAAAAATAGGGACATATTTCGTGAATTAATAAATTTCAGCTCAGAATTAGACAAAACTCTTAAAGATCATATTGAAAAATCGAAAGTATTTAAAGGAACATCAAAACCCCTACAAAATGAACTTCTGGACTGTATGTTAGATGTGTATCATGATGAAGTCATAAAAGAAATAAAGGACTCTCCGTTTATCGCAGATGAAACCACTGACATTGCTTGTGTGTTTCAACTTGTTATCGTGTGTAGGTATATTCAAGATATGATTGTAAATTCATAAATTAAATTAGGTGCCTTTTTGCTTATTTTTCCTACTTTAAAAGCAAGAACTATTAACAAAAAAGGGCGTGGCACCAAAAATTTTTTGCCTGCGGCGCTAAGGGTTTACCTGGCCCTACTTCACTAAAATGGCACGAGCCGCCACTGAAGAATCCATGTTTTATTTCAAAGCCTACTATGGGTTTTAGGGATAAACCTTACTAATTAACCTCTTTGCTAGTATCTAGTATTGCAATTGAAATGTTAAAAGGAAAGTAAACAGATCTTTTCAAAAACATGTTGGCTTGTGCACAGAACAAAATGGAAGAAATTTTGAGCAATTACTGTAGTTTTACGTTTAATTTTAAAAATAAACTCTGTTTAATCAACATAATTTATGAAATTTTCATTTATTTCGAAAACGGCTGGAAATTACTTATATGCTTCAACTACAAAAAAAAATAGCTTGTGTTCCATTTGAAATAGTTGAGGAAAATAGGTTTGAAATGTGTCATTTTTGAAACCTTATTATGAGCACCCTGTATAAAATAGATAAATACTATTCGATTCATAGTATCTTTAAACTTCTTGTCATTAAACTCACTTAATACCGTGGTTGAAAACCTAATTTTAGATTGTTTTTTTGATATTTTTTCCACGACTTCAAAATATTTTTTTTTAGATTTTAATTGATTGCTCTTAAACTACCCAAGCAAATCAAACAAAATTGTAGGTATTTATAAAGAACAATAGCATAAATATGCAAAAAAATATGGGGTAAGTATCCCATTTAAAAAATCACAACTTTTTCTGACCACACTTTTTTGGGCCACCCTGTATATAAAAAAATATTTTCCTGAAGTACCCCGTATGATACAGTATAAGTTAGCATATGAATGAAACTCCTAACTAAATTCGTATAGGAGCTATGGAAGCCTGACGCACTATTGCAGGACCCTGTATACATACAATGTATTATAGTCAATAGAAACAACGGTACCATGTAAAAATATCGTTAGCAAGCGATTTGCATCGGCTGTGGAGTTTGCGCAGTAGGCTGGGAGTTTTATTGATCGCCACAAAGCACTACCGAAACCAACTATCAAAGTAATAAAAATAAAATTATAATTTTAAACTAAAAAAAAAAGCTATGATATGACCGTCATGTAAACTTGCCCAAATTTACTCGTCATTATGCAGTTACATGTGTGACAGAAATTATATCAAAACTTTTAAGGTAGTCGAATCTTAGTGGTAGCAAATTTGTCGTTTCAAAATCTAACGGGATGAGGTGACGCGGGTCGTAAGATAATTGACTGATGTCGGGTGTTTGTGGTTTCGCTATACCGTGATCTTGTTTTCATATAATACTGGCATAATTGCTTCCTCGTCATTGTGATATTTAAAATAATAAATTTCCTTACTGAATTTGAGAATTTGTCCTCGTATACATCCTTGTTTTTTATGGTTTCCTTTGGGTCAGTACCTAGTTTTCTAGTTTTAGTACCTGTATTTAGTTTATCGTTTGATACGTTTCCTAATAAAATATTTACATATAATTATTTTTATTTACGAATAAGCTTTCATTGTCATATTTATTCCTAATTTGGGTAATGTACGGTTTATTTTCTTTTCCAAAAATATCCCATCAAAATTTTTTTAAGTAATAATTAAGCATCCCATTACTCATTACAACATACATCTTAGATAACTTAGTAAATAATAATAAAAAAATATGTAATTAAAAAGTAAGGTATCTTATAAATGAGCGGGTTAGAAGCCCGGGTGGTAGTAGAAAAACCTAGCTCCTGAGATATCTTATAACGGCATCAGTGGCTCCGTGGTTAACGCGGCAGTCGCTGAGAACTCTAGGACGAGAGTTTGTGGGTTCGTATCCCACTGCCGGCAAACTGGTTCGAGCTCGGAGGATTTTAGTGGTATAATTCTTGACGTGGGTCCAGCGTCAAACAAAAATTAGGGAAGAGTAAAAAATGTATCATCCCCAAACCCACCCCATTCGCGCCGGATGAGATCGGATATCTATATAATACCGGGTGGCCCACTCTCAACGCAGGATTCCATAGCATCTAAACTGTTCAACTTTTTAATATTTTTTAAAAATAGAGTTATAGGGAGGCATTGGGTCTACGATTTGAAAGTATTTCAAATTATACAGGGTATCTCAAATAGTCAGGGTATATCAAACATACTTTTTTTTTAAATGGAACACCCTATATATTATGATATTTTTGGATTGGATGATCAATTCTAAGAATATTATGTAAAACATATTATTATAATATGTTTAAATTTAACAGTTTTTGAGTTATTAACGATTTTTCAAAAATTTCGTGTTTGCAGCACGTAAAGAATATGCACCTGTCGGTAGTACCCCAACAAACATGTTAAGTTAAATTTACCTTTATTTGACCTCTAAACAGGTCGAATATTTTGCATGACCAATTATATGTAGGGATAATTTACCTACATTTGTTTTCCTATTGCCCAATGTGGGGAAAGAAACTAAAGTAAATTAAAAGTCGAAAATAGGTTGATAGGGTTTTTCTGTCCAATAAGGTAAATCGAGGTGAAATAAATATAGACCTATTTTACCTCTAAATGTGGAAAGTAATACCAACCTTTTGACCTAAATAGGAGCAATAAGACACTATACAAAAACGCAACAGAGGAAACATTATATTTATCTGGCGTTAGAAAAGAAAAGGCAATAACTTATGCCAACAAGATAAATAATAAATTATAACATGGAGTTTGACTTACGCAAATATTTTGGAACGGCCGCTTATTAAATTTAATAATAAAGCGATGTACATACCTACTTATTACATTATTAAGTTTTATCATTTTAACCGAAATTTTGATGCGAAAGAAAGTTATTTGTAAATACTGGTGATGATACTTCGTGAAACAAAACGCGCCCTTAAAATATGCGATTTTTCTATGTATTATTGGAATAATTTTAAATATTTTTACTCTTAACCTAAAAACAGAAGTGTCTTTATATGTACCTATAGTTTTAAAAACACTTCCGTTGACGAAAGATATCGTAGTCTAATGGATTTTTCCACTCAACTCATTTAGTTCTTAAAATTTTAAATATTGTTTTTTTATAGTTGTCGATAAACAGGAAAACTAATTACTAAATATGGCCGTTTTTATATTTTTAACCTTAAAGTTATTTTTCCCTTCGTTATTAACTTTGAGAACATGTCTTCCTGGTCCGAGGTCAAATTGGAAATATTTATCGAATTTAAAGTTAAATCGTCCCTAAATAAGACATTTCTAGTAATAAGTCAAAGTTAAATAAAGGGCAATTTGTAGGATCTGCGCTAACCAATACAGGAAACTATCTATTCGTTTAAAATTTCGAGTAGGTAGTGTAATATCGTCCGGACTAGTGTAGACCATTGCAGTCTTTGTCTGACATGAACCTGATTCGTTGTTATTGTCTCTTTCTAATAATATTTAGAACGTTAAACGATTTGATTCCGTTCTAACTTTACAGTTGGCAACGCGGATTTTAGGTTGGCATCGGCACGTTTTCTTGACAATGACAACTGAGACATCCCCATAAAGGCAATTTTTTGGAGTTTTTCACGATATACCTACATCGTACAATTTTTGTAGTGTTAATTAAAGCCTGTATTGTGTAGCATGTCTATATTCTTTTATTTTCCTATTAGAATTTTGTTTTGGCATTGCCAATGTTAACACTATATAAGCACTTTATTTTTAAAAAGAAAATACAGACTGAACTGAAAAGTGAAAACATAAACAAATGTCGTTAAGGAAAAATGTAACTTGACGGTAATTTTAATATGTAATCTACGACCTCAATCAGGACAACTTTTCCAACAGGTCAATTTTACAAGCAATTTTGTCCTTTAAGGTTAATCAGAAAGTTAAGAAGTAGCTCAATTTTTAACCACAAAACGTTTATAACTTTGGGAATAATTATAAGGCAAAATTAACCAAAATATTACTTGTTTCTATAACTCCATGGTCAGTAACTTATTAGGACTTTTTTTAGGTTGTAATTAGTTAATATTTTACCTAGCGTGATAGCTAAAAAAATCCTTAATTATGAAGACATATATTAAGTTACAATAAAGTAAATTATGACTTAATCATATGCCCTATTAGGATTAATTATTTTTAATGTCTCAAAGAGGCACCGGCGTAGCTAGGGGGGGGGCATCGGGGCATTTGCCCCCCCCAAGAGCCATGAAAAAAAGTAATTATCAACAATATTTTAAAAACAATATTTAAATTTAATTTTTTTGCCCTTTTAAATTTAACGTAGGTAGGCTTACTTTGAGAAACAACGCGTCTGTTTTGGTCATCACATCCCCGTCGTCTTGTTTTATGAGACATTCGCGGATCTGGTGTCTGGTGGTGTAAATTTCCTTTTCTCTCTTTTATTTACGTAAATAAGACAAAGTAAGATATAAACATCGTAGGAAAACCTAGGTAATTACGTTTGGTTGTGGTTTGTTTGTAGGACTTCTAGATTATTTCAGTTGCGGATTGTACTTAGGCGATTACGTAACAATTATAGATAATAGAAAAATTTAGCAAAATTTGGCCGTGGTCCAGAAAATTTTTCGCCTGCGGCGCTTTCGCCTACGGCGGACTTTACGCCTCTATGCAACTATATGCCCCCCCCAAGACAATATCCTAGCTACGCCACTGCAAAGAGGTAATTTATTTGTAATTTTTAACTAGGTAAATTAAACTAAAAGTTGAATTCCCTATAACAAATTATTTAAGTTGTAGATATCCAAATTTTGACTAAGGTTTTGGTGTTCGAACCTTTTGTGACTTTTAAGAAAACATTTAAGGCAAAAATAAGTAAATATTTGCCAATTTAGGATTATTTTCCTTCCGTTCTGGTCTATGTTACTTAATATGTTAGTTGGGACAGACTGACAGAAATAAATGAAATTTGGGTTATGGAATATGATTGTTCAGTAGCGTCTAAAGCATATTTTAAAAACCCAAAACATTTACCGAAGTCTTTTAAAATGCCTTTCTAAATGTAACAATTTTTAAAACGTAAAAATTCTTAAAAGTCTGTTATTTTAAATACATACCCTATTATTTTTTATGCCTAATCGAAAGACATTTTTAATATAATTCTAATTATTATACTAGGGTTTCCTATACCTACCTTTTATAGTTTTCTCTAAAATAGCTATTTCTTCCTTTACCATATAAACTCGGTGTTTATTTTGTCATAGAGTGCCTTGAATACCGCACCGTGTCCGTGCGACGCTCTTTTCCTAGAGTGCCATGGACACCCAACTATTCATTTTAATAATCTTAAATCATTTGAAACGACATTTTTCAATATGTCTTTGTAAATTAAAAAAATATTTCTGTTGTTTTAAGTTTAAGCAATATCATTATTTTTTTCCTTTAAAGAAAAACTTCAAATGACTTAAGATTAATAAAATGAATATTTCACGGGTGCGGTAGTCAAGACACTCTATGAGAAAATAAACACCGAGTTTATATGGTAAAGGAAAAAATAGCTATTTTAGAGAAAACTATAAAAGGTAGGTATAGGGAACCCTAATATAATAATTAGAATTGTATTAAAAATGTCTTTCGATTAGGCATAAAAAATAATAGGGTATGTATTTAAAATAACAGACTTTTAAGAATTTTTACGTTTTTAAAATTGTTACATTTAGAAAGGCATTTTAAAAGACTTCGGTAAATGATTTGGTTTTTTAAAATATGCTTTAGACGCTACTGAACAATCATATTCCATAACCCAAATTTCATTTATTTCTGTCAGTCTGTACTACCGACAGGTGCATATTCTTTACGTGCTGCAAACACAAAATTTTTGAAAAATCGTTAATAACTCAAAAACTGTTAAATTTAAACATATTATATGGTATACAGAATATTCTCCATATCCAATCCAAAAATATCATAATATATAGGGTGTTCCATTTAAAAAAAAGTATGTTTGATATACCCTGACTATTTGAGATACCCTGTATAATTTGAAATACTTTTAAATTGTAGACCCAATGCCTTCCTATAACTCTGTTTTTAAAAAATATTAAAAAGTTGAACAGTTTAGATGCTATGGAATCCTGCGTTGAGAGTGGGCCACCCGGTATAGACAGAAAATAATAATGAACGATAAACATTAGTATTATTGTGAAAAAAGCGTGGGTAGCTTTGTGCTATATTTTTCGTATATCGAGCATCCCACGCTTTTTTCACAATAATACTAATGTTTATAAATTATATTATTATTATGTTTATATCGTTCATTATTATTTTCTGCCTATATTAAGAATTTCAAGAATTATTTTAAACTATATTTATTTTCCGCTTTTTAGTTTGATTAATTATCAAAACGTGTTTTTCAGTTTTTTTAAACTACATAATATATTTATTTATAATTCATAAAAGCGGGACCATTCCCAAATTAATTGAAGTCGGTATTCAGGAAACCTCTTCTAATTGGATATGATTTTATTGTTTACAAAGATTCCATATTGCATTATTTCTTAAAATAACATTTAAACCTTGAAAAACTAATAAAAAGAGGGAAAATACATTTTTTTATGTCGATTTTTTGGTAATTAAGCGGTATTTTATTTAAACATAACATTTCGAGATTTTTCTAATGTTTATTTTAACGTACTTTATTTCGCCTAGGCGGTACGTCATTGCTACAACAATGACTACTGGTAGGCAGCCCTTGCATACACTCAAAATAAAATTACTCTCACTCATGATCCAAATGATCTCCAACTAAAATGGGAGGATTATTTTTTGCAATATTTCTAGTAATTTTTTCTCAACTTAATTTTTAGAGGGCTTGACATCAAGCATTTAATTTTATTACTGATCTCGATTTTTGGGCCACAGTTTAATGCGGTAATTTCTAGTCCCTAGTATTTTAATAAAGATGCAATAAAATTGTCTCAATGCTCTTCATGTGACCTGCACGGGCTACGGCTTGCAAAATAGATTTCTTTAAAGGCAAAATAGTTTAAGAGCTTTTTATTTTAAAGCACAAGGGAGGGCAGCAGTAAAATAAATGGTAAATATTAGGTAGGTACACAAGATGATGATAGTGTCCGCGAAAATAATTAACAGAAAAAGAAAATATTGTGGCATATCGGACAAGTGTGTAACTATTTTTTATATTGGAATACACAGTGATCCAAGTTTAATTGATACCCTGGGGCGGGTAGACCACGACGGCCGTTTCGTCCTTGTTAGGACTTTACGGGCAGCCATAACCCAAGCAATTTCAAGAACGACGGAAAAATGTACTAAAAGCCTCCTTGCAAAATCAAGGCGGCCATCAGTACAGTTACCAGTGTAACTACCTTTTATATTGGAGTTAATTCCGCTGGGATGGCGCTACGGTGTATTGATGGCCCTCTTGATTTTGCAAGGAGGCTTTTAGTACATTTTTCTGTCTTTCTTGGAATTGCCTGGGTTATGGCTGCCCGTAACAAGGACGTCGTGGTCTACCCGCCCCAGAGTATCCATTAAACTTGGATCCCGGTGTATTCCAATATAAAAAATAGTTACACACTTGTCCGATATGCCCCAATATTTTCTTTTATTATATTTATATTACCTTATTGTCTGTGCGTTTTACGGAGCTTGCGCTACAATCACAACTGGTTTTTGCAGGGTATGACGGCAATGTAAACGGTCTGCCTGGAAAAGAATTATTTTAATAAAGTTATAAATTCATAAACATAAACAAACCGACGCGACGTAAAAAAATCTTAATCTACATCAAACAGGTCATTAATAAAATCGAAGTTTTAAAAATATCGATGTATCGTTACCATTCCTACATACAACAGATAAGATAAATAATTATTACATCAATGTACATGTAGCAATAGTCCGGGAGCCAGCGAGCGTTTAGAGTGACTGATCACAGTGATCAGATTGGGGCATTCCTGGCATATAGTAGCAGTGGGTATAGTTGCGGCCGCCTCCTACCAACGTAAAATAATTTTAAAACAAAGCCAATATCACCAAAGCTAAGACTTTGCTGCCATGTTTATGATGTAATAGACTAGCAACAAACGTATAATCAGCTGGCTGTATCGTGGGGGAATTATCCTCAGCTACTCATAAAATTTGCGCTTCGTAAACTGACACTAACAAAGCTAAAGAAATAGTTTCACGAAAAAACAATTGTCCGCTGAGTGTTTCTCGGTATACCGAGAAACACTCGGCGGACAATTGTAATACAGCCCATCGTTAAACGATCAGCGAGCGCGGTAATCTTTTTGACTAAGTACTTCAGCTAAGCACTTTTCTCTCGTTAAACACATATCAACTTTTTCACTACTTGTAAAACTAGTATTCTCCATGTTTTTTTAACAACAAACTAATTTACTTTGGCAGAAGCTGTTGGCATGTCAATTTTCTTCAAGGCATGATTTTGTTTTATCAGTTTTGCTGGTCACAGGCTACTTGATGCATTTAAATCTAAATTTATGTTCTCAAAAGATATGCTTCATTTTAAGAAAGTTCCAAGTTAACTTTTTAAAGTGTTTTTAGCGGCAGCTTTTCTAAAACCTTATAGTGTATGGTATCAAAATAATCGTAATAAAATCCTCTTTTTTCATAACCCGACGAGCCACCATGTTGCCGTTTAAAAAAATGAGTTATACAACTTTATAGATTGAATTTTACATAGCACATAGCATTGAACCAAAATAGTAAAATTGTTTTTTTCCCAAGATTAAAAAAAAAAGAACTGAAATAAGTGATTTTAAGGTATTCATAGCCCTCTAGATTCTAGATAAAACAATAAATTTGGAAAAAAAATATTTTCTTGGTGGCAAAAAGTGACAAGTGACACATCGTTATAATTAGAATATCATATGGAGTCAAAAAAAGGAAAAATATACCAGGTGTCCTATTTAAAAATCGAAAGTTTATGTCACTTCCGGTTAAACCGGAAGTTCCATAATGTTGAGTCACCTGTCAAAAAATGCAGTTTTATGTCGCATACAAATCCCCCAAATTTTATTTTATTATCTTGAAAAACAAAAAAGTTAGAGGGGCGAACCACCTTCCGAGGACACCCGGTATGCATGCTGAACGATGCGCTGTATCTTTAACTTGTCAACTTATTCATCGCAAAACACTCGCACACCCTTTCCATGTAATAGAGATGGGTCCGACCCGCTTTTTTTGTTTAGTAGCTGCTTCTGCTATTGCTAAACAAAAATAACAGTTAGAAATAGCTGCTATTTTAGCATTATTCGTCTCGTAAAACGACACGTCCAGCAACCATAATAAATTAATATTTATATGTTTTTGCTTTAAAAAGTATTTCGTTTATCTCGGTAGGTATCGATCGATGGCGGAAATAATGCCACAAAATAGTCTACGGTTCGATTGGTCCGACTCCGAACTGGCGTTCGCACTTCGCAGTAAGTAAATCGGAATAGCAGTTCGAAATAGCATAGCAGTGATAACCAAAATCACCTAACCTGACAACCGCTCATTTCGCTCTGTCAGCGCCAGTTCCGCGCCACTATACTATACTATACTATTAGGTGCTAAAAATTAGCAGCTAATTTTAAAGCTCGTAGCATTTAGCATTATACCGAATCAAATAGCAGTTTAAAAAAAGCAGGCTGCTATTTAGCAACCCATCTCTACCATGTAATTGTGTTAGGGTTAGATAACTACTATACCTTACCAAATTTCAGCTTGGCTGGTAGTTTACTCAGCGCATATTTGTATGTGATAGTAGCTGAGGCGTAAACCCCACAATAAAGCCAGCTGATTACGTTTTATGTCCGTCTACAACATCATAAACCTTACAGTAAAGTCTCGGCTTTGCATGGTGCCAATATTTTTTTTAACATTATTTTACGTGTTTGGGAGGCTTATGGTGGATTCATAGTCGCCGTAACGTAAGACGTAAGGTTAAGCAGTAAGAAAAATAAACATATGATTATAAATACATGCATTCATAGTCGCCGTAACGTAAGCCGTAACACGAAATGGTTTATTTCCATTTCTTACGTCTTAAGTTTCGGTCGGGATCGGCCTTACTCGTGCATACCCGGCCGTCATTACCAACTTTGAATGACAGTCGACGGGACGGGAGGGAGAGTTCCTTTGTTTATTTTTGGTGATTTCATTTTAACGCCATTTTGCTTTTTTGTCTAGCGTATGTTTTGTTATTACAGTAATATTATAATATATTAACGGTTAAAATGAGTGAGGTAGTTGAGGAACAACCAATGATCTGCTAGCTAAGATCATTGGGAACAACAAAAAATCATAACCTACAATTTTGAAATTTCTTACGTCTTAACTTTTGACTATGAATGGTATGTTTTCTCTTACGTCTTAACTCTTACGGCTTACGTTACGGCGACTATGAATCCACCTTTATAGGCTACCTCAGCTACCATACACCCATCGCAAGTGCACCAGCCAAAGGTATCAGCTATGCTGCATCAAAAAAGTCGCTGACTCCCGGTCTATAGCATAGTACATAACTTAACACAACATAACCATACTTTTGTCTTAACTTTTACATTAATTACAAAAGTAGTCGAGAGTTGTTTTTTTCAAGTTTAACTGTGCACTAGAGGAAATCAAACAGCCATATTTGACTCAATATAGAAATATTTCACGGTAATAAAACCATTTGCAACATTTTTATAAACTACGCATTTTGTTCTTTTTAAAAACGTAAGTAGATTTAGATACCTGGAATAATAATAATTGGGATAATTAAAATACCTGATTCAATTTCAAAACAATTTGTTGAAAAAAAGATTTTTATATTATTTGTTTTTAATCTTCGCGGTTTGTCTAAAAATGAATATGCAGTATTTAATAATTTATAGGGACTTAATATCATTGCAGTTTTGATAAATAAAATTTTCCTAATCTTCAGATTAGATGTTTTTATAATAAAACGGCAAATTCAGGTTATTTTTAAACAAACATAGAAATGTACACATAATAATTAGGTACTACATTATACAGTCACCAGTAAAGTCCGCATGGGATTTTTTTTTATTAATAGGGTTATTTCTGAAAATATCAAAAAAAGTTATTAGAAAACGTTTTTTTAAATGCAGGTTCTAGCCCATATGCAAAATTTCAGCTGCATAAGATAATTTTGATTTTTTACCTATAATTTGTAAATTGCACCACTTTTGCAAAATAAGCCTACGCAACCTACATAAAACTTTTTAGTTTTGACAATGCTTTATTTCAGATACATTTTCTTTAAAGTAGCGCCATATTAAATGTGTGTTTTTCTACAAAATCAAAATTGGGCTATTAAAATTTGGTTGCTTGTGATGCAAAGTTTACTTGTTTTTGACACTGTATAAGGTACCTAACTTCATAAAATAAGTATTTTTGAAAACGGGTTTGAAAGTAATACACCTTAATCTTAATATTAAAACAAAAAAGAACACAGTACGTAAAGTAAAGTGTTCATTAAGTGGAAAATAAATTTTAGTTTAACTTAACGTAAAGTTTATATATTTTTAACGATTTAATTTAAAACCCCTTTACTTTATTTTTTATTTTTTTACTTTCAGACACAAACTGCGTTTTCAAAAATATTTATTTTATGAAGTTACCTTATACAGGGTCCAAAACAAATAAACTTTGCATCACATATTATGCGACCAAATTTTAATAGCTCAATTTTGATTTTGTAAAAAAACACAATTACTATGGCGCTACTTTAAAGAAAATGTATCTGAAATAAAGCATTGTCAAAGCTGAGAAGTTTTATGTAGGTTGCATTGATTCTAATTTTGCAAAAGTGGTGCAATTTACAAAATAGGATAGGTAAAAAATCAAAATTATCTTATGCAGCTAAAATGTTGCATGTGGGCTAGAAACTGCATTTAAAAAACTTTTTCTAATAAATTTTTTCGATATTTTCAGAAATAACTATAATAAATAATTATTTTTTGGAAAAAATTTAAATTTGACGGATAATGCGAATCACGTGACTACTATTTTTTTGCTTAATTTTTATCTCGGTCGAAGCAGAACTTGATGCCAAAGTCAAAGTTTGAATTAAGCTATTAATAAAAAAAAATCCCATATGATGCTGACTTTACTGGTGACACTGTATTATTTTTACGGTAATTCTTTATACTACTAGAAGTAAATACCAAAATTTTTTTCTGTAATAACAAATAATTTTATTTAATTTATTATAATAACATACAGTGTTGTTATTAGTGGGTCAAAGCACTAACAACAATCAAGCAAAGGTTAACAATGTATTTTATTAATACTTAATTATCATTTTATTTTTTATTTATTTATTAACAATATACGGGATGCCCCATTTATAAATTTACATTTCTAATTGAAATAATCTAATCATTCAAATATTAACAATAATTTAAATATTTAAATATGTCCAAACATAACACTTATTCATATTTTTGATCGCATAATACTGTTTTGGAACCTGTTGAGTGAGCTTCCGAAGGGATCAATTTCAGGATAGACATTTAAAACTGCTAGGCTACGGGTTAGAGGAGAATGAGCGCTGTAATTAGTCCTATGTACATTCAAAGAGAATACTTCATTTTTTCTAAGAAATCGGGACGGTACTCTAAGAGATATTTGACTGAGAAGATGAGGACAGTCTATATAACCATTAATCAATTTGTAAATGAAGTTCAGGTCAGAAGTTTTTCTTCTGTACTCAAGGGTTGGAAGATGAAGATGTTGTTGAACCTCTTCGAGTCTATTATTCATGTTAAGCTTGTAAGCACAGTATTCAAGAAACTTTCGTTGAACTCTCTCAAGTTGTTCTTTATAGATGTTGTAGAATGGTGACCACACAACTGAGGCATATTCCAAATGAGATCTTACTAGTGAGCAATACAGTAGACGAAGTGAGTCGGCCGACAGATCTTTACCAACCCTAAAAATGAAGCCCAATACCTGGAGAGCTTTTCCTGTTATGTGTTTTATATGATCCCTAAAAGTAATTTCCGAATCATAAAATACCCCTAAATCCTTAATTGAGTTGACAACATTCAATTCGTTACCGTTAATATTATACGTAGGATTGTCATTTCTATTCTTGTGTTTAGAAAAACAAATAGAAGAACATTTAGTAGGGTTTAGGGAAAGTCCATTGAGTTCGGACCATTCTACAAAGGATGTTAAAGATTCTTGTAGTAATGTGGAGTCACCTTCATCATTAACAATTCTAAACATTTTGAGATCGTCAGCATAGACCAGATACTCGCTGCAACCAATGTAATTTTCAATGTCACAGAGAAACAGGTTAAATAACAGAGGCGAACAGTGGCCACCCTGAGGCACACCAGAGGTCACCTCTATGCTATCAGATTCAAAATTTCCAATCCTAACCCTCTGTGTACGTCCTATCAAAAAGCTCTGAAACCATCTCACCGATTGCGTACCAAAACCGATCGCACTGAGTTTGGCAACAAGCAATTTATGATTCACCCTATCAAACGCCTTGGAGAAGTCAGTGTAGATCGCATCCACCCGACAACCCCCCTCAAAGGCGCCTAACAGGGCAGTCTCATATGAGACTAGGTTTGATACAGTAGATCTTCCACTAATAAAACCGTGTTGACGATTATCAATAAACTGCTTACATTTCCAGCTTATATATAATTCCCCCTGTGGGGATAAGACACTAGCCGAGGAATTTTCCCCAAATTCCCGATAAAAAGTACTTCCCGGAAGAAAACAAAAACGTCACTAAAAGTAACAAAATTAATGCAATTTTGTAACAATAATGACAACAACTTAAATCTGACAACACTGTTACTAATTATTTACTCTTTTATTGTGGGGTTTAGTAAATATTTTAAACTTAACTAATTAAGTAGGCAACTGTGCTCTTTTCTTTAATTGGTAATTTTAAATACTTAATAAAAACTTTATTTCACAGGTAACCAAGTATTTTAAATGGCTTCTTTCACCAATTCGGTTTCAGTACAAACCTTGTAAATAAGTAAACCAGTAATAAATATTTATCCATGATCCTCAAAATAAAAATCCAGGAATTGGAGTTAAATTTCCATATATGATTACGTAAAATGGAACTTAAATTAAGATCAAATTGGCCTACAAGTAATGAAAAAATAAGGATAGTTTTGCAGAAGATTTTAGAACCAAGTTTTAAAATTGGAAATGATAAATGTTTAAAGCAGTTTTTAGAACATTTGATTACTAATAAAGGTATGTATGTATAGGTACTATAGTCAAATTTGGTCTTATCATGCGGGTCCAACGATCATGAATCAATTCGAAAATTCCAGAGCTTATCAAAATGTTGTGAGATTATGTAGGTATCAATATACCCGGAGAAAAGAAACATGTTTTAAAATTTTAACTGTCGTGAAGATAGCCACATATAATATTATTTTTGCAAAAATTATGTACTAATAGTACAGGGGTGAACCTTCATGTATTAAACGTGCCATTTTTCCTAAAGAAATGTTTAATGAGGCCGTGCAGTCAAATTCGTAATATAATAATTCATAGTAAATTTGAAAAGTCCTCGTCATCTGAGTCGTCCTCGAATGGAGCAAGGATCATCGGCGCTACTTCGACATTTAATACTTCTTGTTCTCGTTCCCACCAATTCCTTATTAATATTTCTGTATGTTCCACCGATTTCTTCCAGTACTCCTGCGTAATATGATCCAACGAATCTTGCCAAACTATCTCTACTTGCGAGGATTTAAGACCACCACCTACATGTTTTTCATAAAAAGATTTTGCCCCAGTCCATATTAATTCTATCGCATTAAACTGGCAATGATATGGCGGCAGTCGTAGAACCGCATGGCCATATTCACGCAATATTTCATCTACGGCGTATATTTTGAGTGATTTGAGAGACTTTGCCATCGATAGGAGTTCGGATTTTAACATATTTGATAAAGGATTTTGGTTGTGTTTTTCAAGCCACCATAAATATCCCTGTTTCGTCTAAAAATACTACTTTTCTAAATTTTGATTTGGAATTTTCATAGGCCTCTTAAAACAATATGTGTATGTATATCTATGGGAATTTTCCTTATATTTTTTTAAAAACTGAACACACTGACTCGGGTCTGGTCGACTTTAGGGACAGTACATTTGTCGATTTTTCCTTGAAGATACAACAAAAAGACAAGTTTTACCTTCTTTTTCACTTAAAAAAATGCGGATAATTACAAATAACCGAATTTAAATCACTGAAATTCATAATAATACACTAAAACAGGTAAAAATCTTTATTTGTTATGATATTCATACGTAGCCATGATGGAAAACTATTCAATTTGACAGCTTTCAGCTTATGATGTTGAAAATTTATATTGCGACGTTGCCACAATGTCATTTGCAAACTTAACGGAATCCTCAGTTCGGCTCCAAACGGTGTATCGGGGCGGGTTTGTTCGGGTTTGTTCGGGTTTGTTCGGGTGAGTTCGGACCATTCTACAAAGGATGTTAAAGATTCTTGTAGTAATGTGGAGTCACCTTCATCATTAACAATTCTAAACATTTTGAGATCGTCAGCATAGTCCAGATACTCGCTGCAACCAATGTAATTTTCAATGTCACAGAGAAACAGGTTAAATAACAGAGGCGAACAGTGGCCACCCTGAGGCACACCAGAGGTCACCTCTATGCTATCAGATTCAAAATTTCCAATCCTAACCCTCTGTGTACGTCCTATCAAAAAGCTCTGAAACCATCTCACCGATTGCGTACCAAAACCGATCGCACTGAGTTTGGCAACAAGCAATTTATGATTCACCCTATCAAACGCCTTGGAGAAGTCAGTGTAGATCGCATCCACCCGACAACCCCCCTCAAAGGCGCCTAACAGGGCAGTCTCATATGAGACTAGGTTTGATACAGTAGATCTTCCACTAATAAAACCGTGTTGACGATTATCAATAAACTGCTTACATTTCCAGCTTATATATAATTCCCCCTGTGGGGATAAGACACTAGCCGAGGAATTTTCCCCAAATTCCCGATAAAAAGTACTTCCCGGAAGAAAACAAAAACGTCACTAAAAGTAACAAAATTAATGCAATTTTGTAACAATAATGACAACAACTTAAATCTGACAACACTGTTACTAATTATTTACTCTTTTATTGTGGGGTTTAGTAAATATTTTAAACTTAACTAATTAAGTAGGCAACTGTGCTCTTTTCTTTAATTGGTAATTTTAAATACTTAATAAAAACTTTATTTCACAGGTAACCAAGTATTTTAAATGGCTTCTTTCACCAATTCGGTTTCAGTACAAACCTTGTAAATAAGTAAACCAGTAATAAATATTTATCCATGATCCTCAAAATAAAAATCCAGGAATTGGAGTTAAATTTCCATATATGATTACGTAAAATGGAACTTAAATTAAGATCAAATTGGCCTACAAGTAATGAAAAAATAAGGATAGTTTTGCAGAAGATTTTAGAACCAAGTTTTAAAATTGGAAATGATAAATGTTTAAAGCAGTTTTTAGAACATTTGATTACTAATAAAGGTATGTATGTATAGGTACTATAGTCAAATTTGGTCTTATCATGCGGGTCCAACGATCATGAATCAATTCGAAAATTCCAGAGCTTATCAAAATGTTGTGAGATTATGTAGGTATCAATATACCCGGAGAAAAGAAACATGTTTTAAAATTTTAACTGTCGTGAAGATAGCCACATATAATATTATTTTTGCAAAAATTATGTACTAATAGTACAGGGGTGAACCTTCATGTATTAAACGTGCCATTTTTCCTAAAGAAATGTTTAATGAGGCCGTGCAGTCAAATTCGTAATATAATAATTCATAGTAAATTTGAAAAGTCCTCGTCATCTGAGTCGTCCTCGAATGGAGCAAGGATCATCGGCGCTACTTCGACATTTAATACTTCTTGTTCTCGTTCCCACCAATTCCTTATTAATATTTCTGTATGTTCCACCGATTTCTTCCAGTACTCCTGCGTAATATGATCCAACGAATCTTGCCAAACTATCTCTACTTGCGAGGATTTAAGACCACCACCTACATGTTTTTCATAAAAAGATTTTGCCCCAGTCCATATTAATTCTATCGCATTAAACTGGCAATGATATGGCGGCAGTCGTAGAACCGCATGGCCATATTCACGCAATATTTCATCTACGGCGTATATTTTGAGTGATTTGAGAGACTTTGCCATCGATAGGAGTTCGGATTTTAACATATTTGATAAAGGATTTTGGTTGTGTTTTTCAAGCCACCATAAATATCCCTGTTTCGTCTAAAAATACTACTTTTCTAAATTTTGATTTGGAATTTTCATAGGCCTCTTAAAACAATATGTGTATGTATATCTATGGGAATTTTCCTTATATTTTTTTAAAAACTGAACACACTGACTCGGGTCTGGTCGACTTTAGGGACAGTACATTTGTCGATTTTTCCTTGAAGATACAACAAAAAGACAAGTTTTACCTTCTTTTTCACTTAAAAAAATGCGGATAATTACAAATAACCGAATTTAAATCACTGAAATTCATAATAATACACTAAAACAGGTAAAAATCTTTATTTGTTATGATATTCATACGTAGCCATGATGGAAAACTATTCAATTTGACAGCTTTCAGCTTATGATGTTGAAAATTTATATTGCGACGTTGCCACAATGTCATTTGCAAACTTAACGGAATCCTCAGTTCGGCTCCAAACGGTGTATCGGGGCGGGTTAGCACTTGTTCAACAGGTCAATTTTTTTTTGTGCACAAATATAAGAAATGCAGTTTTAGGTTCAGTGTATTTCCTGACTTTAAATTATTTCCTTACAATCCGGCAACGTTGCTGTCAGTTGTCAATTAACAATCCCGAAACCATCGAGTTTTTACGTTTGAAATCTTTAAAACTTTCGTTTTCAGTGCACTTTAAACATTTTTTTTGACAAAAATACTGGATCTTCGGCAAATTTTTTTCGTGAAATATACTATTGAAAGTGTGTACATTCTAATGAAAGAAATTTTTTTTGCCAATTCCACTGTCCCTAAAGTCGACCAGACCAGACCCCACTGACTCACTATCTGTGGCTGCTCACATAAAAATCTCCGGTTGCAGTTTTTTTTATAGCGAAAACACAACTTTTTTATTAATTTTGATAACTATTCAAAGCCGATTTCCAAAACACCTCGAATTTTTAAATTTACTTTTAAAACTGGAAGAGTTACATTGGTTTCTGATCTGTATAAATCATAAATCACATCCCATTTTAATATTTTCGCTCAAATCTTCAGTCTTTGGCTTTCTTTGTTTATATTTTTTAGTATTCTTCGGTATTATATTATGCTTTCCTTCATGCACAATTTTCTGCACAGTCCTTAAACTAATTCACAGTGCTTTTGCTACGGTTTCCTGCATATTGGTTGACGAATTTTCACTTTTTCTTTTATCCTCGAAATAGTTTAACAAATTAAGCACCATTTTTTTTTGTTTGGGGATGCAAAAAACCAGAAAATTGCTTTTTATCCTTTATATTGTCACATTAAATTAATTGTCAAAGTCACAAAACTGACATCTTTAAATCAAGACGAAGGTGACAGGTACAAACTTTTGTGATTCGCCGAAAATAAAATACATATCATTTTCTTTCATGTCAAAATTGCATAAGTCTATCATATTTGTCTTACGGATTTTATTTGGATAGTATGATAAAACGCAATAAAAGAAAAGAAAAATTGAAAGTATGTCTTTGTTAAATCGTAAGACCCGCACGATAAGACCGCGGATCCGACTATAGGTACACATTAAGTTGACCTGGTACTTATGTAAAGGTCCTCCACAATATTATTACAGTAATATATATTTTAGTTAATATAGTTAGTAACAACTGCGATGAAACCAAACTAGTACAAGACGAGTTCTGTCAGTGGATCATCAAAGCATCGAATTTATGGGATGATCATGAAGTTATCCCGAATGCCACAGTTTTGTCTTTTGCATTAGATTTGGTCAGTCGGTTCAGTGTCGATGAGCAATTTTTTGTTAGGCTGAATTGTCAGAACGTCTACGAAAGTTTTGTAGGTAAGATGAACATACGAATTTTCCTCTGACGTGTCAAAGAACATTGTTAAACATAACATGATTATAACACAATATACTCCTTTAAGTTCAAAGTGTATCAATAGAAGGTATTTTTGGAAATAATCTACCAAGAAAGATTATAAAAATACAAAAAACAACAATTTTTGAAATACAATTAAACAATTTTTAAAGCTTTTTTATTGTTTTGGTTCTTTTTTATTAATTATTAATTGGTTTTTCCTTTATTTTACACTACACCATTTGTAATGTAAGATACAAATGACAAAATATATAAAAACAGAAAATAAAGACATATAATTTAAAAACTCAAAAATGGTAGCGACATGTTTAAAGCCTAGCATTCAATGCCTAAATTTGATCTGCTTAAAAGGACAAAAATCATTTTAACGTGTAATCACAAACATTTTAGTAATTTGTAAAGCTACAAATGTATTGACTGTTTGTCAAGATCGTTGAAGAATTCATTAATATTATAAAACGCCTTACTGACTAGATATTTTTTAATGCACATTTAAGTTTGATCTTTGGTAAGTTTCTAATTCTCTGGAAAGCAGTTAAAAAATTTATAATACAGTATTTTACATTTTTTTGCAAGTACGTAAAATTGTACTTGTCAGGTACTAGATTACTGTGCTGGCGAGTGTCGTAATCGTGTTTTACATCGCAGTCCGCGAAAATATCTCGATTTTCAGATACAAACATTACCGAGTCCAGAATGTACATTCCTACCACTGTTAAAATATTTTTTTTTCAATAACGATGGGTTTACAGCTTTCCCGTTGTTTCATTTTAAATATACTTCGAATGCACTTTTTCTGCATGACCATGATTCTGTGAATGTCAGGCGAATTACCCCAAAATATCACACTTAATATCTCAATTTAGACTGGATATATGCAGGAAAAGCAGTTACGGCAACCCCAGTACCTACTTGATCCGAAATTACACGCAAAGCATAACAGTATCTAGACATACCTACTGCTTGCTAAGTTCCGAATGTGCGCCTTCCAATTTAACCTTTCATCAATCTGCACACCCAAGAATCGAATACTGCTTTAGTGCCCTCAACTCCTCACCATTAAAGTTGAGTGTAACGTCATTTTCTGTCCTGTTTCCAAAGACGACAGTCTGCGTTTTTGTCTCATTCAGCAACAGTTTATTTTCTGAAAAATATATACCCAGGGCCTCCATAGCAGTATTGACTTTATAAATAAGTATTTCATTATTTTCTTCATTAAATAGGAGAGATGTATCATCGGCATACATTACAGTGTATTCATCGGAAAGATCCGGGCGTTCATTCGTGTATAAAATATTCAGCAGAGGTACCGAAATTGCACGATCCTCCTCTGGATACAATTATTTCTTGCTACCTAAGACCCCATTTTCATCACATTCAACCACCCGTTGGACCCGCTTTTTAAATATGATTCAATCAGACACAGAGCCGTACCACGCACCCCATACATCTCAAGTTTTCGACATAGCAAATCGATATTCACATAATCGAAGGCTTTTGAGAGGTCCATACACATTAACATTGTTTGATTTTTGTTGTTTAATGAGTTTAAAACCTTTTCTAGTGCTTGATAAATTGCTCTTATTGTGGATTTTTCCCTTCTGAAGCCATTCTGTTTATCAGTAATTAAAAAAATACATCATTCTCTCAAACATAACCTTTTCAAAAACTCTACCGACATTTGACCAATGGGAGATGTAAAGCTTCAGGCCACAGCCGTTTAGCCCGTCAAGACGTACAAAGACCCAAAACAGCTATAGAGCGCTGTAACTTATTCTAAAACAAAAAAATCTCTATTAATTACAACTATTCATACAATTACACCTTTTTTTTCAATTTAAGAAGTGGCCCAAAGGAACTCGAATAGCGACCCGTCCGTAGACCTGGGATTGGTAACATTATTGCGTTCATTTTTGGAACACAAAAGCGGATTGCAATGGGTATTGGCAACACCTCATTGGACCGCTGTGATCAATTTAGGTTTGAAAGCACATGCCTTGTACTCAAATAAAGTGTAAGTATAAAGCACAGAACTATAATAAAGTAGAACGCTTAATAAGCTGTACTAGCTGTACTAATGGGGTTTTAGTTTTTATAGGTTGTCATCTACTAATTTGAGTCGGCAGCATCATTCCAACTGACTGTAACTTCGTAGCGATCGACGCGCGCTATCTTTAAAAATACAGGCTTATGTTATTTGGGTTTGTTGAAAGATAAAAAAAATAGCTAGTAATATTTGGCTTTAAATATCAAACTATAAAGAATAGCGGAGCTTTGGAAAAACTGAGAACCCTGTCGGGGAGCTGGTTTGGCCGACATTGTGGAGTTGATAGTCAATCTATAGATATACAGGAGCGCCTTGGCAACAGAGGTCTCAAAATCACGTATGTGGTGTTGCCGCATAACGTATTTCGTTTGAATTTTTAGGAATTTAGGCATTTTTAACGAACAACAATATAAAAAGTTCTCAATACGAACTGAATATATTATGTTTTTTGACAATAAAATGTACGCCGATTACTCCGGGTAACTGTACCTGTTCTCATAAATTCTTTTAGCCTTGTTTTCAGGATGATGCATT
The DNA here is from genome assembly GCA_963969555.1 of Polydrusus pterygomalis. Classification (NCBI taxonomy): domain Eukaryota; kingdom Metazoa; phylum Arthropoda; class Insecta; order Coleoptera; family Curculionidae; genus Polydrusus; species Polydrusus pterygomalis. The sequence goes on along the minus strand of OZ018381.1, from coordinate 14,213,873 downwards.
ATGTAGGTATTAACCTTTAGAATACAAATAGGAGTAGATAAAATGCAACATGCATGGACCTTTTTTTGTCAACAATGGTTTTTGGGATAATTGACCTCAATTATACCTAAAAACAAATAATTTAAGGGAGATAGGTAATTTAGTAATAATTAAAGTTAAAAAATATTAATGGGGGTGGATGAGAGGCGATAAATTTGATGTAGGCATAATAAATAGATACGATTAACGAGATTTAAAAAAGCATCAAACGGATGTGAAAATTGGTGTGACATGACATGGATGGCGGGCTGGCGAGTGGCGGCTGGCAGGCTGGTTTGTTTTCCAGTTTGGGAAGCGTTATAGTAGTTCAGAATATAACTGTCCTTCTCTTCTATACGTCAAAAATATGCGACAGCGACGCTTCAAGCGACAACAGCGCCAATTTCTCCCTCTGATGGCCGGCGGGCACACTAACACCCCTCTCTCTCTTCTTTCTCTTTCTACTGTGTTGCATAATCGTCCATTTAAAGTTTCACCGGGGTGATTTTAAATTTCATTCGATAGCGAGATTATACCATACGATGGAGTGGGGGGCAACATTAGCTACCTATTTCTGTTTGCTTTGCATTTTTACTCTTCTAACCTTCTAACCTATTACTTGGATATGAGCTGACAACACATTTTCATACCTGTATAATTAATTTTATGTTAATTTTTAGCCATCAATTTGTTATAAAGTTGTTGGAAAAGACAGTTTGCTATAACCGAAGTTTTGCAGTCAATCTGGTAATCATGTTAATAAAGCCATTAGAAGACGTTCTTCGAAGTTTACCACCTGACAATCACAGTCGACCGACGCAGATCGAAAGCGAAGAACTGTTTGTGTCTCTTAAACCTAATTTAGATATGGTGTTAGAAGTAAGTTCAGTCTACATTTTGACAAGGATTTATTTTAGGGAACAACGAACTCTGATCGGTCGACGTTGTGGTCTGGTGGTCAGCGCAGCAGCCTCACAGATCGTAGGCCCGGGTTCCATTCCCGATGCCGGCAACGTCGATGTTAAATTTGGAATTTGGTTTAAGAGGTGGCGCCGTCTTTTGGAAGAGACGTTAAACTGTGGGCCCCGTGTCATGGATGTTGGCACGTTAAAGAACCCTACCCTCGACAAAGAGGGATTCGGCAAAATTACCAGATAGTGTGTGACAAATTCCCTGGCGTCGGTGATTGGCCTCGTTGCGGAAAAAGGCCGACGTAAAATAAATAAATAAAAAAAAAAAACTCTGATCGTGAACCTTAATTCTGCTGATTCGATGACTTGACAACCGTTGATAGATCGGAAAGCGCGGATAATATTTCATCATTGCAACTTTTCGAATTTTTTTAATGAATTTAATACAGGTTTAATGTTACGTATGAATGACCTGTGAGGAATGCATTGAAAATTCGAATATTGAACCATGAAATATTTTTATGAAATCCCTTTTGTGACACAATGGATTTTTTACATTTATATCATTTACATCGTTTTGGATACCCTGTTTATTAAATTGTATATCTTTTTTTTACTTTAAAATTCCTTTATTCCAAACTATAACTTTTACAGTACCTACAATATACAGGGTGATTCAAAAGTACTTTGACAAACTTCGGAAGGTAATTGCTGGCAATATTTTAACATGAAAAGTTCTTATAAACAGTGGTCCTTGGCGACTTCGTTACGGAGATACAGGGTGTTGAAATGTTAAAAGAAATAGTAATAATTTTTAAATAACTCCTTAACGAGTTATTTTTTTTTATGAAATTTTGTGAATTAAATAAGCATCTAAGGGCACTTATTTTCAAAGTACAACGCGTTCGTAAATTTAACCAGTGGCGTCGGTACAAAATGTTACTATCATATTTTTTGTGAAAACTATGCTACACCACTGACTTATTTTATTTTAACTTTTTTTTTATAAATCCCCCCTTTATTTGGAACAAAAAAGATCACGTGTGTTTTTTTGATACGAGGGACGATTTAAGCGTAAATTATTATTTTATTTGAATATACACAAATATTAAAAAATGTGTTTTAAACTGATCAACCACTCAAATATTTATTACAGTATTTTAACGAATACCTACAACATACTTACTAATAAACAAATATGTATATGCCTAAGGAAGGTATCTGAGGATGCCTATTTTCTAAGTATAACACGTTTTCAGCGGCATACATATTTATTTATTAGTATTTTAATATTTTGTATTTTGACAAGGCGGCTTTGGAAATGCTTTTTTTGTCGATAAATTAAAATATATTTGACAGTTAGTTACCATTAAAAATAACAAAACTGAAGAAATAAAACTCAGTGGTAACTAACTGTCAAAGCATTTCCAAAGCCGCCTTGTCAAAATACAAAATATTAAAAAATAACATACTAATAAATAAATATGTATGCCGCTGAAAACGTGTTATACTTAGAAAATAGGCATCCTCAGATACCTTCCTTAGGCATATACATGTTTGTTTATTAGTAAGTATGTATGTAGGTATTCGTTAAAATACTTGAATAAATATTTGAGTGGTTGATTAGTTTAAAACACATTTTTTAATATTTGTGTATAGTCAAATAAAATAATCATTTATCCTTAAACCGTCCCTCGTAATAAAAAAATATACGTGATCTTTTTTGTTGTAAATGAAGGGAGGATTCATATGAAGAAAGTTAAAATAAATAAGTCAGTGGCGTAGCATAGTTTTCACAAAAAATATGGTAGTAACATTTTGTACCGACGCCACTGGTTAAATTTACGAACGTGTTGTACTTTGAAAATAAGTGTCCTTAGATGCTTATTTAATTCACTAAATTTCATAAAAAAAATAACTTGTTAAGGAGTTATTTAAAAATTATTACTATTCCTTTTAACATTTCAACACCCTGTATCTCCGTAACGAAGTCGCCAAGGACCACTGTTTATAAGAACTTTTCATCTTAAAATATTGCCGGCAATTACCTCCCGAAGTTTGTCAAAGTACTTTTGAATCACCCATGTATATGTCTGCTTAAGTTCGCAGCATATGGAAAACTTTTTTATTATTAATTTTACGAAAAAAAGTTATTCTTTATAAAAAGATCTGCATGGTCTAAAACCTAAAATGCAACTATCAGATATCAAATTTTTCCAGGCGTATACGAGGTAAGTCAAAAAATATGAATTTTTCCCACAAATGTGAATTTTTCCCAAGAGTAAAGTACCTTTATTTTTGACATTGACAAAATTGTTATTAAAAAAAGTTGATCAGAACTAAAAACCACGTCTAAGTATGCAATTACACGCATTAAATTAATTAAATAATTAAAAAATTAAATAATTAATAATAAATTAAATAAAATAATTTTTCAACATAAATGCGGATAATTGCATACTTAGACGTGGTTTTTAGTTCTGATCAACTTTTTTTAATAACGTCAAAAATAAAGGTACTTTACTCTTGGGAAAAATTCACATTTTTTGACAAACCTCGTATATGACTGGAAAATTTCGATATCTGATAGTTGCATTTTAGGTTTTAGACCATGCAGAACTTTTTATAAACAATAACTTTTTTTCATAAAGTTAATAATAAAACAGTTTTCCATATGCTGCGAACTTAAGCAGTATATAAAAAATAGTTTAAATATGTTATTTGATTATCTAGGTGACAATGTATCAATGCCGTTTAATCTAAATCACCTCATATCATTGAACAACACAAATGTTAACAGGGCACTTTACAAACATATAATAAACAGACAAATAGAATAAATATAGAAAAAAAACAAAAAAAAAAAGATAATTACTTAATAAAAAATAAGTATAAATAAAAAAAGGAAAAACAATATATAAAATATTATTTATATATTTATTACTAAGCAATTAGCAACTAAAAACATATTATAAATAATCACCCAAAATTTAAAATGTAGGGTATCCTAATTCCAGTAGAAAGCACAATACTAATAAATTTATTTTCTATTTTATCCATTTAGTAAAAAAGAGCTGGCCATTTGGTTTCTACCAGTGCCAAAAACGCAATACGCACACACACACAGTTCAATATATGGAAAATTACCAAATAATATTGAAAGTAATAACCACACAAAAATCAATAAAAAAGCAAGTTTATCCAATTTAATTGTTTCTTAAAAGTCAATTGAGTTTGACAATTTATACAATGCCTGGTGTTATAATAATGTAATTCTTATTCTCCTAATACGTTCTTTTTAATTTTTTTTCTTTTAAAATAATAGACTGAATCAGATTACAAATTTTTAATATACAAACTTTTTAAACGTGTAAATACGCCTTCGGTCTATATAGATTAACAGTTGGTTCTAGATATGGTAGTTTGTCTATGCATTTACTAACTTTATTATGCAATTTTTGTATTTGGTTGTTTAAGTATGATAAACAATCAGATCCCAAACACAAGCTAAGAAAGTCGCTACTATTTTTAATGATTATTTTAGGAATGCCCCATTAGAGGTGGTTAGTAAAATTCCAGCCACTGGTCAGTCGATGATATCAGCTGTTGTTAAGCCTGTGGCGGCTAGCCTTTTTTTTATCTGGGTTAAATGAGATAGAACTTATTTCGATTGTTAAAACTAAAATCAAGGACAAGAAATCATCTGGTTTCGATGAGGTATCGGGGTGGCTGCTTAGGCGGTGCATTGAATCCATTGCAAATGTATTGACGTATCTGGTAAATATGAGTTTTGAGGGAGGTCAATTTCCAGAAATTTTAAAGATTAATAAAATCGTTCCTATTCTTAAAAAAGTTTAGTAGAGAATTATCGTCCTGTAGCTCTTATCCCTATATTTTCCAAAATATTTTAGTACTGCTTTTTAAGTAGACTAGATCCTTATCTAAAGAAGCATAAATTTTTGTCACAGTATCAATTTGGGTTTCGTCAGGGACGTTCTACTATGAGTGCAATCCAACACATTTATGAGCGGCTTATTGAGCATATGGAGCTTGGAGAGTGTCCTGCTGGATTCTTTTGCGATCTCAGTAGGGCATTTGACTGTGTAAATCATCAATTATTGCTAAGCAAGATGGAGGCATTTGGGGTAAGGGGTGTCTCACTTCAGTGGTTAAGAAGTTTTTTAACAGGCCGGAAGCAGTATGTTTCTGTGTCACATGTCAATTCGGTTTCAGGGAGAAAGTCGTTTGCATCGGGCACGACCGACGTCGGTCTGGGAGTTCCGCAGGGATCTGTGTTGGGACCGATATTGTTTATTTGTTACATTAATGATCTTTTGGGGGATATACATCCTGAGTGGGCAGCGGCCTTGTTCGCGGACGACTCTACATTTATAGTTTCGTCTTCACAACAAACAAACCCAAACCAAGAAGAACTCGAAAACTTGTGCAACAGTGGTATGAAGCTGCTGCTTGAATGATTTACCAAAATTCCTTGTACCTGAACAGTTCGAAAACCACCTATATTAGATTTCATACCGCCCAGATGAGGCAAAATCTTGATATTGACCTCAATTTAAAAGTTGGTAATGAAGATATTACCAGATCGGATTTCTCAAAATTTTTGGGTGTGACCATCGACCAGAATCTTAACTGGAAGGAACATTGTTCTTTGTTGTGTTCTCAGCTTAACAGTCTGTGTTACATGATTAGAAATTTAAGAATCGTTCTTCCTATTGGGGAGCTTCTTTCTGTTTATAACGCTTATGTTGGCTCTCGGCTGCATTATGGTATTTGTTTTTGGAGAGCCTCCTCTACGTCAAAAGAGGTGTTTATAATACAGAAAAGGGTATTGAGGTGCATTCTTGGCCTGTAGGTCACAGTTTACAGGGCTGGGAATCCTTACTCCTACAGGCGTTTTTTTATCTACGAGTTGTGTAAATTTATTTTTCTGAATAAATCAACATTTTTAGAAAATCGAGATATTCACCAATACCTTACTCGTGGCAGACATAATCTGCATACGACAGTAAGTAGATTGAATATTGGTAAAAGTTCGCCACATAATTTAGAGCCAGTTGTCTTTAACAAGCTTCCACAGAATATAAGGAATGTCAAAAATTTTAGTGTGTTTAAAAAACAACTTAAGAAATTTTTAGTAGATCGTGAGTTCTATAATATGAATGATTATTGGACACAAGCATGGTAGAGTGGTATTACCTACCTATATACCTATAAAGCTTTATTGTTTGTTTATCAGTTATGTTATGTTATGTTATATACACTTTATGTATATGACGGCTTCCATACATTATCATATGTCACTTGGGAAATAAAGATATTTATTATTATTATTATTAATATTGTAATTTTCAATATATTAATGAATAACATATATTTTTTAAAGTATTTCAAATAAATGTAATAGCTAGCTATACAGGGTGTAAGATAAAGGTTGGAAATAAATTAAACGGTGGATTCCTTAGTTAAAAATAATAGAAATTTTTTACATAAGGATATGCTCTACGGGATTTCGTTTCCAAGTTACAGGGTGTTGAATTTTTCTTAAAAATTTAGTTTTTGTTTAATATCTTTTGAACGCTGGCAGATAACAAAACGAAATTTTAGCAGTAACTTCACTTGATAATGCCCTAGGAGAAGTAAAAAAATTGTCTTCCTGGGATACTCAGTGGCGTGCATACGGATATTGCCGTAGGGTTTTTTAATGAAAATGTGGTACGCCACTGGTAGAATTATTTTTTGTTAAAATTTATGAATTTTCCTTTTATTCTAAACAAAATTCCCCTCTTGCGTTTTCTTTGTATCTCTTACCATTTTCCCGTAATTAAACATTTTGCAAATATCAGTTTTTCCACAGGTTACATAGGAAATTGAGGGTAATAGGAACAAAATCGAGCATGCCTTGGACCACGATATTTTCTGATAATGTCATTGTCAGTTAAGTTATTTAATTTTGCTTAGGCTTTTTAATTTAAGTGATAAACCTAGTAAAAATGGATTACTCAGTTGAAGAATTAGCCGATATGCATTTTATTTAAGGCCGTGCCAACGGGAATACTGTGTTAGCTGTACGTCTGTATGTTGAACGTTTTCCAAATCGACGCATTCCGAACAGGAAGACTTTTTTAAGGATTCACGCTCGCTTACGTGAAACCGGATCATTAAAGCCTTGCACCTCCAGTGGAAGACCACAATACGTAAGAACAGTAAAGCGTGAGGAACGAATCGTTCAGATTGTCGAGGCGAATCCTGAATCTAGTAGTAGAAGAATTAGAAGAATGGAAAGGGAAGCCATATGACAGTCCAACGAATCCTACATGATAATTTATTGTACCCATACCATTTACAACGAGTGCAGGCTCTTTCTGTCGAGGATTATGCACCACGTCTTAGATTTTGTACATGGTTCTTAAATAAATGCAATTTAAACCATTCATTTCACTAATCGGTTTTATTTACCGACAAAGCTGGATTTACAAGGGATGGCATAATTAATTTTCATAATAACCATCTATGGGCTGATGAAAACTCTCATGGAATCATACAATCCCGGCACCAGCAACGATTTTCTATTAATGTTTGGGCAGGAATAATTGGCGATTATTTGATTGGTCCTATAGTACTACCAAATAGATTAGACGGGTTATCGTATCTGGATTTCCTTCAAAATGGATTACCACCTTTATTAGAAGAAGTTCCAATTGAAACGCGACAGCAAATGTGGTTTATGCATGATGGCGCTCCAGCTCACTTTAGGCGAGAACTTAGAGAATACCTCAACGAAACGTACTACAATAAATGGATAGGTCGTGGAGGGCCTCCTCATTCACCCGACCTTAATCCATTGGATTATCATTTATGGGGGGCACTTAAAAAACGTGGTTTATTCCGTTCCCATTTCTAACGTACAGATTCTTCGTCAAAGAGTTGAAATGGGTTGTCAGCAAATTCGAGAGATGCCTGGAATTTTTGGACGAGTAAGACAATCCATGAGTAAACGCATTGAATAAGACAATCCATGAGTAAACGCATTGAAAAATGTATTGAAGTTGAGGGGCAACATTTTCAGCATCTTTTGTAATTTTGTTTGTTGGTATTGGTTATTAAAATAATTGTTTTCAATTTCCAATTTTTTAGTATTTTAATTTTTGTAAATTACATATTAGTATGGTGTTTCAAAAATCTAAAAGTTTCAATGTCGTTTCTGTCATTTTGTAAACACTGGATCACAACGTAGGTACTCGATTTTATTACTGTTAGGTACTGAAACTGCTGAAAACTGATATTTGCAAAATATTTAATTATGGGAAAATGGCAAGAGATACAAAGAAAACGCAAGAGGGGAATTTTGTTTAGAATAAAAGGAAAATTCATAAATTTTAACAAAAAAAATAATTCTACCAGTGGCGTACCACATTTTTCATTAAAAAACCCTACGGCAATATCCGTATGCACGCCACTGAGTATACCAGGAAGACATTTTTTTTACTTCTCCTAGGGTATTATCAAGTGAAGTTATTGCTAAAATTTCGTTTTGTTATCTGCCAGCGTTCAAAAGATATTAAAGAAAAACTAAATTTTTAAGAAAAATTCAACACCCTGTAACTTGGAAACGAAATCCCGTAGAGCATATCCTTATATAAAAAATTTCTATTATTTTTGACTAAGGAATCCACCGTTTAATTTATTCCCAACCTTTATGTTACACCCTGTATACAAAATACGTACCAAAGGAGATATCGAGTTTATAATATACTGTATATATGGCATTTCCAATTTAAATTTTCGTCTAAAACTAATCCTAAAAATTTTGTCGTGTTCGAATATTGAATATTGTCATTATTAAATTTTAACCATTACCGATTGAAAAATGAATATGATATACCTAGTCATGAAGTATAAAATTTCGAAGCTAAATGCAAAACTTTAACAAATTTTATCCAATAATTTTCTTGCAGTTTGTCACACCTTCTATATAAAAGGTGATAAGTGTTCTTAAAGTAAATTCGATATCTTTAGTCGTTTTTGAGTATGCTATAAATGCAACATGCAAGTGGATGGCCCCTTAATATATGAAGTTACCTTTACCCTAATGTTTTTTTTGTTTATTTTTAGACAGTCGAAGCGCTGGTAAAAAGAAATAATAAAAATTGTATAGAGTTATTTTTGCAACGAGAAACGACAGAAACTATTGAAAAAATCTTTGCTCTGTCACAACATGAAGATTTTTCTTTTGCACTACGTCAAATTCAACTTGTATTTCTGTTTTACCGCCTATGCGAAAGATTAGATGGAGTGAAGATAGTATCTCACAATTCGTTTATGCTTTATGAGATGAAAACTGTCTATGATCTTATTAGAATCGAAATCGAAAAAGGTACGTAAGTTTTTTGATCATTTTCTTTTGCTTTTATTGCGAAGATTTGCTGGCGAAAATTCAGCGAGTATGCACAGAAGTTTTCTTACGTGTTATACATATTTTTTTCTACAACTGTTTATTTTTGATTTATTTAAGCTGTTTTTATGATACTTTTTTTCTAATCCCGTAGAACTTAGTGATCCTTTTAACAAGATAATTTTTCTAGGGGTTTGAAAAGAAAATCGTTTCTGATTTCGAATGATATACAATGACATGGACAACTAGTAGCCGTAGCCGCATGCGAGTAGCCCATTTGTGTGACAAAGAGCTCTACTATTAGAGTTATCCAAAAAACGTGTTTACAAAAATTGTGGCCCAGAAACGCAGACCAATAAAAATATACATGTTTTTAAATGGAACACCCCCATATATTTTAGCATTTTTAGTTTCCCCATAAAATTGTTCATATGACGTCATATTTGAATTTTTATTTTTTCCAACGTTGACAAGTAAAATTTTGATACTGATAGAAAAATAGTTTGATATTATAAGGTAGGCAATATTTTGTACAGGGTGTATTCTGTTAACATTGGAATATATAAAATTTTAAAATACAATAATTCGGGTTTTTCAAACAGATCACCCTATATTTATAAGGTTCGCCCCATAGATATTTTAATTGTCTTTTATTTTCGTTAAGTCATCCCTAAATTCAATAGTTTTGCCAATATTTCGATTTTTATTTTTCACCAGCAAAATCAAAACAAATTACGTTATTGACATTTTTAATGTCAAAATTAGACATACAATTTTTATGACAAAACACTTGTCTAACCTAGTCTTGTATTCTAGTTTCTGGCCGTTAATTTTAACATTAAAAAAAAATATTTTTTAAATACTGAAACGATTGACAATATTTACATTCTTGAAACAAGGGAGAAAACTACAATGTTTTTAACAAGATATTATCTTGAAAAATATCAAGACAGAACAGGAAGTGTGGCTAATACTAATAAAAAATTTTAAAAATGAATTTGTTATATTTTTAGTTTTTATCATTTTAGTTAAGTTTAAAAAACAGAGAAAACTATTTTTAAAAACAATTTTATTTTACTTCGGAAAATACAGCGTCTAACTTTAACGAGCTCAAGTCAAAGAATACTTTATTTAAAAAATTACCTTAACATTATTGTAAAAACTAGCATCATCAAGAGATAAGGCTTCTCGGAAAGGTTGGCCTGGGAATCGTCTAGTTCATCGTTTTCTCAGTATGTAACTTTTTGCTCTAAAAATAAAAATAAGTAGTTTACTCTTGACACGATTTGTATTAAATGTATTTTTTGAGAACCATGTACAAAAAATTAAAAAACTGTTTTCGTAGACCATGTTCGTTAATTCATACTGTAAAAAGAACTATAGATAATAAAAATCACAGGTTTTTTTACGAAAATTAAATAAAAATGGAAATATTGGCAAAACCAGTGAATTAAGGTATAGGTATGACTATATGACAAAAATAAACGATAATTAAAATCTATAGGACGAGCCTAATAAATATAGGGTGTTTCATTTGAAAAAAAAACGAGCCGTTGTACTTTAAAAGTTTCTATGTCAACAGAAAACAAAATACGTACAAAATTTTAACTACCTTATAATTTGAAAGAGTTTTTCCTATTTCCCTATTCCTAAGAATTTATAGGAAATTTTTCGGTTTTATATTTTCTTATTGAGAATTATAGTTAATTTTATACATATTTTTTCCAAAATTTTAGGAATTTTTCATTTTGTCTGGCAACGTTGGAAAAAAATTAAAAACCAAATATGACGTCATATGGACACTTTTATGGGGAAACCAAAAATACTTAAATATATATGTATTTTATTGTCCTCCTTTTGTGGACCACCCTGTGGATACAATTAAAACATATGTTTTAATAAATATCACAACTTTTGTAAAAAGTTTTTTTGGATAAATATATACGATACTTTGTCACACAATTGGACAATTGGGCCACCTTGTAGATTAATCCCGGTCAAATTTTAAATTTGTTTTTAAATTTTGATATTGTAAAAACTAAATCTTGTTAACAAATAATATTATTTAACAAATTTTTATTTTCTAGGGTATGTAAGGTGTGTTATTAAAATGTGTGATTACGCACATGTCTTGTTCTGTTATCTGGCTCCACGCATGCCGACATTTATTAAAAAAGGATTTGTAGTCCAATTTCAAACTGAAATGATGTTTCTGCAACTTGGACCGATTTTTGTAAGTGTGTGCATATTTTAAAAGTAATAAGAAATAAAATAACAGGTCTAAAAATTAGAAATCGAGGCAAAATAATATTTTTTTAAAATCAAAATTTTTTACATTTATTTATTCATTTTCTAACGGTACACTATTGGTGAGCTGTATTTGTGACATATTGATTTGAACAATATGCTATTGCAGTTAACAAAACGGATATTTCGTATCCACCCTTGTTAGCTTACAAAAGTGACCATTCAGAGCTGCGAATCATGCATGTGTTTAATACCCAGGTTGCTATTCATTTTTGTTATGTTTGGCATTATAGCAACTCGCGCTCCGTCTCATAAAAGCGTGAAATGAAACTGTTTTTGTATTTAGAAGGTAAAAGATTATTTATTTTATAACATTAAAAGTTATTTTCAATTGCTAGAAGCATATAGTAAAAATCTTGAATACTCTCGCAAGATGGGGGCAAAGTCACGTGACACTCTGTCAATTTTGGTCTATTAAATTTTTATAAGTTGGCATGAATTACAGGACCGGACTTGAAAATTATTCATGTGATACCTTCTAAAACAATTTATGCAATAGCCTCCTCGGTTCTACCGCTTTAATATTGCCAAATAATAAGTAATAGGTACCTAATAATTTCTTTTGAAAGTTTTGTTTTATAAATATTATAATTTAAGGTAGGTTATAATAAGCATGAATTTCTATATGGTTTAAAGATAAAGTGTCAAAATAGATTTAAAAAGTTTATAATATTATAAATATCCAAACCTTAAAAATACTAAACTAACTGAAACACAACTTAAAATAGGATTATGTCACTCATATTTAGAACAATTTTTTTTTTGTTTTATTTGTTCAGATTATACCTATAGGTAAAATACCTAACAGTTCAACATAAACTAATTGAATTCAAGTTATTACATTCACTGTCAAGAAAATCCCCATATATGACTTACGTAAGGTACGTAGACCCAAATACGGTTTTTATAGAATTTGTTGGTTATGATACAGTTACATTCCTAAACTTATATGTAGGCTAACATAAAGTTAAAAGCTTTAGTTTAGCCAGGGAATACATTTTTCTGTCAGTGGAAACCCTACTTTAACAGTTTTTGACTTACGTAAGGTACGTAGACCCAAAAGTGGTTTTTATGGAATTTGTTTGTTGAAATGCAATTTATTGATACAGTTATATTTCTAAACTTGTATGTAGGCTAACTTTATGTTAAAAACTTTATTTTATTGTCATACAAACAATAATAATAGTAATATCAAATAATAATTTCACTTATGTAAGGTACGTAGACACAGAAAATATAATTATATATTTGTTCGCTATCCTATTACATACTAATATGGTTAGCTATTTTAACTATTATAGTAACATAATTTTACTTACTGTTACATACCTTACTATTGCCAAACAATAATAATATTTACTAATAAAAATAATTCCTTCAAAATCAAATAGCTGCTTTTTAAAGGTTAATAATATGGAAAGCTGTTTTGGCATTTGGTAGTAGTGGTAACTAGGCGATACCCGGTTTTATCAACCTACCCGGTTTTGTCCAACTCTCCGCTACCTACCTAAGTCAGGGAAATTCTTAATTTCTACTTATTTTTCTTAAAACAAAAGGATATCTAGATAATGTAAAATGCCAAAATTATACATTAGAAACCTAACCTTAACGAACAAACATTTTAAGAACAAAAATTTTACAAACTAACTTTTCGACAAAAACGGCGTTCAGATGAAATAAAACTTATTACTTATCGATGAAATCAACTAACGAGCAAGGCACACATAAATAATTATGATCCCTAATGAAAAAGAATTAAAAAATTTAACCTGTATCTAAATTTTTGGTCAAATGAATAATAATTGTAGGTACTTACAATTAAATGTAACAAAAACGCAATTTATAACTCGGTGTTTGGGCTCATTACGGTCCGCTACAAATCTAGGGATATTATTATGCCCCAATACCAGCTGATCGATGACAAATAACCGCTGTCATCTGTTTTAAAACGAGACTATTCGTGATATTTAGTATAGACATACAGCGTTATGGTAAAGAAACGGATCATCCTTTTATATAGAATACCGCCCACCTATTGAAAATCGCTCGGAGCCGTCAAATTCATTGTATACGGGGGTGGATTGGATTAATATCGGGCGATCTGGGTGGCCATTCTACTTATCCACCGCCCTGGAAAAATTATATGTAAGCACTCCCTTACATGAGCAATATAATGCTGGGAAGAACCGTCCTATTTGTCATGATGTCTTAGACTTTCTAACAAGAACTGTGGCAACCCTGTGCGACACTAGTGTAGATTAACGCGATCGGAACAAGCACGTCGCCGGTACTGTCGTTCTAAACTATATTATCTTTTCATATGTAATCTTAGATCAATTACTTAGTTGTAACATTCCAATAATAAATATAGTAACCCGTGTGATGAGTGGTTTGATTATCATGCGTTGTACGTTACAATCGTGACACTATTGAGACCATGATTTACCAAGGTTAACCTTGGTAAATCTGGATCATTATCATTGCATCAAAATTTTTAATATATTACCTACTAATTTGAAAACTATGAGTTTTTTGACATTTAAAAGAAAATTAAAATCATGGATTATGCAAAATTATATAAAGGTAAGCCAACTTATATACAGTGAGTCCCAGAAGTAAAGTCTAAATTAATTTAAAATTCAGCGGTAAGTTTTTTGAAAAAATGCTCGTACCCGTCGATTTTTATTTTTTAATGTGTTTTTTTTTGTGGTAATTTCATGTACAGGGTTTTTCCGTATATTTTGGAGCACCCCTGGAGCTTTTATTTAAAGACCTAGAAAAAACTTTAAATTACCAAAGTTGCATGATTTCTCCTGAACTGTCAGAATTTGTTATCGGACAAAACAAATGAACATCGTAAATTTGTTTAATAATGCCAATGTCGATTTTTTTAAATAACTCCTCACTCTTTTCTGATTTCAAATATGTATATTTGTTATATGTTTACTTTAGTCGTTTAGGCAAAATTTCATTTCAAAATATTGCGGATTAGAAAATCTAGATTGCCCGGAGAAACAATTTTGTTGTTACATATCGCCCCTTTCGAGCGATATGTATATCTCCTCCTACATTTGAAAATGTTCGAGGGTTGTCGTCGTCGTACCCGATTTTTGAAATCACGATTTTTGACATTTTCGATTTTTTTTCTCTAAAGTGGTACATTTCGCACTGATTTTGATTATTTGGTTTTATAGAGGAATAACGGGGGCACATTTTGTGAAAAATTTTAAATATACAGGGTGTACCGAAAAAAAGTTATTAAACGTCAAAGTCGGGAAATATGCGAAATCCGCTGTAACGCATTTCAGGTCGCAAAAATTATTTTTTTCGATTTTCATTTCTGGAGGTTGGAGAGATCCGTCAAATAAAGAGCAAGTTCGTAGATGAAGGATATCGGAAATTGAGAAGTAATTTTTTTGATTTTTTTAAAGTTGAAAAATGGCCATTGCAGGGTCGTCTTGGGTACCGAATAACTCGAATTGGGTACGTCGGACATATTTCCGGTTTAAACGATCAGATGGGCCGTCTCAAATACTATCTTTTTACAATACATCTTTCTATACCTAAAAACATTAGAAATTGTGAAATTTAATTTTTTTACGTTTTTTTTATGAAAAGTTTTTTATATTCGATTATAGCTTCTACTACAATATCCTTAGAGAGTTCATTTTAGGCTTATTTTATTCCTCAATCTTTTCTCAACACGCTTATATACTTGAATATACCAATTTATTTTTTTAAATTAGAGTAAAATTGATATTTTTAGAGCGCGAACAGAAAAATTCGTCAAATATCGAAATGCAACGTTTTTTAAATAACTTGCCATGAAATCTCAAACTGGCTTCCATATTGAAATAATTACAGCTGTCAAAATTGGCCTAAAATGGGTGTTTTTGACTTCAGAATATGACCTTGTTTCAACGTTTTGACGTTAAAAATTGAATGTTATAGCTTATTTGAGACTTTTAAAATTTAATGAGACCAAAATTAAAGCTTCATATGTCCGATTAGTTATCGAATTTTCAATTTTAAAAATAGTCTGCAATTTCCGTAAAAGTTTCATTTTAACAGAATAATGACTTTTCGAAGAGATTGCTTTGGATGCATAAAACGTCATCGTGGATATTAAAAATATGAAGTGTCAAAAAAAGCCAAAAATAGCCGAAAATGGCATATTTCATCGTAAGTTTTAAAAGTTATTATATCAATTCGCGCTTTAAATTTTGAGATAAGATAGCTCGAAACTTCCTACAATACAGTGTAAAACGTTTCGTCATCTAGATACCATCATCAGATTTTTATTTTTAAATATAAACTTGTAATTTTTATTGTAGTTTCGTAAATCTTGCCTCTTTTAGCGTATTCGTGCAATATTGCTTTAACCAAATATCAACGTTTCAACACTATAAATCATCTTCAATATTGATATTCTTATATTTGGATTTGTGACTTTATTTGAAAAGATAAAGAAAAAATAATTTAACTTTTGCATTGCCGAATTTTCTTTCCCATCATACGATGTCATCAGATTTCGAGTAAAACATTTCGTCATCGAGATACCACCATCAAGTTTTTATTTTTAAATATAAACTTGTAATTTTTATTGCAGTTTCGTAAATCTTTCTTCTTCTAATGTCTTTGTGCAATATTGCTTTAACCAAAAATATCAACGTTTCGACACTATAAAACATCTTCAATCTTTATATTTTTATATTTGAATTTGTTACTTTATTTCAAAAGATAAAGAAAAAATAATTTAAATTTGGCATTGCCGTATTTTGTTTCGTATCATATGATGTCGTCAGAATTCAAGTAAAACGTTTCGTCATCTAGATACCATCATCAGGTTTTTATTTTTAAATATAAACTTGTAATTTTTATTGCAGTTTCGTAAATCTTGCTTCTTCTAACGTTTTTGTGCAATATTGCTTTAAAAAAATATTAAAGTTTCGAGCCTATAAAACATCTTCAAATTTTATGTTCTTATATTTGGGTTTGTGACCTTCTTTGAAAGGATAAAGAAAAAATAATTTAACTTTGGCATTGCCGTATTTCGTTTCCTATCATATGATGTCATCAGATTTCGAGTAAAACGTTTCATCATCTAGATACCATCATCAAGTTTTTATTTTTAAATATAAACTTGTAATTTTTATTGCAGTTTCGTAAATCTTGCTTCTTCTAACGTTTTTGTGCAATATTGCTTTAAAAAAATATTAAAGTTTCGAGCCTATAAAACATCTTCAAATTTTATGTTCTTATATTTGGGTTTGTGACCTTCTTTGAAAGGATAAAGAAAAAATAATTTAACTTTGGCATTGCCGTATTTCGTTTCCTATCATATGATGTCATCAGATTTCGAGTAAAACGTTTCGTCATCTAGATATCATCATCAGGTTTTTATTTTTAAATATAAACTTGTAATTTTTATTGCAGTTTTATAAATCTTGCTTCTTCTAACGTATTTGTGCACTATTGCTTTAACTAAATATCAACGTTTCGACCCTATAAAACATCTTTAATCTTTATATTCGGAGAAATATGATACTTATGAAATTTAAAATGGACTGCTATTATTGTCTTGGAAAAACGAATATATCCGAAGAAGTAAAAGCATAAATTGAAAACTACTTATCTGGTCTGAACAAAATTTGGCATACGAATGAAAAATGAGTTATTGTGTGGAACAAAGATTTTGTATGTTGAAAAAGAGGTTGTTTCTTTCTAGCTGTCATTTTGACAATTTCAAAGTTCAACTATTTCAAATAAACTATTTAATATTAAGTGTTAATTTTGTGAAACATAAATAAAAAGGATAAAAATAAAATACACGCGTTACAGTATTATTAGTTATATATTGACAGCTGTCATTTTGACATTTTTTATGTGTAATAATCGCGTTTATAAAAAAATATTTTGTTGTTTTAGTGTAGTTCTCATATTAAGATTAAAATATCAAATGAAATATTTGTAAATATTTCTTGACAGGTGTTATATTGACAAATTAGGCGATATGTTTTCACATCACAGTCCGAAGGAGTGTGATACAAAAGTAAATAATATAGTAAAACAGAATATTTAAAAAAAAAATTATAAAAAATGAAAAAAAAATTTAAAAAATTAAAAATTCAAATTTTTTAAATTCTTTTATGTAATGACTTTTACCTTTAGAGTCACGACAGTGACGATCAGGCGATATGCAGCTTTTACATATCGCGCTACACCGCGATATGTTATACGGCGCTTCGGTAAAAATAATGTGCGTATGTTGTCGGCGTCGTCGTCACTTTCGACATTTTCACATTTGCGATTATTTTTCTCGGAAACGGTTAGAGTGGGACGATTGAAACTTTTTGGGTTTACAGAGGAATAGTGGGGGTACGTTGTGTAAAAATTTGGAATATACAGGGTGTGCCGGAAAAAAGTTATTAAACGTCAAAGTCGAGAAATATCGGGATCTCGTTGAAATTCGATACAGGCCACAAAAATTGGTTTTTTCGATTTAAACTTTTTCGACGCGTAGGCGACCGTGGGCTACAGAACCCTATTGTTTGTGAGCGCGATGGAAAGTTTGAAAATAATTTTTTTTATTTTTTAAAAGTCAAAATTTGGTCCAAAATGGTACCTCTTGGATCGCTAATAAGTTGAATTGGGTGCATTCGATCGACATGCGGTTTGGATAATCGGTTAGGCCATCTCAAAAACTACCTTTTTCCAATATATCGTTCTATACCTAACTGGAATGGAAATTGCCGAAAATTGTAAGAAAGTGGAAATCATAAAGTTAGGCCTGATTTTTTCACGGTTTTTATTTTTTTTCGTACTGAAAACGACTTTTGATCGAAACGTTGTAAACTTTAGCGGATAGAGCTCGTCAAATTGTATTTAAGAGATATTTTTTCGTTTCTTTATCTTTAATACGGAAAAAACGGCAGCTTTTTTTTTACTATATCGACTGTAGCTTATTCAATTTTTAACAAAACCGTTTTATTTTTTTCTCAAAAAATGCGCTGATTACTTCGCAACACCTCTACATATTCAAAATCAATAAAATATATTCGCAAAATTGAGAAAAGTCGCTTTTTTAGGTGCGGAAACAGGCAATCTTTACAAATTCTAACACCATTCACTTTTGACTAAGAGTGCCTTGATATTGATGTATCTAAATTAAATTAATTCTAAAAATCCGGCTGTCAAAAATGGCGAAAAATGGGTGTTTTCAGCGTGACTTGCTAGAATAATAAGAACATTTCCAGATTTTAAATCGGGTGGAATATCTACCTTGAACCTTCTTCTAATTTTACTGACCAAAATATTTGCCCAAAATGTTTCAGAAATGGTTGTAATCTCGATTTTAAAGATGGCGTTTCGACATTGATTATCCGTCGCCACGTGGTAGAAGGTTATTCGACATTTCGATATTCGCGAATTTTTTTTTCGGAAACGGTTAGAGCAAAACAATTCAAACTTTCTGGACGTAGAGAGGAATAGTCGGGGCACGTTCTGGGAACAATTTCAAATATACAGGGTGTACCGGAAAAAAGTTATTAAAGTCAAAGTTAAAAAATATGTTTTTTTTCGTTGTAGGGCGATACAGGTGGCAAAAATCATTTTAATCGATTTAAACTTTTTCGACATGTAGACGACGTTGGGCTACAAAACACTGTTGTTTGCGAACGCGATCGAAAGTTGGGAAGTAATTTTTTTGATTTTTTTAAAATCAATGTAGGGTCATATTGGATCGTTAATAAATCGAATTGGGTGCGTCCGATATAATTTTGGTTTGGATAATCGTTTAGGTCATCTCAAATACTACTTTTTTCAAATATATTGTTCTATACCTAAACAGCATAGAAATGGTAGCAAATTATAAAAAATAAGAATTACTATTTAAGTATATATAATTTGACAGCTGTCGTATAGAACTTTGTTATTTTGGTACTGAAAATTTTTTAAATTTAGTTTTATTACAGCTTTAACCCTCGCTACGAAAAAAGTTAAAATAAATTGACACTTACCTGTCAAAATCTGACAGGTATCGTATAAAACTTTGTTATCTAGGTACTGAATTTTTTTAAAATTTGGGATTCTTACAGCTATAACAGTCGCTACGAAAAAGCTAAAAAAAAATTGACACTTACCTGTCAAAATCTGACAGCTGTTGTATAGAACTTTGTTATTTAGGTACTGAATTTTTTTTAAATTTCGAATTCTTACAGCTATAATCCTAGATACAAGAAAAGCTTAAAAAAAACTTGCAATTTACCTGTCAAAATGACAGCTGTCGTATATAACTTTGTTATTTGGGAACTGAAAAATTTTTCATTTAGGATTCTTACAGCTACAAATCTCGCTACGAAAAATCTAAAAAAAAATTTTTAACTTACCTGTCAAAATTTGACAGCTGTCGTATAGAACTTTGTTATTTAACTACTGAATTTTTTTTAAATTTTGGATTCTTACAGCTTTAATTCTAGATACAAGAAAAGCTTAAAAAAAATTGACATTTACCTGTCAAAATGACAGCTGTCGTATAGAACTTTGTTATTTAGGATCTGAAAAAATTTTCACTTTAGGATTTTTACAGCGATAACCCTCGCTACGAAAAGGATAAAAAAAAACTGACTCCTACCTGTCAAAATTTGACAGCTATCGTATAAAACATTCTTATTTAGGTACCTGAAAATTTTTTAATTTCGAATTCTTACAGCTATAACCCTCGCTACGAAAAAGCTAAAAAAAATGACACTTACCTGTCAAAGTGACAGCTCTCGTATAATTAAACGAACGAACTAGAACAGTGCCGTGCCCGAAGGGCTCGGCACAATAATATTTCTACAAATTTATTAGCTGATAATTGATAGCTTCCATGTAAGAATAATTTTTTGCTTATGTTTTAATCGATTGAATACTTATATATTTTTATAGAGCAAATATGGAAAGTATATCCCACATTGCACAAAGGTGTGCGAGTTTAAAGAGTACCTATACGGCGCCGTCTCAGAAAACTACCTACCTATACGAGAAAACGGAAATTTTGCACCATTGTGTAGTTTTAGTCAGTTGTTATAATGACAATTTGGCGATATGTTTTTCCTTCACGTTCCGCAGGAAGGTGAGGCAAAAAAAGCAATAGTAAATAGAAAAAAAGAAAAGAAAAGTATTTTTTTATTGTAAATTTTTGTAAATCTTTTTAGTACTAATATTAGATGCACTCTCGGCTGACGATTAGCGATATGTACCCAGTCTAGTTATTAATCGCTTATGGCAACTGACTTATGTCTCAAAAATAATATTTCATACCTTGAATGGTCTTGTCTTGGTATAATGGGTTACTCTAAAGATGAAAAATTCAATAATTATTAATAAATCGCAATATTTTGAAATGAAATTTTGCCTAAATGACTCAAGTAAACATATAACATATATACATATTTGGAATCAGAAAAGAGTGAGGAGTTAAAAAAAAAATTAATATACAGGGTGTTCCATTTAAAAAAATCGACATTGGCATTATTAAACAAATTTACGATGTTCATTTGTTTTATCCGATAACAAATTCTGACAGTTCAGGAGAAATCATGCAACTTTGGTAATTTAAAGTTTTTTCTAGGTCTTCAAATAAAAGCTCCAGGGGTGCTCCAAAATATACGGAAAAACCCTGTATACAGGGTAGCTAAAAAAATAAGTTACGACCATCAACTTCATTTTTTCAAATGAAAACATATATTTTTTATTTCATTTTTGAATTTTGCATTGAATTCTAAGCATGTTTCATGTACCATGTCCTATACATAAACTCAACAGTTATTGAAAAAATTAGGATTGAACATATCTATAAGTAAGACCTGTTTATTAAAAAAAAAACACAACAAAATCAAATTAAATGTTGAAAATGTGCGCCATTTACGGCTTGACAATATCCAAGACGATCAATAAACTCTCTTTGCACGTTTCCAACCATTTCCGGAGTTATGACACGCACTTCTCTTCGGATCCTCTCTTTCAACTCCTGCATATTGTTTGGCCTGTTAACAAATACTTTTGATTTGAGGTAACCCCACAAAAAAAAGTCCAGCAGAGTTAGGTCTGGCGACCTAGCAGGCCATTCGATAGGTCCTCTCCTTCCTATCCACTGATTGGGAAAGGTTTCATCCAAAAATGTGCGCACAGTGGCAGCATAGTGCGGAGGAGCACCATCTTGTTGGAATATCAGTTCTTCGTCAGGGGAGTCTGGATCCAATGGATTCGGAAATAAAGCCACTAATGCTGGAATTAATTCAAGTTGGAGAAATTCGAGATATACTTGTCCAGTTAAAGACTGTTCAAAGAAAAATGGACCAATTACTCTTTCGCGTACGATTCCACACCAAACATTTATTTTTTTAGGGTACTGGCTGTGAACCTCTATCATCTAATGCGGATTTTCTGTTGCCCAATATCGACAATTTTGTCTGTTCACATTACCATTCAAATAGAACGTAGCTTCATCCGAAAAAATAATATTTTTTACTAAATTATTATCTAGATTGCACATATTTTGCATGCGTTCGCAAAACTCATTTCGCCTATCAAAATCATCTTCAAATAACTCATGCACTGAAATAACTTTGTATGGGTGATATTTGTGCTTTTGAACTACTCGGTGAACAACAGATTTCTGCATGTGTAAATCGGCCCCAATGTGCGACAGGGGAGTACATGGATTTTCTTCCAAGGAAAGCAAAACGTCAAGTTGTTCATTTTCATCTCGAGTAGGACGACCAGATTTAGGCAAATCTCTAACATGACCGAATTCTCTAAACTTAGCCTCTATTCTACTCACCATCTTTTGACATATGGGAGGACGATCAGGATGGATTTCATTAAATAATTGGGCTGTTTCTATTTGAGTACGTGTTTTATCACCAAACCCAACCATGCATAGAATTTCAATTTTTTCCCGTTCCGTTAACTTCACCATTATTGTGAAAACCGCAACTTTGAAACTACGCTTGACAATAATTATACTTATTTGAAATAAAATTGTCATACGGTTTCTATGGAAATAAATGGTGACAGTGACAGACAGTACACTCTTACTTATTAGGGAGCCCAAAATGCCATATTGCCAAAAGATTTGATAGATCGTTGGATTCCCTAAATGATATGTTCAATCCTAATTTTTTCAATGCCTGTTGAGTTTATGTATAGGACATGGTACATGAAACATGCTTAGAATTCAATGCAAAATTCAAAAATGAAATAAAAAATATGTGTTTTCATTTGAAAAAATGAAGTTGATGGTCGTAACTTATTTTTGAGCTACCCTGTATACATGAAATTACCACAAAAAAAAACACATTAAAAAATAAAAATCGACGGGTACGAGCGTTTTTTCAAAAAACTTACCGCTGAATTTTAAATGAATGTATATTACTTCTGGGACTCACTGTATAGGTAATATAATAATAATACTAAGTATTACAAGTTTTCTATCATAATTTCTCCCTTATTTATAAATTTTCCTTTTTTTTTGGGTGAAATACTTTTGAATTACATACTTACTTATATTTTTAAATATATTTATGATGTGATTAAAATTAATAATCTAAATGGGTATATATTTCTTCATTACAAAATAGGACAGATAAAACAAATGTTACCTATTGATTTTTAATATTATTATAAAGAAACCTGCAAATAAATAAATAAATAATAATTATCTGAAAATAGAGTAGCAAGAGCTGGAATCAGATTATATAGAAGGAAATTTAGATTTCTTTCTCCAGTGAGGCTTTTATAAAGAAGAAATGTCCCTAGGTTCGACAATGCCTGCCCAGACAACCTTTCCACTATACTAGGTGTGATTTTCTACCGTGCGAGCAAAAATTATTTGCATCAAAGTGGGCTTGGATTAAAAAACGTAGAGCTTGGTTTAGATCACAATGATATGGGGACGATATATCTAACCAAATCTAGGTTAAAATTTTGTCAAATTCATATTATGAGATGATATGCCAAACTAATGAGTAAGAAAATAAGTAGACAAATACAAATTTATTTTTGTTGTTTACAAAATTAACAAAGTAAGAATATACAGAAAGAAAAAGAAAAATAATTACATGTATTCTGAGATTTCACATAACCGGAGAGGTGGAACCAGGCTTCATCTGAAAAAAATGTCAGGTCTAATAAATAATTTCTTTCCAATAAATTTTGGGTAAACCATTGAGAGTAATTCCTGCATCTTTCAAAATCTGGGGCTTGTATTTCTTGGAATACTTGCACTTTATAAGGAAATAAATTTAGCTGCTTTTTAAGAATAGTCCTGTATGTTCCATAAGATATTCCCACTTCTTAGGACATTCGTCTTATACAATTTGTTGGCGTATTTTGTAATATTTCACGAACGTTCGCAACAAATTCTTCTGTTCTTACAGATGGTCTTCCTGCTCCTTTTTTGTGTTGTATAGAACCTGTTTCCCTAAACACAGCCACGATTCTTTTCAGACAATGATAAAAATCCCCAGCAATAAAAGCAACGTTAGGAAAATGTTCGTGAAAATCGTCCATGCACAAACCCGGATTGTATTGCCACTCACCATTTACTCTAACCCCGTTTCGAAAATACGCTTCAACCATGAATGTTTTGTGCTGTTCCGTAAAGCCCATTGTGTGAATTGTTCAAGAAATTGGAAAAATTAGCGATGAATCTTATTACTTGTAACGACTGTCAAAGATGACGGAATAACTGATTGATTGTTAATTCAGGTAGTTACTGACACCCAACAGGTATTAAGCTCTACGGCTAAGCATTACGTCCTTAGATGCAAGGCCCTCTTTGATGCAAATAATTTTTGCTCGCACGGTATAAACCACTAAGGATTTTCTTGTGCCCAGTATAGTTCTATCTATTAACTTGACCCTTGAAACTTAGCTTTATCTGAAAATCACATTCTTTGTACAATTCGTGCGTGATTATCTGTAAGCTCAATCATTATTTCACAAAATTGCTCTCGCCTATCAGGATCATCGTCCAATATTTCTTGTAAAATTACTAGTTTGTATGGATGAAACTTTGATTTGGCCTCGATTTACGACAGGCCCTGTATATCGCAGAATATTTTTAAAATCGACTCTTTAGGATCCTGTACACGTCTTTTTAAAAAAAATATATTTATTCAGAACCACAAGAGACTTATCTTACTTTGTACCACTATTATATTGAAATTGTTTTGGTCTTTATACTTGCAGGCTTTTGCTACTCAACTGATGACTGAGAAGGAAGTAATCGCCATGCAGCACGAAGAAGGTCCCAGAAAAAAATATTATCAATTATGTGTAAATATCAGTTCAGCTCAAACCATCAATTTATGTAAGTAGTATACTAGACAAACTTGAAGCTCCATTAGGACTGTTTGCACCTTTTATATTTCCTTTAATTCTCCATTCGAAACATGTAGAGAATGTACCCTTTAAAACTTTTAACCTTTATGTACTAGTAGAGGAACACTTAAAGGGTCTTATTTCTTTCCTTTCTAATATACTTTTGTTTTAGTCGGTTGCTTTGGTTCTTTTTCTGCAGTATATCTTCTGTGTAGGTACCTACCTTATAACTTAGGCATTCACTAAGAAGATATATTTCGAAAATGAAGCGGGTTTGAAATGAATTAGGGTTGGGCATATTTCACTTGAGCGAGGATTTGAAATTTCAAGTTGAAATTTTCATGAAATTTATGAAACTTATGAAATTTCTGCGAAACTTTCGAAATTTATGAAATTTTTGTGTAATTTATGAAACTTTTAAAAAAATCTTAAATGCCGTGAAAAATTCATTGAAATTTATGAAATTTTTATTAAAATTTTCATTAAATTTTATTTTCGGTTGTATCTGGGTCTGGGATAGTCGGTGCAGCTAGCTAAATAAATAAAAGACGTCGCACAGCAAATTCGAGCCTGTCGTCGCGCCGATAAACCAGGGGAATCCCAAGTATTGCCCAGATTTGGGATGCGTCTATTATATAAACGAGGAGTGGTTGGTTGCATGGAAAAGTTTGTGAAAGTTTCACTGAAATTTATGAAATTTTTTTGAAAGTTTCGAATTTAATAAGGACATTTATCACTTGAAAGTTTCAGGTGAAAATTTCAAAAATGTCACTAAAATTTCACTTTTTGGGTTAAGTGAAATTTTTCTGTTTTGAAAAGTTCAAACAGAAAATTTCATTTGAAACTTTCAAATGGCCCAACCCTACATGGAAAGGTTTGTGAAAGTTTCACTGAAATTTATGAAATTTTTTTGAAAGTTTCGAATGTAATAAGGACATTTATCAGTAAAAAGTTTCAGATGAAAATTTCAAAAATGTCACTGAAATTTCACTTTTTGGGTTAAGTGAAATTTTTCTGTGTTGAGAAGTTCAAAACAGAAAATTTCATTTGAAACTTTCAAATGGCCCAACCCTAGAAACTTTACATTTTTATAGGAATTTTTGTACCTCATAAACTAACACAAGTGGAGGGTGGAGGTTTAAAAATTGGTATATAAGTTCCTTTAAAAAAATTACATTATGCGTAACGAAGTTATGGCTGCTCTCTAGAAGGGTCATTGTTAAGATAATATTGTCCCCTCCTACACAAAAAGTTAGAAGAAACAACTTAAAAACAAAAGATGTCCAGACTTTTCAATAGATTGAAAAAATGCTACCTTTGATACCCTTCCTATGAGGATTTTTGAGAAAATCCCGCTTTTTGATTGGTGACTGTACTTACGCCCCCCTAGCGGCTAACCTGGAACTTTTAATATAATTTCCAGCAAGTCACTTTTGTGATAAATATGTTTTCCACAAGCGGTACGGTAAACGATTAGATACAGCCGGCGGCGTTTCCTTTTAGTTGTGCACCCGGTATATAGATAGCTTAAATTTTGCCAATATTTTTTACAATAAGTTTTTTTTTTTAAATCGAGCTTTGTAGCTACTTTAAAGTAAAATTATAGTATTTATTTGAACCATTTTTAAAAAGTGTATAATTTTTTTCCAAAAATGGAAATAACTTTTTAAACTTTTTTGTCTTTTTCCGGCTTTTCCAGTGAATTTTCCGAATTTTCTTTGGCGTCATATAAAACATATTTTATGTATAAGTAAACAAATATTTACCATATTTAAATAAAGGTAATTTGGGTCTACATTATATCCAAGTTTTAAAAATATTTGTGATAAGAGGACAACTTACTGATTGGTATAGTGTTTCTCAGGTTAATTTAATGACATAAAAAGTATTAAACTCCTAACCATAGGCGTCGCCAACCAAATAATTAAAATGCGTAGGGTATTGTTTTAATTTTTTAAGATGATAATAATATAAATAAAGCAACGTTAACATAAAAAAGCATTAAACTCCTAATCATAGGCGCCGTATCTCCAAATAATTAAAATGCATATTGTATATATTGTTTTAAATTTTTAAAATGATAATGCAATATAAATAAAACAATTTTAATAGGTAACACGTTGTAAACGAACATTATTGATTTAAAATGCAGTAACAATTAACTTGATGGAATTATTATAATTTTCAGAAGTAGAATCGTTTTCAGGTTGGATCACTATTGGTGCTATAATACGCGATAAAACAGGGATATTCCATTTCTACAGTAACATGAGCTCGCAATTTTTCCATACATCGCTACTCATGTCGTTCATTACCTGCCGAATATTATCAAGGACAGCTGCGCTTAAAATTAAAATAATACGTTGACATTGAACATGTAAATCTTTGTTTCTCAATCCCGGACTTGTTGCGCTCTCGAAGGCCGACTCCACCGAGCATGTTGGCACCAATATAATTCACCTTAATCTGCTGTTTAAAATGATCTCTAAAAGCCATTGCTGATAATAAAATGTACCAAGTAAAAACGTATCTGTCCAAAACCACATAGTTAGTTATAAACCAAAATTAAATACGTAAATTATAGCAAATATGTTAAAGCACCTACGACTCCACTGTCCTTTTCCTTAAGAAACTATTAATACCTCACATGACAGTGATGATGGCTCAATTATCTTTTAGCAGGTAGATAAGAAATATCGTGATTAGCTGAAAATATTCCGCCTTTCTTGTCTAGAACATATAAATTTCCAATTGCGTTTGTCTTAGTATCATTCACAGATTGGGAGACAGTGTTCGACAGTGTTATAACTATGAAATAAGATTGTCGCAAAAAAAAATAATATAAATAAATCTATTTTTAAGGCTACAAATGGATGGAAATCATCGGGGCAAAACCTGACCTTGTGGATGAGTGTGTCATCTGGCAGGAATACTTTAAAAAAAGTATGATATTGTTGACCAAAGAACGGGCAGCCATAATACTGCCATCTCTGATCTATTGCCTTGATGACTCAGTAAATTTTTTGATGAAAAATCCCGATCACGAACATTTTTTAAGGTAATTTACTACTGTTTACTGTTTTACTACTATTACTGTCGTTGTGCTTACATAGTTTTAAGAAAAGCTAAAAAAACTATAATAATTTATTATACCCAATTGGTAGTCAAATTTAAAAGACGGAAATATCGTTAAAAACGGAATTTTTAGCCCCAGACGCGACAGCTTGTCTGTAGGTGATAGAACACTGTTAATTAATGACTTTGATGTAAGGCACATACAGTGTACCCAGCTAACATTTCAGGTCTGGCCCAATGCTGGCCAAATACCCTGTTGCCAGAATGGCCATTACGCAAAGTATTGGCAAACGGTGATGGGCCAGTACGAATAGTACACACCGGCCAGCATGTGGGCTGATACAGGCCAGCCGTGATGGCAAGGTAATGGCTACCTTGCTACCGGCCGAAACCTTTATGGCCAATAGATTCTTTGCCAGTACAGTTCTGTTGACGAAACTGTACTGACCCGAACCCTATATACAGGGTATATAGTCTCTTTGATATCAACTTACAGTCAGACAAAGTGAAACTCGTACACCCTAAATGTTTTAAATATATATTTATTAGCAAATACATTTTGCATTTACAATAGGCAAGATTGTGAATAGAGGTCATACTACCGTTCAAAGCATCCCCGACCGCAACTAAAACGAAAATAGAATACAATAAAGTTAGAAAAAATCCTAAAAAAGGTTTAATTATTACGTCGAACGATGGATTTTACAAAAAGTGTTATCAGTCCATGGTACATTATCAGTCTGCAGTGTCTGCACAAACAAATACACTTTTCTCTCACTTTCAATCACTTGAATCACAAAATTTGTCTGTACGCTTACGCCAAGACGCTATATAACATCAAAATGGCCGATTTCGAACCTCAAACGATGAGTTTCGAGATGGCCGGGAGGCAGGACAACGCTGCCAACTTTTGAGTTTGTTTTTCGTTTTAAAAATATTAATTTTAGCATGGGATCGGATAATAGATAATCAAACCTTGAAACATTAACAAAGTAAATTAATTACAATAATATATAATTTTTAATTTCAAAATATATTTACCATCTATAGAAGTTGAATACAAAAGCTATCGATAGACTCGATAAATAACTGTCAATCTAGCTATGTAAAAATGGCTCAAACGGCAACGTTGCGCACTTTCTTTCATAGGACCGACCAATAGGAATTAAGCAATTTATCACGTGCAATAAGGAAGTGTCTATTGGGCCATTACCAAGCCGGTAGCAACTAAATGTTTTGCATGACGTCATGCAGTTAAACACACAAACTATACAATTGTAAAACATTTTAAAGAAAGGGTGTGTGCCACAAGTAAATGTGGACTTGTCAAGTTGTCATTTAAACAGTAATTGTGATTGTGTAAAAATGTATATGTATGCACGTTTTTACAGACACCCGGCCAATGACTTTTTCTCATCGCATTCCATTACTACCATTACAATACAATGAGACCAATGCTGGCCTAGCATCGCGATTTCGTCATCATATGGCCGGTGTCAAAATGACAATGTGCCAGCAACTACTTTAACTATTGTGACTTTGGCCAATGCTGCCAATGTAATAAAGTTGAAATGCCGGCATTGGTATGCCAAATCGCTATCGTGGCCTGCACCTTGCCACTGTTGCCAGTACTGGGCCAAAGGATGGCCATTGATTCATTGTTTGCTGGGTAGTTTTACCATTAAAGTCCGCACGATTATACAGGGTGTTATTTAAGTATGCGGCCAAACTCGAAGGGGTGCTTCTTCAAGTGAATTTGAGAAGAAAAGTTCTTATAAACATGAGTCCGAAAATGCATAGTTTTTACGATACAGGGTGCTAAGCTTTAAAAAAAAAATTGGATGTTCGTAAATATCTCAATAATCTTTTATTCGATTTTGTTGAAATTTTGCACTTCTGTTTGTAATAACAAGAGCATAATTTAGCCCTAATTAGATTAAAATTTCAAGTCCAGTGGCGTCCCGGAAGACAGTCCGACTAATATTTTTGACAAAAAAATTGCTCGCCACTGACTTTTTTAAAAATAATGTAGGTATTTTTTTCGAATTAAGCAACTACAAATACAACTATTTTATTTCCTGAGTTTTTTTCATATCTTGCTTTGTTTTTGAAAAAAAAAATAAAAACCACTTGATTGCATGTCCCCGGGACAATAAGAGTAAACAATTTAAACTACTTACCAAACTATTAAGCAATTAAAATTACACGAAAGTCCTCTCTTAAATTTTTCGCACAGATTTAAACTGTTTTCGATAAAAGAAATTGACATAAAATAATCGCATAACGTAATAATTTATTGCTGCAATGTTTAAACAGCACTATTATTCTTTTTCTGTTACTTTTTTAACATTGCAGTAATAAATTATTACGTTATCCGATTATTTTATGTTAATTTCTTTTATCGAAAACAGTTTCGATCTGTGCAAAAAAATTTAAAAAAGGACTTTCGTGTAATTTTAATTGCCTAATAGTTTGGTAAGTTTAAATTTTTTACTATTATTGTCCGGTGGACATGCAATAAAGTGGTTTTTATTTTTGCAAAGCAAGATATGAAAAAAACTCAGGAGATAGAATAGTTGTATTTGTAGTTGCTTTATTCGAAAAAATACATAATTTTAAAAAAGACAGTAGCGCGCAATTTGTTTGTCAAAAATATTATTTGGACTGTCTTCCGGGACGACACTGGACTTAATAATTTTAATCTAATTGAGGCTAAATCATACTCTTGTTATTACAAACAGAATTGCCAAATTTCAACAAAATCGAATAAAAGAGTATGTACTGAGATATTTAGGAACATCCGATTTTTTTTTAAATTTGACACCCTGTATCGTAAAAACTATGCATTTTCAGACCCATGAACTTTTCTTCTTAAAATCACTTAAAGAAGCACCCCTTGGAGTTTAGCCATATACTTAAATAACATCCTGTACACTAAACTAGGCGCTGAAATATTTTGGAAGTTTTTGTGCAAGAAAACACAAATTCTTTAAGGTGTGCCACTGTATTATATTATTGTTAGGTACATTTTTCATTTTTTACGATTTTCTAATATTCAGATATGTGCTTTGTAAAATACTTTTATACTGGTTGGGCTGTATAATGTTTGTAAGCGGCCTGTCGCTGTGATTTAAATAAATAAAATAAATGTCTCAAAAGAATGAAGTTTACGCTTAAAAACGGTTAGAGATTGAAACCTTGTGTTCAGTATCTAACCAAACAATGACAATGAATCTTCGACAAAAAAGAATTCTTTTGATAATACGACATTTTCTGCCACCTTCAAGCAAATAAATGTCTGGTGTCTATTTAAAGGTTGGAGACAATGATGTTTCTTGAATTATAGAACATTTTTGGACTTGCATTGTCTTTATTTGTTTTAAATCACGTTTTAACTGGTATTTATTGTTATAGTAGTTATTCCTGTATCTAAAATTTATTTAAATTTGGGCGCGAGAATTCGCGCTTGCGCGATAAAATCTGACAACCGCGCGTGTCGGACGAGTGACAGGGTACGGGCTGGCCGGCAAGGTCGCCGGAGAGGCAATAGCAGGTAGGTACAGGGACCCGTCGAGAGAAAAAAACAGGTGGTTGAAAAAAGAAAAAGTTGTTTTTAGTGGCGCAACCACGTAAAAGAAAGTGTAAACTTTTTAATACAGCCCTTCACGAAACTCTGTGTTTATGTGGATATTATGTGTAAGGAACAGAGTACCTTGCGCCCTTAATAAAGTCACTAGCCGGCGTGATTTACATCTATCTAACAAAGGTTTCCAGATTTTTCTTATGTCTAATGATGGTTTACTAAAGCAGCCTGGGTTCTGGTGAATAGCAGCAGCTTCCTTGAACTTTCTTTTCCTCCAGTGTGATTCCTTATGTAGGATTTCAGCTTCTGAGCACATGATATGGTAACCATGTTTCCAGGCACGGTCAGTTGCACCTGACTTTTCGGTCTCTCCTTTTAACGTATTGTTTTTGTGTTCTTTAATCCTCGTTTCTAGTGGTTTTATTGTGTCAACTAATCTTGTGGGGTAGCCCACAAAAAATGGATTGGAAAATCGTAAAAATCGACCCAACGCGCAAGAAGCAAACAGAGGCACAACTCAATATTCCGTATGTCAAAGGAGTATCTGAGAAAATAAGAAGACTAGGACAACGATATAACATCAACACCGTATTCAACTCGAGAGACACCCTAAGAAGCCACCTGACGGAGACAAAGCTTACAAGTCAAAAAGATAGAAAAAACTGCGTCTACCAGATCCCCTGCGAATGCGGCCAATCTTATATAGGTGAGACAGTAAGACCACTAGAAACGAGGATTAAAGAACACAAAAACAATACGTTAAAAGGAGAGACCGAAAAGTCAGGTACCGCTGACCATGCCTGGAAACATGGTCACCATATCATGTGCTCAGAAGCTGAAATCCTACATAACATAAGGAACCACACTGGAGGAAAAGAAAGTTCAAGGAAGCTGCTGCTATTCACCAGAACCCAGACTGATTTAGTAAACCATCATTAGACATAAGAAATATCTGCAAACCTTTGTTAGATAGATATAATCTTAGGATAAGATCGCGTGCCAATTGAACGCATGAGTTTTGCTTCAGTGCACCTAGCTAGTATAAATAGTCCTGTAGTTACTTTACTTATTTAGTATTCACCTAAGGACGATTGGAGATACTTACCAGTTGAAACGTTGTGGTTTAAAACAAATAAATACAATGGAAGTCCAAAACTCTTTCATCATTCAAGAAACATCATTGTCTATTGTCTCCAACCTTCAAAGAGTCAATATAAATATCTGTTGCAAACTTGTGTCTAAGTCCCTTTCGAATTGTATCCCAATCGGACTTATTTCCCTTTTAAACACGACTTTCGATCAATGTTCTTAATCTCAGAGAGTAGAAAATATTTATCGTTGCTTTACAGATGTATGGCATTCTTCAAAATTCTGGCAGCAAGCGTTATTGATATGGTAGAAAGTTTTGGCTTAACTTGGAAAGACAGCATAGAAACACTCATCGTCTTGGATTTGGCCTATGACTACTTACAACATCCTCATAGTTGGGACGATGAAGTAAGTAATAACTATTTAGCTATACAGCTATAAATTGGGCAAAGTAAAATTTAGTTGGGCACAAATAACCATAAGATTGTTTAAAAAACAATACTTACTCTAAAAAGTGTAAAATAATATAATATATACTACATACACATACACCCTAGTTACTATAGACATTAACGAAACACCAACGAAAACGGAATGTACCAACAGAAAGATAGACACATACCTACTTACTAGTAACACAAACAATAGAAAACACATTTAACTGGAAGGCACCAAGATTACCAGACACAAACATGCGTTTCCTAAAATATACCATGAACAATTGGAATAAAAAAAATAAACCTACATTGACCATATTGAAGTAGACTCAATGCCAATAAAACGTGGCATCTTCCACCAAGACTCTCAGCGCAATGCGCAATAAGGTTTGGCACGCGCCTTAACCGCTGGTGTGTGGTCCATGGAAGCGATAAAAGCACCGCTTCTCCAGCTTGCCATGACCCAAGTTTTTCGGGAATATGCTTATTTTTTTAAATAACTATCCCGATCTAATATCGAGATAATAGCTTGATCGCTTGACTGGCGCAGTAGGTACCATATTATGCGAAACGTTTGATTGTTCCGCAGTCTATGAGGTTTCATGACACGTCGCACAGTGCTTTAAACCGTTGACAAAAGTCTGATATTCAGGAATTTATTTATGATGTTTTTGTGACACTGGTTTTACGTAAAATATTCAAAACCAAGAAGTTATATCTTACCAATAATTGGCACTTTGTTTAAAGCTAAAAATTATATATCATTAAAATATCAAAAAAATATATATTATTCTCTGGTTTATTCAAAATTATATTCAGTGACCGGCAGAAAGTGCGCAGCATATGGAAAAGTTTTTTATCTTTAAGTTTAGAAAATTAATTTTATTTTAGATAGGTTCTGCATGTTCTCAAACCAAAATAACACCCATTAAATCCGGTAAAAGTCTTATGGTATACGAGGTAGGATCAAAAATTTGAAATTCCGCTAAGAGTAAAGTACCTCCATCTTTCATTTTAGAATATTTTTTTACCAAGAATTATTGTTTTAATTTCAAAGTTATACCCAAATTCCAAATTTCGCTTATCTTGAACAAAAAAATGGATTTAATCGTATTTTCTGAATAACCCTGTATAAAAAATAAATGGCAACCGAATAGTACGAAAATAAGATTTTCTGCAGACTTTGTTAGAGATAACCGTCGATCATAAGTCCGATTAGTTTGTTTCCATAATATTATGGCTTTTTAAAATAAAAACATAAAAATATTAAATATTTTTGCTGCACACCGTATTTTATTTTCTGAGGGAACAAGTTAATTTCATCTAACTGATATTTTTTGATTTACATTGACTTAAAGCATCTCCTAAATAGTTTTTTATACATTGAAGTATGCATAGAAAGTTTCCTTTTGATTTATAAAGAAAGAAATTTAAATTAAAAATACATTTTGAACGGATTTTATTCGTCACGCAAAATAAGGAGGAAAATATATTTTTAATTAAAATTTTTTTCTTTATAAATTAAAAGAAAACTTTCTATGCATACTTCAATGTTTAAAAAACTATTTAGGAGATGCTTTTAGTCAATGTAAATAAAAAAAAATCAGTTAGATGAAATTGTTCCCTCAGAAAATAAAATACGGTGTGCAGCAAAAATATTTATTATTTTTATGTTTTTATTTTAAAAAGCCATAATATTATGAAAACAAACTAATCGGACTTATGATCGACGGTTATCTCTAACAAAGTCTGCAGAAAATCTTATTTTCGTACTATTCGGTGGCCATTTATTTTTTATACAGGGTTATTCAGAAAATACGATTAAATCCATTTTTTTGTTCAAAATAGGCGACATTTGGAATTTGAGTATAACTTTAAAATTAAAACAATAATTCTTAGTAAAAAAATATTCTAAAATGAAAGATGGAGGTACTTTACTCTTAGCGGAATTTCACATTTTTGATCCTACCTCGTATACCATAAGACTTTTACCGGATTTAATGGGTGTTATTTTGGTTTGAGAACATGCAGAACCTATCTAAAATAAAATTAATTTTCTAAACTTAAAGATAAAAAACTTTTCCATATGCTGCGCACTTTCTGCCGGTCACTGTATATACATACAATATGAGTTCAATTTGGGGATCAGCGAATTTAATTACAATTCAGTCATTAAAAACTACAAAACAAAATGAATAAATGCATACACAAACTCCTTTTTTAGAACCAACTATAAATTTGCATGAACCAAGCGGATATTTAAATTTATAAAATCTTTATAAATTAAAACTATGCATTCTAATACACTCTATTAATATTATTAAAGAAAAACAATCGAATATAATATTTCATCACGACACCAGACAAAACCATCATATTCAAAAACCTATGGTAAAGAGTACTTTTGGCCAAAGATCAATATTATATAAAGGAATACCAACTAACTTAACGTATTATAATATTATTTTTTTGTAAATGAAATTAGTATATATATATTTTTTTAAATAATTTTGATGGAGTTATTAATAGTTACTAAACATATGTAATTTGTACTATTTGTGATTTTATATATTGTATATTTAATGTTATATTTTCTATAATGAACTTTTTAAGTTTAGTTGAGAATAAAGATATATTAATAATAATAATAATAATAATAATAATATACAGGGTGTTCCTAAATATCATGTAAATACGAAAAGGGGTAATTCTTTGGCTTATTTAATGACTAAAATTCATATAAACATAGGTCCGCAAAGGCTTCGTTGCCGATCTACAGGATGTTGAAATTTTAAGATTTTTTTAGTTTTTTCTTTATAGTTCTTGCAGTTTTTGAGATATTTATCTCTAATTTGGAATATAGTTTACGCTGTAGGACTTACATCATTGGGAATACCAAATGTTTTTAAGAATCTACAGGGAGATATTTTTTCAGGGATCATGCCCCCTTTTCTCTTTTTTCTTTTTTTTATAAGAATTTTCAGTCATTTAATAAGCCAAAGAATTACCCCTTTTCGTATTTACATGATATTTAAGGACACCCTGTATAGGTATAGTAATTATATATTGTTATCTGCGTATATAGCATGATACATAGACTCACTAGCATCCCTTTGTCAAAAGAAGATTTTGATAAAGAAGTAAATATTATATACAGTGACCGGCAAAGAGTTCGCAACATATGGGGAAAATTTTTATTAGCGGAATATTGAAAAATCTTTTTTGGGGGATTGGATGTGCATGTCCCATAACCTTAAAATCGATTTTGACATACGTCACGTGACCAATGGTATGGCGGGAAAGTTGAAAAAACCAATATGAAATCATCATAAATCAGATAAGTTGATGAGATATCGAAAAAATTCCAAGAATAAAAAGTGTTTAGAATTCCATTAAAACATTAGATAGAATATTTGGGATATCTACTTAAAAAAATATAAAATCGAATATTTTTGTAAATATTTTTTTACCGAATTAAAAATTTCCATATTTTTCCTTTCTTAAAGCTTCATTAAAGTAAAACTGACATCTGGTGACCACAACTAGAAATATTCTTTTGTTTTTCTGACAATTTGGAGCAATAATTCAAAAAATTCGTTTACACTTGGATACCAGCTGTTGCAATAGTCTATTTCTAATAACCTTATCGATATTTTTTATATCGAAATATTCTATTATGTTAGGAAATCCTTAAATTCATTAATCCAAAGCAAATTTTATTTATAACCGTAAAAAATAATTTAAATTTTTATTAAGTTTTAGATTTTTTTAAAGATTTCTGGACACGATCCGCAATTTAATTGATAGACACCTGATTTGTTCTCGCTGTTAGTCTTTGTTTTATGGTTTTTTAATTTTTTACCTAAAGTATTATTTGTAACTGTCAATAATTTTGACTTAATGAATTTTTGCACTAAGCCGACGATATATTATGCCAGTGCAAGGCAATCCAGGCACCGCGATCCGCGTGACGGTTTGGTTTTGGGTGTTGGGTGAGGATCATGCAGCAAGTCAAATAGACAAGCGGCAACAATGTTTTAATTTAGCAGTGAAAAGGCTTGTCGTTAGTGGCTGCATCAACACGCTTTATTGTTGGTGACTCATTGTGCCATCTATGAATTTAACGTAGCAGATTTAGGAAATCTGCGTATATGGCCTTCTTATAGTTTGATATTCAATGCCCAAAGTAATCGTTTAATTTTTTTTAGATTGGTGTAATAAATGGTTTGAAATTACTGAATACCGCAATATCTAAATACATGTCACCTGACATGGTATTACTAATGTACCACACTGACGACTCCAAAGTTTCTAAAACGGGAACTTTATTGTATGACAAGTGCCATGACAGTTCCTGGGAAATCAGGTATAATGCTCTGGAGGTTGTCTATACGTTGTCACAAAATGCTAATACCAGTAAGTATATAATAAAACTTGATGACTATGTTCCTAAGTACTCTGCATCGCCAAAACGAAAATAACCACCCTGGTTTTCGCGTGACATAATTACAATATTCGGAAAAAAGAAAAATGTCATCAAAAATATATAAAAATTATGACCTTGCTGAACTCAAAAATTTTAAGGTGCTAAGAAATAGAACCAAAAAGATATAGCTGCTGCTTATAAACAATACATTAGTTAAATTGAAACCGATATTGAGCGAGATCCTAAACAATTTTGGGCTTTTATTAAAAAAAAGTGAACTTAAAAGTATTCCAAATAATATGTGCTATAACGATACTAACCTTAATAAATTAGATGACATTTTAAATACTTTTGCCGATTTCTTTCAAAAATTGTTTTATGTCAGTTCTGTTTCTGATAATGACAATAACGCCCATAATTCTTTCAGTTTCAGAGCAGGAAATAAAATAACTGCCATAAATAAACTTAAATCTACTTTTACTATGGGTCCTAATAAAATTCCTGCATTTCTTCTTAAAGATTGCAGGTTTGTACTTGTAAAACCACTTTGAAAAATATTTAATGCTTAAAGTCTCTTACGATTCCTGTGCTATGGACTATTTTAAAGGTGTGTCCATTTTATAAAATAGGTCAATCGATCAGAAGTGACCAATTATAAAGCTGTTTCCATTTTTTGTAAAATTTTTGAATTTCTTTTACATAACTTGTAACGATACTTCCAATTTCATTATTTGTCGTTGCATTTTATACCGTGCGAGCCAAAATTATTTGCATCAAAGAGGGCCTTGCATCTAAGGACGTAATGCTTAGCCGTAGAGCTTAATACCTGTTGGGTGTCAGTAACTACCTGAATTAACAATCAATCAGTTGTTCCATCATCTTTGACAGTCGTTACAAGTAATTTTCATCGCTAATTTTTCCAATTTCTTGAACAATTCACACAATGGGCTTTACGGAACAGCACAAAACATTCATGGTTGAAGCGTATTTTCGAAACGGGGTTAGAGTAAATGGTGAGTGGTAATACAATTCGGGTTTGTGCATGGACGATTTTCACGAACATTTTCCTAACGTTGCTTTTATTGCTGTGGATTTTTATCATTTCCTGAAAAGAACCGTGGCTGTGTTCTATACAACACAAAAAAGGAGCAGGAAGACCATCTGTAAGAACAGAAGAACTTGTTGCAAACGTTGGTGAAATAATGTAAAATATGCCAACAAATTGTATAAGACTTCGTTTTTCCTCATTTAAAGAACACTATTTTTAAAACACCAGTTGCAAATTTAGAACAATTACAAGAAAGGATTATTCAAGAATGTGGTAACATTTCTCCAGAGATGCTGGTCAACACTTTCGAAAATATGAAGACGTGTGAATTTATGCTTGGAGCAGGGCGGTAGCCAATTTCAGCAATTTATGTAATTATTTTTCTTTTTCTTTCTGTATATTTTTACTGTGTTAATTTTGTAAACAACAAAAATAAATTTGTATTTGTCTACTTATTTTATTACTCATTAGTTTGGCATATCATGTCATAATATGAATTTGACAAAATTTTAACCTAGATTTGGTTAGATATATCGTCCCCATATCATTGTGATCTAAACCAAGCCCTACGTTTTTTAATCCAAGCCCTCTTTGATGCAAATAATTTTTGCTTGCACGGTATGTTTGAAATGTCGTTATTATTATTTAGTTCTTGTTTCCCTCTTAAATTAAATATAACCCATCTTATTAACCTTCTGACGTAATGTCACTATTAATAAATTTCTGTTTCCCTCCTAAATTAAAAATAACCTTTTGACAAAACATCATTATTGACAAATCCCCTAATCCCCATAATACAGACGTTTTTTTGGATCTCCTGTATACTAAACAATTCATGTAGCAACGGATCCGTATAAAAGCATTCGGCTGGAGAATTCATTAATTCATTCGAATCCCAACAAAAACACAAAAACCTACCAGTCAAGCACATTCTCTTGGCTACCAAACAATACCGTGTAAGAGTGTGAAAACACTAGCACAAAAATCAAACAGCACAGAGATTCATTCGAATCCAAGCTTCGAAAGAAGAAAGATCGAATACCTGAAAGGTGAGATTCATATAATAATAATAATAATAATAATAATAATAAATCGTCTTTATTAACAAACATACAGACGATTTATTATTATTATGGTTCTTTTTAGGGTTAACGAGTAATAAAAATTCGTTATTTCTTGCTGTTGGGTTTATACCCCAAAACAGTGGAGTTATATTTTTATCTTAGCTATAGAGAACACACGCGGTGACCTAACACGAGTGTGATTCTCCATAATAGTAGAGATTTAACATAATATACATAACAGCGGAGCCCCACTTTTATTTCGGCTATAGAGAATTTACATGTTAGTGCGTTATTAGGCACACTTGTAATAAAATTATCCTTCATAGTAGAAATATATTTTATTTATTTCTTGCTATTGGGCTATTGTACCCCAAAATAGCAGAGCCCTATTTTTATCTCAACTATAGAGAATACACTCAGTTACAACAGTTAACTGAGCTCTCGATTTCCATCCGTCCAATTTAAAAAAAATTTAAGCAAAAAACAATGGCTCATGGGGGAGTAACTACCCCCATTACCCCCTCTCAAATACGCGCCTGGTCTCCCGAAAAACCAGCAGAGGTGGTAACTTTACTTACACCACTTCGAACATTATAGGACACCTAAAATGTTGTCAACAAATATTGTTTTTAACGTTACTTTTGGTTTCTTGTTTGTTAGATACAAATTCCATTTAGAGGAATTAAACGATTTGTTAAAATACCTGTAGAGTAGGGTGGTCACAAAAAAATCAAGGTTTGAATTTTTTTGGGGGGGGGGGGCTTCTAAAAGTTGCCAATTGGTCAAAAAATAAGACTGGTAAAATTTTAGCTCAATTGGATAACGTTAACCCGTGCCTATGGAGGGCTTTAGGTTAGGAGTCCGATCGCAACACATTGGTTTCGGGCAAAGTTTTGGATCGGTAAAGCAGCTTTAAAAATGGCCGTCAGGGGCGCATGTGTTCCTTTAAATCTGTAAAATGCATGGGTTCTTATGGGATAATCAACTGCTTTATTGAATTTAGTTAACTAAAACCCTCTACAGGCTGAGATATGTATATATTATATCTAATAAAGCTTATTTTATTAATTATTGGATAAAAATACCGCTGACGTCTATCAAAACCTGTAAAAAGTCAAACACT
Organism: Polydrusus pterygomalis; assembly: GCA_963969555.1. NCBI lineage: Eukaryota > Metazoa > Arthropoda > Insecta > Coleoptera > Curculionidae > Polydrusus > Polydrusus pterygomalis. The sequence continues at coordinate 14,173,011 of OZ018381.1, read as the reverse complement.
TGACGATCACTGCGCCGCGACCGGGAAACAGCGAACTAACTACTAAACAGGGACGTAAATTTAAAGAACAGCCATTTTCGATCGGACTCCTTCCTAAATTGCCGTTGTTCCATCTTTCGTCAAACAGGAATTAAAGTCTTGATTAATTTTACCCCTCTTGTATGTATTATTGACGAGCCTAAAAATGTTCACTAGTTTTTAGCTTTTAAATAATTTTAGCTTTCACACCACGTCATCTGGATCAGTTTTAAAAAAATCTGTATCAATGTCAAATCTCTTGAACAAATTTGTCATTTGATGAGAAACAAAAATCGACTTCCTTGTCCAATAAATCATCCACTTGTTCAAGACTAAGCTTTGCTTTCACATGCCTATCATCATAATTTTTTTTCTTCAAAAGAAAATCCGAATTGAGAGATACCACAAATGATTTATCATTTTGGACAGTGCCTTGTCTGCGACCTCATTATTAATTTGTCTATATGTACTTCATAAAATAATCATAATAATAAGTTTATTTAAAAATTTAATAATAATTAATAAATAAAAAAAAAATAATATAATAAATATGTTTATGTTGTCTTCGATAAACTTATTCTTCAATCCCCTGAAGCTGAGCTTGTTGGGGGTAAATCTGATTTTTTGTTTTAGTATGTAAAATTATAAATGTATTAAAAATTAAGTTTTAAAGTAAAAATGTTAATTTATAGTATAAACGCAGTTTTTTTGAAGAAATATATTACCTATAATAAAATTATTACTTTATAATTTTTAGGTAAAAAATATTACTAATGTAAACTAAAAAAAATATATTATTCAGAACAATATTAATTAATTAAAGTATTTCTAAAAATATTTTCAAATTGTCTGTTTTTAAAAAGATTTTAACAATAATTGTAGGTCTTAGTTGGGGGGGAGGGCAAAGTGGAGGCGGTGGAGTAACAAAAACTGCTTGTTTTCTTTAAGAGTTTTTTTAATGCATCACGATGACTAATACGAAAAAGGTCATCAAGGGTTGACTTGAAAGCTTGAAGCTGTATTTTTAACGCGCATCTATTAGCTTCACCTGTATGTTTGCTTGCTTGTTTGTTTGTCCGTAACCGACTTCTTTGAACCCGATTTTGACCCACTTTAAACGGTCAGATTTAATTTAAATTTTGTAGACTTATCAAGAACCGCTGACAATGCAATAATCTATACGCGAAAAATTCTCCTGTCAAATTTTGACAGCTGTCAATATGTCAAATCGTTTAAAAAAAATGGAATGAATGAAAAAACTATAAGGTCGTAATATGTATATTGACGGTGAAAAGTTAAAAAAAATACGCAAAAAATTCTGTCCAATTTTGACAGCTGTCAGGTATAAAACGAAGAAGCGATTCTGACGAAACAAATTATGGGGTCGTATAGTATTCAAAGCGGAGACTTCGGGAAAAATAAGCAAAAAGTTCTCCTGTCAAAATTTGATAGCTGTCAATATGTCAAATCGTTTAAAAAAATGATATTAATAAAAAAAACTATAAGGTCGTATGTATATTGACGGTGGAAAGTTGAGAAAAATACGCAAAAAATTCTATTGTCAAAATTTGACACCTGTCAATATGTCAGAATTTAAAAAAATTTGCAAATATCGTTCTTTTCTTATAATTCGGCATAAACGATCGGGTTTGTTCAGGTTTGTTCGGGTCTGTTCGGGTTTGTATGTATGTTTGTTTGTAACCGACTTGTTTGAACCCGATTTTGACCCACTTAAACGGTCAGATTTAATTTAAATTTTGTAGACTTATCAAGAACCGATGACAATACAATAATCTACTCAAAAAAATTTTTTTTTCCTTAACAATAATTCAAACTAAAAAATGAAAAATAATTATAGTTTAAAAAAACTAAAAAACACGCTTTAATAATTAATCAAACTAAAAAGCGGAAAATAAATATAGTTTAAAATAATTCTTGAAATTCTTCATATAGGCAGAAAATAATAATGAACGATAAACATTAGTATTATTGTAAAAAAAGAAAGGGGTGCTCGATATACGAAAAATATAGCACACATATTTTTATTAGTCTTGCAGCTTCTCGGGTTTGTTCGGGTTTGTTTTACTTATAGTATATCGACGGCGATCAACCGAGCAATAAACCGTTTTAATGCAATATCTGCTATCTACCAACAAATTGATAAATGGTGTTGTAGAGACCATGCAATAACTGCTATCTACGAAATCTTATTATTATTTATTAATAACTTAAGCTTTCATTTTATTAAAAATACTTACATTATGAATCCAGTAATGTATTCCACAATACAAAAAAACACCTTTTGGGATTGCAATGACCAACAGCACAAAACAAACACAATAATTTCTTTACCAGGTTGTAACTAACTAAACCGTTAATCTATAATTTACAATATGAACTGACACATAGCAGGTATTGCAGCTCGCAAACCAGCGCCTTCTAGATAGCAGATATTGTTACACCTCTGTAAAATAAACATTGCATTTTTATACAGATAGCAGGCTCTGTTCTATTGTGCTCAACTAAAATACAAAGCTAACTGGATAAAAATATAGTTTTTGATGAAAATGTCAGTTAGCTGGTATTGTTAGATCACCGTCGATATTATAAAACAAACTGTGTAAAACTTGATAAGATGGTAATTTACTGCCAGTGATTTGATGAGAGATGAAGCCAATTAAATACACCATTTCTAAATCAACATTTTGTAACATATCTTGCACCCAAATTCTTTAATTTGATTCCAGTAATATAACAAAAGTAAACAGATTAAAAAGATTTAATGCCCTGTTTAAGAATTTTTAATTTTCGAATGTGAAACTGTTTATGAGACTATTCTGGTCACACTTATGATAAATTTGCTATGTTATGAGTGAGAGGGCAAATCTGTAACTGTTCCTACATTATACTGACATCTTAAACAATTTATTACTCTATGCATATTGCACATACAGGTGGTAACACCTAGGTGCATTACAATAAATGATTAAGTTATATTGTTGTATTAATAAAAAACACTGGTTTGAAACTATAATATTTAAATTAAAGAAAATTAACTTTAAATCTCTCACGAAAGAAACTTCGCTATTTTTGTCTAAAAAAATACAAACTATGGTTTCCCAACTTTTTTAACTTTTTTTATATTGATTTTTTACTAGCTGACACTGCATAATGCTTGTTATCTGCGACTTCGCATGCAGTGACAAGGTCTATACTGCCCTGTTAAGGTAAAGGGCAGTAAGTGCAAAACAATGATTTTGAGTTATTGTCAATTTAGTTTATTTTCTTCTACACAATTTATTTTTTATTGGATTTTCAGTAAAAAAGTATTAAAGAATGTTACTAAATATGTCTTATTTTTTCATAAACCGGAAAATTCCGTAACTTTGATTTTTGATGAAAATTCATCAGCTACCTACTGCTGTTTACCTTCACATTTAAATTTATATATTAATTAATTGTGTAGGCAAACAGCAACAAGTTGTTAAGTTACTGCCTATTACCATAACATGAAGAGTCATATTGTTAGTTACTGCCTTTTGCCATAGGTGATTCTGGCATAAGTTGATTCTTAATCGGCTTCAAACCCTGTGTGGACCTAGGGCAGTTACTGCTTAGGCATGCAACATGAATATCTCATTTTTGACAAAAATGTTACTTACTGCCCTTTACCTTAACAGGGCAGTATAGTTGGGCTCTAGCTGGTATCGGTTTAGCTCGCCTGATACTATCTATTTGGTGTAGATATATTTAATGACGAGACCTGCACATATTTACACTTCACACTTTTTTACTAATTTTGTATTTTCAGAATTTCCTGAGTATACGAGCATTTTGTTGAAATCAGATTTACCGCTGTTGATTGTGCATATGACCTTAAAAGACATCGAGTATAGAGTCAGAGCGACGGCATTTAGGTGCTTGCAGGAATTGATACAAATACCTGACATTTGGGATACGTTTTTGAATATGGATACATTTTTGGTAAGAACTATTTAAAATCATGTCACTAGAAGCGCAAAAAAATATTAATACCTCGGTGTATGTCGTTTTAAAATCCTATTCGCTTAACTTAACACTTGTTTTGCTGTAATTAACTGATGTCGGGTTGATTCCATAGCAAAATATGAATTGTAGAGCTTTCTGCTACGCAAGATAGTATGTGCGGCGTTACCATAACGTCAAAGATTTAATTAATTTTACGCTATACATGTATAGTAAAATCAAAACAATTTCCGTTGCACTTCATACCTTCGAGTATCAGCAGTGTTGCCAGTTTGTAATCAAAATACCCCAGTAAGGGAATTGCAACGTATTTTTTTTAAATAAAAACAAGTCTCACGAATAGAACTGACATCCAATATTCCCACATTTGTAACTCTCTTTGCATGAGAGCGTTTCTTTTTGGGTGATTCTAGTAACTTATTTCCCTTAACTGACATTGAAACTGTGCTTACAGTAGAGATATTCAAATTTAGAGCAGCTGCTATTCGCTAAAAATTAGTAAAGTAGAAATCAAATTTGTAGACCTTAACATTTAACTTTAAACTTACTTCTCTAACTGCTGTCAAGGGTAATAATGGACCTTTGTTTTTACGTTCTTCGTCAAAATAGCTTATTAGAGAAGCTATTAGCTCTTTGCACCGGCTATTTAAATGCTTCGGGATTTTTCAATAAAGGCAAACAACGTAATGAACAGAAATGTGTATGTATCCCTTTGTTGTTCTTAAAAGAACAGTTTTTAATTCTATTTATAAAAGGATTTGCAGTTTTAGTTAAAAACGACCTAAATAAACTCACTAAAACACGAAATGAAAACAATAAACGTCAATCAAAATTCGCCAAGAAATAAACTGGCATCACCGATGCGTTGACACTTCTATTGCCAACTGTTAGCCCAAAAAATTCAAATGATATTCATTTTTAAAAGGTTAAATTTAAAAAACATTTCCTTTAAGCGGCTTAGTATCAAAGAAGAATACATTGAGTTTCTTTTACATTCAATATCGCATGAAATTTATATATTTTTTGCCCAAATTTAATTTTCTTATGTTTCCTGACCGATTTTCAATTATCAGTTGATTGATGAGGTGCAACGGAAAATATTTTGATTTTACTATAAGGCTTATATCTATACGAACTGAAAATAAAAAACATCAACAGCCGCAGAAGGATTAAAAGAAAATTTGCTCGCTTTTTACCATGGCCCCTTCTATATGTGAGGTTAGAACTGTCTCCCGCGTGTTAAGGGTGGATTAGGCAACGAGTACTTTTTAAAAAGACCTTTTTATTTTACACAATTATAACCCTATAAGCTTAGAACTAAAAGACTACCTACTATTTATATGATTTATTGATGAGTTTGTAATTAAAAATTGGGACGCCGATACGATGTTTTACTAATGCAACTACTTAGCAGAGAAAATGTACAGAGTTAGAGATGGTAACTTCCTGTTAAACAATCGCAATAAAATGGAGAGAGAAAGAAGAGAGAGAGAGAGAGAGAGAGAGAGAGGAAGAGGTTTAAGTGTGCCAGCTGGCCACCAGTGCTGCAGTGGCGGGAAATTTGGACGGCAGCTTAAGAACTGTTGAATTTTATTATTAAGTTTTGAATGAGTTTGAGAGACGCACTAAAGTTTTTTATTTTATGGAATACAAGTACATTTTTATAATAATCAATATTTGGAAAATAAATAAGGAAACATCGTAAATACTTTTTCTACGTTTATTTATAAATAAAAACTGCATTGACAACCATAACAAAAAAAACTTTTTAGAACATACTAATGTCCCCAGGTTACATCTCATAGGTCTCACTTATCAGGTATTCAGCCTTATTCACATGTCCCCTTGGATATTTGTTGACCCTTGGTTATTGAAAAACTTTTAAAATATTGCGATTTGTTATTCTTGTTGTCCTTGGTTGTTGGATTGAATATTGGTTATTGAATGTCATATTGGTTGTTGAAATTAATAATAAATGTCTTATTCAGATGTACCATATTTTTCGATAACAGTTTTCAGTGTTCCATATTTTGTAAGCCGTTGGTAAAAGCACCTGCTTGACACATTGGATATTGAAAATTTTTAAAACCTGTCGTTTTTCTAGGTTAGGGTACGTCTTTGAATTTTATTATGGCAGATAATTTTCCGTTGCTAATTGCTGCGTTATTAGTAGAAGAAAATGAAAGTTAAGTTAGCTCGATTTTTCTTTGTGGGGAGTTTATAAGTTACTACGTTTCCATGCGACTAAAATCAAATTGAATTCGGATTTGGGATTGAAAAGTTGTTGCGTTTCTATGAAGTAAATAATTAGAATATAGAGTACCTTATAAAATGGTATTTAGGAAATGTAGCCTAAATGTTACTTAGGCTTTTGCCAAGCTCATTCCATAAGGTGGATTGGTCTTCAGGATTGCATGTTGGATTTTGGATGCAATTTCCCCGTAAATAACACAAGATTTTTCTTTAAATACCTCAGGTATATTTTAAACTGTTGTTTTGATGTTCGTTTTTTTTCCATTTTATATAGGGTATACAGCACAGAACTGTATGTATACAGTACACAAGTCTGAGTGATTTAATAATTCTTTTTTTTTGCAACCGTTAAGGTTTAAAATCAAATTTAAATGTGAAAAGTAGGGTTAGATTTTAAAATCTGACAGTTTTCCTGTGCTGCCAGATTTCTTTTATTAGTTTTAAGAACAGTTTTTCAATATCCAACATCCTGTTCTCAAGGGTGACACCTGAATAAAAAAAATTTCCGTTATTGAAATATCTCAATATCCAATATTGGAAAACCTTAATAACTAAGAGGAAACGTGAATAAGGCCGAATGTCTCAATTCATATAATATATCACAAACACAGTATAAAACACAAGCAGTATCGGTTTGACAGTAAATTTTTCTATAAAATATGGCTAGTGGCGAAGTATCTACTCATTTAGTTAGCTCAAACCATTATCCTTATGCCCTCCTTATTTAATGTTGCTCGCTGTACCAATATTGCTTAAAACAAACAAATTAATTAATAAAAAAATGCATGGTAAGCTGGAATAATAATTGCAAAATTACACACATCGGCGAAGTTTTCTGGAGTAGAAACTAATAGAATTTTATTAAATATTAAAATGAGAATCAAAAAATAAATTTAGTTTCCTGAGAAAAAAACATGGAAAAGAGAAATAATAATTAACAGTTTCGACATGGCGGGCTGGCTGGTTTATTCCAATTAGCACCCGGCTTAGTTTAGAAAGCATTATAGTAGGTCAGAATATAACTGTCCTTCTCTTCTATACGTCAATAATATGCGACAGAACCCGGTCCCTCGGCCAGCTGGAGAATTATCAAGCGGCGACAGCACCAATTTGACTATGGTGACCAGCTGCGCAGCTTGAGATTGAAATGACCTTGTGATGCAGAATGGCTAATTTACACTTTTACCGGAGTGCAGCTTAGCTGCGCAGCCGTGTTCAAATTTCGACAGGCTAGTCAGCATACCGTGTATAGTTGTATCGAGATTGCAGTGAAGCTTTTACTGAGTCGTGTAGCCATATCCGACAATGTAGTATAATATATAGGCTAAAAATAAAAACTCTAGTAAATTTCCGATAAATTAAACCTAAGTTTTTCTTTCTAACCCAGAATATTAGTTTTGAATTTCCACCAAATATCGCACGATTTAATTAATTTTTTTATACTTACAGGACGATATTTTAAATGTATTTGAAAAGGAAACTGAAGGATTAGTAAGAAAGGAAGCTGCGTCGCTCATTTATAAAATCGCTAAAGTCCAAAGTTTTCCCGAAGATATATTACCAAGGTAAAAAAAACAATTATTATATACATTGCATAAGTACGCTTTATACCAAAAATTAATTTTAATACTCATTTCATTCACATTAAAATCATATACTGGGCATTGTGGTAATTACATGTGTAACTCCTTAGGAGTCCTGGAGAAACCATATAGATACATAAACCTTTAGATCAGCAAATGGCCTCGCATATGTAGACAATGCCTAGCAGACATGGGCATGATGAAAGAGTTTTGGACTTCCATTGTCTTTATTTATTTGTTTTAAATCTTTAAATCACAACGTTTCAACTGGTAAGTATCTCCAGTCGTCTTCAGGTGAATACTAAATAAGTAACGTAACTACAAGACTATTTATACTAGCTAGGTGCACTGAAGCATAACTGAGGTGGGTGCAGTCATGCGTTCATTTGGCACGCGATCTTATCCTAAGATTACATTTATCTAACAAAGGTTTCCAGATATTTCTTATGTCTAACGATGGTTTACTAAAGCAGCCTGGGTTCTGGTGAATAGCAGCAACTTCCTTAAACTTTCTTTTCCTCCAGTGTGGTTCCTTATGAAGGATTTCAGCTTCTGCCCACATGATATGGTGACCATGTTTCCAGGCATGGTCAGCTCCACCTGAGTTTTCGGTCTCTCCTTTTAACGTATTGTTTTTGTGTTCTTTAATCCTTGTCTCAAGTGGTCTTAATGTCTCACTTATATAGGATTGACCGCACTCGCAGTGAATCTGGTAGACGCAGTTTTTCCTATCTTTTTGACTTGTAGGCTTTGTCTTCGTCAGGTGGCTTCCTAGAAAGTTTTTCACCTGAAGATATTTACCATTTGAAACGTTGTGATTTAAAACAAATAAATACAGACAATGGAAGTCCAAAACTCTTTCATCATTCAAGAAACATCATTGCCTCCAACCTTCAAACAGTCAGACATGGGCATGTCTGTCATATTGGCACAACAAAGAAAAGGCGAGATTTTTTTTATTGGTACAATATATGTTTTCATATTTATACTATATTGAAAATAAATATTGTTCCGATGTGAATATTTAATATTTATCCAGTATTTAATATAAATATAAGACCAATATTTCTTTTCAATAAAGGTCCAATAAACCTAACATATATGTTCCCATTTTCGTTTATAAATATATGACCAATATTAACTTCATACACTGGACCCATATGTACAATGAAATCTTTAAAAGCCTGCCATTCGTCGTGACCAATACAAAAAAGTTTTAGCTTAAGCGTCTCTCTGACTTTATTAACAACCGAGTTCCCAATGGTAATTAGGTTTTTATTTACCCAAATAATTTAGGTTGTACGACGTGATGACCCACGCGGCCATTGGAGATCTCCATTGGGAAGTCAAATATAACGCTTTGGACTTTTGGTTTAATTTATGGGAGCAGCATTTGACCCATGAAGGTAAAAAGGACATATTTTTTTATGGTTTTTACATTTTTGTAAAATTGGATTGTTTGTATTTTTCTAAGTTATCAAAACGGACCAGTGGCGGCTCGTTAATGAAGGGCTCTGGGGCGCCGCCCTCCCTGCAATTATTTTAAACAGAATCCAAAAATACTTTACTTAAAAAACCAATAAAGCAATCCATTAAAATAATTCAAACCAAACATAGCCCTATTCCAGCGGGTAGGTTATACTAAGCGCGGGCATAATAAAATTCAAACCAAACACGGGCAGGTTATACTCATAGACAAGCGAGTTGCGCGCTCTCAAGGTTTTACTAAGCGCGGGCGACCGATTATTCGTCCCGATTCAACGCGCCTTCTCGATGAGTTGCCATGACGACGGAATAATCGATATATTATGTACTGTGACGAGGCGACCTGTCGATGTCGCTGATGTTTTGTTTATTTGTTTTGATTTGATTTATTAGTTACGTTATAAAGTTGAAAAATTTCGTGTAATATGAAGGTCAGTGATTTACAGAAGCTTTTGTTTAGTTCTCTGAGCTTAAGTGAAAAACTTGATTTAAAAAATGCAGGGCGGCCACTACCAATATTGAGCATAGTACAAGTGCAATCAAAATGTAAAAGTAAGGCACAGTTTACGCGTAAGTTTGATAAAGAAATATATAATAAAAATCCTGGATAATATGCGGTTGTGAGGACAAAAATTCTTTTTTTTTTGTTTCGTGTGTCTTCTTTTTGACGGGGATGATAATTGGACTATAAATGGGGTGCAGGACTTAAAACATCTTTCAGAGAAAATAAAAAAACATGAAAATAGTGCAAAACATCGTCATAATGTGGTAAGTTTTGAGATGTTAGGACAAACCAGTATTTTAACTTGTTTAAGTAGTGCTTATGCTGATGAAATTAAAATTTACAACAAGAAAGTTAGAAAAACAGACACGTACTCTCGAAAACAATAGACATTTAAAAAAAAATTATTTAAAGCCAGCGCCCCCCTGACTCGCTAGTCACGAGCCGCCACTGAAACGGACCTAACTATTCCTGGCCTAAGTCCTGGATTTAGGGATATATTTGGTTTCAATAAACGGTTGCGCACAATGCACGAGAAGTAAGGAAATTTGTTCTAAACGTTTTCGATGGACACACAATAGAATTAAATTACACCATATGGACCACCTCTCCTGATTTTTCGCCAAACAACTGTGTCCTGTGAGGTCACATTAAAAGTGTTATTTATAAAAATGAACTAAACATTGCAATTTTAGGGGTATTGCTTGGCAGTAAACGGAGGACTGTTGAAGCATCTGATTAAAATACATTAAGCTTCCATTTAAATTAGTTTTGTCTTAATGGATATTTTTTTCACTGTTGCTTTTTCATTTGTCTCCGACTGTTAAAATAAATAAAGTTCTTATTATCTCGTTTTAAGTATTTGGCTTTATTAAATTAGAACAATCATTATTTTTCTTGAATACTGTAAAACATCTTGAAACTAATAAAAAAATAATACGTCTAGTAACATTTGCTATTATCATAATTATTACTGGTGTTTCATTGAGGTTTTTTATTACAGCCGTATGTAATTTTTAAGAATTTTACGAAGTATTTTGTCTAAAGGTGGGTCCAGACTTGAACATTTTAGCCCGAATGAACCGAACAAACTGAGCGAGCAGGAACAAGCAGAACAAATAGTCCGAACAAAAAATCGTTGCGTTCGTGCGAATATAGGTATTAATAAAATGTTCCAGTTGTTCGGAGCGTTTGTATGTGGAAAGACAAAACATGAATACTGACTTGGCAGTAGCTTTTAGCTCTTTTTTTATTATCTGCAAAATAGTCAAAAATAAGAAGAAACGGCGAAGCGAATGGGTACGAAAATTGTTTCGACATCGCAAAGATAACTTGTTATTACGTGAAATGGACTATATTCACGTGAAAAATTTTATGAGAATGACTTGTGAAGACTTTGAGGAGTTCAGGGTTCCACAACACCAGGTACTGTTCATAAGTGTCTATTAATTTTAAACATTTTACTCTATCCCACTCCATTTTGAAACAATTGTCTATATTCTATATGTATGTCTAAATAATAAACTTTTCTTCTTGGCAAAATACAGCGCGAACGACACGAACGCTGCGAACAGTACAAACTTACTTAAATTCCCGTCAACTAAATAATTCTGCGAACAATAAGTCCTTTTGAGCAATTCCGATTCACCGACAAGCCCTGGAAAACGTTTGGCGCGTTCGGTTCGGCTCGGGGAAACGTCCACACTAGGCGAATTCGGTTCGTTCGCCCTGTTTGTTCGGTTCGTTCGGGCTAAAATGTTCAAGTCTGGACCCACCTTAACCTATATCTAGTAGTGTTTATTATTTATTTATTTATTTATTTATTTGCAGTTTTTTTTATAATAACATTAAAAATCAATAACGTTGTTTTTTTTTAATAAAAATAAATCCAATGAATGCATCATTACAAAACCATAGATTAACAAATCTGTCCGATTTTGTAATGAAAAAATATAAACCATTTATATTATTAATTTTAATCACATCTGCAGTGTATTTGCAGATTGTTTATTTGTATAAACATTTCGAACGCGCATTCAAGTACCTTTTTTTATATTCAAGTACCTTTTTTGTGCATCATCGGACATACCTCGAGACGAGTGGAGCGGCAGTCGCGTACGCGTGGTACTTGTAAAAACTTCAATTTTACAATTATGTACTTAAACAAAGTTGTAGTTATTTTCTGGGTTTACAATAAATTAGTTAGTAGTAAAACGGTTCGTTTATATTAACACCCGGCTTACCTCAGTTATTCCCAGGAATATAGCATTGGCGACGAGTAAACGGTTAATTAAAATCATTATTGGAAAATATAATTTAAGAAGTGCCTGCAGTAACTGTGGAACCCAAGATGGCGACCATTTCTATGGGACACATTCGAGAGTTCGATCCCCAGACTAGCGATTGGACTATTTTTATTCGCCGTTTGGAGAACTACTTCACAGCAAACGAAGTTACTGACAAAAACAAAAAGAGAGCCATTTTACTAAATGCCTTAAGTGAAGAGGCCTATAAACTGGTATTTAATCTCTCTTTACCATCCAAACCTGAAGACAAAGGTTATGAGGATCTGGTCAAGATAATGAACGAGCATTTTAAAACATCCGAGTCTGTATTTGCATTTCGTTACAAGTTTTACTATGCAGAGAAGTCTCCCCACGAAGGCGTTCAAGAATGGGCAGCGAGGGTGCGTAGCCTTGCAGTAAAATGCGAATTCAATGCAGATATTTTAGACATGACCTTAAGGGATCGCTTTGTGATCGGTTTTGAAAGGGGTGCTGTACAAGATAGACTCTTCGAGGAAGACATCAAGTGTGATTTTGCTAATGTTATTCGCATAGCATGTGCTAAAACCGCCGCGAAGCAAAACACCTCTTTGGTAGAACCATCAGTTAAGGTCGAGCCCGGCATTCATAGTGTGTCGTATGACAGGAGGCGCCAAAATGTAGCTCCTGGATCGCAATTTCGACATGAGAGTTCGGGTAATAGTGCTGGAACCAGTGGCCGTGCTAGTGGTGGCCGTAAGTGTGCGGTTTGTGGAAAAGCAAATCATTTAACAAACCAGTGCCGATACCGTGATTTTTCGTGTAATCTGTGCAAAAAGAAAGGTCATTTAGCGCCAGTGTGTCCTCAAAAAAGTGCTCCAAGGACGAATCAAACAAAAAATTATCAAAATTATCTAGAAAATGAGGAGTACGTCGACGAGTGCTATTCGATTTACTCATGCTCTGTAAGTAGTGAACCTTATTATGTTAACATTTTGATTGACAGTAAAAATTATTCATTCCAAATTGATTCGGGAGCTAGTATTTCAGCGATTTCCGAAAACTTCTACTTACATAATTTTAAAAATTACCATTTAAAGCCTACAGATAAAGTTTTGCATTTTTATAATGGTAATAAAATGAGTCCTGTTGGCCTTATCACATTAAAAATTCATTATAACGGTATGTCTCATACTTTGGATATTTTTGTCGTTAAAAATGGAGCAATTCCAATTTTGGGTCGCGATTTTATGAAAATTTTCAAATTAAGTATTTCGACTATTAATTATTCAGAAGCTGAAGCTAATACCGTAAACCATGTTATGAAAAAATATAATAAACTTTTTTTACCCGGTTTGGGAACTTTTAATAAAGGTACTGTTTCATTGAATTTGAAGGATAACTCAGCATCGCCTAAATTTTTTCGCGCGAGGCAGTTACCGTATGGTCTAAAAGATAAGGTGAACACAGAATTGGATCGGTTAGTAGATTTAGGGGTTTTAAAACCTGTCGATTATTCCCCATGGGTAACTCCCATCGTCCCTGTACTAAAAAAGGACGGATCTGTGCGTATTTGCGGAGATTTTAAAATAACGGTCAATCCTGTCTTAGAAATAGATCAATATCCGCTTCCCAGGATAGACGACCTTTTTTCTCAGTTACAGGGGGGCGTTATTTTTTCAAAAATTGACTTGTCGCAAGCCTATGCGCAAATTTGCTTGGATGAAAAGTCTAAACAACTTGTAACAATATCTACCCATAAGGGATTATTTCAATATCAACGGTTGCCCTTCGGCATAGCTTGCGCATGCGCAAAATTTCAAAAGATAATGGAATCTTTATTGCAACACATAGATGGCGCAATGGTTTTTCTTGATGACATTTTGATCTGTGGAAGAAATCAAAATGAACATAACGAGCGTTTGGAGAGTGTATTTTCATGTTTGCAAGATGCGGGATTACGTGTACGTCCTGATAAGTGTAGTTTTAATCAGAGCGAAATTCAATACCTAGGTTACGTAATAGATAAGGAAGGGCTGCATACTTGTCAAGATAAAATTGTTGCAATAAAAAATGCGCCCATTCCTCAAAATATTACACAACTCCAGTCTGTACTCGGGTTAATTAACTATTACGGAAAATTTGTACCGGATCTTGCAACAATTTTACATCCTCTACATAAATTGTTAAAGAAAAATGTACAGTTCGTATGGACGCAAGAGTGTAACTCGGCTTTTGAGAAAGTAAAGGAGTTGTTAATGTCTGCTGGTGTATTAACTCATTATAATCCGGAATACGAATTAAAGTTGACCACAGACGCAAGCCCTTATGGGATCGGTTGCGTAATTAGTCATATATTACCGAATAAACAAGAAAAACCAATTGCCTTCGCCAGCCGAACATTAACAAGTGCCGAACAAAACTATAGTCAGATTGAAAGAGAGGGATTGAGTATTATTTTTGGTCTATGCAAGTTTAATCAATACTTATATAATAGAGAGTTTATCTTAGTTACGGATAATAAACCTTTAATGGCCATTTTTAATCCTAAGAAAGGAATTCCACAATTTTCTGCAAATAGACTTCGTCGATGGGCCGTCATATTATCAAATTATCGATATAAAATCGAATATGTTAAGTCCACAAAAAATACTGCAGATTTTTTTTCCCGTTTGCCTGTAGAAAATGATGACGGGAGTGAATGGAAGTGTGTGGATCTGAATTACTGTGATTATTTTGCGGAAAAAGAACTAACGGCTGTTAATTATGAGTTAATTAAACAGCAGGTTAAGTACGATAGTGTTTTAAATCAAGTAATGAAACATGTTAAAATTGGTTGGCCAAAAAGTGCCAAGAAAAATGCAAGTATAAATAAATTTTATCCTATTAGGAATGAACTGACAGTTGAAGATAGCATTCTGCTATGGAATAATAGAATCGTCATACCAGAATCATTAAAAAAACGCATGTTAGCGCAATTGCACTTATCTCATTTAGGTGCAGTCAAAATGAAAAGTATTGCTCGGATGCATTTTTTTTGGCCAGGTATAAATGTAGATATAGAGAATGTAGCGAAAGCGTGTCCTAACTGTTCTATTAATAAGTCATCACCCGAAAAATGTCAAATAATACCGTGGAAATGGCCTGACGAAGTATTTGATAAAGTTCACATTGATTATTTTGGACCATTTTTAGGGACTTATTTTTTTATAGCTTTTGATGCGTATTCAAAGTGGATTGAATGTTTTCCGACTAAAACTATTACGTCGGCTTTTACGATAAAAGTGTTAGATTCCCTATTTTCCCGGTTTGGGTTGCCACGTTATGTAATGTCAGATAACGCAAGAAATTTTACTAGTGCAGAGTTTGAAGATTTTTTAGAGACTCACCAAATCACGCATATTACTTCTTCTCCTTTTAACCCTCAGTCAAACGGGGCCGCTGAAGTTGCCGTTAAAATTGTTAAAAATTCTTTAAAAAATGCATTGGGAAATAATGAAAGTATTAATATTTGTTCTTCATTAAATAAATTTTTGTTCGAATACCGAACAACGCCTCAATCTACTACCGGTGTTTCACCTTCAATGTTAATGTTCGGGCGCGATCTTCGTACCAGGTTTGATTTATTAAAGCCTCCCATTGAAATAAGAAAAAAAGTGGAACAAAATCAAGCGAAGCAGGTTAAATACTCAGGGGGAAGGGAAAGGCCGGCTTTTGCGTTGGGTGAAAAAGTAGTTGTTAAAGATTATAGGGTAATTAATAAGGTTAGATGGATTCCCGCAATTATTAATAAAATTATTGGTAAGCGAACTTACATGGTTTTTGTGCCCGATATCAATCGTACTTGGAAAAGACATACCAATCAAATTTTGAAGACCAAGGTTAGGTGTGCTTTGCCTGCATTTAACAACCATTATGAAAATGCAAAACAATCAGGGGGAAGTGATGATGAAATCGCTGGGTCTAGTGTTTCTCCCACTGGGTTACAAAGTCGTAATTGCAACGATGTTCCAAACCCTATTAGAACTTCTCCTGATAGGATACAATTAAACATAAGCCCACTTAGGGCAAAGTTAACTGACTCGTTTAACACACCTTCTTCTTCTTCTAAAAGCAATAGGCCTAAGCGCAATGTTAAAAAGCCCATGAGGCTAGAGTATACGTGAATAAGGTCCACTATATTCTTTTAATTACATGTTTTGTTTTTATTAAAGCATGAGTTCTCGAAGGGGTGGATTTTGCGGTTCTCGATTAGAGGGGGAAGAGTGCAGTGTATTTGCAGATTGTTTATTTGTATAAACATTTCGAACGCGCATTCAAGTACCTTTTTTTATATTCAAGTACCTTTTTTGTGCATCATCGGACATACCTCGAGACGAGTGGAGCGGCAGTCGCGTACGCGTGGTACTTGTAAAAACTTCAATTTTACAATTATGTACTTAAACAAAGTTGTAGTTATTTTCTGGGTTTACAATAAATTAGTTAGTAGTAAAACGGTTCGTTTATATTAACACCCGGCTTACCTCAGTTATTCCCAGGAATATAGCAACATCATAAATAGATTTTTTTTTTTTTCCAATTTTTACCTCTTCGTTCGCTGCCAGGGCCATTCCCGAGGGGACCTACGGTTTAACGTGGGCTCCGAACCACGATCCTCAGTCATTAGAAGCACCCCCCAAGGGCTATCAACCCTTGGTTTCGTGCTTTCTATGACCTACCGATTGGGGAGTGTGTTCCTTCCCCCTCCACCCCACGAGATATCCGATCTCATCCGGCCTGGTTACCGGCGTGAATGGGGTGGTTTTGGGGGATGATACATTTTTCACTCTTCCCTAATTTTTGCTCGACGCTGGACCCACGTCAAGACTTATACCGCTAAAATCCACTGGGCTCGAACCAGTTTGCCGGCAGTGGGATACGAACCCACAAACTCTCGTCCTAGAGTTCTCAGCGACTACCGCGTTAACCACGGAGCCACCGAATAAATAGATTTAAAAATATAAATAAGTAATTCAAAAATATTTAAACAAAAAAAAAAGTCAAAATTTACAGAATTTTGCATAATCCATGATTTGAATTTTCTTTTAAATGTCAAAAAACTCGTAGTTTTTATAATAATTAGGTAATATATTAAAAATTTTGATGCCGACAAATAAAGCATTATTTTTTAAAAGTGTTAAATTAAAATTTTCATAACATAAACATAGATTTGTTTTTTGTCTTGTTTGGTATATACCGTGCGAGCAAAAATTATTTGCGTCAAAGGGGGCCTTGCATGCATCTAAGGACGTAATGCTCAGCCATAGAGCTTAATACCTGTTGGCTGTCCATAACTACCTGAATTAACAATCAATCAGTTATTCAGTCATCTTTGACAGTCGTTACAAGTAATTTGATTCATCGCTAATTTTTCCAATTTCTTGAACAATTCACACAATGGGCTTTACGGAACAGCACAAATTCATGGTTGAAGCGTATTTTCGAAACGGGGGTTAGAGTAAATGGCGAGTGGCAATACAATCCTGGTTTGTGCATGGACGATTTTCACGAACATTTTCCTAACGTTGCTTTTATTGCTGGGGATTTTTATCATTGCCTGAAAAAAACCTTGGCTGTGTTTAGGGAAACAGGTTCTATACAACACAAAAAAGGAGCAGAAAGACCATCTGTAAGAACAGAAGAACTTGTTAGTTGAAGAAAGGATTATCCAAGAATGTGGTAACATTTCTCCAGAGATGCTGGTCAACACTTTCGAAACTATGAAGAGACGTGTGAATTTATGCTTGGAGCATGGCGGTGGCCAATTTCAGCAATTTATGTAATTATTTTTCTTTTTCTTTCTGTATATTCTTACTTTGTTAATTTTGTAAACAACAAAAATAAATTTGTATTTGTCTACTTATTTTATTACACATTAGTTTGATATATCATAATATGAATTTGACAAAATTTTAACCTAGATTTGGTTAGATATATCGTCCCCATATCATTGTGATCTAAACCAAGCCCTACGTTTTTTAATCCAAGCCCTCTTTGATGCAAATAATTTTTGCTCGCACGGTATGAGTAATGTTATGTAATACATTTTTATGTTTATATATGTATATAAAATGGAAGTTTTGTAATAAAGTTGTTTTAAACTCATAATATTATTATTAACAAATAGTATTTTTGAAGGAAACAAAATATGTTTATTAAATATTATTTTTAAAACATATTTTTGTATTGTTATAAGCGGTTTCAAATTCGAGTCGTATGCACTTCTCCAACCAATTATACCATAATAATAATATTTTATCTACTGCTTAAGAGCCTACGTTATTCAATTTAGGCTGTCTGAGTTGCGTAGTAAAAATCATTGTCGCATTTAAGATGTAATGAGCACTTTACATAAACGCGACACGACGCCGACGTGTGAAAATTAGAATTTTGAATGCCAAAATATGATTAATAATTTAATATAGGGAAAAGAAAACCATAAAGTCTTTCTCCACAGTTTTAATTCAATAGCTACGCTATAATCTACATGTTTCGAGTGTAGAAACACTCATCATCAGGATGTTGAAGTAAAAATTATGAACAGCTGATGTTGTTAGCAAAAGAGAAAATATAATTAAGTTAAAGGTGGAACTAATCCATAATGGAGCTTTCAATAGCACGTATAGGGAGTGAAAAAATTTAGCAGTCAAGAGGTGGAAAATCTATCAGCAAGCTGAAAGGTCAGGGACCAGTAAAAAGCCACTATGGGCGGGAAATGAAGAGAAAAACAGGACATATCAATACAAATCCATGTCAAATGAAGTGTTTAAAAGTTTACCACATTTTAGAGGAACTTTTTGGTATTTTAAAAAAAAAAATTTTTTTTCTTTTTATAAAAAAAATTTTTTTTTTTTAAAATACTAAAAAGTTCCTCTAAAATGTGGTAAACTTTTATTTTTTTCTACAATATGTGTCAGTTTTGACTCCTGCTGGGATAACTGAGCCGTAACAAGCTTAGTGCCCCAACAGCATTTTTCTTCAAGCTAAATGAAAGCATCTATACTCAAATATAAAAAGCACATTTTTTTCTTTCTCCCCCCCTCATTTCTGACTTATTCTTTCACACCTCCTCGACATAGGTGAATTTTTCAAATCAAATCAAACTAATGTTTTCATCACACACACTCTGAACTGATTTCCACAAAACACTTCATTTGACATGGATTTGTATTGATATGTCCTGTTTTCTCTTCATTTCCCGCCCATAGTGGCTTTTTACTGGTCCCTGACCTTTCAGCTTGCTGATAGATTTTCCACCTCTTGACTGCTAAATTTTTTCACTCCCCATACGTGCTATTGAAAGCTCCATTATGGATTAGTTCCACCTTTAACTTAATTATATTTTCTCTTTTGCTAACAACATCAGCTGTTCATAATTTTTACTTCAACATCCTGATGATGAGTGTTTCTACACTCGAAACATGTAGATTATAGCGTAGCTATTGAATTAAAATTGTGGAGAAAGACTATATGGTTTTCTTTTCCCTATACTATTCAACTCCACTTTGAGTATGGACTACTTCTTCAAAATTAATAATTTAATGTTTATTTTGTTTAAATGTGGTCGTATATATGTATTGCGCTATGGACGGCGCGGCGTGTATTATGTATTGCGCTATGGACGGCGTATCACAGCACTCGTGGGATTACCGCGACTCAATCTACGACCTTCTTCGTAACAATTTCCCACTCGTTACTGTGATATTGCTTATAGTGTTCTTGTTATGTAATTGACTTCCTAGTCAAAAGCATCTAAATGTACTTAATTTTTTTAAAATTTTATTCAAAAGTTATATGCATGTTTTTTCTTTTAAGGTATGATAGACAATACATTTCCGAGTCACACCTTCTCAAAGGAACTTAAAAAAATAGTGGCTCTTAATGAAGCGGAAGTCAGAAAGTGTATTGTCAAAGTTCTGAATAATTTGAGCAACATCGGCTGTCTTCACGTGATGAAATGTGCTATTAAAGATGACTGCGACTTTGAAGTATCCAAGAAAGCCATTTCTTTTACATTCAGTATGCTAAAGATGTTTAACATGTATAAGGTAAAAAAGGACACTGACTAATCACAATATATTTTTCAGAATCTGCTAATTAATTAATTAATTTAGTTTATAAAGGCATCAACAGTAGTTTACTGAATTTAACAGATACATAGGTATGTGATATATTCTAATACAAAATACTAATTGTGGTGTGGCCTGTTTTCAATGAGCTTAGTAAATTGTCTAACACTAACTAAAGCCACATCTATATTTAATTTTTTTATAAAATTTATAACCACAATAACTCGATTAATATTTGGTCATGCTTGTTATCCCTATCATGTTCAAACAATCAAGGTTTTACCAACCTGTTTGTGTGAACATTGGAATAAAGTTGCCTATCTAGATAACATTTTCTTTAAATGTGGAAAATACACCAACTGTCTCTACACAGCTCTCCAGAACTCAGAGTTATCTGCATAGGAATCAGTGGCGCAACCAGGGGGCTGCCGGGCTGCAGCCCCCCCCCCCCCCCTGAGCTTAGAAACTTAGCCTATTCGTTTAATTGCAAACCAATTTTTCATGTCACGCCTTTTACTAATATTTTATATTCAGCCACATAATTTACATCAATCATGTTATCAATAGTGAAATTATACTACGTCTGACTGAATGGACCGACCGAAATACTTCCACTGAGACATCTGGATTACTGGCCAGCATTATATAAGTCCCAAATTTGTGATCGCACTAATGTGTACAGAAAGAATATATGCCTACACACTGCCTTTAAGCAGGATTCTACAAACAGTCGATTTAAACCTTTTTTAAGCATTACAGTTAGCTAATGACGTAACAGATCAAGTTAAAGAAATAAGAGGCCTGGCAGATGATAATTTTCAAAATATTTTTAGGGAAGCTCAAGATCTACTTTCGGAATACGATATTGAAATCAGAGTAACTAGACTACCGCCAAGACAAACACAAAGATTGGTTATAAAAACCGATTCCGCTGCTTAGTATTTTAAAATAACAATTTTTATTCTGTTTTTAGATGGCCTCATAGCAAATCTCGAGGATCGGTTTTTAAAACATCGAGAAACCCTTCAAAATTTTGAATGCCTCTTTCCATATGATAATCAAGATTTTGATAGTCAATTTAAATGTTTTTTGAAACTTCACAGCTTTTACAAGAATGAGTTCCTTGAAGAGTTTTCCATTAAAACGATGTTAAAAGCTGAACTTGAGCTGTGGTACAAAAAAATGCAAAAACAAAAACTGAAGGAAGATTTGGACAAAGTGTATTCCGAATGTGATGCCAATATATACAACCGCCACATCTGAAAGGTCCTTTTCAAATTTAAAATATTTAAAGACATATCTGCGTAGCACCACGGAAGAGGACAGATTAAATGGTTTGGCAGTTCTTTATGCGAACCACGATATTGATATTACCGTGGCAGAAATTCTGGACGAAAAGGCAAAAACAAAACGAAGAATTTTACTTCAATATTAGTATTATTAGTGATTACTTACAACTTATTGTATAAGGTTTTTTTTTTGTTTTAGTTAGGCGCAAGAAATTAGAGCCCCCCCTGAACTAAATTTCTGGTTGCGCCACTGATAAGAATAATATAAAGTTTTAGCTTTTTACTATTAGGATTACCCTAAGAAGGGTCTAATTCTAATTAGACTTAATCTATTAAGTTCCTATTGTGATCCTAATGTTTTAAAGACTTTATGGATGACAGTGACAACAGCCATTAAATAATTTTATTTAAATACTGCATTTACGCCAAAATTGACAAAAATCGGTGATAAAAGATAAACCCTAAAGTCTTCCTCCACAAAATTTAATAGAATAAAAATTCTCTAGGGGTCTCTACATGTTTCGAACGTAGGAATGTTCATCATCAGGAGACAGAAAATGTATGCTGATGGTATTAGCAGAAGAGAAAATGGCATAGAATCTTAACCCTTTCGCTGCTATTGACGCCAATTGGCGTCTCCAAGATTTCGTGCCCTCAGTGCTATCGACGCCTTTGGTTTTTCTGCGTTTACCGTGAACTGCTGTTTACGCCGAATGGCGTATTAAAGGTTATTTGTATTTATTCGGTCTCGCAATTGTTTCCCAGAAATTTTCCTTCGCCGCTGCCGCTGGCGGGCCACGTGAAAGGGCAAAATGGACACGTAGCGCCCTGATTTGCACCGTTAGTGTATTTACGTAGGTATTCATAGTAAGTCATAGGTTGTTGTTTTGTTTTAAAGTTTATAAAGATATACAAAAATGGATAGTTCTTTTATAAATAAAACTAATAAAAATTTTAAGATTTTTTCGAGGATTTTTTTTTTTTTTTTTTTTTTAATTTTTGTTTGTATTTTTATTTATTTTTTGTTTTTTTGTTAAAAATGTAATATAATTTATTTTAGTTTCTTGGAAACACAGTGCATATGCGTTTTTTGTATAATAATATTTTTATTTTTTTCTGTATTATTTTTATATATTTTTTATTATTTAAAAAATTATTTATTTGAACCCTATAAATCAGTTTTAATTTATTATTATTAATTTTGTAGAAGTAGTTATTATTATTACTTTCCGAAAAGTTTCAAGCAAAAAAAATAAAAATAAAATTTTTTAAATATAGGTACCAGGTATGGAGCTGCTCGTAGAGATAGCCGCAGCGAAAGGGTTAATGGAGCTTTTATGGAATTAAAAAATTGATGTGTAGAAGAGACATAATATGAAGAAAATTCATAAAGGTTAAACCATACTGAGTATGTTAAAAAAGTTATTAAAGGGGGTCTAAACCAACCAAATAAACTGGGGAAGAAGAAAAAACCTTCCTAAAAAGAGGATGACACTTTTGTCCCAACACGCGGACGTGAAAATTTCTTGACCTTCAACATTTTTAAAAATGTGCAACTTAATACACCTCAGTACCCCACAACACTTTACTGAATGTTATTTTCATTGTTACTGTGATAATTACTACCAATTTTATCCTTTCAATGTATTTTTGACAAATACCCAAAAAAAATTTTTTTAATTTAAATATTTTTTGACGCTTTCTTTTTAGAAAGTTTTTCTTCTTCCCCAGTTTATTGGGTTGGTTTGGATCCCATTTACTGACTTCTCACATACTCAGTATGTTTTAACTTTTATTAATTTCTCCATATTATGTATCTTTTACACTTCATATTTTAATTCCATGAAAGCTCCATTAAGGTCATTCACCATTTTCTCTTATGCTAAAACCATCAGCACTATATACATATATTTTCTATCTCCTGATGATGAACGTTTCTACGTTTGAACCATACGCAGAGACCTTTAAAGAATTTTATTCTATTAAATTTTGTGGCAATTTTTTAAATCTATCAAGAATATTTAAGACAGTTTTGGGTGTTGGGACAGGTTGGGTGGGATACAAAAATGCCAAACACTCAACTCCTTCCTCTGCACCAAGGGCATCCGAAGGGGGGGGGCAAGGGGGTGCGCTTGCCCCCCCCCCCCTGGCCCAAGTAGATTTGAGAATATTTTATTTAACTGGGATATACATATTTATTGAGATACAATTCAATTGACAAAATTGGTAAAACGAACTCTTGTTACATAAAATGAAATGTGGAATTCAAAAATCTTCACTAAATAGCGAAGGAAAAATATTAGAATATAATAAATAAGCTTTATTTTAATTTAAACAGAAGATACATCCATCTTAGAATTACTGGAACATTGCAAGTTCTATCCAGCTATTGGTCAGGCAATTGCGATGGCAATTTGTTTACCTCCAACTACATGTACAGGGTCATCCAACCAGGACTGAACAGGGGTCTATTTTTTGAGTTTCCCTGTATTTTTATTTAAACCAATATAGCCATTTAGTTTGTGCTTTGCCGTAGAATCTAAAATTACCATTTAAAAAGTGATCTGACTTAAAACAAAGGAACTGTGGCGTAAAGTTGTTGTTTTTTCAATGGAACACCCTGTATATTATTTATTTTTATGAAACGCCCTTCTTTTCTGATTCTATAAATATATAGTTTGTCCATATTAGCCATCAAACATTTAAAAAGCTGTATTCATTTGAGCTTAATAGTTCTAGAATGCCGTGGAAAAGAAAATCCCCGTAATTGCGATGCATTAAAATACAGCTTTTTAAATGTTTGATTGCTCATATCTTAAAAACGGTTTGAGCTAATATGGACAAACTATATATTTATGGAATCAGAAAAGAAGGGCGTTTCATGAAAATAAATAATATACAGGGTGTTCCATTGAAAAAACAACAACTTTACGCCACAGTTCCTTTGTTTTAAGTCAGATCGCTTTTTAAATGGTAATTTTAGATTCTACGGCAAAGCATAAATTAAATGGCTATATTGGTTTAAATAAAAATACAGGGAAACTCAAAAAATAGGCCCCTGTTCAGTCCTGGTTGGATGACCCTGTACAGTCGAAAGATCATTCAGTACTATCAGAAGAGTAAAAACCTGCATTCGCTCGACTATGACTGAGCACCGATTGGACGGTTTATGTACACTGAGCGAAATATCGAGTTGAGATAACTTAAATATGAATTATCCTAGCTCGACGCGTGTTGCCAATAGGGGACAGCCCAGACCTCTGAATTACAGCAACTAAATCAAACAAATTGCATTAAATCACTGTTCATAAGTTGTAACAGCTCAGAAAATGTGTTATTTTATGCACTGGGATAGCTCACCCAACCGACTTAAATCATTGGTAAGCTAAGGCTACCGTAGCTGCGACTTGGGCTGCAAGCAATTCATTGTTAAAGCTGCCAGAGACCAATAGGTGAATTGTGATTCGTTTACTACTCGGGCTAGATTAATTCATGAGTCGAGCTATGAAAACTTGATTATTGAGTTGTCCTAGCTTACGATGATGGCTAGAATAACTCACTCGTTTGGCTGTCAGAAATACTGTACTTTTTTTTTTTTGAAAATATTAAATGATGTGTTTTAGGAGTGTATTTCGAAACTTAATTCAAACCCAGTTATTAGGTAAAGTACGTTTATTAGTGAAATAAAAAAACATTTTTACATTTAACCAACGAATTTAAAGAATTACTTCACCAACAATAATGATAAAAGTTGAACAGTAAAAAAATGTTTTATACAAAAGAAATATATATAATATTTAATATAAATATAAATAAAAATAGCTTTAAATGTAGTTACTTCAATGTGGAACACATCTACAAATCTTGATAGAATACATATCTTAAGCAACAAAAAAAAGGCGAAGAAAAGCGAAAATTTTTTGTAGTCTTTCAGGTAGGTTGCTAATATCCTAGAACAAAAATATCAATAAAAACACAATAAATTTGTTTAGCCTGTTTATCAG